>JARWLC010000011.1:78884489-79569489 GCA_033318265.1 Phyllotis vaccarum
TCCTCATGCCTCAGCCTCTTGAGTACCAGGATTGAGGGTATGGCTACCATGCTAGGTTCTTTAAATTTCATATTTAATAAAGTAATAGATTGCAAAAAGAGATTTTGCAACTACCTGTAAAAATGGAATGTCTCAACTTTACATTTGAGAAATGAAGGATGGAAACAAATTTTTCTTTAATATCATTGTAAAGTATTCAACATTTTCCAAAAAATTACAGAGTGATCACTACAAGATTGTTTAAAATAAATACATAGCTTTTATCATTTCAAATTACTGTTTGTTTTTTGCTTGATAAAATAATCTTAAATGTTGAATGATTGTTAACTTACTGACAATTGATAGTTTCTTGTTTTCAGCAAATATTTTGAACATATGCCCTTGAAGCCAGGTGAGAAACATTGAAGCAAAGTAAGGGAAAGCATTTGGTCAAGACTTATGTCCAAAAATCAGAGTTACTGGTCAAATATTTCACTAGATACTCTGTGCTGTATTGATATTCTTGGAGTAGGAGTTGATTTGTGAGATACCACGTCATGTAATATATATAAGCTGTCCTCACACTCACTGTGTAGGCAAAGCTGGCATTCAACTGAACCTCAGGCTTCCACACACCTAATGGTGAGACTACAGGTGTGAGTCCCCCATACATGGCTTAGGCTATTGTAGATATTAAATATGACTTAGATAATTGTTGATATTAAGTGTTTGCTGACTACCCTCTTGGAGCACAGTACATGATCATATTCTGAATAGTAATTAGAGATAAACAAGCAACTGTCCTACAACCAAGAAAGCAGGACACAGCTTAACAGTGGTTCACTGGTAAGTATTTGATAAGTGCCTAAGATGTGCCAGGCTCTATGGAGATAAGATGTAAACCACACAAGTTTCTGACACTGCAGCATGTGACCGAAAGACACAATGAAGCTGGGCTGTAGTCACCTGAGATATAGAAACAAGTGAATCTCAAAGGACTCTCCTACCAACAGAGGGGTTTGCATTTCATCCCAACAGCAGCAAGAAATCATGAAATACTATCTTAAATTTATAAGGTGTTTTCTTTCAATTATCTCTTTAAAATCAATGGAAAAATACATTCTAAGATTGGCCTCTGGCATCTAAAGCAATCTATGATATCATTGCAAAATGAAGAAATTAATAAAAGAAGATGAGTAGCTGGGAGACTATCATTTGAAGTGACCTGAGAGATGACTAGGGTATGACTTGGATCCTACATTAAGTCTGAGACAAAAGCTCCAAACAGAGAACAGCAGAGGTCCCATTGAGGATAAGCTTCCCTGTCTCCTCCAGTCACTTGCCTAGAATCCTGGTTAGCTTTTCCCAAGATAATATCTGAGATCTCTGTCTTTCCAAGTATTTGTTTGTTATTAGACAATGTGAAGAAATTTAAGTACTAATATGTCTTTTAAGTCCAAGGACAATGTAGTCCCAAAATCCCAAGGATTCATCACAGGTAAAGAGATACACATACACACACACACACACACACACACACACACACACACACACACGCACGCACGCACACGCACACACATACACACATACACACGCATACACGCATGCACGCATGCATGTATGTATGCATGTACACAGACTCATATACACAAACACACAAGCATGCACACATATACATGCTCATTTTCAGAGCTGACCATTTGGTATTAGAGAGCCAGCTGGTATACTCTTCTATAGGAAAAAAAGTATTTCTCTCATAGTTAATGAAAAGAAAGAGAGAGATCATGAGTTTGAAAAGGACAAGAGGTATATGGAAGGCTTTGGAGAAAAGAAATGGAAGATGGAAATGATGAAATTATTTAACCTCAAAAAATAAAAAATAATTGTGTTTAAATTGCAAGATGTGGCTTGGGAGATGGCTTACTAGATAAAGTCCCTTCCATGTCAAATTGAGAAACAGAAGTTCAATGCCCAGAACCTACATAAAGGTTAGACAAAATGGAGTTCCATAAAATCCCAGCATTTGTAAGGCTGTTAAAGAATTTTCCCAGGGAACCTTTCTGGAAGAGCCAGAACAGGCAAATTCCAGGTTTAGTAAGAAGCAATGCCTCATTCGATGGAGTGGAGAGTAATAGAAGAATAGGTGCCCAACATCATCTTCAAGCCTTCATGTGTACGTTCAAGTGAACACACATGGAGTGCAAACATCCACACACAACTTCAAAAATAATTTGTAAAGGTCATTTTTTTTTTCAAAACATGCTTTGAAATATGTTTGTTGTACCAGGCTGCACAGTTTATACATTTCTTTTGAGCTACAGGGAGACACTAAAATCTATCATATCTTGAGATTGTCTTGTTATTTTAAATTACTGTTAGAGCCACAAAATCATAACTATTTGATGACAATCTTGGCTCAAGTAATTGTAGTAAGAGGTCTCTGGCCCACACATTTGGGCCTAGCCTCAAGGTTTAGGCCCGCAGACTCACAGACCCACAGACCCACAGAGACACACAGATGCTTACAATGGTTTTAGGCTGATCGGCCTAAGGCCCAGGTATATAACTTGCTAACTCTTTACCCTTAATCTAACCCATGACTCTTATCCTGTTCAGCCATGTGGCTTGGTACCTTTTCTCACAGCAGCATGGTTGTCCTCTGCTTCTTTTGGCTTCTCGCTGGCATTCTGTTTTGTTCTGCCTGCTCCCAGAGTTTTCTTAGTCTGGTATCCGCACCCACACTTCCCGTCTGCCTTTGTCCAATCAACACTTTTTATTAAACCAGTGGGTGGGAAAATTATTTACAATGGAACAACATAATCCCCCTACAAGTAATAAATGATAATGATTTGGGTGAGTCTTAAGAGTAACGTGGAATAAAACATCACCACTGGGAAGGATGACTCCAATGGATTGTTCCAAATGGATGCCTTTGCTAGAAGATTTATTTGACATAAGAGTAAATACAAGGCTGTGAGTAATTTACGTTTTCATTTTCCATTCCATGAAGGTTTGTTACACATTGAAATATAGATGCTTACATAGAAAAACTCATGATCAATGACTTGATACGTAACGCTAAGCAGTTAGACGCTGTCCCTAATAGGGCTTATGTCAGTGTAAGGGGATGAACATCAGACAAGGGAGAAGAAGGAAAATAAAGGGTCACTTCAGAATGAAGGAAAGTATTCTCTTTCATGGCTGGAAGGAATCAAAAAGGAGTTATGTATAAAAATCACCTGTTAAAAAGCTAGTAACGGAAGAATGTTGTGATTAAAGACAAGAAGCCTCTGCCTCTTGAGTTCTGCTGTTATGGTCTTGCACTGACACACCCTCTCAGACTGTTAAAATATTGATGAGAAAACTGAAGCAAGAAAAGGAAAGTATGACATATGGTACAAGAGCTGAAATGTCAAGGTGGAATGAAATCGGTCCTTCCAGACATGTGGGCCATGTTGAGAAGATTTTTTTTTTAATAAGAACAAAGCTCTTGAAGCAAGAAAGTAATATCATTCATTAGCCTTTTATAAAAGGTTTCCATGGAACCTTAACGTACACCACATCACAGCATTGGCAGAACCAAGGCAGCTTTGGGGAGATACACTAAAACACTCTTGCAGGGAAGTACAAGAATGAGATGGAGGTGACTTGGTCTAGAGAGGGGGTGGTGACTCTTGGGAGCATAGCAGGAAGGTCTTTGTGTTCGTAGATCTCCAGAGAAACCAAGAATGTTACATAGACAAGATTTTGTTCCAATGGGGAAGACAAAAAACCTGTTCTTCCATCCAGGAAGCTGAGAATTTCGAGTGATAAACATCCTGGTAATCTGCTTTATCTGTGGGTCCAGGCCATATCAAGCCCTTAAGCTAGTCCAGGTAACATATCTCTAGACCCATCTCCTTGGAAGAAAGGACATGTACCCTGGGTTGAATTTCAATATAAGTACACTTCCTTGTGCAGTAGGGGATTTGTATCACACCAGGAAACTTTTTCCAAATTATACTGAGCTTAAATACATTGGGAATCAACTGCCTGATATTAGACTCCCTGAGGTCTGATTCAAGTTGATGAAGTCAATCTGCACTGGGTTTTCATTCTTGTCTTTTTATGTGGTTTGCCTCCCTCTATGACATCTGCAGGGACCTCTTCAGATGACAGAGATAGAATTAGAGGATTGAAAATGTTAGGATAGAATGACATAAGGAGATCAGACTGGTTTTAAGAAGACAGTTTGGTCAGTAAAGTACATTTTATGCAAGCTTATAAGACAGGCATTTGGACTCCCAGAACCCATGCAAAAATATGTTTTTGTTTGTTACTTTGTACACATACTTATAATCCCAGAACTAGTGAAGTAGAAGCTAGAGGATTCCTGAGAATTTCTGGCTGGCTAGATTTGCTGAATGTGTGAGTTCAGTTTCAACAAAAGAACTTTTATCAAAAGATTAAGTCAGCAGCAGTGAAAGAAAACACGTGATATTGACCTCTGGTCTCTGTTCAGATGCCCCTCATGAACAGATATACATGCCTATGTCACACACATATGCACATGAAAAACAGATAAGCAACATCTTTAACTTTTATTGTTTTTTGCAATGTCAAAGACTAGACAGGGAATTGATGGAAGGTAAGTTTGAAAGCCGTGCTCTCATCATGAAGCCGTCATTCTAGGAAGTCTCGGAGGAAGCCCTGGGAGGGGGGAGGGTGAATGGAAGGAGGAGAAGGAAGGGAATTGTGATTGATACAATACAAAACACTTTTTAAAACATACCAAAAAATTGCTTGGAAAAAATAATGCAAAGACTACTTACTGAGAGATGAGGGAACAAAGCAAGTAGAGGGCGGGCCTCTGAGCTACCTCAGTGAATTCTTGTATTTCCTATTAGTACCCAGTGGAAGAGAAAATAGGGGATTAAGAGGTGGACACAGCTGAAACTGAGAAAAAGCAGTGTGGAGACATGCAAGTGAAGAGACGTTAACAGTTTCTTGACTGAAGTATGGCATATGTTGAGGATAAAAATAATAATGAGGGCTGGAGAGATGGCTGGTCGCTAAGAGCATTTGCTGCTCTTGCAGAGGATTTGGTTCTCAGGGACTTACAACGATCTGTAACTTCAGCTCTAGAAGACCTAATGACCTTTTCTGACCCCCACGGGTACTGCATATGTACATATACACAGAGAATCACACATAGAAAAGAATAAAATAATTTTAAAAAAAAAAAAAAAAAAAAAAACTACTAGGAACCAGAAAAGCAGTGGTTTCTTAGAGATGTCCTTTGTCCACAAAGGGGAGGAAGAGATTTGCAATGCAGATTTGGATTCCACAGCTCAACCACAAAGGCCTTATCCATCCTCCAGTCCTCCTACATGATGTCCAGAATGCTTTATGTTGATTTCTGTATTGATTTGGCTTAACTGAAAGGTAAGAACTACATGTTGCGGTTTGCCTGGAGTTGTGAGATGAAATACAAAGTCAAGTCCATGAGATGGAAGAGCCTGAATTTAAGGTCATAAGAATGGTCTCCTTGGTTGATAGCAAAATTTAATGAGATTTTTAAAAACGAGAAGAAAAAGAAAGAAAAAATGAAGCACTTTATGAGAATTTACCAAATAATACACATTATGATAAATACATTTTATTTAGTAATTTAATCTAAAAGAGGTAAATATTATGTCTTTTAACTCATAGAGTTAAACTTAATGAAATTATTAACTTGTTTAATGTCATATATTTGGTAACTGAGGAAACAGGAATGTGCAGGGGCTGGCTTCTTTCTTATGTATATTGCCAGCATTTGCCATGAGGTAATCTAGCCATGCACACAGTGGGGAATTTTGAAGATTACCAACAGCAAGCTGTGAATAGGGTGGAGGCAGAATGACTCCCTGCTGATTGCCTTGGTCAGGAGTCTTTACCTTTTTGAATCTGCCAAAGTTGTCATGCCTGGTACATTCAACCTTAATTTCTCTCTGTAACCATTGCTATAAAATATCGTCACTAAGCAACTCACATCACTCTGTGCTCATGCCTTTCGAACGGGGTAGATCAGTGCAAGCATCAAGATAAATGAGCAAACCAGCCTAATGATAGTCACTAAATTAACATTGTAAGCTTCAGTTTTCTCATCTGTAGAGATAATTATTTCCTCTTCACACCATCTGGAAAATTTTATATAAAGTCATCCAATATTCTGACTGCCATACAGAAAGCATGCAAAACAGGTTGAATGTGAAAATGTCAGAGAGAGTATGACTAAATTTAACAACCAAGTTCATGTTAATATATGCAGAAAAGAATATGTCGCTGAATGAGAGAAGACTCAAATCATACTTCTCTCTCTCCAAGGTAACATTCATGTGTCTTAAGCATGTATTTCTAGATAGAAAGAACATATTTAAACCCAAGGTCATGATACATAATTTATACTTATTCACTAGTGCCTAGTATTTCATTGAGATAACCATATATTTAATTTATATTGATAAGCTATTTTTGTAGTGTCCCTTTGTGTCTAAAGTCATTGCATAAACTGACTAGATAGGAATTGAAGATTAAACGTTTTAAACTATAAGACAACATAATTGATGGCTGGTAACCTACAGCCTCTCAGAAACCATATCACTCATATAAAGATTTAAAAAAAATAGCAAGGAAAAAACATCTCACAAAACCCTTGGCCACAGAGAGTCTCTAAGAAACTTTGTGATGCTCCTGAGAATGGAAGTCACATTAAAACAATCATAATGGCATTATGTATCCACCAAAGGTCACAGCACCAGAAAGGTTCCCTTAGATGTCTGTAAATTAATACACATGGAGGCTATCTTTGTCTTAAAACCTACAAGGTCATCTTTAGGATGGACATTGGATTTAATTTTTGATTCACAATTTGGAAAATTGTTTTCTTCATTTATAGACTAATAAATTATTTTCAAAGAAGCTGTCTGATAAAGAACTGTATAGAGGAGACATCACTGATGATTGCTTTGCAAATTAAAAAAAAAAAAGTTAAGTACTAGACTGAAAAAATGGCTCAGTTGGTAAAATGTTTGTTGCATAAATGCAAATATGAGTACCTAAATATGTATCCTCAAAACTCATGTAAAAATTCAGAGTGCTTGTTCATTTGATTGAGATCCATAGCTACACGCAAGATCGAGCTCCTGGTCCAGCTGTAGACAGAGAGAGGAGAGAGCATATGAGCAAAGGAATCAGGATCATGAAGAAGAAATACACAGAGACCACTGACCAGAGCTATTGGAAGCTCACTGACACTGAAATAATTGCTGAAGAACTTTTATGGAAAGGAATCAATTCATCCAAACTGATATCTTAGAGCCCATTCCTTACAGAGAAACACCTTACTCAGCCTTAATACTGGGATCAGGGACTCAGTCTTACCTCAACTAATTATGCCAGACTGACCTGACCCACAATGGGACTCCTTGCTCTCCTTGGGGAAAGGAAGGGTGGAGGATATGGAGAGAAGTTGAGGGGGTACTGGGAAGGACTGAAATAGGGAAGGGAGGAGGAACAATGGTACATACGGGGGCGGGGGGGCTTTTAAATAAAAAAAGAATGGAAAAAAAAAAAAAACAGAGTGGCGGCTTTTTCCTGCTGTCTCAGGTCTGCTGAAGTACAGATATAAAGATCCTAGGGATAGATTCTATGTGCTTTTTGGATTTTTGATCCTGGATTGTTGGATGCTTTAAATATCCCAAGATGAGGTTGACCATGACAACAAACAAGAACAAATATTCTCCATCCTTTAACCCTACAACCATTAGAAAAGATACATATGTCC
Source organism: Phyllotis vaccarum (assembly GCA_033318265.1). Classification (NCBI taxonomy): domain Eukaryota; kingdom Metazoa; phylum Chordata; class Mammalia; order Rodentia; family Cricetidae; genus Phyllotis; species Phyllotis vaccarum. Next base: position 78,892,276 of record JARWLC010000011.1, read on the forward strand.
TCTGTCTGTCATATTAGCTCACACATTTTAAGTGATTTTATATTTAAGACTAGGATTCAGATTTTTCTCAAGGTGTCTTCAACTGTACCACAAATCATGATTTGGGCACAGCATAAAAACCAAAGCAAATAGAGTTAATTACTAGATGGATACCTCAACTGTATTTTAGAGAATAGAAATGTATAGTTAATGAAACTTTGTCATGTCTCAAAAGGCCTTGGTCCTGAATGAGAGGACAGCGTGCATATAAAACCATTTTCAGGTGAAAGAAATAAGCCAGTGTTTGTGTTCATCCGAAAACTACCTTTGCTACATAAGAAGTGCTTAGTTGCATTTACACATTTCTCGGTTACTCCTGGCTTGTAGTTTTGATTGTAATCAGCCCATAGACTTTCCAACAACATTACCATGCTCATTAAAAATAGAAGTATTCTGTTTATTAATGTCAGCAAATTTGTGATTCAAAAGAGACACCCCACTAAAAGGTCAGAAGTTTATATTAGTAAAAAAGAGTCTAAAAACATGGAAGAAATATGATTCTTTGAGCCAAAATATTCTATTTCTGTGAGAGCCAGACATTAATAATTCATTTTCCATCGAATTTGCACTTCTGGGTCTTGGAAAGCCACAGTACTTTGAAAGGCCTACTAGGGCAGTAAGGCACATTTTAAAGTTAGTTGACCCCTCTATCACAGTGTGGAAAGCAATTCTTAAAACAGTATAAACTTTCTCTTACTAAACCTCACTTTGAATTCACACGGTCTATAACCTCCAACATTATAAGAGTCTATATTGAATTAATAAAATGGAGAAGACTGGGAGAATATTGCAAAGGCTACAGTTAGGAGTTCTGTCAAAGCAAAACTCTAAGGATTAATTATCTAAAACACAAATCAAAGCCAGGGCAGAAGTGAGGTCCCACACCAGAATTCAGCTTCTCTCTGCCTTAGGATGCTCATATCCTTAGAGAAGCCATGACAATGTACAAAAACAATATGAACCAATGGTTTATGGGTAGTGATAGGGTACTTTATGAAAAGATGATATAGGAAGTTATCTAGAAACAGTGAACATTTGAGTTGAGTCTTTGAAGATTTCTAAGAATTCAGTAGAAACCAGAAGTATACTCAAGGAGATTGCAATCAGAAAGACAACCCAAGGCACTGGAGAGATGACATTTGCATTGAAGAACACATTGTGCTCCTTCAAGGAACAGAATTCATGGGTTCCAGCACCCATGTTAGACAGATTACAGCTACCAGCAACTCTAACTCTATAGAACCAAATATACTTTACAGCCTGTTCAGGCACTGCACACACACACACACACACAGGAGGGGGATGGGGAGTAATCCAAGATTGACATCCTGAAAAAGACGTGTTAAAAAGACAACAATCTATAAGACTGAACAAAATTTTCTGTATAAAAAAGTGTAGTGTATTGGAAAAGACAAAATTCTCAAGTATGGAATATAAATACAGAAGACAGCACAGTATAGATACTGAGGAGTGTGTGTATCCTGTAGACAACCTTCCAGTTGCAATCATTTGGGAATGGGAAGCTAGAAGCAGAAGCATTGCAATTGTACCAAAGGAAAGGTAGTGATACCAGATGAGTTTTGTAGGACATACAACTAATATGTGTAAAAGTTCATATCTCAGAGATTATCCAGTTTCTCTTATAGAAATACTTAAGTTCTCAAGAGTAATAGGTTGTTTTGTAATATAATTTCTATAATTTAATTTTTTCTAAAGTAAATTCATGTAAATCTGTCTAATTAATATTTTTTTAAGTTCAAGATTAGAGTAAAGCACATAATTGTTGGAACACAAAGTTACCCCATCATATCTGTCCACGTTCTAAGATTAGGACTTTTATCTCCTGTAAGAGAAGCAGTTGGCTGGTAACTGATATTAAAGAGGCTGCTCCCCTTTTCTCATCAGACTTTATTCATAATATTGGCCATGCCTTTTTCCTAATAGCACTAAAGAAAAGCACATCATACTTGTGTTCATTTAAAAAGAACATACGTTTTAAAATTGTAAAATCATGCTTTCCACTTAAACACTACTTCATGCTAAGTTCAAGACAGAATAGCATGGAGATGGCAGGTCACCATCCAAAGAATCTGACTTAAGGAAGTAGGAGACAATTTTTGAGGTCATGAAGAAGCTGCATAGGCCCACTTGAATACAACAGATATCCCAAAATTTAATAAAATAAAATGATATGCTTGGAATTCTTATGCTGATTTTTTATGTCGTTTATGTTTTATAATTGACCAAAAAATTATCTATGCTGGGGAAAAATGATCTCATAGTCTCTGTACCACTCTATTTTAAATGCTTTAGTAATTCACAAAACCTCAGTGCCTCTGCAGCCAAAGGCAAATGCCTGCTGTACAGTAAACTGCATTGCGAATACTTAACCCGAGAGGAGCAAGACAGGAAGGATGTGCCTACAAAATAACTTAGGTTGCTATTTTTTCTTCTTCAACTTATGATTCCACTAATCTGTCTTGTGTCTTGAAGAGCTTCTAATTTCCCTTCTCTGACCCACTCTCTCCAACATGCTTTCATCTGAGTCTGCTATTTATACCCAAGACACTCAAAGAAAATTTAAGTTTATTTTACTTTTTAGGTTAATTCATCCCACTGCAGCCTGGCTTTCTGTTTGACCAATTTCCAGAAACTCCTGTTTCTGTTACTGAATGGAACAAGTGGTCAGTTCTGAGCTGTTGATCGTTCTTACATGTTTCTGTTCATACAAATCTTGCTCATGGCTTATTTGCATATCTCATCTCTTTCAATAGTGACATCTTAACTCTTTCAATGCTTCTTAAATTCATGCTTCCTCTACATTTTTGAAACTCCTCCTTTTGATACCAAACACTCTCCTGTGATGTATCTGGCACACAGACCTTCCCATCATCATTCTGCAGCCACACCATGATTCTCATTATTAGCACCATTAATTATCCTTCTCTATAAGGAACCATCAAAGTGCTCAACCAGTGGTCTGGAGAGATGGTTCAGTGATTGAAACATATGTGTATGAAAGCATATTTGGGAACACCAGAAACAAGATTCCCAGCAAATGTCATGAGTGTGGCAATCCACTTACAATTCCAGCCTTGAAGGCCAGATACAGTGTGCTAGCTCTGGATTGGACTGAGAGAAAACACCTACATGAATAAGTTGAAAAGGGGATCAAAGATGACTTCTAGCATCAATCCAGCCGCCCAGGTTTTCCGGCAACACATACATCCCAGAACGTACATACCCACGCATGGAAAATTTACACATGCCTGTGCACACTACATTACACATGGAGAGGGAGAACAGCAGTAAATGAAATGACTCTCCAGTCCCTCACATAGGGATTCCACACCCACAGGAAAATCCTAGTTAGCTGTGAGTCCGACGGCAATGCTTTTCCACAGCTGCCACAGTTCACTCAGGAAAAAAACGAAATGTGCAGCTGACTCCACCCCCATTAAACACACATTCTCCTACATACCTGAAGAGAAACAGAGTACAAGGAGAGGAGAAGACGAAAGAGGAGATTTTCTTTAAGTGAATATACAACCTATGATTTGATCACTTGCAAGCATTCAGAGTTTGTGGTTTCAAGACTTCAAATAATGGCTAATTTTTTTCGGCAAATGAAATTGAATTATTAAATTATCACACCAGTGTTAAGCATTTGTAATGGAAGGGAAAGGAAACTGTCTATTTATATTTTCCCCTCAAGACCATGTTATATTTGAATGTTTCCTGCCTAATAGCTGCACCTGCTGCTTAGGACAAAGCCTGGACGGTAACTTTATTTTTGTAAATAACTTGCTGCAGCAGGCCATGAGTGTGTGCAGAGCTTAATGGGCATCTTGCTTCCCTCTTCAATTGCTTCACCTTTTGTACCATTTAAAGGAGAAAAAGCTTGCATTGTGTGAGCTAGCTTAAATCTGTTTTGTTACTCCATGAAATTATTTCTATTGTCATCTCAACGACTGTCAGCCAACTGTCTGTGAGGTTTGTTTGGGGAATTCAGGGTGAGTTCACTAAGTGAAACTGTCAACCTTCTCAAATACACAGTCAACTCTATTATTTACAGAGTTAGAGAAATGTAGTCATTCCTTCAGCGAAGTTTGTCAAAGAATAAAAGGAGAACAGTCTAGAAATTTCCAAAAAGGACTCATTTCTGATATGCCTAATTTTAGGTGCTGTAAATACCATTTTATCTCAGAAGCAAGATTGAAAGCAATTCTGTGATGTTTGACAGGGAATGAATCCAATAAAGAAAACTAAAAAAGATTTGTTGGAGAAAATATGAATCATGTGTGAAAATTATTCTAGATTTTAGAAAACCACCCATAGGGTTGGGACCCAGAGACAAAAGGAGTATTTTCCACCCATGCTTCTCTTAATTACTTGATTTGGAGGCCTAAGAATTATATGATGAATATGGAGAAAGTCTCTGACCCTTTGGAACTGATGAAAAGCAATTTAATTTTATATTTACATCCTCTGGTGAACTCCACAATCTTTCATGCCTGCTGTTTGCATTTAAAATCATTTTAAGAATTGTTCTTGTATAGTTTTGCTTTTTCTCTTTCAAAAAATAATAGATCTGTTTAAAAACATTTATTTGATGTGCATATGTGTGTCTGTGTGTGGGTATGTATATGCAAGTGTAGATACTTGAAGAGGCCAAAAGAGGGCATCAAATGTTCTGGATCTGGAGTTATGTGTGGTTTTGAGTCATCTACATGGGTTCTGGGAATAAAACTCAGGTCTCTGGAAGAGTGGATCAACCTCTCAGTCACTTCTAAAGCTTCACTATAATGCTACATCTAATCAAAGAAAATGAACTGTAAATGTTACTGTCTCTTTACTGCTTTTTCCTTAATCTTTTAAACTGACACTTACAAATAAAAAAGAGTGAATGTATATACTGTGTGTGAGAACATGTGACCAGATGGTTCATTTCTTGTCATCATAATATGGGTAGCATACTTACCATAGTCCTACTCATAGGGATATATGTTGAGCACCTATTCAATGAGAACTTATAATTTATGCCACATAGCTCTATACAGGCTCATAAATGTGCAATACTCAAGGATGTCTATACTTAGGAAGACGAAATATTGGCATCCATTGCCCTAAAACAGTCTTCTTTGCCTTTTGTTTACTTTCAATTAATTGATTTTCACTATCAGTCCTAAATATCCAGAAATGTCACTGTGCTAAGGTCTCCATTTGCCCAGACACATTTGACTTCATAAGTCCCTTCCATGAAACAAAAACTTACAATGAATTTTATGACTCCATTAATAAAATGAAAACACATTAATATGGCATAGTAAAATATTTTGACTTATAAGTTAACATTGTTCTTATTTGAAAGTTACCACGTATTCATGATTCACTAAAAGCGTTATGAGGCTCAGACTCCATGTCTCATGTGCATAATGAATAAGTGAGTTGTAGACAGAAGTTTCCGTCCTGACTAGAAACTCTCATACAGCCACTTCCCAGATAATTGACTCGGAGGCTTAATGTTATAGAAAGAAACTGCTGGACCAGTAGTTCAATATTACTATCTAGCTCTTATTTTCATTAAGAAAATGTCATCTCAATCAATGTACCCCCCGTCCCCCTCCCTTCTCTCCTCCCAATCCTTCCCAGCCAGCCCTCAGCCTCGCCTCCCCCCATTTACCCATCCTCTCCTCCAAAAGGGTGAGAAGTCCCAAGGTGGGCCAGCCCAGTGCAACATATCTACTCCAGGCAAGTCCGATTATCTAGCTCTTACACTTAAACTAACCTACAATTCTTATCTATGTTTATCCACATAGATTGGTACCTTTTCTTCAGTACAGCATTCTCATTTTACTTCCTCTGTATCTGACTGGCAGCTACTTCTCTGCCTTCCCCCTTCCCAGAATTTTTCTAGTCTGTTTGCCCCACCTATACTTCCTGTCGGGCTACTGATCAATTAGTGTTTTATTAAACCAATGGGAGTGACAAATCTTTATAGCATATATGAGCACTATTCCACAGAACTTCCCCTTTTTTTCTTATCAAAGAAGAACCCTAAATCTAATCTCCTTTGTTTAAATTTTTTCCTGATCATTATAGCATAGCATCTTATAATCAACATTCAAATAAAAAACAAACATCCATCCATTTTTTGAAAATATGGGTATATTTCTCTAGACTACTTACTGCTGTAAGTAGTCATAGTAATCTTATGGGGACCCAAAGACAATTTAGGATTATGAGAAAGTCCTGAGTACTAGTCTGTGAGACTGAATCATCTTAGCCAGCAGCCTTGAAGCTGTTTTGCATGCAGAGCTAAGAGAAACTGCAAAAGAGGTGCTCTGAAATGTTGGACCATCTTGGCTATTTCTTCCATCAAAGATTTTTCAGAGGGTCTTCCTCAATCAAACCTGGGTTTTCTTAATCCACAGCCCCTAATTTTCTGTGGAAATAAAAGCATAACCTCTTTTCCAGAGTAACATATCTTTTGACTTAAATTTTGAAGTCAAGGTATTTTCAAAATATATAGGTTGAATTAATCCAGCAGCATTTATAATCTAATGTCTCTTTAGCAGCTCTTGCTCCTTCCTCTATAGTCAAAAATTCAAAGACAAAACATTAACATATCCTATCCAGATTCTCTGTGTATATTCTGTTTTTATTTGTAATTTTTTAAAAAAATATTATATTATTTCTTTTTTAAGGATTTGTTTATTCTTTTACTTTTCTCTCCCAAACCTACATATATTTTTAACTCACTATAAACCACTTAGAAGTCATTTTTTTAATTTGAATCTGGCTTTATTGTATATCTTTATCATTTTCTAACCACATGAGCCTTTAATCTACTAAAAAGGCATGCTAGGATTAAGCTGTGGAGGCTGACTCCATCCAGTTTCTTGGTCTTATGAGAACTTAGCTTCATGGCAGAGTTATTGGCAGGAGCCACATTTATCATCCCAATTCTTAGTATACACTGCTACCAAGTAGACCATTTCCGTTCTCTGCTTATAAACCTCATGTAAGTGTTTGTCAGCAGAGCCTTTTAAAACAGTCTTGAGGTTTTTGCTGCTAAGCCTGAGTCAGAATGCTTCTCTTAAAGGAGTTGCACCTCTGCTTACCACCAGTAAATAGAGCCCACCAGAGAAAACACTAATACCAAGAAGCTATACTTGACTCTGTGTCATTTTTTTTTTATCTGTATTAGTAGAAACCTTAAATTCATCATATACAGTTTGTGCTTGTACAGAGGATTCTGTGAGACTGCAGGAACCCGTCATATATCATGTTGCAGCTCCAGCTAAATGCTGCAAATCCACCATGCTGTAGCTCAAGCCATCATGCCGCTTTGTTACCACAGCCCATTTGAGAGGCACAAATAGGAAGCTGTTGTTGGCTCCATTTCAGACTTCTAGAACCCTTTTTAAGCTTTTTCAGACTTTATGTGGATGTACAGGCACCATGTTGGAACACCATTTGTAGTTGGAAGTTTCTTTCCCAGCCAGAAACTCTCAAATATCCTGCAGCTGCTTCCTAAATAATTGACTCAGAGGCTTAGTATTATAATAACTGTTGGGCCAGTAGCTCAAGCATATTACTACAGGCTCTTATGCTAAAATTAACACATAATTCTATTTATGCTTAGCCATGTGGCTTAGTTCTTTTGCTCAGTACAGCATTCTCATCTTGCTTCCTCTGCATCTTGCTAGCAACTGCTTCTCCACATTTTCTTTTCCCAGAGTTCTAGTTTGTTTGGCCTGCTTATACTACATATCTGGCTATTCACCAATCAGTGTTTTATTAAATCAATATGAATGGCAAATCTTTACAATGTACAAGAGCATTATCCCAGAACAGTGGGTCTTATATACTTGTTGAGGTCTTAATCCCATGTATGCATCAGATTATTGTTATTTTGTCAATGAGTTGTACTATATTCTTATGTGTTTGCATACATGTTCTTTACCTGGCCCGTGGTTCACAATATTTTCCTATTCAGTAGCTTGACTTCCACTATATTCTGCATAAACTTTCTAGTTAATGGACTCTCTACTTGTCTATTTTTGCTTTGATTAATGGTGCTTTCTGTGTCACATTCAAAAGAATATTGTCCTAGTCCAATTATAAGAAACCCAGTCTTCTTTATATTTAGTAATTTCATAATGTGGGTCCTCAAATGGAAATCTTTATTCCTACTTAAGTTTATTTTTGCACATAGTTTTTCAAAAGGTGGGACTTCACTGTTCTGTAGATGAATGTCCAGTTATCCCAACATTATTCCCTATACATGTCCATGGCACCATTATTGAAAATGTATTGATCACAAATGCTTTTCCAAAGGATAATTTATTTGCTTTTAATTCATACTATTTGTGTTACAATAGCTTTATGACATATTTTGAAATAAGGAAGTGTAATGTTCCTAGTTGCACTCATAAAAAACAGCTTTACTACTTGGGGTCTTTTCCTATTCTGTATCCTAAGATGTTTCCCTTATTTCTAAAGAAGATATTATTTGCATTTTAATAGAGATTATATTACAAGTGTAAATCACTTCAGACAATTTTGGACTGTTACACAAATCCTAATGATCTTATAATAAAAACCCAGAGCCAGATATTGGGGTAAAGCTGAAAGATCAGAGAGGCAGAGGAACAAGCCAAAACCACCACTTCTTACCACCACTAAATCCTCAGGCTGAAAGGAGTAGATCCTGTCTCCACAAATCCTCAGACTGAATAGAAGTAAAGGGAAGCCAAGGGCACACTGAAGTGGAAGGACCCAAATTTTCCTTCCTCTCACCTTAGATTCCCTTCTCTGCACAGCCATAGTACTTTCTGTTTCAACCTTCCTAGTTCTGGGATTAAAGGTGTGTGTGCTCCCAAGTGCTGGAATTAAAGTGTGTGCCACCACTACCTGGCTTTGTTTCTCTTTTAGACTGGATTAATCTTATGTAGTCCAGTGTGGCCTTGAACTCACACAGATCCAGGTGGGTCACTCCCTCCTCAGTGCTCAGATTAAAGGTGTGTGAAACTTCGGCCTGACCTCTGTGGATAATTTGTGACTGGTGTTGCTCTCTGGTCTTCAGGAAATCTTTAGTTGATATTCAACATATCACCACATTTCCCCTTTTTATCAAAAATAAAACGGTTGTAACTGTGATAAGAAAAATTATATACAATAAGTACAATAGCTATATGCAATATATATAGAAATAATTACATCAACAATATTTAGTGCACTAACAGTTGACAAATTCAGAAAAAAAAATACTACATTATTTATCTTATCTTGATGAGTCCAAAGGATTGTACCTAACTGACTTTCTATCTAACTCGTATTACCAACTGAAAACTATATTTGATGTCTCTATCACATATACTTTACCTCTCATATCCCTCATAACTCATATACCTCTTGGTTTTTTGACTGAATTTGTTAATAAGGAAAACTTTAACTATAACTATCTAAACTTCGACTCCATCAGAGAACTGAGAAGGAAATATTACCTGGATAAGCAGTAAGTGCATGCAAGCATTTTTGTGAGAAATGACAGAAACAACTGACTTCCTGGACTGTCACTCAAGGGTCTTCTACAATGTTGGGGCATTTATCTTCAGCCAACAGGTCTAGCATATCTACCAAACTCATTTTTGAAGCAGGATTTGCTAACGGGCTATTCTATTTTGTCTTGGCAATGTTAGGAAAGTCTTAATTTTGTATCCTGCTTGTCTGTCTTGGAGAGCATACTGTCAGCTGTCTAGTCAAGAGCATTTTTTTACCCAAAAGCTAACTTTTGTCACAAGGAAAATAAACTCCATATGGATCTTCTTCAAGTCCTATAATCTTCTCTGAAGTAGACTTACGCTTCCAGGAGCAGACATATCTCATTGGCATAAAAAAAGAACCTATGTTATTAAAACATCTTAAATGTCATATTTTGTAGATATCTAAAATATTTAAAGACAACCTGTCTATCTAAAATATATCTCTGTTTGACTTTGAAAATATATGTAATGTGTCTATAAGTATAATTGCAAGGAGTAACTGTTAGCTTGCATTTTTATATTTTAATTAGTTGATAATAATAACTTTCAAGAATTAGCAATTTGCATTACATTGCTAAATGAGATATATAGGTACAGTACCTTGAACAGGAGTAGAAATATATGTAAGTACATTCTAACAAAATTAATCTCAACTTTGAATCAATATACACAACTTGTATATGATATACAAAAATCCAATCCAATGTAAAATATTAAAACAAGTAGTTGCTTTTTAAAAGTAGATTCAATAATCTACCTTTTTATCTTATCATATCCATATTCCTTTTTCCTTTTCAGAATAGATTCAATGACCTACCCTTTTATCATATTATTTCTATAGTTTACTCAGAGTAGATTCGATAATCTATGCATTTGTCTTAGCATATCTGTAGCCCCCTTTTTCCTTTTTTCCAAACAAGAACCCCGAATCTAATCTGCTTTTGCTCAGTTTTTTTCTGACCATTATTAATACAACTTTTAGTGAGCTGCCCTAAAATATGACAAATATGCATAAGCCACTAACCACTGAATGACCAAACCCACCCATCCCAACTCTTGGCAATGTGAGCCTCATGGCCTTAGGTGTATTTCCTGATATCTAGAAGCAAAGGCATATTTAGCGGATTATGAAAAGAAAAATTTGGGTTTAATTGTCAAGTTCTGGAAGTGGTAGCTGTATCATTTGTTGTCCAGTCTCTGTGTAATGAGGAAGTACAGGACTTGACTCAAGTCCTGGCTAGAGTAGTCTGTGAGGCTGAATCATTTCAGCCATCCTCCTTAAAACTGTCCTGCGCAGTTTGTAGTCCAAAGCCAATCTTTGGGTGGTTTTTTCATCTTAATGGAATAATCATAGTCCATGTGAAATCACTGTTATGTGGGGTTAACATTGAGACAGTATTAGGTCAGATTATTCCTTTTCTTGGTACCTTTTTCTGAGTAGTTTTCCCATCTTCTTTAAATGATTATTTGTTCAAAGGTTTTAAAATTCCTCAAGATGGTTAACAAAACTCTTTCCAAATCTAATCTTTATCAAATTTGTTTTATGATTTCTCCTAATTTTTTGTTCTCTCTTCTATAACTGTTCTATCACCCACAGCAGTATGATATTTTACAACAGGCATTAGGCTGATTAATAGGTATTTCCTCCATGAGGAAATTGACTTTGACATAGAAACCAGCAAGAGACCCTTGAGGAGTTTCCCTTGTTGATATACATTCCTTAGTCCAATGTCTGCCTTTGCCACACCTTCTGCATAATCCAGAAGGGAGGGGCATTCTGTTAAGGTTATTCTTAGCAAAAGCATTATTTCTAAAAATGCCCTATTTACAATGCCTTTTTAGGTGACCTTGTTTACCACAAATAAATATTTGATATTTTGATTTTCCTTCAAACCTCTACAAATCACTCCTCCTATCCCAGCATCAAAATAATTATGAGATTTCATATTTATCATAATTTGAATCCATTCCTCCAAGGGTGCTTATCTTGCTTTTAATGACCTAATTATCTTTTGGCATTGTGCATTAGCATTTTCTATCTTTTTTAATTTTTAGTTTCTCTTTTTATATTTTTTTCTTCCATGTATCCCCCTGTTCCCCCTACCTTCCTTCCTCCCAATCCCTCCCAGTTTACCTTAAGTCTCCCCCTTCCCCATTCCCCATCCTCTTCCCCAAAAGGACAAGAAGACCCAAGGTGGGTCAGCTCAGCATGGCACATTAGCATCTTCAAAAGCTAGAGATTCAATTATTATTTTCCTAGCCTCTGAATATGATGCTATTCTATTTGCTGATGAAGTCAATCTTTGTAAGAAACCAATGAAGATTTCTTTTGAAGCTTGTATAACTTTTGTAAATGACTCATTTTTTCCCCCTACTTCTTCAATTCTATCTCAACCATTCAAGGATGCAATTTGGCATAAAGCCATTGTGTGGTCGTTATATAAAATGTGCCTTTCTATATTAGCAGTGGGTCTTTTCAATAATATTAATTCTTACAATCCAGGAATAAAGAATGCATTTGTGCTTTTTGGTGTCCTTAACCTTTTTTTTATTTTTTATGTATTTTTGTCTATAACTTTTACTTTTTTGTTAAATCAATAATTAAATACTTACTAATTATGCTATTATCATATTGACATTGTTTTCTTGGACCCTTTGTGGATAACTTTTAGATATGTATAGAGACATCATTGACAGTGTCTACTCTTTTTCGATTTATAGTCTTTAGAATTAATTGAATCTACTGTGTTTCTAAGGTCTCTCATGCTGATGATAACCCAAATGAAAATTAAGTGGGAGTTCAAAGTGAGTGAAGTATGGCAAACAGAGGTTCACCATTGACCTAGAGAACCATCAACAGGATGGACCTAGAGATTCTGCTGTGTCACATCACCCAGGCTCACCTCTTCCTTTCGCTTCTAATCAACATGATGTTTTCTCAGGCATCACATCTTCATGTCACTATCTTATGACCTCACACTTCTTTCTTACATTGGCTCCCATAATTTTAGATCAATTACCAGAACAAAGAGAGGCTTCTTCAATTCCAGCTTTTTCTCAGTTCCCTGAGAAGTTTTCTGTCATATGATATTGGAATATGGTGTCTTCCTCAGGATAGTACTCTTTATTTCTGAAGCGAAATAAGAACCGACTTCCCTGTTTAACCACCTTCTCCTGCTACGGATGTGAACTGAAGTTCTCATTTGACAACCCATCAGGACCAATTGCAATGGGTTATGAATCCCTTCAAAGAGAAATAAATCAAGATTAAAGATGGTGTTTTTATATATTATTGAACATCACTCAGTAATAGCCAGTGGACTGCAGGATCAAGGGAGCAAAGGTAATACTGAATTTCAATTTTCATAAATATCACATTTGCAACCCTATTTTATTTAAACGTTGACAGAGGATTGCTCCTCACGTAAATCTGAGAGTCAGTCATTATATATGTCTACTATTATCCTTTCAGATTAATAATGCTTCAAAATTTTAATCAGGGCACAGTGGACTTCCTGTAATTCCAGTATTCAGGAAGCAGAAGCAGGGTGATCCCTGCAGCAAGCTGAGCAGCTTTATTAGTTACAGTTACAGAGAGAGACCTTGCATCAGTAAATAAAGAGAAGAGAGATCAGGAGAGACAACTAACATTAACAGCTGTCTTTCACACGCGCGCACACACACACACACAGCTCACACATGCAAACACTAACATCCATATGCACAGTCTGTGCTTCCTTGGGTATCTGTGTGCATTATTCTTCTGTTCACTAAAACAGGACTAAAAATAATAACACCTACCTCATAAAATTTGTTATGAGAATAAATGAGCTAATATGCATAAATGACTTCAAATAAATAGTGCCTAGAAAACAGTAACAGCACAATAAATACTAATTAGCATTGTAATTACTACTGATGACTAAAACCACAGAAAAAAGTAAAAATTTATAGAAAATATAAATCCCCAAAGCAACATTATGACATACATATAAGTACTTTAGTGATTAGCAGTATAACGTCCTAATGTATTTCTCATTATTAGCAAACTATTAAAAACAGAATTCATGAGCTGGAAAAAATGGCTCCGTGGTTAAGAGCACTGGTTGCACTTACAGAAGGCCCTGGTTCTATTCTAAGTATCTAATCCTAGTTCATAACCATCTGTAATCTCAGTTCTAGAAAAGCAATGCCTTCTGCAGACCTCCATGGGCTGGAAACTTGTACACAGACATGCATGAGGCCAGCCTTCTATTACGCTAAAATAAAAAAAAATTAAATTAATGACATTATCACTCCAGGCACAGTACCCCATGTCATTATTGTGTTGAAAGCGAAGTATCGTTTGATACTTGTCTGGCTTAGCTGGTTTTACTGAAGAGTGATTCTCAAAAGATAAATAAATAAATAGATAGATTGATTGATAGATAGATAAATAAATAAATAAATAAATAAATAAATAAATAAATAAATAAGAAAAGGCATAAGAAACAAGTATGAATGGTTCGGTCAGCTGGCAGAATGGAGGAAGGCGTAATTTGACGTATGCTTTGACAATGCAATAAAACGGCTTTTATTTTTTAAAAACAAAGCAAAACAGTTTTATCACTGTACCAGATATCTTGGTTCTTTTGATGAGTTTACGGAGATTTTTTTTGAAAATCCAAAACCAAATACCATTTTTATGACTACAAATGACACCTTGATAAAGTCTTGGTCATATTTTTTCAATACACTACGCTAAACTTTAAAATCAGAATTAACTGAGCAGACATGAATTTTCTAGTTAATAAATGAAAACATCATTTCTTATCTTATGTAACTGATAAGATATTTATTACTATAAACATTAAAACATTTATTACTATAATAAATAAAATTAAAGTCATTTTTTTTGGCCTAGAGAAATGGACCAGTAAAAGAGTGCTTACTGCTATTGCGGAGGATCTGAATTCAGCACCCACATGATTGAGCAACCACCTGTAACTCTAGTTTCAGGAATCCAGTACCCTCTCCTCACCTCTGTGAGTACTGCATGCAGGAGGTGTATATACAAACATTCAGCCAGGAAGTGGTGGTACACACCATTAGTCCCAGCACTTGGGAGACAGAGACAGGAGGATCTCTGTGAGTTCAAGGCCAGCCTGGCCTACAAAGCAAGTTCCAGGACTTTTACGCAGAAAACCCTGCCTTGAAAAAAATAAATCAAAAGACTGGAGAGATGGCCCTGTCATCTGATGTTCCAGACTGATTTTATTAGTTATATATCATCACATCCAGGTAAACATTCATACACATAAAATAAAATAAAAATATTTGATAGAAAAATCTTTAAAAATTAATCTTAAAACATGTAATGTTGTTGGCACAAAGTAAACTTTAAATGACCACATGAACAAGTAAGAAAAGAATATATAAATGAAAAATAAAAGTTTTAAACTAGTAAGATTGACAGCTAAAACTTATTCTGATAACAGCTGAAGTGTGGCTACTGTTCACACTAAATTCAGTCAAAATATACTCATTTCTTTAAGACTCCATTGTACGTCCTGTCATAGTTGAGGACATTATATGTTGATACAACCACTAATGATTTATCTTCATGTTCAATATCCTTTACTTACTCTAATGTGGACATTAAATGATGTGTAAAATGTTTCTTTCTATGTATTCTCCATTTTTAAATATATTGCCCAAAGTATAGAAAAAAATAACTCTTCCATAGCATCAAATTCTCCCTCTATCCTTTTTTAAATTCTTTTTCCACTTTAAAATATTTTCCTCTATGCCTTACTGCTTCTCCCTCAACTTTATGTTTTTCTTCGAAGTAAATAAATAGAAAAGAAAAAAAAATCAGGTTTACAGTAAGTCTAAGATCCTTGACTTTTTACTAATATTGACAGGCCACCAAATTGAACTTTAAATTTGTGTTTCCAAATAAACACCTACTTACAAGGACTGCATTGAAAGGAAACTAATGAAATTCCAAGGTGCTCTGGGTGGCTGTTTTATTCTGATCGGTGGTAGATTGCACTATTGACCAAATGTCAGACAAGGAGCGATACAATGATTGAATAAAAGTGTATACATAATGGAGCAGAGAACTTTGCCAGGACCAGCATTGTTGAATTTCTCATAATGCTAAAAGAAATTTATTTTTTATAGATATACATACCTCTGCTCTGAGTGCAAATAATATTTTTTTTCTGCCCCCCCTCCCGATTTTAGTGGTGCCTCCAGATAAAATAATGCAAGGTGCCTTAGCTAGAGACACTGATGAAATATTTTCAGCCTAGATATTAATCTGTTATCAGTTCTGTCGGTGTGAAATGTGACGAAGATGACAGAGAATCATGTTCCACAGGCCTCAAGTAATTTGCACCAAAGATATTTAGATCTACCTTTGGGCACAGCAGATCAGTTATTATGGGAGGGGAAAAGCCCTTGGGGAGTCTACCTTGAAACATATTTCAAATGCCAGGGGAGTTGCATGAAAATTGGGTAATGAATGAAATTCTGATTGCAGAAAAATCACTTTGGAATGTGACTGCTGCAGCACACAGCTGCCCTGTGTAAACCTTAAGTGCTTAGCAACATGGGCTCAGTCATGTGAAGTCTATCATGAATCCCAATAAGAATTCCTGGCTTCTTCCTCTTGTTCCAGTCAGTTGGGGATGATTAAACATTTGTGAAAGACCCCCATAGCTATATTTTCCTTTAATTAAAAATATGTCATGGTGAATTAATAGTATATGACAGCCTATAGATAGCTTATGATAACTTCACCAAGGAACTTTCATCTTTAACCTCATGATTCTTTATGCATTGGATAATGTTTCTTATACTCTATTGGGAAGTCCTCAACAATTAAAGAGTAAACCCACTTCTCAACAAGGCTGTACTTTCTTAATTATCACTGGTATCAGGAAATGTCAAAATAGCGTCATCTTAGGAAATTCCTCTGAATACTCAGGAATGCTTCCCCAATGTAGCCAAGTGATTACTTTGTACTTACTCTTGTTCCTTAAAGAGTAACATGGCTGCATGTACAAGCATCTATCTATTATGAGTATAAACATAGATATGAAGCGGCACATCAGGTGCTGGGGAGACTGCTCCGTCATTAAGAGCACTTCCTGCTTGTCCAGAGGACCCATGTTTGCTTCCCAGAACCCATGAATTATGGGTAGTTAACAAGAACCTGTAACTCAAGTTGAAGGGGATCTGTTGTCCTCTTTGGCCTCCACAGACACTTGAATTTATTTTCACATATCCACAAACATTATATTAGATATAATAAATGAATCTTTAAGAAGAAACCACATCTATATGTAAAACTCAATGAATTAAGAATACAACACACTGAACTGAATTATGTAAATCTTAGATCAATGACACATTCGAACAATCTGAGATTTGCTTTCAGTAGGTAATGTATCTCTGTTCTCTCTTCTACCGTGTGGTTCCGGGAAAACTCTGTTTGTCAGGCTTGGTGGCAAGTGCCTTTATCCACTGTGTCGTCTTTCTGGCTATTGAAACGCTTCAAGCTATAGAAACAATTCTCTGAAACTAAAATGGCTAAAACCCAATTTTTAAATTCAGTACTGTATAAGACATATTACCACAGAGCGCCTTTGAATCCCTATGTATATGTGTGTGTATGCTAAAAAAAAAAAAAAAAAAAAAAAAAAAAAAAAAAAAAAAAAAAAAAAATGGCCTGCTGGGCTTTGCTTCAGGAACTCAGTGCCGGCCTCTTGGTCAATTGCCATCATGAAGAAATCAAGCAAGATGTTGTGTCACAAACCTGTGTTCTCATAGTTTCAGCACTTGAACGGTAAGTAGAGTTAGAGACCAGCCTATAGAGTGATTTCCAGGATAACCAGGGCTACACAGAAAAACCTGGTCTAGAAAATCAAAGGAAGAAAGAAAGAAAGAAAGAAAGAAAGAAAGAAAGAAAGAAAGAAAGAAAGGAAGGAAGGAAGGAAGGAAGGAAGGAAGGAAGGAAGGAAGGAAGGAAGGAAGGAAGGAAGGAAGGAAGGAAGGAAGGAAGGAAGGAAGAGGGAGGGAGGGAGGGAAGGGAAGGAAGGAAGGAAGGAAGGAAGGAGGGAAGAAGGAAAGAAGGAAAGAAGGGAAGGAGGGAGGGAGGGAAGGAGGGGAAAAAATGAGAAAAGAGTAGTACACATTTCCTCACTTCCCATCACCCTTCCAGGATCTTGCTGCTCCAATGAGCCTACTGGAGAAACTGAGTTTTTTTTGTGTTTCAGGTTACCATGTTATCTGAACCTGCCATAGTAAAATTAGACATTGCACAGATGCATATGAAATGGTGTTGTGGAACATCTGATTCCAGGAATGTAAAGGTTTTATTGTTTGTTTGCTTGCTTGTTTTTAACTTTATATCACATGTGTAAGCATATAGCTACTAACCTGTGCTAGCATCGTCCATGAGAAAGACAAAGGACAAATCTCTCTCTGTTTTCTCTCTAATTTTTAAAGAATAGTTTTATTTATTTATTTTTCTCTTTTATATTACACTCCAAAGGCAGTTTTCCCTCTCTCCTCTCCTCCCAATTCCTTCTCCCATGCCCTCTCCTTCAGAACCACCCCTCCTTTCCTTTTAGAAAAGGGCAGGCCTTCCAGGGATATCAACCTTACATAGCGTATCAAACTATGATAAAACTAGGCACATTCCTTTCTTTATGGCTGGATGATGCAACCCAGTAGGAAGAATAGGGTTCCCGCAAAAAGGGCAAAATAAAAGAGGGCCCTGCTCCCACTGCGAGTCCACAAGAGACCTATACAGGCTCCCTGGTTGTCATTTATGTCTCTGTGAACCCCTATGAGCCCAGGTGTGTTGATTCTGTGGGCTGTTTTCAGTTGTGTTTTGAGCCCTCTGGCTTCTACTATCCTTCTTTAGCCTCTTCCAAGGGATTTTTTGGGCTCCACTTACTGTTTGATTGTGGGTCTCTTCATCTGCTACCATCGGTTGCAGAATGAATCCACTCTGATGACGATTATGCTAGGTTCTGGTCTATGAGTATAGCGGAGTAGCATTAGGTATTAAGTATCATTTCACTTCATCAACTTTTTTTTTTTTTTTCAAGCTGCTCTTGGTTCTATGCTAGGTCATTGGGCTACCCAGTCTCTGGCTCTTGGCCCTTCAGGCATCATCAGACATGAGCTTTTCCTCCAGGCATGGGTTTCAAGTAGAACCAGTTGTTGCCTAGCTACTCCCACAAGTTTTGAGCCATCTCTATTCCAGCGCATCTCGCAGGCAGGATAAATTGTAGGCATAAGTATAGCAGGAGGAGGAGGAGGCAAGGATTGGAATGACACCTGGGCACATACCCGAGAGCACAGAACGCATATGTCCTCAAGCAGGACATGGCTGGTACCTTCGAAGAGCCACTTGGAGTACAGGATGACTATTTTGAAGAACAGAGAAAAGAAACAATGGGATGCTCAGACGAGAGTGGCGAAAAGAATTTGACTTTAATCCAACGACCTCAGAAACAGTGTGGGTGGAGTGAAAGGAAGGAGCTGCAGCACCGGCTGCTTTTTAAAATAGCAAGATGTAAATGCCGTGTATGGTTTCTTCAGAAGAGAAATGGAGAAGAGGGAGAGAAGGAGGCCACTACAGTGCTGCAGGGAAGAAATAACAGTGTTCTTGATGAAGCTGGGACTGGTGGAAGATACATGATGGTGTTCAGACCCTCTGTAAAAAGGGAACCTCGGGAGATGCTAATAAATTTGATAATAGGTATGTTGAAATGGGAAGAAAATTTTAGGATTATATAAAAAGGAGTCATCAGTGTCTGCAGTGATAAAAACTTAAGGGACAAGTCTTTGTGGGTTTTGCCCAAGCACAGACTAAATCATAACTGTTAAACATCAAAGCATAGATTTCAAATAAGTAGCTGCATACTCAGCTCTAAGCGTAAGTCACTAGTAAACAGATGCCACTTAAAACTGTCACTCTGAGAGGTCAGAGACAGCTCTGCAGTTAGGACCATGTGCCACATCCTCAGAGGCTCTGAGTTCACTTCTCAACCTCCGTGCTGTGCATCTAACAGCGACCTGTAACTCCAGCTAGAGGGGCTTATACACTCTCTTCTGCACTCTTCCCATATCTGCACGGACACACACACATGCCCACGCACACACACACACACACACACATACACACACACAAAAACTAAACCTAATCAAAACCAAAAAAATGAAAACTGAAAATAAATTCTTAAAACTCTTACACTGAAGGTTGAATAATATACTCAGGGGTGTGGTGGTTTCTTTGCACACACAGTCTGGATTCAATGCCTGGTGTTGCACTGTGAAATCAGAGAAAAACAAAGAAATGGGTGTAGACAGAAGGAAAAATGTTATTAGTCAACTTTTGAAACATTCTAACTTTATGAGACTGAATAGACAAGAAAATACAAGAAAAGGGGATCCAAAAAGATATATTAGCTACAAAAGATGATTTCAAAGAAATTTCTAATCTCTTATTATGTTAATTATTGCTACAAATCAAATATCAGGAGAGCTGAAAACTACCATTGGCGTAAGTAACATGGGACCAATTATAGGCATAGAAAAGAAAGTTGTTGATGCGGTTCAGGATGTGAACATAAAATGGAATGAATCTATGAGGCTTTCATAGTAGGAGAGACTGAATTATACTCATAATTTCTCATGACTGTGGACTGGGCTGGAGAAAATACAAGAGAAGCTGGGGGGAAATGGGATCAAGAAAGAACTGTGAAGCAAGAAGTCTCCTCATTTGCATGATTTGTTACTGATTTTTAATTAAGAAGCTCCCACCTTTAGTGGTTCCCACATAGAAACTGATCGCATGATTAAGGCCAGACATAGGTTAGTGGGATGAGCATCCTACTGGACTTAGAATGTCAAAATCAGGCTCCAAATCCAGCTAAGTTGCTGTGTTCTCGAAGAACATCTACGTTGGCTCAATTTGATGTAGGCATGTACTTAAGACTTAATTTTATAGTTCTCATGAGGCTCAACTAGTGTACCAAATACACATTTCTCCAAAATAAAAAAAAAAGACTGGATCATCTTATTATGAACTTGATTTTACATAAAAATTTTGCTTTCTGTAAGTAGATTATTTTGCTGTTACTTTCTTTTGGCATGGCCATGCTTTCACACAATGAGACTTCTAACTATCACAGGATAAAATAACAGAGCTACTAAAGAGTTGCAGAGTAAAATCTTTACACAAAATACATTTAGTATTTTTAAACATTTTATTGCCTTGTCTGCTAGTTCCTGAAAAAATGACGGAATTGATGTCTTTTTATCTATTTCCAATGCAAATGTGTGGAAAGTCTTAATGACTAGCTAAGACCTTGAAAACTCCACCCTCATTTCACTTAATGTTCTCATGAGCTTATCTACCATTCTGAACAATAGACCCAGTCATTAGGGCCTCCCAATTTTAAAAGCAGTTTTTCAACTTCTAAATCTCTTCTTAGATGATCTGTGAAAAGTGCCTTCCACACTCTGAGGAAGCAAAATGCAGAAACGTTCACATTCATGAGACAATAGCCCTCACTGAATGCCTTAAAATGAAATATGCTCTTTCAGTTTTTCTTTGAAAAGAAAAATTGCATAAATAATACATCTGGTTCTTGCAATACCAAACAGGCACAATAGCTACTTTACAGCTTTCATCTAAATGAAGGCCATCTTTTTCAATTTATTATGGAACCATTAATACAATCTCACCCCTTCTGATTGGCCATGAGGCTCCAGACAGATGGCATACTGCCCACTGCCAATGGAGATGTGGGTTGACAGCTATACAGTGAGTTATGAGTTGATCAAGACTTAAAATTAAATAAAATGTCATAGATCTAGGGGTGGCTGATGTCTAGTTTTAATTATCAATTTGATAAAATATAAAATCACCTGAGAAGGGAGTCTCAATGAAAACTTATCTTAACCGTGTTAACTGGATTGGGATGATGAACCTACTGTGGGTGACACCATTCCCTAGAAAAGAGATCCTGGATCGTATAGGTGTTTGAAAAACAAGCCGAGAGCAAGCATGCTTAAAGTGATAAGCTGGTCTCTGATCTTGAATATAGATAGCATGTGACTGGCTACTTCAAATCCCTGCCATATGATTTTCCTGGAATGATAGATATTACCCTGGACTGTGAACCAAAAGACCCTTCATCTTTACATGACTTTTATCAGGTCACTTTCTCACAGCAGCTAGAAAGAAAACTGTCTCTTTCTTAGGGAAATTTCTGTAAGACCTTCTTTCATTATAACCTCCAACGTCATCTAAGGATCTGCAAATCAATGAACAAAATAGAAATCTTACACATAGTGAACATGACTAAAGATCTAGAAACCAGTGGATAGATTGCTACGGTGATTTAGCTTTTTACCAGCCTGTGTCCGAAATATGTGGGTAGAGGGGCTCAGTTATTGTTTTGATTAAATCTCTTTTTATACCTATTTTCAATGCAGACAAGAAAGATTTGTTTATGGGAGGAATAAAAGTAATGGAAAAATTAGATTTTTTCTAATTATTCATGGATTTAAATTATCCTCACTGCTGTGGCCTCTGTACCAGGACAACAGATGATTAAAGCTGGCTGTAATTGACATATTAAGGCTTTCTTTTATTTAAGGCAAACAGAAGTACACATTTAAACATTAGGCTTACCCTCTAGGTAATCAGAGCCACATGGCAGATAGCCACCAAACAGAGGTTTAAAGGGATTTACTAACTTGGGATAAATACTGTGCTGTAGAGGGAAGTTAAAGAAAGCTTGAAGTAACCCATGGATAGCAGCTGGCACTGTATGGATTTAGCAAGACAAGATTTAATTGCCCATGAAAAGGAATTAAATAAAGCAGCGTAACCTGTGATTTCTTAACCTTTGTGTTGGTGTTTCTATTCTACAGAAGGGCCTTTTAAAGGCTTTTTGCATGATTAAATATAATCTTAACTTTATTTGGGGGCATTGTAAAAACTACTGTAGAGTTTATGATGACTTACTTATTTCAGGCTAATAAAAAATGAGTCAAAACTTGCTACTTGACATAAGGAATGGGGCTTCGCTATGTTATGATAGGGGATTCCAACTATAAACTGCTACTTATAAGCTAGGTGGTCATACAGCAAGCTCCTGAGTGTCTTGCTGTCTTGTATTTCTAGTTTCACAAATGGAAGTCATATGCATTCCACTAAGACATGTAAAGTGTTAGGGGAACCTGTATAATAAGTACCATAGAAATCTTAGTTTTTAATTAGTATCCTAAATAACAGAGCAACAAGACTATTTGGGCTGAGGAGATAACTCAGTTGGTAAACCTGAGTTTGAACCTCAGTATCCATGTTTTGCTTTGTTTTGTTTTAAAAAAAAAAACCAAAACATGAGGGTCAATGGCAGATGTAAACAAAACAGGCAGATCCCTGTAGTCCGTTTGTCAGCCAGTCTAGGATTGCTAACTAGTTAGCAGCAGGTTCAATGAGAGAACTTATCTTAAAAGATAAAATGTGTAAGTAAAAGAGGAAGCCACCTGAGTTTGACCTCTGTGTAGTAGGAGGTTTCTGGCCGGGACTTTCGGGCCTACCCTCAAGGTTGGGACCCTCAGACCCACAATCCCACCGAGACACATAGATGCTTACATTAATTTTAGGCTGATCGGCCCAAGGCCCAGGCATATAACTTGCTTACTCTTTACCCTTAAACTAACCCATGACTCTTATCCTGTTCAACCATGGGGCTCAGTACCTTTTCTCAGAGCAGCATAATTGTCCTCTGCTTCTTCTGGCTTCTCTCTGGCATTCTGCTCTGTTCTTCCTGTTCCCAGAGTTTTCTTAGTCTGGTAGCCCCGCCCACAATTCCTGTCTGCCTTTGGCCAATCAACACTTGTTATTAAACTCATAGGTGGGACAGTTACTTACAATGTAACATCATAAATCCACTACACCTTTGGCCTTCAGAAGTATTCACACACACACACACACACACACACACACACACACACACACATCTATGCTTCCTAATATACATACACATACAACACACATGTGCACACAAGAGAAAAATAAGTAAATTAAGTGGGAAAAATGTAAGTAGTATTTTATAGTTGTCATTATTATATCCCAGTAAAATTTAAAATATATATATATATATATCACATTAATTACTGAGTTGGATTTGGAGAATTTAAAATATACTAAGCTTCTAATATTTGTGTTTACTTTTATAAAAGGCAAATTAAAACACTGGCAAATGCCTTTTAATTTAATTTTTAATTCTTATCCCTTTAGAGACTACACATAAAATATTCATTTATCTTCCATTTCAGTTTGGTAATATATGCTTAGCAATTAAGCACTTGATGTGCTAAGAGATAAAAATATTTAGGTTAAATGAGTGCTTTGTAGAAAGCCGGCATTACAGGAACTAAGTTATACGTCTTAGTCTCTCAGGTAAAGCAAATACCTAGTTCTTAGAAATGTCCTGTCCCTGCCCCCTTCAATACATTCTGACATTAAAAATGCACTCCGTTTTATCATTCAAACACAAAATGTTAAGCAGTTAAAAGGCTTCTCTAGCTCTGTATTCATCCCATTGATGTCATTGATACGATCTGGCATATTCTGAGGCTCCCTACCATTGACCTTTGTTGTTGCAAAATATTGTCATTAGACTGGATTTGACATATTCCAATCCTCAACATCTACCAAATGACACCTTCCTGTACAAATCACTTTTTTATGAGAAGTCAAATTAATGCACAAATATGCAAATAAAAGCCATAGATTCTCAAAAGCAGATTGGAGCAAAACATCAGTAACTACAATGATCTGTAGGTTTATAAAACTGTTATAACTGAATAATTCATGGGTTTTTTCTTGTATATTTTAATCAAATTTTATTTACAGTAGTTGGTTTATTATATAAAGTAAGTTTAATATAGTTAGATTGCTAAAAAACTAACATGAGAACTTGGTAACAGATCGACTGGAAAACAAAAGACAAGTTTTGTTTCATTTTGCTTAGGGTTGGCTTTGACTTGGCTTTGACTGCGTTGGGTTTGGTTTTGGTTCTCACTATGTGGCCCTGACTAGCTTTGAATTTGATACAAAGACCAGGCTACTCTTAAACCTTGAAATGGGATTACGGGTATGTGTTATTTCATCCAGCTGAAGTTCTAATTTTCCCCAATCTATTGGCCCTCTCTAAGAACCAGATAGCTCATATGTGAGAGTGAATATCTCTTTGCCATAATTCTAATAGTATACCAATGACTATTGGTATTTCTTGGGCCCAATCTGCTCACATTGTGGGGCTTCCATTCCTTTGTCTCTGCCTCGAATTGACCATTTTACTGGGAACAAACAACCTATCTAAAATTTAGCAATGGCTAAAACAGTCATTGGTAACTTTACATCCTTGAATAATTTTAATAAATTTTAGAGAAAGTCTCACTGTAAACGGGGTTGGCTTGAATTTGATATCCTTCTGCCTTAGCCTCTAGAGGACTGAATTACAGACATGCACATAACTTTAAATGAAGGCTCTATTACTGACTTATTGCTACAACTTACTTCATAAGACAGCCCATAGCACAAGATGTGGTTTGGAAAGAACAGTGGAAGTGAGAGGCAACAGAGCCTTTATTTGTTTATGTTTTCTGCTTAATAAAAAGTTTGCAAAGTCTGAAACAGGGTCCCTGGGCTAATTCCTGCTCCACAAATCATTATAACTTATTGTTTAAATTAGTCATACTTCCTCAACCTAACACAATCAAAATTACCCCTCTCAAGAATGGTTCTACCTCAAGTTGATGTATAAACAGAATTTATTTTCCCCAGTATAGGCATTGTTCTATATGAGGCTATAATGTACAGGTGTTGTGTTATAAATTAATGATATTAATTTCATGTGTAGTTTATGAAATGGAAGATGTATGCATATTTCAATATAAATTATAGAGTGTGATGGAGTTTTAGATGTTGGAAGTAGAACTAACTTCGCCTTTGCAAGCACTGCACACAGCATTAATGTGCAATTAGTTTATCTTTATATAAAGTTTCCTTACTTGCTATTTAACTTATATCCATGAAGGCAGATTTATTTGCATCACAGAAAGCCTGTGCCAGCATGGAGATAACTCCCTAGCTGTATCCCCTGCAGCTCACTGCTCCGATACTAATTTTACTACCTGGTAAAGGACTATGGGAACTGGGCCTGCTCGCTCAGGCCTATAATTCCAGCCACTTTGAAGGCTGAGGTAGAAGGATTGCAAAGCACAAGGCCTGCCTGAGCACTACAGTGAGTTCAAGGACAGCCCAGATAATTGAGTGAGAGACCTTGTCTTGATATTAGTTGAAATATTTTTAATGTAGAAGGAGATCTGGTGACAGAACTCAGTAGCACATGCTCAAGGCCAAACATTGACAATCTGGAACTGCAGGGGGGGGGAGAAAATAAGGATTCTCATCATTAGAATTTTACTGCACTATTCCATGATAATAGATATGAAATATTAAAAATATTGTGCCATTGTTGAAATTGTAGGAAAACCAAAAGTAATTCTGACTTCTAATGAGTTAATACTGTGTAGTCCGTGTATATTAATAATTAAAATGCAATGTAGAGAGTAGGTAGGTAAGTTATATAGGTGTATGTGAATAGTAGTTTGATCAGTACTAAACACTCTCTACAGAGACACTAAAAGCCAGAGTTTGACGTTGCTCAGAGCTGCTGTTCTGATTGTGCAAAGATTCTATCCATAGTTGGAAGGAAAACTCTTCCCCTTCTATAGAAAAAAGAGGTTAGATGCCCATCTGAAGGGAGAATTATTGCCTCATTGCATACTGAATCTACTCTTTGGTTCCAACTGGTCTTAAAACTCGTAAGTATGTGTTTCCTTTACCATGACAATTAGCATCAGATTGTCTGTCTAAAGTCCCAATAACAATATTCTCTCTCTCAGGAAATTGCCATCTTTCTTTCACATATGAGCAATATCTCATTTATCAAGGTTATAATAAACTATATTGTAAAGGGTAACATTATCCATGCTGCCAAAGATAAACTAAATTAAATGGACAAACAGATTAGATATAAAGAAGGATATTAAGAGATTATGGGTTGGCTTCCCTGGAGATCTTTAAAAGCAAGACAAGATACTCATCTGTCTACAATGGTTTAGGTAAAGCATGCCTGAAGCCATCAGGATAAAGCAGAAAGATAAGTTCCAGAATGCTTCCCCAGCCATATTTTCCCCTAAGATTTCATTATTTGCCCTCTGTAAGTATACTAGCATCATCTCTGATTTCTGATGAAGTTTCTGGCTAGTGTGGGGTTTTGGGTTTTTTGTTTGCTTAGTTGGTTGGTTGGTTTTCTGTTTTGTTTTGTTTTGTTTTTCTTAATGTTAGCAAACTTTCTAGGCAACGAAACAGAAGAGGAGTCAAAGAGGAGAATTTTTAAAAAAAAATCAGTCTAGGTGAATGTTACTAAAAAATATATAATAAAAATTTTTAAATACCTATGCTTTTCATTTGTACAACTTTGTGGCCAAACAATCAAATGGTTTGATTGGACTTCAAAGTTAAAATGAGAAAATTTCAGTCATGTAAGTTAAAACATACGTATCATATATAGCAAACCATTGTATTCTTTTTGAAACTAAACAAAAAGATAAAACTCCATGCTTCAAAAAAATAGGAACAACAATCGTCAAAATAAAACTAAATTCCATGAATAGTAACAGTATCCAGTCAGATCAGCCTCATGCGGGCCTGAGGGGGTAGAGCCTCAGAAATCAATGGAAGGAACTAAGAGAAACCAGCAAGGGAGCGGCGCCCCCTGGAGGAGAGTGGTGGGGTGACAGGACATTTGTGATTGCCCTGGAACAAAGGTGGGGGATCTACACCCACTTCTTTGGTACATTTTTTTTTTCAGTATTGAATTATTGCATAAAAATATATCAATTTATGTCTAGAAATGGATAAGTATTTACTATATAAAACTGACAGGTACTTCATTACATAAAAATTCATATATTCCCTTTTTAAAAGTATCTTTTAAAATTTGACAAGTGTGATTTTTCTGTAATCATTCATTTACAGAAATTTCTATTCTAAAAGTTTGTGTTCACCAAGGATACTTTTTACTGAATTGTATCTGAATAATCATAACCTTTTAAGATATTCTCATTTCACCAGTTACATATATGAGAGTTTTTCTTTGCAACATAAATGAGATAGCATACATAGAAAATCTATCTCAATATAGCAAGTCTAGGATTTACCCACAGTCTGGATTTCTGAAGTGGCTTACTATTTACTTACAACATAGCAGTAACTTTTGTTCAGGAATGAAGCGTTTGTATAGCCAGTAATGGTTGCAGCTTGAGAAACTGATTCGTAAAGATTGGTAATTTGCTATATTTTGGCTAACAAAACACCTTGAAGTATTAGTGACTGGAGAAAAGTGGTTTCCTATCATGCATGAATAGCAACATTATTCCAAAGGGCATGTAATGAGAGACCATTCCTGTCTGTCTGAAGCATGTATTTGTATATATTACTGGTTGGCCTTCCATAACTCAGATTAATGAAATTTTTTGCTAGCTTTGTAAGTATCATATCAGAATAATGTGTAGGGAGATATATGTAGAAATTATGACTTCAAGATGCCCAGAACTGTTTTGAAATAAAATTTTTACATGTGATTTTCATTTATCAGAAAGAGAAAATATTTGTGTCTCACACATATAACTCAGAGCAGAATCTACATGCTGTCATTTTATTACTGTGTGAGTCACAGTAGAACCATGAGTTGAAAGTAAATTATTTTTTACTAAATCACTGTAATATTGACAAATAATTAGCTTGTTTGGTTATCCATTAGCAGAATATAAGCACCCTTGGTTGGAATTTATCAACAAAATAACTGAATATAAATAGATGATTCTCTTAAGCAAAGTTTTTGTAAAACATTATTTTAAAACTTCAGTTTTAAGAAAAGAGATGCCCTCATCAAGTATATGGCTATATTTTACGGAGTGAAGATGAGAGATGATGTCATAATAATTTATACACCATCGTGAAACATGTATGAAATCAAAGGTGCTTTCTGTGCTGTTTACCTTTAAATGACACTGTAATCACTTGATGAAACTTTTGCCATGTATTTGATATGATCCAAGGAAAAGCAAGTTTCCCTTCTGGAGGTATCATGCTTCTTCGCATGCCGGTAGGATTTGCTGAAGGAGGCAGAAGACGCCATGGCGCATACTATTAGTCCCAGCACTTGGGAAGCAGAGGCAAGAGAATCTCTGTGAGTTCAAAGCCAGCCTGGTCTTCAAAGCAAGTTCCAGCACAGCCAGAACTGTTTCACAGAAAACTCTGTCTGAAAACAAAACAAAACAGGAGGAGGTGGATCTGTCCTCCGATATCTCCGAATGTTTTATTATATCCTCACAGAAAACATTCCATATACTTACATACACTGCATTTTCATGTAATTCATGTATCTTTTGAAAGGAATCCATAAATTAGCAACATTACAGAATAATCCTCAGGTGGGGACCTTAATTACAGTCTGTACATCATTAGTTCAGTTAAACAAGAATTAAATGCCAAAATCACATCAGTGTCTCTAGACTTTTCCCCCCACACACTCATTGGAATGCAAAAAAAAGAAAATGAGATATTAACTTTTTTGTGAACAATTCTTTTATCTCTTCATGGTTCTGAACAATATAAAACCTGAATGAAGTGATAAAAATGCTTTAAGACTTATAGTATATATGTTTAGTAAAATTTAAAATTGGTAGGCATTGTAGCCACTTTTCTCTCAAGAAACAGGCATTTCAGACAGTGTACTCACTTCAACACAGACCACACTTAAAAACTGTCTTGCCACAAGATATCAACAAAGATACAGGGAAAATATTAGACTCACCATAGGAATGACGGGAGAAATGGGGAAAGGCAGATTCCTCCAGCCTGATCCTTCATTATTTTCTTCTAGTTATTGAGTATATAAATTTCAATTCCCCCCCCCCATACAACTGAAGGGGAAAAACATGATTATCATATCCCTCAATGCTCAAGCAACCTTGACTGCAGGTCTGTATAAATTCCCTTTCTATGAAATGACTTTTAATACTCTATTTTTTAACGGAAACATTAGATTTTTGTATAATTAAAAATTTATTTGCTCTTGCTCTGTTAACACATGTTGGCCTGTGTTGGTATTGCCATCCCTAACTCATCATGGTACAAGTATCTCCATGTATGATGAAAGTTTATATTTGAAAGGTGTTTCCTCATCAGATTCTTGAAGCCACCTTTAGAAAAATGAAAACTGCTAAGAGAAATTGTTGTGGCCCCTCCATCTTTTCTACTTCCCACACTACACCATGTTTTTTCATAAGAGTAAGGAGTAGGATGCTATAAATAGACATTCCTAAAATTGCTTGGTCTTAGGGTTTATTTCATAGAATTACTGGGTAGCTAGCAGCCATAGGCACAAAGAAAATTTTTAGAATATAAAAAGGAAATGAAATGAATCTGTTACCCTAGGATCACAAAATATATATATTTAAAGCAGAAAAACAAGGAAGGACCAGTTTCTTAGTTAAATTATTAATAATCTATCATAGGTCTGGAAGGAGCTTGTGGTAGAGCCCCTTCCCCATCCCTGCTGAACTTGTGGGTTGTGACGGATATGAGTGGAGGAGATTGAACAACAGGAGTTATCATCAGAGCTCACATTACGCATGTATGAAACTGTCAAACAAGTTCAGGAAAGGTTATGTAATAATAACACTTAAGCATCAAGACAGAATTGATGGAATCGTCATCACTACTCAGCTTAAGACGGTGACTATAGAAAACAGGAGTGTCCAGGAAGCGTGAACATTTAAATCCACCCTCTTTAGTATAATTATTATTTTTTAGTTCTTAAAGTGCCTTCTCTGTCTCTGACACATGCGCTTGGCTCTCTTGCAGCACTAATGGGAATTAACAAGGAAATGGACCCTTAATCATTTATCTTACGTTATAGGAAGGCATGCTTTGCGAAGTTGATTAGAGTGGGAGCTGAACAAGATATTAAAAGGATTTGATTCTCTTCAAACATGTCCACTGCAGTAATTCAACTGGAAAATCATTAGAAACAAAAAATCTTCTAGGTCCTTCACTGCTGTTATCAGTACAGAAGTGAGTGAAAAAAATTGATGAAAAGCGTTCAGAAAGCAGCTATTTACCAAGGTAGACGTTATTCATCAACATTCATTCAGCTTGTATTTGACAGACATTAGTTAAAATAGTGCTTTCAAAGTGAAAACTTTATTTGCCCATAGTAAGTTCAGAAAAAGTATTTTTGACCTGAGGTTTTAAGACTTAAATATTTTTAAGAAACCATGATGTTGTGTGGCATGTATTTAAAAATTCAAGCTGAGAGCAACACTAATCTATCTAAGTATGCTTGAGGCAACACTGAGTGTGTGTTCCTTGGAGCAAAGCAAACTGAAAACTGGGGATGGGGATCCCACTTGTCCTCTTGCCTGTTATCTGAGGACACCTGCTCTCACTGTGGGTTCTTGCTGTCTTTATCGGCTCTGTTTTCCTCTACAGAAGGATGTTTAGTTACTTCCCTGAAGACATGTCTGGTTTTTTACAGCACCTCTCACCTGCCAAAAACCACACTTCTCACTCTACCCTCTGTTTCAGTGTCTCTCATTATAGGAGCACAAAACAGTCAAGGCAGAAAAAGAATGCCTTTAGATGACTGTGATTTAATGATTCAACTATTATTATTATTATTATTATTATTATTATTATTATTATTATTATTATTATTTCTACTACTATTATTATTTATTGGGAGATTCTTATGTGACATGACTATACTTAATTCTTTGATCTTCAAATTGATTAAATGTTTAACTAAGGAATGATTTTTTTTTTTAAAGAAGAAAGAATATTCTCCATATTAAGCTTTGGAAATTTTGTTTTAGAGAAAATGACATAAATTTAACTCCCAGAAAGGTGTAGAGTAGGATAAATGTTGGTTTGTGTTATTAAGAGATTTAAAAAAAATTAAGTTAACCTTAAAAGTGAAATATAGTGAATATCAATAGCCAGGGGAAAAATATAATAGAAAGTTTAATAGGTTCTTCACATAAACAGTGTAATCATTGTAAACCTCAGATATCGCACCTATCATAGAAATAAGATCACAAAATATTTAGTAGTATGTTTAAAAAGAAGCATAGATTTGACAAAATAATGACTGAGAAAATTATAAGATAATTTAGAAGCAAACTTTCACCTAACTGGAAAAAAAAAGTAGCTTAAGGAATCAAATATTGCTGTTTGTTTATAAACCTGAGATGAGATCTAGAATAATTTTAAGTTTTCCATGATTGGATTAATTTCAGTAGTAATCCAAAAACCAGTGAGTTAAAGAGGCTAGAAAAAAATAGAATTTTAACAACACAATGATATTTATTTCCTTAAGATATATATGGTATGAAATATGCTTAATTTACAATAAATAAAATATTTTATTTTAAATAATACAGTGACAAAATGCATTAATATGATTATACAAAAGTTATTGCTAAGTTGGATGGTATGCATCAAAAATCCCATATATATTTTGTGGTAATATGAAGGCAACACAAGTTAAAAACTTGAAATTGCTGCTAAGATTTATTTATCTGAGTCGGGGTCTTGCTAGTAGGGCAGGCTGGCCACAAACTCACTATGTAGTCCATACTGGCCTCAGAAATGTTCCTGCTTCAGCTACATTGCTCAGTGTGTGTGGGGCGGGGACGGGGGGGGGGGGGGGGGCATAGCAGATGACTGCTACCAATCTTAACTTGTAACAGGCATTTATACAAGCTAAAACTATTTACTAACTAACTAAGCAAATGTAGGGAATGAAGCAAATGAAGGGAAAATATAGTATATGTATGAAAGTAACACTTAGGAAGCAACAGATTTGTATTTAACAAACAAAAGCATGCTTAAAAGGAAAAGTGATGGGTCATAGCAGCTTGTACACTGTAACCAAACATCCACCAACAGCCCTCCCTGCTCTCACACTTCATTCTGATACAACTCTTAGACCTCACATTCCTTTGTTCTTAATTAATTTAATATATTTCTGAAAGTAAAAACTTTAATATCATATTCACATCTAACATATGATAACTTTTAATATTTCCAAGTAACTAGTCAGTGTTCAAATTCCTAACAATGGGTTTCTTTTGGTTGTTGCTTGTTTCGCACATTTTTTTACTTCAACTTTTCTTAAAAAGTTTTTCCCCATACTCACCACTGTTCCCCCCTCTCCCCTCCTCCCAGCCCTCCCTCAGCCTCTCCCACCCTCCCACCCCTATCCGTTCCCCAGTGAGGGCAAGGAAACCCAAGGTGAATCAGTTCAGTCTGGCATATCCAGTTGAGATAACCAAGTCTGAGTAAGGTGCTCCTCTCTAGGGAATGGGCTCCGAGATGTCAGTTCATGCACCAGGAATAAACTATAGTTCTACTGTAGGGGGATCCCCAAACTGCCCACTGTCAACCTTTATGGGCTTTGGTTCCTATCCCTGACAGTTCCTCAGCTGTCATTTCAGAGTTAGTGATCTCCCCAATAGCTCAGGTCAGCTTTCTCTGTGGGTCTCCACCTCATGATAGTGATCCCTTTGCTCATATATTCTCTTCTCTTCTCCCTCCCTCCCTCCCTCCCTCCCTCCCTCCCTCCCTCCTCCTCCTCCCCCCTCCTCCTCCTCCTTCTTCTCTCTCTCTCTCTCTCTCTCTCTCTCTCTCTCTCTCTCTCTCTCTCTCTCTCTCTCTGTGTGTGTGTGTTGCTTCTCACACTCAACCACCTCATTCTCTCATTTCTTCCCACTTTCTACTGCTAGCTCCCCTGTATGATCCCAATTTACTCAGAAGATTTTCTCTATTTCCCCTTCCCAGGGGGGTCCATGGATATCTATCTTAAGTTCCTCCTGTTACCTAGCTGCTTGGGGGTTGTGGATTGTAGCCCGGTTATTCTTTGCTTTCTTTCTAAAGTCCACTTATGAGTGCATACATACCATGTCTGTCTTTCTGGGTCTGTGTTACCTCTCTCAGGATGATACGCTCCAGATCCATTTATTTGCCTGCAAATTTCAGAATGTCTTTTTTTTTTTTCCTGCTGAGAAAGAAGTACTCCATTGTGTAAATGCGCCACAATGTTTAAATCCATTTTTCAGTTGAGGAGCATCTAAGTTATTTCCAGTTTCTGCTATGAACATAGATGAATTAACACCCTTGGAATGACAATGTGTTTTGCACATGTTTTAACATAAAAGCTCATAAATGAGACTCCGGGTAATATGTCGTTTAAATATTCTACGACTGAAGTTTTTTTTTTTTTTTTTCTTCCTAGTGGCATCATGGGTCTCACTGTTGTTTTTAGACCATTCTGTGTGAGAGGAATGAATGGTCAGTCTCATCCCTAGCCACTATCCATCAGCTATCCATAGCACCTCAGAGCATCTTCAGACTGCCAAAGGGTACAAAGATAGGACACAACATCCTACACCTGAGAGACACTTCCATAAGCTTTCTCCTTCTACCACTGCCCAGTATGCTCTCACAGGTTGTCTGCTGTAGAACTTGGTGAGTTGTCTGTGGCCAGATCCAAGCTTGGCCTTGTGAATGGCATCTCCATAGTCACACATTCTTTCATCCTTGCTATCTATCTAACCTTCCTTTAATGCAACCCTTTAATGGAGTCCCTCATGCTGTGGTGACCTCCAAACCATAAAATTATTTTTCTAGCTTCTTCATAACTGCAATTTTACTGCTGTGAATTATAATATAGATAACTGTGTTTTTTCAATGGTCATAGGAGGCTCCTGTGAAAGCACCATTTGACCCCTAAAGGTGGTTGCCACCCATAGGTTGAGAACCACTGATTTAAACCATCTATTCAGTATAGAGGACTGAGCACATCATAGGTGACTGGAGTTATTCTAATTTCTGCTTCACTGAATCAGCCGGGGTCTCTGCCATTAGGTCTTCAACCTGTCAGATTGTTGGGATATTTCTTTGGTTAAAGTTCTACTCATCATTTGTCCTTTTTTTTTTTAACTTTTCTTTCCAAAAGATACACAGGCTCCTTGTAGTGTTTTCATGCACATGTGCACAGTGCAATGTTTGGGTTCTGATACATAAATCTTCCTCCTAGTAAACTACTGTAATTCAAACCTTTAATCGTCTCTCATCTTGAGCAATGATGCAGCCTCTGAATGGGTTTCTCTTCTGAACTTCCCTCATCCTCTGTAATTCACCTCTGTACAGATGCCAGGAAGGTCATTCAAAAATGCATATGTAGCTAAATCAAGTGTGTCCTCACACTCTGTGAAAGCTGAAGGCCCTAGAGTGGGTGTTGCCCATTAGATATTGTAGGAATTCCTTTGGGAAGTATATTTGGATTAGATTAAATATCTTCATTGACTCTTTCCTCCCGCCTTGTTTCCATAAAGATGTCTCTATGTTTTTTTGTGTGTTATTCATGGTTTATAAACAGTGCTTACTTAGTCTTTCTGTGTTTAAAATTTTTTACATAAATGGTAGCTACCGTTTGAATGTAAAATGCCATCCATAGGATTATGTGCTTGAAAACTTAGTCACCAGCTGGGATTTTATTTTGGAAGGTTATGAAACTCTTCTGTTTGTAGGAGGACATAGGTTACTAAGGGCAGGATATTTATAAGCTGACCTCACTTCCTGCAGGTTCTCTGCTTTCTGACTAGGGATACAGTGTGATATACTGTCCCATGCTCCTGACTTCATGCTCCACCACAGTGAGGTTTTATCTCTTCTTAAACCAAAATAAACACATTTCTCCTTCAGCTATTTTCCTTAAGGTATTTTGGTCACACACTGCAGAAGGGAGCTCCTGTTATTTTTAATTTACTTTTAAAATGTTTCTTTTTAAATTCTTGAAGATTTGTATATTTGCACATATCAATCTATTGTTTTATAAACTAATTATTAATAGCTGGCATGAAGATGCTAAAGAATATTGACATGTTTAATAAATTTAAGTTACAAAAAAACTGACTTATATCACAGGAATTAAAGAAAAGAGTTTTTAAAAAAGAACTATTTCAGCTATAATTTATGAATATTCATTTATTTTTCCTTTTAAAGTTTTTGAAATGTGCTGTAATCTGAATAAAATTGGTTTTTTAACTAGCTACCTATCTTCCTTTCTAAGCCATTGATTTCTAAGCAATCTTCTGTTTTATACACCAAATAAAAAACAAGATATCAATTTAAATCTTTATTATAGTAAATGTTTGTCAATCACCACATCTGGTGAGAAGTAAGATATATTTGTTTTGCAAAAGCAAACAACCAATAAAATCTTGAACTTCACATAATAAGAAATGTTTATTTTAAAAATATAAACACATTCTCTTTGTTTATTAATGAAGACATTGTGATCAGTAATCAATGTCTAAAGATATGAGGAAAATGTCCTCACTATATTTCTAATCCTATCATTCAGGAATTTCTTCAAGGAACATGACTTTAATTTCTCATTATTTTCTACTTGCAAGTTTAGTGGTTAAACAAGAAAATGAAGGGATAAGTCACATTGGGAAAATATAAAAGATAATTTTAGCATCAAAAGTAGAAGCTGCTGCTACTTATAAAATTATAATTTAAATAAAATAAATGTTTTAACAAACAGAATGAAATATTAATAACAGAGATAAAAGAAAAAGCAATCACAGCTTAAGAATTCAATGATTCTCTATTAATTTAAGATATATAGAAGCAGTAAAATGTTGTTCAAATAGATGGTCTTAAGGTTAAGTATGGGCAGCTTATGATTCATTGAGTTGTTGACAGCATCCATCAAATCTCATGTTTTAGTTGTGTGTTGGGCAATCACTATTGACAATTAGCACCCACTAATTCCAGACTTGTTGACTTTAAAAGGCCTTTTATTTACTTAGTTTTATTTAATTTACAGAAAAGACCTTTGTAAACCAAACACTCAGTCACATGCCTAGACACAGGAAAGATGTGTAGAGGTATGTGTGTCTTAAGGAGGACAGAAATTCTAGCATCATGTGCATTTCAGACATGTACCAAATGAAAGGAGGTATAGGTGACATATCAGTACATGCTTGATGGCACCAGGATATGTAGAAGGTATATAACAAATGAATGGCTGGATGATAAGTACATGATAATGAGCATAAATAGACAAAGAGAAATGACAGATAATGTCCTGGTTGGGGTCACCATTGCAGTGGCAAAACACAATGACCAAAAGCAATTTGAGAAGGAAAGGATTTATGTGGCTTACCCTTCCACATCATGGTCCATCACTGAAGGAAGTTGGGACAGGAACTTAAGCAGGTCTGGAACCTAGAAGCAGGAGCTGATGCAGAGGCCATGGAGAGGTGCTTACTGGCTTGCTCACCATGGCTTGCTCAGCCTGCTTTCTTATAGAACCAAAGACTACCATCCCAGAGGTGGTCATAACCACAATTGTCAGGGCCTTCCATTGTCAATAACTAATTAAGAAAATGCCTTACATGCTTCCCTAAAGTCCAATTTTATGAAGACATTTTCTCAACTGAGGCACCCTCCTTTCAATCTTGTATTAAGTTGACTACTTAAAAGTAGGCCAGCACAGATAATAAGCGGATGGATTAATAGATGAATTGGTGGTAGATTGATTGATAGACAGATGATAAATGGAAGAATGGCTGTGTAATAACATATGAGTATATCATGATATATTAATAGATAAGCAATAGATGAATAGTGTGATGAGTAGTTTTAATTGTCAGTTTTACGCAATCTAAAGTCAACTTGGAAGAGAGTCCCAATGAAGGATTGTTTACATCAGGTTGGCTATGGAGGATTGTTTTGTATTGACTGGTGTGGGTAGACCTATCCCACTGTGGGTGGCACCATTCCTGGACTTGGACACCAGGCCATATAAGAGTGGAGAAAATGAGGTGAACATGAGTCAAATGCATACCTTTATTCTCTGCTTTTGACTGTGCATGTGATGTGAATAGCTCCCTCCAGCTACCTTTCTATCATTTGGGTCCTGAAGCCTGAGCTCAGATCTTATGGCAAGTGCCTTTATCTAATTATCGCAGCATTTTTTTTTTGAAAGCACAATCTTTACATAATCCAACTGCATTAGTTACATTGTCAATAATAAGGGCACCAGGATTTTGTGTCTCTTTCCATGTTGTTTATGTCTCTCTATGACAGAGCACTGTAGTCTATCCATGTAATAAACCTAGAGTCAAACCGTCTTCATTCTTTCTTGACCTTTGTTGTCTTGGTTGCTCACTTTTTACATTCGCCTATGAATTGGTAAGTAAGAATATCAGTACTCAGTAAATCAATACATGGGATCCCGACTTGGATTGCAGGGATCTATAACTCAGGTTGGAAACCAGAAATTATTTTTCTTCCCCTGATTATGAAATACCTATTTATGTGGATCAACAAGATGGCATGTGAGTAAAAGGTGCATGAGTTCAATCCACAGGTCTCAGAAGTAGGAGAAAACCGACCTCTCATCAAGCGGACTGTCTTCTCTATGGCACTCACATGAACAGACTCTCTCTCTCTCTCTCTCTCTCTCTCTCTCTCTCTCTCTCTCTCTCTCTCTCTCTCATTCACACAATAACAAAAACCATCACATACACATGCACACACACACTCACAAAGTCACACACATTCTTGCACACACAATTTAATTTTTTTTGTTCATTTTAATTATGTCTTTAATCAAAGCATCCAGGGGCAGAGGCAAGCTGATCTTCTGAGTTCAAGTTCTCAGCTGGATACACATAATGAGACCTTGTCACAAATAATAAAATAGTAATAATAACGTTTAATGTCTGGACTTATCTCTTACATAATTTTTATTCCTAGATAATTTATGTTTTGTTGTTGATAAGATGGTGTTTACATTTTAAATTTAATATTGCAGTTGTTGCTTAATGGTGTATAAAAAGACATTAGCATTTGTATATTAAGTCTTGTGTCTGACAAGGTTGCTGTTTCTGGGGACTTGTTGTTGTCAATGCTGTTGGTTATTGCTCTTTGTTCTGTTTTTTTGAGATGTTGAGACACACACAATCAATCATGTCATTTGCAAATAATTTCGTTTCTTCCCTAGCAATGTATTTCTTTTCCTTTATTTTTTTCTGTCAACTTAATTAGATGGAACTTTCAGAAATAGTGAGAAAAGAAATCCTTATCTTTTGTCAGCCTGTAGAAAAGCATCCTCTTTGATGCCATTAAGACAATGATGTTATTCTAAATCATCACTGTCCAATGAAAAACTTCCCCCTATAATCCTAGTTTGCAAGTTTCTCTTATGAGGGGATGTTGAATTCCCCCCACCCCGAGTTGTTATGGTCATATAAGTTTTATTTAAGCTTCTTTTAATGTGATTGATGACATTTAATTTTCAAATTTCAAATTCTGAATAAGTCTTGCAAGCATAGAATAAATATCTCTTGTTTGTGGTTCATATTTCTAAATTCTTTTGTTGGTAATTTTAATCATGGAAGATTTTACAGGAAGCAATTACTATTGTCACATTAAAATTGGCCTCATAGAAATATTTTTAAAATGTTCCTTATGCTTTTATTTTCCAAAATATTCCTTAAGGAAACTCATACTCAATTCCTGACATAGAGGATAGAATGTTCTAGCTAACTCACCCCAGCCTGCTGCCTTCTATTTTGGAAGGTTAATAGTTACGTATTCCATTTCCTAGGTGATAGAGATTTCTTTTAGTTACTTCCTTGGCCTCATTTGAAGTTTTATAGATTTTATCTTTGGGAGGTTTCTTCATAATCATCCATGATATGAAGGCTGTGGAAAGGTCGATATACTCCTTCCTTTCCATCTAGAGTTTGTGGGCTGTCAGTCATCTCCCCTCTTTCAGTTCTGGCCTTACCATTTTATGTCACCTTGTTCTTTTGCTTACTTTGTTTGCTTAGAGGCTTGTCAATTTTATTGTACTTTTCAAAAACCACATTTTGAATTCATTGTTTTTTTTTCAATTGTTTTCTTGTTTTGACCCTCCCTAAAACTATTGTATCTTTTAACCTACTTGCCAAAGTTTTTATTGCTTTCTTTTTTGTTTTGTAAAAGCTTATATTGCTGTTTTGCTGTCATCTTTCTTCGTGTACTTTCAAATTTTCTGTCATATTTAGTCCAAAATACTTGAAATATTTTTAAGAGTTTTTCTTCTAGCCCATCTATTATTTAGAAGTTTCTTGTTTAACACCCAAAGAAATTTCTAAGCTGAATATCTATGATTAATTTAATGTTAATGCATTTAAGAGTTTATTTTATATGATTCCTGGCTCTTTAAATTTGTATTTATGTAACTTACGGTCTGATATACCATTCATCTTGGCAAATGCTCTACACGGCTATATTTTTTAAATATATTTTTTGTAAACTTTTCTGTTATTAAATTAAACTTAAATATTGATTAGGTGAAATTTGTTGATAACATTATTTTTTTACTAACTTTCTTCCTATTTGATATGTATCTTACAGATAAAAGAATGCAGAAGTCAGTTATAACAATACATTATCTAATTTCTGTTAGGAGTTTCTTTCACTTTTACCTTCTGCATTTTGAAATTTTCTGGGTAGATACATGAATTATTGCAGCCTCGCAGACCTGACTCTTGTAGCGTCATATAACATTCTTTATATTTTGTGTCCTCTAAACTATTACTTTATAAAGTAGAAACACAATGTTTCATTATGACATTTTATACACTCAGATTCCATACACATTTAAAACTAGATTCATAATCTTTAGATGCATCCATTCCCCTGCAAATGCTGCTATTTTCCCTTGTAATGGAGCCGAACACTCTCTCTCCCTCCCTCCCCCATAGCTGTACCCCAGGGCCACTTTTCTTATCCACTTATCTGATTGACAAATAAGCATGTATCAAACTTTGGAAGTTATAAATGGTGCTGCAATGAACAGAAATGTGTAAATATCTTTTGTAGGCTTATAGTCACTTGACTTTATACCCAGGTGGAGTATAGTTGTGTCACATGGTTGTTCTACTTTCAATTTTTGAGGAACTTCCAGTGATTTTCTTTATGTCTAGAGACATTTCCATTCCCAACATCAATGTCTAAAGTTTTTTATTTCTGTATACCTTTGTCAACATTTTGTTTCTTCATTTGATGACAGGCATTCAGACTGGAATAAAATAGATCATTACTCCATTTTAATATGCATCTCAGAGAGTTAAATATCTTAAACTTTTTTATGTATTTGGTTTGTTATTTACATTTGTTCTTTTAAGACCTGTCAACTCATTTATTGATTAGATGATCTGTTCTGTTAATTTTTAAAGTATTTATATATTTTAATATTCTTTTAGTCCCCGATGAGTTTTTTTTTATTTTTATGCCTATCTTTTCTTTTTTATCATTAATCAAATGTATTAATATGTTTTACATCCCAACTCCTGCTTGTCCTCTCTCCTCTTTTACCCTCTCTTTCCCTCCAACTCCCCTCCCAAGAATCAGGTCCTCTGTTTCTGTTCAGAAAGTGACAGGCCTCCTAAGGGTGTCAACAAAGCACGCATATCTAGTTGAGGTAGAACTAAGCTCCTCCCCTCATAGTAATGCTTGGCATGTCTGTCCTTTTAAAAACAATGTTGATTTTTTGTCTGTGTCAGCATTATGTATCTTTTTGCTTCTCATATTTTAATCTCTTGATATCTTACATTCAAATGCTTCTGATTGGCAATGTATAAAGGGTAGTATGTTGATCTATTCTGTCAGTCTCTAAACATTAATTTGTATATTAAGAGCTTTCACATTCAAAATAATTAAAAATTTAACTCGTCTCTGCTACACAATTCTTATTTATTACATTTGCTTTTTTGTCTTATTATTGTTCTGTCTTCTGCTTTCTCTAGTCTTGCTTGGGTATTCTGTGATTTCATTTTTTTCTTCTCTACTGATACTGTTTATATGTTTCTACTGTTACTTAAGGTATTGTACCTCATTTAAAAAGGTTATATAGGGTTTTAGTCTTTAAAAGCTATTTAGAATATTTTTAAATATAGCTGTCTGTAACAAACTTATAGTCATGTTAGATATGTTTCCAAGATTAAACAGATATATTTAGATAGATAGATGATCTTTAAATACATCAAACACCTGCAGAATATGCATTTAAGATATATAATAACCTGAGGCTTTTTGTGATAATGAGACATCTCTGTTCCTGGCAACACCAATTTACTTCAAAGATGATGCTGGACATCAAAGAAACTCCATATAGATTTTGTTTTCAATGTGGCAAAACTACCTATTTGGGCAAGAAACTGCTCTTGTCTTAACTGCTAACAGTACACTGTACAAACTGGCAAGCAAAACACAAAGGAAAAAGTCTGTTTAACTGTACCAAGATAAGGTGGTATAGTCCTTTAAAATTCCTGCTTCATATAAAAGTCACCAGACATTCTACAGGACACTCAGGAAGGTGACTGCTAAACTTTGCCCAAATTAGGTGTAATAGTCCTTCAAAATCCATGCCTCATAGTGTCTGCCAGATATACACTATACACTGAAGATTTAATTCCCCCACAATACAGAGGGAACTTGGGTGATTGTCCAGGCCCAGATGTCCCGGTCATTTCTGCTGGTTTGGTAGTGGCTTGCACTGCACTTCTTATTTACTTAGGTGATATTATATCCTTCTGGGGTCTTTGATAGAATTGAAAGCTAAGTTATTATGATTGCAGTTTCCCAAAGTTATGATAGAAGGTAAATTAGGTACAGAGCTTTGGACTCATCAGGATAAAATAAATAATAGATTATTTTCTCCAAATTTGCTAAATACTAATGAACTGGACATTGTAAATGTAATTCTTACCTGATAATAGTTCTTATTGTTTATAGTTTTATTATATTAGAGTTAAAAAAACTTCCTTTTATTTAAAAAAAATGGGCAATGTGGAATATTCCTTTACACTATGTGAAAATATGTCATTGTGATTGGTTTAGCAAAAAGCTGAAAGACCAATAGCTAAGCAGAATTTTCAGGGGTAGAGAGAACTCTGGGAAGAAGTCAGTCACAAGGGGCTACCATGGATGCAGAGTAAGCCACATGGGCTTTACAAAGTAAAGGTAACTGAGCCACATAAAATAACATAGATTAAAAGATATGGGTTAATTTAAGGAGCAAGATAAAAACAAGCTCAAAGTATCAGCTGAGCTTTCATAATTAATGAGACATCTCCATGTGGTTTTTTGGGAGCTGGCAGGTGGGTCAGAAAAAAATCCCCTTACACTCTACTGAGATAGCAAGTGTGGCTCTTTCTCACCTTCACCGTTGTCTCTAGAGTTTGTGGTACTATTTAGAATTAATATTTGTCCA
The DNA here is from genome assembly GCA_033318265.1 of Phyllotis vaccarum. Classification (NCBI taxonomy): domain Eukaryota; kingdom Metazoa; phylum Chordata; class Mammalia; order Rodentia; family Cricetidae; genus Phyllotis; species Phyllotis vaccarum. Next base: position 78,935,369 of record JARWLC010000011.1, read on the forward strand.
CCCTCAGACAACAATGTACTATTCATGTGCACTGCAGTTTCTTTATAGAAGAGCATGTGTCTCTCATTCACTTCACATACTCATGAGATACATTTCCCTTGCACAGAATATGCTCTGACTACCAGGTGTTAGGTATAGTGTTTGATGGCTGGAGGACTATTATTATTTTAAGTAACATAACTACAAAAATAAAAAAAATTAATATTTCTAGTGACGGTCCCTTCTTCAAAAATTTTACATTTTCACATGTTCCAAAACATTATCTGTACTGACTGATTGTGGAGACTCATTTTAACATCTTCCAAATCAGGATGATTATAGGAAAATTTTGATGATTTTTCTCTTTTTGTAATGTTGTTGTTTCTCTCTGAAAGATTTTACAACTCCTTTGCTTTAGGAAAATAATTTCACTGGGTACAAATTTTTAAACTGCTGTGTCTCTTAACTTCCTCACTTGCATGATTTGTTATGATGTCTTGACATTTTACCACAAGAGATTCCAATTGGATTTCTGATCTGAAAAGTTATCCTAATTATTTGTGGCTAGAAACCACTATGTCTGTAGTAAACCTCATGCACTATTTCAGGTCTTTGGTATATTTGAGCTTTAATAGAGCATCACTGATTTTCTCAAGATTCATCCCTGTCAAAGCCATTTTGTCAGAATGACTGATCAATAGCTGACATTTAACCATTTAAAGTGGCTCGCTTTTATTTCTTCAGTCTGTACAAGAACAAAATATTAAGCAAGCATCCTAATGTGAAACACAGAGGCCCATGATCTGGTGTCACTTCCCTACTAAGCTTCAGTTTTTCTCAGAAACTCGAAGCTTTTACTTCTGCCATATTGACTTGGTCAGACCCTTACTAGGTGAGTTTCTCAAGTTTCAAATAAACGCTAGTGACAAATAATAGTAATTCACATGAAGGTTTCCAGCTTAAGGAATGAAAATACTTTAAATGATGAGAATGCTCTCTCTAGAAAGATAGCCTCCAGTCAACATCACTACTGGACACAACTATCTGCAAAGACCTGCTAAAGGCTGTTGCAGAATAACAATAGGCTTCTTCTCCCTCTGTGACAATTATGTGACAGAGAACAGACAGAACAAGGCTGCTTAAATTTTAGGGAGTTTTCACAATGCCCTTGCCTGTGAAATTCTCAAGTGACCCTGAGTATATAGGTATATGAGTAGGTATGTAAATCAAACATTTGTAGATAACAAATTTTTCAAAGTTTATTTTAAAACAATTCTTTGGTATACATATAATTTTACAATTTGTTGATGATTAAATTAAAATTTTATAATAATGTGGTAGATAGTCTTGTTTATTTTTACATGATGAATTGAATCTTAACAAAATAAAGAGAACGGCAAAGACTGTCTTCAACCTTTTTTCAGAGGTGGTCAATACTTAGATTTTATAATCACTGATTCTGAGAATACCACTAGGCATAAATGCTCAGTACAAAATGGCAGACAGATGTTTAGGGCTATTGCAGAAACTGTTGAAAAATTTTGTTCTAATCTCAAGCCAAAATTCACTTATTCTTCTTTTATAGAACACAAGTCAGCAACTAAAACAGCTGTTTTTGAAATCAAAGATTCGAACAAAACACAATTCAAAGACAGACTAATTAAATACTTCCTGACAAATTTCTAAATTAGTTGTGTGTACATGACATTCCTACCAAGAGAATGAGAATTCCTGTTCACCCATAACATTGCCAGTTCTTGATGTGAATGAGCTTCTTATATTAGCAATTGTGAGAGATGTCTGAGTCTCATAATGCTTGGGAAATAGCTAAAAATCAAAGTACATGTGCATGAAGAACTTTAATGACATCTTCATTCAGAATAGTAAAAACCAGGGGTCAATCTGAATACCTATCCAACAACATTTTTGAATAAGTACATAGAATTCATTCAATAACAGAAAAGGAATAAAACATGGATACATACAAATAAATCATTTGGAGTCAAAAAAGCCAAATAGTAAAAGATATTTATTGAGTTTCATTTTTTTTTAAAGAAAACCTGGTTATTTCAATTACTAATTAATTTATAATGAGAGTAGCTGTTTGAATATATGTGTAAGGAGAAGAAATCAAAGAAGAATATGAAGGATTATAAGAGGTTATATTAAACTTGGAATAATAGCAAACACAAAATTTTCTTTCATATAGCAGATTTTCACAATTTTTAAGTATATACCGTAAATATTTTAGTCCACTGACATTATGCATCACTACAATGGTTTAAAGCAGTAACCCCTGAAGAGTAGAGATGGGTGGTGTCTTAGAATCTAGGAAGACAAAACCCTGGCAATCTTACTAATGCCCACTCTGGAAGAGTCTTCAGAGCAAAGAGGAAAGATAAATGAGAGAAGCTGTGGACATGATGAGATTCTGTCAGTCAATCCTGAGGCTCAGTAGCAGCAAACACAGCCATCAGACTCATGAGTTGTGCATGATAAACTTGAGCATGGACGTGGTCAGAAAAGAGTCCAGTGGTTTTGGATCTAGAAAGAGATTGTAAATCTCTCCTTAACCATACACAGATTATCTTAAAAAATAAAAAACAAAAACAAAACACCTTTTTAGCAGAAGTGTATACCCTGCAAGCCCAGAAATACTTAAAATACTTCTTATTTTGTCATCCAAAGATACGAAGTCTCTACCGATGAGCTATCTCATTTTGATAATAGTCTATGCTAATTTAATACTTCTTCCCAACCACTTCTCTCGTGGCACCTTCTCCACTCTCTTCGGTGCCTTCCGGAAGTACATTGTTAAAATAACTATTCCTCTTTGTATTGTTGAAAATAGGCTGTTTTCTCACAATATTTACTAATTAGAGTCTCATTCCCCTGACACACTCCTCCCTGTTCTTCCCCACCTCTCCTCCACATCCACTCCCTTTCTGTCTCTCAATAGAAAACAACAGGCTTCTAAGATATCCCAAGCAAATATGATAAAATAAGATGAAGCAGAAACTTCTATAACTAAGTTAAACACAGCAACCCAACATAAGGAAAAGAGTCCCAAGCATAGCAAAAGGGTCATAGATCTACTCATTCTCATAGTCAGGCATTCCATAAAAATAGTAAGCTAATAGCTATAGTATATTTTTTAGAAGAGAACATAGTACAGATGCCTGTAGGCCCTGCATTTGGTGGGTCCATCTCTGTGAGCTAACAATGGACCTTGCATAGTTAATTCAGAGGACTGTGTTATCCTGGTGTCCTCCATTCCCTACAACTCATATAATCTTCCTGCCTGCTCTTCTGCAGGATTCCCTAAGCTCTGAGAGAAGAGATTTTATGGAATTTAGACACCCTCTACATAATACCTGGCTGTGGGCCTCTGCATCTGTTTCTATCAGCTGTCAGTAGACGCCTCTCTGATGATGGTAGGCTAAGGCACTGATCTATGAGTACAGCAGATTATCACTCTGAGTCATTTTATTGTTTGTTATCCAATGGCATGTGGATTAGCCTAGGCCTTTGGGCTGTCCAGTCTCTGATTTTTGATTACCCAAGCAACGTAGGGTATAGATTCTTTCTTGTGGATTGGACTTTAAGTCAAATAAGACATTGGTTGGCTATTTCCACAAGTTCTATGTCACTATTGCCCTTGCATGTTTCGTAGGCATAAAAGCTTAAAAGTCAAAACTTTCATGGCTGGATTGGTGTCCATTTTTCTCTTTCAATAACTTGCAGAGTAGTCTTCCATATCAGAGGTTAGAATAGTAGTGGTAAATGCTCTATCCTACCATAGGACACTTAGTCAACTATGCTCATTGCAGTTTTATTTATAAAAGCCAGTAATTGGAAACAACCTAGATGTCTCTCAACTGCAGAATGGATAAACAAAATGTGGTCCATTTACACAGTGGAGTATTACCCCTCTATTCAAAATAAGAAAGTGACACCAGGTGGTGGTAGTGGTGCGTGCCTTTAATCCTAGTGCATGGAAGGCATAGACAGGTAGATTTCTGTGTGTTTTGAGGCCAGCCTGGTCAACAAAATGAATTCTAGGGCAGTCAGAGCTATTACACATAGAAAACTTGTCTTGAAAAATAAGAACCAATAAATAAATAAGTAAATAAATAAATAAATAAATATTTTTAAATGACATTAAGATGCTCACAGAAAAAAAAATATAGAACTAGTAAAAGAAATCATCCTGAGTGGGCCCCAGATTCAGAAAGAAAAATATGGTATATATTTACTTGTAAATTAGTATTAGCCATTAAGTAAATTATGACCAAGCTATAATATAAAGATCCAGAGAGGTTAGATTAAAAGACACAATCTAAGGGAAATGCATGGACCTTTTTGGGGAGGGTGAAATAGAATAGATTTTATGAATGACCAGAGATCAGGTGGGGATGAAGGGAGACAAATGCAGGAAGAGGTGGATAGATAGAATCCAGGGATATTTGGGTGCAGTGAGAACATCCTGAAATCTATGACCGTGACCCTAAAGAAGACTCCTAGTAGTGAGAGATATGGGATCTCAACTGGCATTTCTTTTAGCCAGATAACACTTTCAGTGGAGGACTGGGTAACACTCAGTTGAGTTGTTGGTCAAAAGGTTCCCATGAAAATCCTCAAACAACCTAGTGTTATACTAAGAAAAAGAACAAAATAACACAGGTGGGGGGGCGCTGCTGAAGACAACACCCACACAACTCATTGAACATGGAGAAGTCGAGCTGGCGGAGCTCTGTTTCTTTATAAATAAATTATTCTTCATTTTCTACTTCTACTCAGAACATTTACCCATTTTTCTACCTTCTCGATGTACTAAGCACTATATGGACAGGGAAGAGAGTAGACATTTATCTTAAATTCTATTCATTTAATTATTTAAAGTGATACTACCATTGGCTTCTTATTATTGTTGGATTTCTGATAGCTAGCTGCATACTCTGAATATCTCCTTTAATCTTCTGTGTATTATGCCCCTGAACATTTATTTTTAAGTATTTAAACTACTTTAATTTAATGTAGTAATAGTCATGAGCACCGTACTATCATGTGCACAATGTATCCAACACCTTGGTTCCACACCTTCCTCAATTGCAGTACTTTATGACAAAAAAAATAATAATAATCAACTACAGTAATCAGAATTGCCATTCTTACTGCTCCATGAGGCAGAACATTTGATATAACAGAAAATAACTGTTAGTAATTTAAGTATAAAGAGCAAACATGCACTAGAAACATGTCTCTGTGGTTAGGAGTGTGTACTGATATTGCAGAGAGCTTGAGTTTGATCCCCCAGAATATGTGACCAGTGGCTTACAACAGGCTTTAACTCCAACTTAAGGATACCCAGCTACCTCTTCTGGCCTTCATGGCAGTGGCACAGACATACATATACTTTCTAAAAAATAAAACACACCATTGTGAGGAACTTGGATAGAAGAGAGAATGACATGAAAATATAGAATGAGGCTAAAAAAAATGACAGGACAATTTTTTTCTTGGCAGATAGAACAATAATTGTCATCACATTCTTCAAAACAATGAGGACACCACTGCCCATGACCAGGGCCAGAAATGGTGCCTTCTGTGGCTTGATATTCTACCAGCATCTTGTGACTACCAAAATGGCCAGAATAGATTTTCCTATGGATCAAATTCTTTGAAAGACTAATTGTTTATTCAGAATTCAAGGAGAGTGTGTTTTCTGCCACGATGCCTTGAAGCAAGCTTCCCCACAGCTCTCTCCTCCTGAAAACCTCATTTTTTTTTAAAAAAAATTGAACTTTAAAGGTCTCCTGAGGTCTTGTCTGTCCCAATAACCACATCTCTCTTATGCCATCTCTTCATACCTACTCACTCTATTACAGAATTTTAGTATTAGATTTAATTATAATAATTATGTGAATCATTGCCTTTAATAACAATATAGCCAATGTCTTGGAAGAAAACATGGCAGTCTATTTTATGAGACATTCTCCAAGAAAACATGCTATACATTTTCAGAGTCGATCAATGTTTTGATTTGACTCATGTAACTAGCTTGTAAAAAACAGATGAGGAATATTCAAGGCAATGAAGGAAGTTTCTGAAAATACTGTCCTTATCCAAAACAAAAATTCATTCAGTGAGTTTTTTTTTGTTTCTTTATTTTTAATAAACCTCAAGTCAGCAAATCATGCACAAGTTTTTAAAGTGAGACAGCAAAAAAATAGATTCTAAAGATGTGCTGATGTCAAACAAGCACAGAACTGATAGAAGATCTGGGAAAAGACTTCCTTTAAATAACCAAGCCACCATGTGTCTGTAAGGGCAGAACTCAGTATGGAGCATGAAAACATTGTTATTAAGGGTAAATAGTAGTCTTTACTATGAGTTGAGGAATTTCAGTTGAGGAATTTCAGACAGTCTCTTAGTGCTGTGTAGTGTGATGACATGCACTGCACTACATTGCATGAATTCTATTTAGTGTATAATAAAGCCCGGAACCAAATATTGGAGAAACGCAGAACTATCAAAGAGACAGGAAAAAAATCACAGCCAATTCTCACTCTTCAGGATGAACAGGGTAGAAAATGTCTTAGGGATCCTCAGACTGACTAGGCAAAAGGGGAGGGACTTCTGCCTTCTCCTACCTTACGTTTCTTTCCAAGCCACAAATGGTGCCTTCTGTGGCTTGATATTCTGCCAGCATCTTGTGACTACCAAAATGGCCAGAATAGATTTTCCTTGTTCAGATATTTTACTTCCTTGTTCAACGTTCCTAGAGCTAGGATTAAAGATATGTGCCAGCACCACCTGGCTTTGTTTGGAACTGAACTCACTGACATCCAGATGATCTCTGCCTCCCAAATGCTGGTATTAAAGGTGTGAGTTACAACTTCCTGATATCCATGGCTTGTCTCTGTCCTCTGATATTTTAGTCTATTGTGCATTTACGATCTAGGCACAATGATGTCACACAACAGATCACAGGCTGACACTTCCAGACCCACTTCCCTGCACACTTGATTTTGAACTAATGTTTGAACATCACTGTGTGTTCAGAAACCTTTCATTATTGAAAAGAATTCACAAACCTTTGTGAAGTCAGAATCCACGATTTAACAAGTTGGAGGTAAACCAACTAACTGATAAGGAGGAAAGAAAATAGTCACACTGAGAGTTACATACAAAACTGTCTGAAACTCAGTTTGCTCTTATGAACATGGAAAATATTCCTGCCCTTCCCCACACCCAAAGGGATGGCAATCTTTCAAAAAATTACTGTTTCCTGGTATCCACCATGGGATCTTTAATGAAAATACCAATTATAAAGCTATAACCTCCAGACTCAACAAAGAATTTAATGAGTCAGCACACAAGAACTGCAAGGTGGCTCCATGGGTAAAGGAGTTTTGCTCTCAAGCATCACGACCTGACTTTAATCTCTAGGACCTTACTATAGCAGGGGAGAACTAACTCAACTCTCTCTCTCTTTATCTCTCTCTTTCTCTCTCTCTGTCTCTCTCTCTCTCTGTCTCATGTACACACACATACACACGCATACATACATACACAACACACCATAGCACAGGTACAACACACATACCATAGCATAGCACCATAGCACAGAGACACACACACAACCACAGCATAGGTGTACACACACACATACACACTCACACGCACAATAGTACAGAAATGCATTTTTTCAAAAAATACAAACAAGAGAAGATGATAAGAGATGATCATAACTTAAACCTTAGAATGAAAACAGGAACTATGTCCTTCAGTATAAAATGAATATAAGCAAATACTGTGTTTAAAAATATCTCGACCTGATAGTATCTATTTACATGCACATGAATTTGTATGTAATAATGACTAAGGTATAATTTTTCCAAAACACTAACACAGAATATGAAGGAAGTTATAAGATATTAAATGAGAATCACATGGTGACATTAACTCCAGTACCAGGAGGCAGAGGCAAGGAGATCTCTGTGAGTCTGAGTCCAGCCTGATCCCCAAAGACAGTTCCAGACCAGTCAAGTCTTTGTAGTGAGAAACTATCCAACAACAAACAAACAAAGTCAAATGAATAAAAGATTCAAAATAAGAAACTTTAATAAAAATACCAAATTTAGACTCGTATGGGTCTCTAAACATATGCAGTCCAATAATCTCACTGTAAAGGAGGAAATTGTCACAGATGAATGCCACTTGCTCATTGTGACATAGTTCTGAAGTAAGATGGGGGGGGAGGCTTGAACTCCAGAGAGAGGTGTTTTTGTTTCTGACTGATTTTGTTTCTTCAGGCTGACTTAGGTATATGTGATTAGCATGCCTGCCACCTGTTTTTATTTAGACTAAATGTATATACATTTTAAGTGATGAAAAAACAGAATGTTATTTTATGACACATAAAAATTGTGAAGAGCTCAAATGTCCGTGTCTATATGGAAGTTTAATTTGAGAGGCACCATGTATTTTTATGTGAGCATGTGTTTTTAAAGAAGAGATGGCATTGCCCATCATATTGAAAATATGTAGGTCTTCCCTCAAGAGAAAAGAGACCTAAGAAATTATAACACGATCCAAAAGTTACCTTTCCTACAGCTTTCCCTCCCAAATATATATAAATGGGAAGCTTTAAAAGCCATATTGAGAATGTTGCTACCCCATTTATTCCCCACATGCTTTGATCTTACAGACACTATCAAGTGATGTTAAGCGAAAGTGAATTTGCTAAGGCTCCAGCCAAACTTGGGGAAATCCAGATTCACATCACTGCAAAGCCCTCCAACAGGCAGGTGCTGAAGGATGTTTCCACATTTTTCTGGTAGCTTCTGCTACCTCAGAAGTAAAACTGCAATCACCTTCTTCGTGGTGCTACATCATGCTTGACACCGTGCTTGACACAGTCAATTCCTCACAAGTGTTTCTTCTTCTAAAATCAAGAGCCTCTCTCACTTCCTTCTCACCTCTGTGTTATTTCAAAACTTGACTTTGGATCGGGTCCCACGCAGATTTCAGCACTTCCTAGATAGTACAGCTAGGATTGGCTAAAGAATTAGCCAGTTGTTTATTGACACAAATACTCTAAAACATACAAGTTTCCATAGTCTGAATTTAAGGTAATGGGATGTGTGGAAGTCTGTGATTCACCATCTCTGAGATCAAGGATTTGAACTTCTCTAATCTTCCATCATCTTACAGATGTTAGTCTTGGAATGAGTATTCCTCTTTGGGGAGTTGGGGAAGGATGTTATTTCCAGGGACATTTCCAGCAGTATTGTTTAAGAGACCACACTTGAAACTGGCTTTTCTATTTTCTATATATCACTTTTTCCTCTATAGTGAGACTTGAAATTCTTAAAGGAATTAAAAACCAACTTACCTTACACATCTGTGATTTTTCCTAATATAATTTGTTTATTGGGCTTAAAATCAGTTACAACACAATCATGCCTGACAGTCAGAATCAAAATATCTCAATAGCAATACAATTATTTGAGACCAAAAATATGAAAAAAAATGACCATAAAAAAATCACTGCCTATTTTTCCTAAATGAAAGGCAAGTTGTGTGTGTATATGAGTGTGTTTGAGAATGAGTGTGTATATATGAGTGTGAGTGTATGAGTAACATATGTGTTTTTTGTGTTCATAGGGGTTTGTATGTGAATGAGGGTGAGCATGTGAATATGCGTATGTATATGTGTATATCTGGTATTGTGTGTGTGTGTGTGTCTGAGTACGTGTGTGAGTATATGTGGTAGTGTATGTATGTGTGTATTTATGAATGTGTATGTATAAGAATTTGTGTGTTTGTGTTTGTTTATTTTCTGAAGAACTGGGGGACAGAAGTAGCCCTCTATTATGGTTCAGTTAGAGAGATTTTTGACCTTAAAACATTAATGTGGAAAATGTAGTTTTAGAACAAAACAGAAACTATAGAAATAATTCCAAAGTAAAACCAAGAAATATTTTGCATATTAATCACTTCTTTTTCTCAGATGCAAGAATGAAAATCAATAAAACAAACCAGTCAAGGTTCATCTCCGGATGTCTCCAATTTGAAAATTCTTATATTTGGAATCCCTAAATCTACACTTCTTTAAAAATCAAGCCTTTTAGACTAGAGTTTATGCTTAGTGACAGAGTGCATATCAGAGGCATGAGGTCCTAGGTCAACAATCCTTAACACTCAAAAAGAAAAAAAAGAATTAATTAAAATAAATGAATGCTATAGATGTTAGTGGGACTATGCAAGAGCAGGGAATGGTTTATAATGCATCCTAACAAAGGTCAGTGGCTAAAGCATGTATTGTTTTATTTTTTGAAATTGAAGATAGCCAAATTCAGAGGTTATCTATAGTATAAATAATTTCCAACTTTACATATTAAAACATCAATATAAATATCTTAAATATTTCAAGTACCATTTCTACCAAAAAAGATTAAATCTATGTTTCAATTTAAAGAAGTATGATTTTAAAATATTGTATATTTATTCTTACTTCACAGTTTTTTTAAAATGATTTATCCGTGAAAAGGACATGCTCTGCAATGTAAGGATCTAAGTTTGAGTACCAGTATTTACATAAAAATAAAAAGGCCAGGTGCAGCTGTTGGTGCTCCAGACCTGACACTGGAGGCAGAGACAATCAGATGCCAAGGCCTTACCTACCAGCTCGCACAACTGAAATAACCAGCTTCTGGTTTAGGGAGAGATCCTGTCCCAAGGGACTGCAGGGGGGAGTGGTAGACAAAGAGGATCACTGTCTGAGCACCACTTGTATACAATACACACACAAAGAAGCAAATCAAGCTAAAAAGCTGTATAGGTGATGATATATCTTCTACTAATTTACATAAGTAGGGTAAGATGTGATCACACACAATGCCGCAGGATTTTAGAAATACAATGGGCTCTATGATAAATAACAAACTTGATTTTCATTCAACTGAGCATTGACAAGTGGCAATGGTAGTGATCATGTGTCTATTCCATAACATCACTTAAATAGATCTATCTTCACCTGACATATAAATAACAAAATACAGCATTATCCTTCTTAAGAGAAACTGACTATATAAAAGTTCGACATACGGGAAAATGATAACATGCCCACGAAAGTCAAGGAGAAGCGCTTATGATATGACATTAAATTCTAGATCTAAAGTTGTTCTGGGAATAGTTATTTACACTGCTGGTAAATTTCATATTACAGGTCCTAGTCTATTGAGTACTTTCCGCTTATTCCCATCATAAAAAAACACACACACACATAAAACAAACACTTGTCTAAATACAAAAATCCTATCCTAGACTTCTCATATCTCTGTGTTTAAAGTGCCCACAAACTGCTGCTACCTGTTATGAAATGTGTGTGTGTGTGCAACCGATTTTCTTAGTAAGAAGGAATCAGATATATAGTTTTGTGAATTTTGAATGGTTTAAAGATATAATTTTATTAAATCTAACCATATTTTAATACGAAGCTAAACTTAAGTAATTTAATCATCCAGGTTTTCACTTATTACATATTTCTCTTAAGGTTAACATACCACAGACTATATTAATGAACACACAAATCCTGTCTTTATTGTGTAATTTAGAGTTTATAACTGACCATTTTCCACCCTTATTCTCTATCTCCTTCTACAGTATAACTACTTATAGAAAAAGACCAATATTTATACAGTTCATTTACCATATTGCACCCCATTACGTGTCAATAAAAGACTCATTATTGGATCTGGGAAGATGGCTTAGTAGGTGAGAGCACAGCTTTTACAGAGGACTCCAGCTTGATTCCTAGATCCCATCTTGGACAGCTGGCATGAACCTGTGACTCCACCTCCAGGGGATCTGACATCTTCTTATTTTCTCCAGCACTATACTTATGTGAAAAAACCCACACAGAAACATACACATACACTTAATTAAAGGCTCAACGTGTAGGTGATGTAGGTTACTCTCACTCATAAGGCAGAGTAAGTAATCTCTTTGTGTTTCCAGCCAGCCAGGATTGCATACTGAGAAGCTATGTAAAAAATAATCAATTTAACAATTAATGTTTAAATATATTACCTATACAATCTTGTGCAAGCCATTAACAAATGTGGGTGTTTGTCTACCATATTTTGAACAATTTCATCTGCTATTAGAAAATATAAACTTGAGATGTTCTCCCCTTTAGTAATTTGCCCCCACAAGTATTTGAAGAAACTCAAAATATGTGACTTAATTTTTCAGATCATTCATTCATTTCTATCAAAGTCAGGAAATCTCTAGTCATGTGCAAGGAAAAAAATCATGATTGCAAAGTCTTGAGTAGAGGCCACAGAGATATTGTGTATGCACGAATTGGAAAGATATGAAGCTTGCCCACCCACCAGGTAAATATATCAATTGCCTACATCTTCCATCCAGGTGACAAATGAAGCTATAGCTATTGGCCCTTTTCTCCCACATTTAAATTCTTGCTCATGCGAGAACACACATGCAATAAATATCTTCTACAGCAGCAAATCCTTACGTTTTCCTAGTCACACAAACTGGTGGCAAGAAAAAGTAAAATGTAAACTGTGTCATGCCACTTGTAATTTTACCATTAGAGTTGAATTAACAGTTCACCATTAGAATTAATTTATTGGTTGCCCACTTTGAGGGATGCCAAATTCTAGAGAAGTTAGTCAAATTGAGAATTTACCCCAGGCTTGTATACTAAGTCCTGATTGAGCGAATTGTTTTCTGTTGGTTATTTATGTAGTTTTCATATTTGCCTTATTTTATATATGTGAGTATATTATGTATGAACAACATATGCATGCCTAGAGCCCACAGAGATCAGAAGAGGACCTTTGGTGCCATGGAACTGGAGTTACTGATGATTGTGTGGTTGCTGAAAACCAAACCCAGGTTCTCCGTAGCAGCAATGTATGCCTTTATGCTATGAACCATCTTTCCAGCCCTCTTGCCAGTTATTTCTCTTAACAAAGTATTTAAGGAGAAACAAGGGAACTTCCTGGGAATCACTATTCTATTTCAGTAATATAGAGATCAGAAAACTATTTCTTCAGGGTTTTTGTGTATGTGTTTCTTAATTTTTATTTTAAGTTACCTCCTAATTTTCACAGCAGATGCAGAAGTTGGGTGGTAAAATGCAAAGATTTGTCTCCCTAATGCAATTGGTATAGTGCAGACTTTACTTCCTAAGCACATATGTTAGCTTGGACAGTGTAGTTCAACTCTGCCTTCTAATGTTTTGGTTGTTGGTGTTTCCACTGCTGCTGTTGTTTTCATAAAATAAAGATGAGACCTATACCAGGCAGTTACTGGGAGGTGCAAAGATGTAGAAGGGGCTGGCAGACAGAAACTGCTCATGCATCCTCACCCCCTCTCTTTGGAAATAACTTCCCTGCCCAAGGCCAGTTCCCATCTCAAGAGGCCATCACTGGGGTGTATTACAGAACTGTTCCCTACTTCCTCCACCAGTGCAAGAGTCCAATAGGTGTACAGCCCCACACCAGAATGATGTGGATTCACAGAGGAGGGACACAAAGGCAGCATGGTTAAATTCTTCCCTGTGAGACTCTAAGCAACAAGAGAATCTAGAGAGAAACACCAGCCCATCCAATAAAGAGAAGAGTTGTATTATGTCCCAGCTTTAAATATAGATATTATAGACGGACCAATGAAACATCATCTAAGGAATGGGAACAAGAAGAAATCTTAATGGTGCATTTAAGAAATAACAGCACAAGAGTTAAAATAATGACAAGGTGCAAACAGATAGTCGGACAATAGCATTAAAACATGATTGGATAAGTCTAAAGACAGAATAATAGGGAATCAAGAAAGATAAGATTTTAGGGAGACAGTAAGAGAAAATATATCACTCAGTACTGAAAGAAAACATTGTCTTTTAGTCTGTCATACCCAGAGTAGTAGGTGGACTTAGAATTTAAGTATTCTCTTTACAGCCAGCACATCTCAGTGTGTGTGTGTGTGTGTGTGTGTGTGTGTGTGTGTGTGTGTGTGTGTGTGTGCACGCACATATGCTTACAAGCACACAAAAGCATATTGGGATTAACTATAATCATACATACAATAGGCATGTATTCTAAAGTGAACTACACCCCTGCTTCATAAATCAGTATTTCAAAAGGTCCTATAAATGTCAGCAATTAGTTAAAATACAGTATTATAGTCAATGGTATTAGCTTGTATATAAAATGCCCATACATTCTGAATCTAAGACCAAGACATATGGGCTGACAAAGAGCACCTTCTGTCATTTGTACTTAATTATATAAAAAGATTACTCAAAGGATAAATTGAATGTTTAACATTTATTTGTGTGTCCTTTTTTTTAAAGGAACAGTTTTTTTTAAAGAAAAAAAATCTAGACTGATGTGGAAATTCCAGAATAACATCACTAACCGGAGACTTCTGCACTTTAATTTTTAAAAAAAAATGTATAAAAATAAAATAAAATTTTATTTTGAAATTTTCAACCCTGTAGCGAAAAATATGTGTGCTTTGTTCAGAAAGACCTTAATATCTTGATTCTTAAACTCATGTGAATTCTGTATTGGAAATAGCACTGTGATTCTACTAGTAGCTATGTTCTCTTTTGTGAAGAGTTCAGATATAAATGACACTAGAGAATGGTGTCTTTCCATACTTGGTCCAAGCATTGGATGAAATATTTTCCAACCATTCAAGTACCACTAGGCCCACTGTATCTTTGGGTTAGGATTATAAAAATTTGCTCTATTGCTTTTCTTTTTAATAAAACATAAAAGGCCTATGCAATTTTCTTCCAATGTTGTACCTTAATTCCAAATAGTTTACTGCTAGTCTATTATGCTTTCAGATTTGTTTGAATTAAATCTTAATTTGGTGCCCAACCTAGATTTTATTAAAATATTTAGAGAGTTTCTTTTTACTAAATTACATTTTCTACATGCTGGCATGATTTCTACCAGCTAGATGGAAGGGCCTAGACTTAAGTCTTTCACCTTTTGATTTCACGATTTCCATATGAAAGCTGAGAGGGTTCAGCCATGACCAGGTCATTAAATTTGATCATAATGACAAGAGCATCACTTGTCAATGCTCTTTGAAAAATTTAAATACACAAGAGTGATTAAATCATCCTTTATGAAATCTCCAAATTTTAAAAAAGCAAAACTTCAGATTAGTAGTGTGTGATTATCATGGGTGAGGCCTTGGGTTAAAATCCCAATGTTTCCCACAGAGGAAAAAAAAAGAAATAAACTTTATTGTGAGAAAGCAATTCTCCGAGGTGAATTAGTTATGCCAATTTTAGTGATCACAAATGCCATGTTTTCAAGGACTTTTAAAAATATAAGAGTAAGTGTGGCTACAGTCTAAACTTTAGAAAATAAACCAAAAAAGAATAACTATTAGGAGACAAATGGAAGCAAAGGAACACAAGTCATTTTTAATTTCACCTGCCACTAGTACAATAAGAATGAGCCATGACTAGTCACTGCATGAACACACTTAGAAAAATCATTTGTTTGTTTTAATTTGTTTTGAATAGAGAGACTTTGTAACCTGATTTTTCCCCCCATTTCTCCTTTGGTTTGAAACTATATTGAATGGCTCTTGTTGCATTATTTAACATGTAAACTGTACTGTTATGCAAAGAAGTATTTAAGGGGGGAAACATTATTTAGCATTAAATGGAACCTGATGACTTCAACAATTATTCTGGGCACAAACTCTGTTCAGCTGCAGCTACGTCATTTTATTCCAATGACATTGATAATGAAAGTGCTCCCATGGCTGAGTTGTGTCACTAGAATTTAGTGGGTCCTTAGTTCTGTCTTAAATGTCATCTGCACTGTCTGCAGTATAAAGTGGGGGACAACTCTGCTCCATCTCCTTTGCCCATGAGTTACTGCTGTTTAGAGCTTTCAATTAATCACACTCATTTATTTAAAGTTTGGAGGTTTATTATATAGCAGAAGATCAAACCACATAACCACAATGACACTAATTCAATGGATCATTGGATTGCTAGCTTAGCCCAAGAAGCAATGTCCGATGAACTAAATTCGAATATCTTCATGAAAGTTTTCTAAGAAGGCAAATAATATTTGGGTTCCATGTTTTAATGGCATAGCATATTTAAAAATTCAGAAAAGTAAAAATTTTCCCCACTCTTCTCAACAAATTTGTTCAGCTTTATTTATTTCATAAATTTTTATGACTACCCAAAACTTTAAAGAAGTCCTTAAAATCACTTTATTGATTATAGAATGGAATTTCCATTGTTGAAAAGAAAATAATTTCTTAAAGTTCCACAGAAATGGAATAAAATAGTGAATAAAATAGAATATAAAATAAAGCTCTACCAGAGGGGCACCTGAAGTGTGACACTACTTTCTTGTTACACTCATAGGCTCCTTGACTAGCAGACTCTTTGGTTTCTGTGATTTTATGGAGAAGAAATCAAAGTATACTCTTAGCCCTCTGCCCTTGAATTCCAAACTAGGTTTAGTTTTGTGCTGCTGGAAAGAAGAGTCCCAGAGAAAGGAATTTCCAATTTGAGAAAATAATGTAAGTTTATATCAGATACCTATTCAATGAAAAGTATCTGACAAGTTCAAAGAAAGTGTCTAGTTTTACCTTTACAATTATGGCCTTTTTTAAAAAAAAAAAAAAAAAAATGTTGCTGTTTGAGACAGTTTCTCTGTGTAACAGTCCTGGCTGGCCTGGAACTAGCTTTGTAGACCAGGCTGGCCTCAGAACTCACAGAGTTCTGCCTGCCTCTGCCTACTGAGTGCTAAGATTAAGGTCTGTGCCACCATGCCTGGATAAGCTTGGCCTCATTTGATGCCTATCAGGAACCTGAGTCAGTAGGTAGGACTTACTCAATGCATTTCCTAAATAAATTTTTGAGTTGGAAAGGACATAAAATATTTTGACCCTGATGATTCTCCACCACAAGTTTTATGAATAAATGTTTCCTGAATTCTAACACTGAGTACACTGCCTATTTTGGAAAATATTCTATTTACAATTAATAGTTTTACTGAAAAGCTAGAGTAAATCCAGTTAGCATACTTAAGACTATGATCAGCCTTTCTACAACTTTTTGTTAATTTCCTCCATTTGAATGCTATTTCCCTTTACTGAAAATATTTTGAGAGCAGTTATTTGCCATACAATGTTATAGTTAAAAGTTGAGTAATAATTTTTACCAGTATCAAAATCTTTTAGTGATTATACTTGTGTTGCATTAGTTACTCTGACTTTAATGCAACACTTAACCAGACAAATGTTATTTAAGGAAGAAAGATTTTATTTTGGCCTAAAGTTCAAAGGTATAGTCCTTCATGGGTAGAAGTCAACAGTTGCAAGAGGTTGAGGCAGATGGCCACATTATATCCACAGACAGACCAGACCGACAGACCAGATGAATGAATGTTAGGGCTTAGGACAGTCTTTATTGCTTACAGTTTATGAAATGATGATTCCCTAGTTAAGGTGGGACATCCCTAATCTAGATAATTAATCTAATCTAAATAAACTCTCTAAGGCATGCCTAGAGACTTGTCTCAAGGAGATTTCAGATCTCAAAATGACCTTCAATACTTACCATAACATACATATTCTATCACAGAGCTAAATCCACAACCTAAGCTATATATTCTGGTTGTTCTGAGTAAGTTTTCTAATTAGTTGTTTTCCTATATCTATTAGTTTCTGTCTGTTTTATTGAGACAAGTTTTCTATACAAAGTTCTGAATATGCTGGAATTTACTTTGTTGAGACAAGTTCTCTATACAAAGTCTTGGCACTCCTGAAACAACTCACAGAGATCAGCCTGCCTCTGCCCCCTTAGTGCTAGGATCAAAGAGTTGCACTGTACCTAGTTTACAAGTATTTTATTTAATAAGATGTCATTGTTGAGGCTAGAAAGTTCAGTCAATAAAGTGGTTGTATATGCAAAGTTGAAATCTATAGATCTGCTCCTCAGAACCCACATAAAAAGCTGTATATGAGAACAGTATCTGTGTCTGTAATCCTAGTGACAAAAGGATAGTGACAGGAGTCCACAGAGTTTGGTAGCCAGCCAGTCCGTCAAACAAATGGGGTCCAGGTTTGGTGGGAAAGCATGTCTCAAAAAAATAAGGTGGAAAATAAGGAATGTTACAATGAGGTTTTCTGGCCCCATCTGGCCAGAGGTCTAGATCCTTAGACTGCCTAGTTATTTGCTGCTGTTTAGGCCCCGAAAAATGACTCAGACACTTATATTAACTTTATGTTGTTTGGCCTATGGCTTAAGCACATTGATAGTTATTTTATCTTAACTTGTCTCACGAAATAATGAGACTCAGGGATAGATCTCTGAAGAAGTTGGAGATACTAAAGGGAATAAACACCACAGTCAAATCTTACCCAGCTGTCATTATAGCTTCCTCAGCCTCTATTCCCTTAGAATGGCCTTTTCTGTGTTTGAATCCCCTCTAAAGTATTCTTTTGGTAATTAAGGCGTGGCCCACCACACCTGCTTGGGAGCCTGGAATTCCTTCTATAATCTTAAGTGACCTTGACTCAGTTAGGATTAAGGGTGTAGGTCACCACTCCTAGGATACTCCCTGTGCTGGGATTAAAGGTTTGAATCACCACTCTGATTTTCCTAGACTGACTGTGGTTAGAGCTCTCGGACTTCTGGAGCTTTTACTACCCCCCCCCCATATAGACTGTGGGTAGATTCCCTCTGATATCTCCAAAACTTCTGAAACTTTATTAAATCCCCACATTAACTTTTTATTAATCTGTCTTGCCATGTGGTCTATGGCTTATTTGTGTTTTTTATATGTCTTTCTTTTATTATAACAAAAGAAGGCATGTAAAATCAATTTCTGACACATGTACATACACACACATAGCTATGAACAGGTAAACATCCATGTACCACATAATACAATATTATTATTTGGTTTTGGTTAATATTTTTTAATCCTTATTGATATTTTGTATGTTAGTTGCGTGACATACCTTGTATGTGGAGGTCAGAGGAGAATTTTGTAAAGTCAGCCCTCTTTTCTCTCCTACCGGCAGGGGTCCCAGGTCCTTTAATAAAAGCACCCGTTCATTCTGCTCAATAATATCTTGGTTTGTTCATGTCTAATTATACCTTACTCAGTTTTGGTTTATATCAGCTACATTCCAGAAGGTTCACTTACTGGAAGTCACTCAACCAAAATGCCCCTGGTGTATAGATGTTAGAGTGAAATAAATAAATACATACATACATAATACATAATACATAATACATAATACATACATACATACATACATACATACATACATACATACATACATAGAATGACGCAGCTAGGTATGGTGACTTTTTTCTATAATCCCAGAACTTGAAAAGCTGAGACAAGGAGACTTGTCACAAACTGGAGGTCAGTCTGGGTTGCAGAGTGATTCCCATGGAAGCAGATCACATCTAAGATATAGGCTAAGACAACAAGGTGAAAGTTCAAGACCAGTGTGGACTGCAAAGTGAATTTAAAGTAACACCTTGTCTCAATTTTTTTGAAGTTTTTTTTTTTTTTAAATTAAAAAATATGCCTCTGCGGACTGACTGTATGCACTTTCACAAAGGGAAAAGGGGAAGTTTGCTTTGAATTTGGTACTATCTACATTTAAGTAACATCCCCAAATCTGGAGCAATATATGAACATTTTAAAACCAAAAGAAAGTAATGCCACAGAACAGGACGTAGAGATCACTATGCTCAAGTCTTGAATGCAAAACACTGTAGAAACCAACATTTCAACAGGTTATATTATCTGCATCACAACACTTTCTCTATATCAAGAAGAACTGAGTGAATTCCATGCCTTCTGTGTAACTTGCATGAAACAAAGCTTTGAATTGAACCGAAAATAGAATAAGAAGGAATTTGGGAGTCAGGCATGATGTTACACATCTGGAATCTCAAAACTCAGGAGACTGAGGCAAGAAGAGTGCTTTGTCTTTGAGGCCAACCTAGGGTACACAGAAGATCCAGGACTAAAGGACAAGACTGTTCCATAAAAAGAATAATAATCATTATATTTTTACAGCAGAAGGCAGAACTTTTCTAAATCTATAACTTTAAATTTTTTCAACATGTATTTATTATGTATGTTACTGATCACATGAGGATGTTTCATATGAGCATATATTGGACACTGACAATTTCCTCCCATACACCAATCCTGCCCCACAATAATACTAAACGTCTTTGCCCTCTTACAGTTTTTCTTCTACTTTCCTGCCATGTATCCATGCATGGGTTTATGAATATAAATAAAGGAAACAATGAGAAACAACATATTTATCATACTGAGACTAGCTTAGTCTATGAGTTGCCTTAAATGGACATTCTGAATTCTTCTATATAGTTGAAAAAAAAGTCCTTTATGTGGGATTTGGCACATTTTCCCATACTGTTGTTCTGTTGTTGGAACAGTAACCTGGGTTGTTTCCATGACTTAGCCATTGTGAATAATGCTGAAATAGGCATTGCTGAGCAGGCGTCTCTGTGATTTGTTGACATACAGTTCTTTGGGTCATCACCCAGAAGAGGTATAGCTGGCTCTGTGATAGATCTGTTCCTCGTTGTTTGTTTAACCTCCATGTTGAATCTATAGTTGGGTAGAGTAGAGTCCCTTCCCTTCAGAGGTGTTACATTCTAACCACGTAATCACCAGTTCTTGTTGATATTTCTTTTCCAAACAACTTTGTCTCTCTAACTGGCGTGAGGTCTTCGGAATCCCCATGTAGTTTTAATTTTCATTGCTCTGATAGTTGATAATTAAACATATTTCCTTATGCTTATTGGCCAATTGCATTTGATTATTTCTTTAGAACTTTCATTTCATTATTTATTTATTGACCAGGCTGATAGATACATAGCCAGTAAAGATTTCCTCCATTTCTGAAGGATGACTTTTCACTCAGCTGCTTCCTTTGATGCACAGAAGCTCTTGAATGTCATGGGATCTCATCTGTCAGTTTCTGGAATTGTTTCCTTGGTGAATGGAATCTTTTTTCAAAAATTCTTTGACTATGCTTATGTCTTGAAGTGCTTTATAAACTTTTTCTCTAATAATGTCAAACTTTGAAGTGATTATCTATTTGTGTATACATTTGTATATGTGTGTATAGGCGTGTACACACATGTTTAGATCCCTCTTGCTTATTATCTATATCCACTCTATTTGTGGAGACATAGTTTTCCAACTGGATAAAAGTGGTCTTTTCTTCTAGGTTATTTGTTGATAATCTGTGGCTGTAATTTTTTAACTAAAAATGTTCAGAATCACTGAAACTTTAAAAATCATCAAAAGTCGGAAACCATCCAAAGGGAACTAATGCTGATGCTCTCAAATTAATCTATAAAAGAGAAAATGGAAAAAAAAAAAGCGACCCAATCTTTTTTTAAAACCATTGTTAACCTTGTACCCAAATCAGAAAAAAAACTAAAATTAAAAATAAATTTATAAACTAACTACCTTGAATAACACAGTTACAAAAATTCTAAGGAAAAGGCATTAAAATCAAGTGAAAGATTAACTTAGAAATAGCACTTACTGGTGTGGATATGGGTATGAAAGTGCACAACTTTAATCCCAGCAAGAGGGAGGCAAAGACAGGTGGATCTCTGTGAGTTCAAGGCCAACTTGGTCTACACTGGGAATGTTAGGACAGACATGGAAATATAGAAAGATCCTGTTTTGGAAAAAAAAGAAAAAGAAGAAGACCTTTACCATGACCAAGTAGACTTCATCCCAGAGATACAAACTGTTCAACTTATCAAATCAATAAATATAATGCATTACATAAATAGATTTGAGGACAGAAATAATATAATCATCTCAATATATATGCAGAAAGATTTATGACAAAACCCAGAATCCCTTCATGTGGAAAAGAATTAAAAAACAAAAACCTAGAAAAATGAAAATGCATCCCAAAGGATGCATTTTCATACTCCAAAGGCATTAGCTCAGCTATGTTCATAGCAGCATTATTTGTAATAGCAAGAACCTGAAAACAGCCTAGATGCCCCTCAACTGAAGAATTGATTAACAAACTGTGGTACATCTACACAATGGAGTACTACTCTACAGTTAAAAAAAAAAAATGACATCCTAAAATTTGCAGGCAAATGGACGGATTTGGAGAATATCCTCCTGAGCGAGGTATCACAAGCCCAGAAACAGGATGTATTCACTCATAAGTGGATTTTGGACAAAAAGCAAAGGATATCCAAGCTGCAAACTACAACCCCTGAACCACAACTTGAGAGAGACATCCAGAGATTCCCCTAAGAAGAGAAAACAGAGAAGATCATCTTAGTAAACTTTGATCACAATGGGTTGCAACCAAGAACAGGTAGGAACAAATCATGAAAGAAGGAGATGGTTGAGTGAGAGGAGCAACAAAGAGGGAAATAGAAAGAGATGGAGATCTTCATAGAGGAAGCCAATGTGAGTTTGGAAAGAGACTAGGTGCTAGGGAAATCTCCAAGAACTCACAGGATGTCCCTGGCTAGGTCTCCAAACAATAGTGGAGGGGGTCCCTAAACAGGAATTCCCTTATAATCAAATGAATAAATACCCTAAGTGTCATCACAGAACCTATTTCCAATGAGTAGAGGTGGAGGCAGATATTCATGGCTGAGCAATGGGTCGGACTCCTGGTCCAGCTGGGAGCAGGGGAAGCAGAGTCTGTATGACCAATGGGATAGGTGTTATGAAGAAAAATTCCCACAGTGATGGATTGCTGGAGCTCTGGGGAGCTCACTGAATCAAGAATAGCCACTGAAGATCTATCAGGAAAAGGAGCTAAGCCCTCCAAGGGTAGGCAACTCTCGATTGGCCTGGGCAATATATAGAACCTCTAGGGGTAGGATCAGACTGTGTTCCTGTTCATGGGCTGGCACCTTGGAGCCCATTCCCTGCAGAGGATCCCCTAACCCAGTCTTGACTTTGGGATGAAGAAATCAGACTTGCCTGGAGAGGATGTGCCAAGCTGAGCTGAGTCACTTTGGGACTTCTTGCCCTTTGGGGGCAGAGGATGGGGGATGGGGAGGTTGAAGCCTCATTGAGGGGGATTGGGAGGAGGGAAGGAAGAGGGAGCAGGGGTAATAATAAAATAAAATAAAATTATATATACATATATATATATATATATAATGTACATACATCATCATAGTAAAAGTAACACATGACAAGCCTACAGCCAATATTACATTAAAAGCATTTTTACTTTAATCACTGTATCTGCTTTGTCCCCTCATTCAATACTCGGCTTCTAGTATCAAATGGAACAATAAGACAGGAGAAGAATATAAGGGTGCAAGCAGGAAAGAGTCTCAAATTATCATTATGTGAAGGTAAAGGATTCTATAAGTCAGAGACCCCCGACTCCAAAGAAACTGTTAGATCTCATAACCACTTTTAGGATACAAAATGAACCTTAAAAAGCCACTGGCCTTCTTTAACATCAAAGGAAAACAATCCCATTCATAATTGGATAAAAATAAATTCATGAAATATCTTGAAAAAAACAAATCAAGTCAAAAAACCTCAACAAGGACAATTTGAAAACACTGATGAAAGAAACTGAAGAAAACACTAGAAATTGAAAAGGCACTCTGTGCTCAGCGATTGGAAGCATTAATAGTGTGGAAATAGTTGCCCTACCCAAAACAATCTGTAGGTTCAGTGAAATCCTCATCACAATTCTAGTGACATTCTTCACAGAAATAGAATTTTTTTTAAGGTGTGTGTGTAAGCATATAAAACTCCACATAGCCAAAATAATGCTGAGGAGGAAGAAGAATATTGGAGATATCTTCATACCTGATTCTAAATTGTACCACAGAACCACAGTACCTGAAACAGACTAGCACTGGAATAAAGACAGAAACTGAGACCAATAATAGGACTGAGCACTTAGAAGAGGTGGGGGCGTGGGGACCAGAGGATCAGCCAGAGTGACAAGGCAACCCAGCTGGGAAGAGTAGATGGTACACAGTTAATAACACAGTATACTAACATATATATACCCATTACTGTACATGCTTATTAAAGGTTTAGCATAATGAAAATTAAAAAGAGAAGTTACTTATATAAAATACTCCAATAACACTGGAAAAAAGATAGAGATAGCCAGAAACTCCTCCCTTGATTTAAACAAATGTCATGTAGTAGTTCCTGAAAGTATCACATGGTATTTATTCCATACATATTTCTAACTTCCATGTGTCAAGTAAAACAAAAAAAAATGTAAAAATAGATAAAGGAAAAAGAGAACTACATATTACCTGATGGAATTATAAAGGTGCTCATTTAGATCAGGAAATAAAATTATCTGTCAGCAACAGTCAATTCTTTTTATCCCATCATTCAGAATTTCTGGGCCTTGGGACTGGATTATTTACTGTCTAAATTGTAATAATACCAGACTTAAAACAAACAAACTCTCAATTTTTCATTCCATTTATGACTTACACATATTCAATATTAGATATAAAACTTTAGAAAAGGATAAAGTAGATGATAACATACTGTCTTTAATTTTTGTTAAATACAAATAGGCTAGATATTGTAACTGTAATTCTCACTTGATAGCTGTATTGAATATATAATTTTGCAATGTTAAAATTGAAACCGTCCTTTTTTATTAGACAGAAAAGGGGAAATGATGTGGGAATGTCTTACTGTATGCTGTCAATAAAGGACTGTTTGGGCCTATAAAAGGCATCATAGAAGTAGGCGGGAAATCAGACCATAGGTAGGAGAAGGAGGGTGGAGTCGAATGAGACATGATCCAGCCACTCATTATGCAAGATATAATGAAACAGGTAAACCACGGGCCATGTGCCAGGACAGAATAATGGAAATGGGTTGAATTAAGATAAAAAAGCAAGCTAGTAATATGACTGACCATAGGCCAAACAGCATGAAATTAATATAAGCATCAGATCCGGATTGTGGGGCTAGTCAAGCCAGAAATCTCTTGTTATAGTAGCTTCTATTTTAAAAAATATATTTATTTTACTGTATGTGTACATGTGTGTGCCTCTACATACTATATATACTATACAGATACAGGACCCCTGAGATCAAAAAGGCATCAAATGTTTAGGAAGCATAATGTAGGTACTGGAAACTGATCTTATGTCTTCAGCAAGGGCAGTGAGGGCTCTGCTGAACCATCTCTTTGGTCACTGTGCTTACAGTTTCTATACTACTTCAATGTATTCTCAAATAATTGTAAACATCTCAAAATTACAATCATATTTCAGAAGATATGAATTTCTTGTTATTGTCTAAAGAGTAACTTGATTAACACAAAAACCCACTTTTATGCAGCTTGGCACTGAAATAATATTAATGTCTAATAATATACATTTAAATATATCAAGAAAATAAAAAGTAAAAAGGGGAACATGTACAATTTTATTTCAAAACCAGTCATTTCTAATTACGAGAAGACCACATGAATATGTTCTACCATTAGAGAAACCAATTTGAAATAAAAACTAAGTAAGCCACAGACATTAATAAACACACAGATGTATTATTTTCAAACACATACAAGAAATTAAAATGCTAATAAAAGGCACTTCTAACTAACAGACTTGTGTTTCTTGCTCTAACAAATGTGTGGGGCCTTCTGAAATTAGCCCCATTTGTATCACACAATGTGTTAAAAATCTTTAAGAACAGCTTGGCTCAAAGCCTCAAGCAATCTTGTTTACACCATTACCAAATCCTAGCTTCATAGATCATACAAAAGTAAATTTCAGCCTAGCCTAGTTCAAATTATCATAAATTCTGAATTATATTCAGCATTTAAAGCTGGAAGGGACCTCAGAGATCTTCAAGTGAGGTCTACAGTAATGAGATTTTCCTGGCTGCTACATCTAAAATATATTCCATATGTATAAACAAATTCTTAACATTGTTGCCTATTTTCAAAAGTGTTAGTGACAATGATTATTGTCTTAAAAAGCTGTATCTTTTCAAATTGATAAAGAATTTTACATGGTGCATGATTTTAAATAATTAGCAGTGTATAGTATGATTTGTGGTATTTACTTAATGTTGCGGTTATTTATCATTAGATATTATTGAAATTTGTTTACCCTGACCCTACCTAGCTAGGGGTAGCTGCCCTAACTAGTATACTAAACAAACAAAATCTACAAATAAGCATAAGCAACCATTTTGAGAAGTTGTAAAATGTCAAATCAGAACTGTGAGACAGACCTGAAATCACTAGCAGTGGGAGCCACCATGTGGCTTCCACACACATGAGAGAAAGCTCACAATTTCACCCTGGTGCTCTGTTCTGTTTAGATGTATTGCAGCCTGAAGAGAATCAGAAAGAGGGTGTATACAGAAAACAGTGGAAATTCACATTTTGATTTCTAAAACTGGCTCTCTCTTTCCCAGGGATCCTGAATGTGTATAGTCAAATTCAAAGAAATTTGTCTGGAACCTTAAGGAAAAATCACCAGACTATACTCCCAGTTCTGGCAGGAAGGAATGGTGTCTTAATCATGTGACTGCCATCTGCCTTTTTATCCTGTTCCCTGGTGTAAACTTTTTTAGTTATCCATGCAATAAATATTTATCAAATACCAACCAGGCGCCCAGCATATGGTATATCACCAAAAGAAATGTAAAAGAATTGTTGAAGTTTACAACCTTGAGATGCTGGAAGTTTGATCATGGGGAGAAGAACATTTTGTGGGTCAGCTGAATAAAACAGGAAGGGTACAGTGAGTGTCAGAGCTTCAGGAAAGGGGAGTCTATGGACCCAGAGCTCAATTGGTATACTTCTTACCTACCACGCAGGAGCACTGATAGTCCAAGCAGTGGAGGAGGAAGCTGCTTGTGAGAAGTCAGAGTTTCAATGTCACCCTCTGCTAAGTAAGGAGTTCCACAGAAGACCCTGTTCCATACTGAGACAAAGAGAAAATGACAGAGAAATAAGAGCAGAGGGACATTAAAAAGACAGGAAAACATGTTGTAGTAGAAGATAAATCTAGACCTGACAGACTCAGGTGTGAGGAATGCTTATGTCACTAAAGGTTCAAAAAAATAATAATAATTCTGCATTGTCCTGCTTTCTGTCCCAGGATTGGGGACCAAACTCAGGAACTCCTGAGTACTAGCAAGACTTCTGTAGTGCCCTAAGCTATAGCACAGCCTTCTTATCTTTCTCTTTCTTTTGTTTTTTGATTTTGTTTGGTTGTTGGTGTTTGTAAACAGGGTCTCATTAAATTGCTATATGGATCTACTGGCTTCGAACATGTGACCCTCTTGTTTCAGCTTTCTAAATAGCTAGGGTTATAGACCTTCATCACAAAAATAGATATGCCTAATTTTCTCTGGACCCCACTCTCATTGACCTGCCAGGAAAACAATTTCTGAAATATAAAATGAATACTGAATATTTTCTCTCCACCACAGTATCATTCCATGGTAGCCATTAGTCAAGCAAGACTATTTAAATTTAAATTCATTAACATTAATAAAATTATAGTTTCACATGTAGCTAGAGGCTGGAGTATTGGACAGGCCAGAGAGGAACACTTCTATCACTCTAGAAAATTATGTGTAGTATTCTATTCACATCAATATTAACCTTGAAGAAGAAAAAGACTTAGTTCAGGACACAGAAAACTTACTCTGATGGTCAGGAATCCAAGGCAGAGGAAAACTGCCTGTTTGAAATTCTTCTGTGAACTCAAAACATACTTCAGAGTTCTGAAAAGCCCTTATGGCATTTAGAACTTGACTTCTTCAAAAAGATGGACCAAGTGGTGTGAAGGGCACAGTGTAAGAGGAAAAGGAAAGAGCCAAAGGAGATTCTGAACTAGCTCATTTGCAGATTCCAAATATTAATATAAAGCTAAGCTCAACACCCACTGCCAGGGAGACCGCTCTGTGGATAAGCACCTGCTGGAAATAGTGAATACCACAAAGTGGACCCCAGAACCCATATAAAAGATAGGGGTTCCCTGAGGCAAGTAAAGGACAAGATGGCTAATTACAGTAGTAGATTGCCAGAGTCTCTGGATTGAGAAAAATCTGTCTCAATATTTAAAGGACAGAGGGATGGAAGAAGACACATAATATTAACTTTGATTCTCCATATAAAAGTGAAGACACATGTGAAAAATATTTCAACTTTGTGGATAATAACGCCCCTGATCCAGCTACATTCTCCACTGTTGCTATAGGGGGAGGGTATATAATTCAATAGGCATGATAGTTTGTCAATAAAACTTTATTAAAAAAAAAAAAAGTCAGCACTGACTGCCCAAAGGCAAGAAAATGAGAAGTGTGGAAAGAAATGATAGAATGTGACTTGTGGGTTGACAAATATCAAGTGACAGCTTGTCTGTAAACATGGGAAGTTGTCTCTCAGACTGTCCAAAGGTTGGGTGGCTTGTTTTTTTTAAGAGCAAATTCATAATCTCTAAGTAAATGGACTTGACATTCAGCCCACTCCACAGGCGTCATAGCAGACATTGATCCTGTGACCAAGAACCTAGAACTGCATAACCAAAGGTTCTGGGGTTAAGTCAAATACTGCTGTCCTTAAATATATTCCTAATGACATTTTGTTATTACTCACAGATCAATGCCTTGGTCAGTCGTCATCAGAGAAGCTTCCCTCCTGCAGCAGATGGGAACTAATACGGAGACTCACATGCAGGCGTTGTGCAGAGAATGAGAGACCTTAGAACACTCAGCCATAAATAGAATGTTTCCATCCAATCCCTCCCCTCAGGACTCAGAGAACCCTGAAGAGAAGAAAGCAGAAAGACTGTATGAGCCAGGGGGGTGGAGAACAACACACCTCTAAATCAACATAACAAAGCCCACTTGTACTCACAAGGCTGAGGCAGGATGCACAGGGCTTGCACAAGTCTACACCAAGTCCTCAGAAGCATAGCTTCCAATTAAGTGGGATTTCTGAGTGTATAAAAGAATAGATCTTTATTTTTTGTGCCATCTCATGGGCTCTCTTTCTTATCTTTGTTTGGTTCATCCATTTCCAAGATATTATTTCTTACCTCACAATATTTTATTTTATTATTATAATATCTTAGACGCTTCCTTTTTTCTAATGAGAGACAGGAAGTGCAGTGCATAGATCTGGATGGGACAAGAGGTGGGAAGGAACTGGGGAAAATAGGTGGAGGGGGAACCATAATCAGGATATTTTATGTGCAAGAAAAAAAAACTCCATTTTCAATAGAAGGAGAACAAATGAAAAACCGATGGAAGCATTTCCTCAGTTAATGCTCCCTTTCCCTAGGTAAAAGAAGACAACTGAAGCCCACAGACTGACAGGCACAATCATGAATTGTGTCCTCTATGGAAACAAGATGATATGAGTGTTTAAAAAATGGCACCATCAATAAAATGTGTATATGTACATCATATTAGTTAATATTTTTTCCAAGCTAAATTCTATGTTTCAATGGTAGATATTATGATTTAAAAGAGAGTAAAGGTTTAGTTTTTAATTTTTCTTTCCTCGGCAAACACGGTGAAATATTTAAGGGTGAGGGGCACAATGTCTCCAATGTATACTTAAATATTTCAAGAAAAATATGCAAGTGTGCATAAATAATTAGATACAGAAAATAGTAAATAAATGGGGCAACATATAAATAATAGATGAAATTGGGTAAATGAGATCTAGGAGAAGATCCTTTCAGTGTTTGGCATTCTGATCATGAGCTTCCGATTCTATAAAAATACGTTTTTAAAAATGTACAGTGTGGAGCTTTGCTGAATCTAGCTCAACTTGGTATAGGGGTGTGTGGGTGAGAAGTTACAAAGACAGAAAGAATCAGACCAGAGCCTGAAAGCTAAGAGTCGGGAGGACATTGAATGGATTCTCAGCTGCCCTGATTTTACTTCCCCTGGGCTTTTTACACCAAGCGAAGGGGAGGGGCATGTACAAACAGGTGTAACCACTTCTTCAGTTCTCAAACCTAAGACACCTGGTACCAGCACCTTTGGCCAAAGCATCCTATTATGCAGCCCTGTGGGGCTAAACAAGCTCCTACTTGACCTTGAATGGAGATGGAGTAAGGCCACATTATGGAGTCTCTCTGGGCCCCCACAGGGCTTCCAGTTTAGCTCAGTAGTAGAGCATTGTCTATCAATACCTGAGACCCTAAGCTAGATCCCCAAAGCACTGGCACATAGACATGAATGTGCACACACACATGCACGCACGCACACACACACACACAGTGAAGCTGAATCTATGGGTAAAGGGATTATAAGGACCAGATCAGCCAGGGCTACACAAATATACCGTATCTCAAAGAAGACCACTTTACTACCCATCCTGTAAACCAAATGTTACAAATACAACCTTTTTCCAGACACAAATATATTTATGTGGTATAATTCCACATTAAAGAATTAGATGTGGGGAGAAACAGAGAGGGAGACCAGCAAAACAGATACCTTGATAGAGGGAGCCATTTCCAAGTTAGGGAGAAACCTGGTGCTAAGGAAATACCCGCAGCTAAGATTCTAAGCAATAGTGGAAAGGGTGCATGAACTGGTCTTCCCCTGTAATCAAATTGACAATGACCACCCTAATTGTCATTATAGAACCTTCATCCGGTAACAGATGGAAGCAGATACAGAGATCCACAGCTAAACACTGAGTCAAGCTCCCAGTCTAGCTGGAGAGAGGGAGGAGGGATTATGTGAGCAAATGGGCCAAGATCAGAAACAACTGACCCAAGCTATTGGGAGCTCACTGATTCTGAACTCACAGCTGGGGAACCTTCATGGGACAGAACTAGGCTCTCTAAATGAGGATGACAGTTGTATGGCATAGTGACCAGAACATATTCCTAATGTATGAACTGGCATTTTGGAGCACATTCCTATAGAGGGATATCTTGCTTGGCCTTTATACTGGGGAGGGGGGGGGGAGGGGCTGAGTCCTGCCTCAACTGGATATGCCAGACTGTACTGACTCTCCCGAGAAGTCATTACCCTCTCTGAGGAGAGGGTGGGGAGAAGCTGGGGGTGACTAGGAGGAGGGGAGAGGAAGGAGCAGTTGTTGGTATGCAAAAAAAAAAACCTTTAAAACAAAAAATATAAAACATAAAATTGTGGGGACAAAGAGATTGCTCAGGGGGAAAAAAAAGATGAAAACCAAACAAAAATAGGCATAAGGACATAAGCATCATTTTCTAAAAACCATAAAGTAACTGTCAAGTTAAGGAGTACTAAAGCAAATATATAATTTGAATCAGAAAATACAAATTTAATAATCAATTACTAAATGTTGGGGTTTGAAATTGTTAAACTTCTTAAGTCTCCTAATCCACAAAGGTATCACACTCAGGACAAGAGGCATCATTAATGGGAAGTGGGGAAAAGGAAAAAAATAAAATATTGCCATTAAAGAGCCTTTTATAGAAAACAGGGTCCAGTCACAATTTCTATTTAAATATGGTATCTTGACTAGTTCACAAATTAAAGTTAGGTCATTAGATCTAACAGGAGCCATTTCACCATGAGGGTAAGACAGAGATGTGTGAAGTGTGCTGTTTTGTGTCAGAGAAAAGTTAGAGCAGAAGAAAGAGGAAAGAAACAGAGTCACTCTACCGGTGTATCACCTAAAGTGGTCCATGGGGATGCACCTCAGTGACAGAGCACCACTTGTCACTTCTTCATGAAGCCCCAACAAAATAGAAACAGGAAGGTAGGGAGGAAGAAAAGAAAGGAAGGAATGAGGAAGAGAGGGAGGGAGGGAGGGAGAGAGGGAGAAAGGGAGGGAGGGAGGGAGGGAGGGAGGGGGAAAGGGGGCAGAGGGAAAGGGATGGGAGGAATGGGAAAGGGAGGAGAGAAGGAGGGAGGGAGAGTCGGTGATGGATTAGGAGCTCTTGCAGAGAACCTTAGTTCAATTTCCAGGACCTACCTAGCAGCTCACCGCCATCCATAACCCCAGTTCCAGGGGATCCAGCATCACTTACTGTTTCATGGGCACTGCATGCGTGTGGTATACACATACGTGTAGGCAAACTCTCTCATACAACCAAATCTACATACACGGATCAATTGGGAAAGCTTTTGTCTACCACATCTTTGTCATCTCTTCCTCACACATTCCAGCAATCTGGTTTTTGGATCTTCCACGTTCTCTTCCATCATTTTCATCCCCCTTCTTTGGTCCAGCACAGTCAATGCCCTTGCCACTTCACACATCAGACTTCTCAAGGTCCTGGGATGGCAACAGCTTTGAAAATAGAGCATTTTGTTTTTTCTGTTATGGTTTCATTTTGCTAAAACTCTTCCTTCCCCAAACCCTTTTTCATATTTTGCTTTGTGCCCTATCCAATGACAATCCTGCTCCAGTGTAACTCTTTCCATTGCTTTTTTCTGTCTGTGAAAACACAGAAGTACTCTTTTGTTTGTTTGCTTGCTTGCTTTTTTATTTAAGAAAATGTGTATATATCTCCCTGCTTCCCTTCCCTTCCCTCTTCCCAATCCCTCCCAGTCATACTTCAGCCTCTCCTGAGTCTTATCAGAAGTCAGTTTCTAGTGAGTGGAGGGGTATAAAGCTTTAATCCCAGCACTTGGGAGGCAAAGGCAGGAAGATCTCAGTGAAGAGGCCAGCCTGGTCTACAGAGCCAATTTTAAGCCATTCAAAGCAACCCAATAAGACTTCATCTCAAAAATAAATAAATAAAAATAAACAAATTTATTTTTGGAAATACTTTCTTTCTCTGTGTCTTTAAATTAGCAATTATTTGCTCATTCTTCCCAGGATGTTTGCTATTTCTCATTGATTTGTGCAAACCCACTCCTCGTTACAAATGATTGGATGGCACACTACTGACCTCCATGGTATGTTGACCTTGGACACATAAAACAATAAGCTTCAGCTTACTCTTAAAAGTCCTCTGGCCTCCGCACAATTAACTAATTAATATAAAATGTAAAAGCTAATTCAAATGAATTCCTTTTTTCAGTTGTCATATTCTGAATATAGACATACTAGGGTATGAGGAGCTAAATATCTTCCTAATTATCTTGCTTGTCATATGGTTAAAAACTGATAATGCCAAGAAATTTGGTTCTCCTGTGGCTTAGGGAATAGTTTACCTAGACTCTAGCTTTATTTTTTATCTCTTTTCTGACTTTGCTATGTTTTGTCTTTTAAATGTTCCCTTGAGTACTTTAAGGCATAATTAGAAACAGCTATTTTATTATCAAATATTATCTAAAATGTTTCTTCTTTATAGACTCTCAAGGATATTTGATGTCAGATGTGAGGGGTGACTAAATAATGCCTCTCATATGCCTAAACATGTTTATCATCATGAACATTACAGAAATCTCAATGTTTCTGCACATTACAGAAAACTATCATAATTCTAGTTTGTGTCAAAAAAATACACTGTCGTCATTTTTTCATCTATACCATCTCAGAAAGCTAGTGGTTTTAAATAGTAATGATTTTATTTTGACCAACTGTTCTTTCCATTTTTCCAATCATTTATTATTTTTCCCATTTAGCCTTTCCTGTAAGGAACAGTTATGAAGGACTCATTATGAGCTAGCTAGGATCTGGGACAGAGCCGAAGATGCTGAGCAAGAGCGGGATTCTAACAACTATTGTGTATCAGGAAGACAGATGACAAAGCAAACCTTTACACAGTTACAGAAAAAAAAAATTTTCTGAATGTATACACCTGGAAGAAAAACAAAGAATATTAAATAACAAATAATATTAGGTAACATGATCAGAATTTTCTTTTTATCAACAACTTAGATTAACATTGTAAACAAGGGTTTAGGACTGACTTCTTTGTTTAATTCAAATGAATTGATTCCCTTGTAGTAAATTCTATTATGAGTAAAACATCATTTATTCCTGTATGAAATTAGACAAAATTTGAATTCTCAGGGTGTTTAGTCTAGCAAACAATACAGAATATAATTATGTTATGATAACACACACAAAAATTTTACCAAAGTCCAGCAACTAAGACCAATAACATGGTGAATGACCCTCAGCTGAGATGTTTAATTTTTTTGAATAAGATACTAATTTTAGCACTTCCCAAGAATCTTCTAGAAGCTAGTCACCATAAGAGATCTTTTTGTAGCTTGTCACTAACATTTGGCCTAATTTTCATGGGTTCTGGTACCTAACCAAAAGAGAAAAACACATTTGAACTTTGATTTGAATCCTTCTACCCTTTTCTTGGGTTGGAATTTCAGCGTTGGGATTCAGGAGAAGACAATTAGACAGTGTAAATGCATTAAAAGTCATGTACTTTAGAGAAATAAAGTCAGAATAGACAGACCATGCTCAGCCATAAACAGTTCTCTGGCTACTTCATCATGTACCAGACCTGGCTCTCAGCCACACAGGAATGTAAACTTTTCAGCACAATCCAGACTCACAGAAGAAAGTCAGTGGATTGTAAATCAAGCCTCATGCCTTTCACATTGTATACATCCAACCTCCAAAGAATTCAACCAAGATAAACACATTAAATTTTGCCTCTGAAATATGAAGAGATGGCAAGTGTCCTTTTTTTGTTTTGTTTTGCTTTTTAAAGGATCATAATAAATGTTGGCCTAGATTCTCAAAGATACCTCCATTTTGTACCCAAAGATAAGATTTCTTTTATTCTATACATGTAAACTCACAAAAACTATTCAGGAAGTAGCTGGGTCATGACATTCACCTCTTAGTTGGTTTTACATCAGAACAAATCTGTTGCTATTTCCATGGAATTGGGAGGATTCACAAATATTTTGAATATTGACTACTTTTAAAAATCTCTCTTTTGTTGAACAGTATCATTTAGGATGCGAGCAATTTGCTTCAATGGAGTTACTCTGAGAGATATCCCAAGCCTGCCAGGTAGACTGTAAGGTTTCCATCTTTGATTTCTTATAAGCCAAAGTAGTGTTTATCATAATAATCAGTTTTTTTTTCTTAGTCATATTTCCCAGGCTAGATCCTGTAAATAAGATTACAGCTACATTTTTCTCAAATTCTTATCCATTGTTCTTTTAAATAAACGTGTGCATCTATTTATGTATATATGTATATACATATATGCATGCATGTATGTATATATGTGTATATGTGCATATGTTTTTGTATGTGTATGTATGTATGTATGTATGTATGTCTATTCTATGGGAGAGGGTGTCAGTGAATTAAAGCTACATCTGATTGTTTAATAGTTAAATAAGTCATATGAGGGCATGTAAAATATGTCCTGTTTCTCAGCTGCTTGGAGGAGCATGAGGAGAAACAGAGTGGAGACTTTGCTGGGGGAAGTAATTTCATTTTAAAATGATGAACATTTCTTCTGAG
Source organism: Phyllotis vaccarum (assembly GCA_033318265.1). Classification (NCBI taxonomy): domain Eukaryota; kingdom Metazoa; phylum Chordata; class Mammalia; order Rodentia; family Cricetidae; genus Phyllotis; species Phyllotis vaccarum. The sequence goes on from JARWLC010000011.1 coordinate 78,970,817, forward strand.
TGGCTGCTAACAGAATATTTACTGTGTTTCAAATTATGCAGAAATAACCCCTGACAAACTATAAATAAAATGTGGGGCTTCCTCTCCCCTTTATTCTCATCTTATTGAGATGTCCACCATTAGACTGTGAGGTTTCACTTTCTGTCTCTTTGAATTAAGATATTGCTTAACCATTTCATCGTTCCAAGGCCCGCCAACACCCTTGCTACTCCTTAAATTTGTTCACAAAATGTCAAAAGTATAAAAATAAAAACACTATTGCCAATCCTTTCTGTTCTTAATAAGACTAAATTTAAGGGTTTTTTGTTGTTTTGTTTGTTTGTTTGTTTGTTTTTTGTTTTTCCCTAATAGCTGGGCTTTGCTCTTCTCAGAAGTACTTTTTTCTTTTTCATATAGAGAGATTCCCAAGTCAAGCACTATTTTGATGAAAGATATGTTCTTTGATCCATTACTGTGGCTCCGATGACGGAACCTATTTTTAGGCTACTTGCTGGTATGTGTGAGATGGCAATAGAATATTTGAAATTTATTTTTGAAAAAAAATAAATTGTAAACTAGATATTGAGAATGGATCTTAAACCTATTTCCCCTTTAAACAGACCACCTTGTATGAACCCACTATGCCCAAGGACAGCTTCCTGCATGTTAGTGAATCACCAAAGAGGGCAGGAGAGGCCAAATGTTGAAGCAACTTTTGGAATTTTTCCCAATAACTTACAAACCCATTTAAAACAGTGCAGAATCCAATGCTGTGAGCTTCAAAGTACCATTTCAAAGCCTTCCAAAAAAAGAAATACTAACACCTTTTCTTAGGACACTTGTTCACATTTTAAAAGAAAGGAGTGATCTGGGTCCTGGAATAATTGACGCCACATACATTTTCCATTTCGGAAATGAAAGATGTCCAGTCCCTCAAGAGCAGGGAACTGTACACAGGAGCCAAGGTGAACTGCGGAGTCCACCTACCCAAAGGGACAGCGGGAAAAGGGCTGTAAGAGACAAAAGTGATCCACTTGAAAAATGAGTTATCTAAAACCTGTTTGCCTCGTGGTCATAAGCTTTTACTTATTACACCATTCAAATTCACTCCGATGGAAGGAAGAGGGAGCAGCTCGCCCCAGCTATGCACCTTAGTCTTTTGGGGATCTAAAAAAGAAAAAAAAAATGAGTGTAGCTATGAACTCTGCTCATCTTCAAACTAATGGGGGGTTCTCCTCTCCCTTCCCTCAGCACCCCCCTTCCTTGCACCCTTTGTCCACTTTTATGAATTAAAACAAGCACACACACTTGCACACACAGGGAATCCTGCCATTAATTAAAGGACTTGTCAGCCCCAATCCCAGATCCTTACAGCGCAGGAAATGTGCCTCCTTTTAAGTGCAAAACCATAACATTACCATTTCCCCAAGTGCGCTCTGTTTTAGGCTGCTTTCCTAATTAGAGGGATGCTAACAGCCGCGCTGATTGGCATTATAAAAGCACTAGTTTGGCTTCATCTGTCCCAGGTGTGCTGTGTAATTTTTTTCTTCTCACCGGTTCAGAGCGGCACCTCTCTCCTTCATTGTTCCTTAAAGTTTTCATCTGAAGAATTAATACAGATAAAAAGACATTAGAAAGGAAGCGGCCATGCCAGGACTCATCACCCAAACCTTTTATCAAAAGTACAAACTATACAAGTTAGAGGATTTTTTTTTTTTTTTTTACCCTTTTGTTTCTGAGGGCTAAGGGAGTGGGAGGGGATGGTGTGTGGAGAGGAGAGGAGAGAGACTGGGGGAGAAACACCACTCTGTCAATGGTCTGAATGCACCATTAAAATTGGCGTCACTACAAAGGTTAGAGCACATCTAACTGTCAATACAGTGTGGAGAGTGGAGTCCGGTAAGGGGGAGCTTTGGAGAGAGACATACTTTGATATTTTGGAATGTTAGAAGGGTGAATGTGAAAAATTGGAGGTTGGGGATCTAATTACCCAACCATAATTGGGGGCTAGGGAATAAGTTGCAGCCCTCTCAACTCACCGCAGATCAATTATGTTAAGAGAACATCTGTAAGTAGAACTTAATGAGGTCCATTAGAGCAGCATGTACAGCCTCCTTTAACGGTACTTGTCAGCTTCTTGGATGAGCTGAAGGAAGCTGCTAACTAGGGACCTGGCGAGGTGTTTAAATACTGGAGGAGCCGCTCTGCCCCACTCAGGGTTTGTATGCAGTTCGGGAAGAAAGTGAGAAAGAGAAAACCACGCCAGAAAACCAAGGAAGGCGGAAGCAAGAGGTTCTTTCATTTGTGTGGCTGCATCTCCAAGCGTGATGGTGCCAGTGTGTGAGCAGGGGGCCTTGGCAACCTTATCCCTCCCTTGATTGACACCTTTGATTGTACCTGGACTTCTTGAAGGGGTGCTGTCTTCAGACTAACCTCAACAACAACCTGTCTGATACCCTTTAAAAAAAAAAAAAAAAAAGACTGCAACCCCACAGAAGCATCTCTGGGACACTACAGAAACCACTACTGAACATCCCCACACAAAAGTTATCTGTGAGGTGTGTTTTGCAGAAAAGAGGCGGCTGAAAACTTGAAGACATATTTAGGAACAGGCACACACATACACTGTTTTCTTGTGCAAGATCTCTTTTGAGCAAAGGTAAGTAGCATATATCTGATTATCTCCCTTGAAAGCCTACCATCCATTCTGTCACACAGACCCCTTACCATCCCCTCATAAAGGAATCATAAGAGCCCCCCCAAGATAGTCTACCCTTTTTAAGTGTTAGGGTACGTGGGGTGGCTTGAGTTTCTCATCAAATGTATGATAAGTTGCAGAAGCAAGAGGCAGGCAAGAGATAATGGGACCAAGGAGATGTGGGTCTTAATGGCAACCCTTTTGCAAAGATTTCTGAAGCATGTGTAATTAAAGTGGGTAGTTTACTCTCAGGAAATGGAGAAAGTGCTTGCCTAGCTCTATCCAACCTTTAGCTTGGCTGAGTAAACAAAAGCACATTCTTTTTTCTCTTTTTGGCCTGGCAGGAGGGGCTGAGGCTTGGGGGGGTGCAGGAAAAAAGGGGGTTTGCTGGGGGTTAATAGTGTTTTGCACAACGTGTCAGCAGAAGATGATTAAATCCCACCTCTTGTTCACCAGATCACTCTGTGTGCACTTGTATATTTCATTGTCGGCGAGCACTGATGATCACATCTGTACACATTAAGTGGCAAGCCTCTTCATCTGCACAGGGTTTTTCTGATGATTTTTTTTTCTGTGAATAATTCATATGATTATGAAGAGAAAAACTGCTATTTTCTATCTCTCTCTTCTGTGGCACAGATTAAAAAAAATCTTGCTGTAAATTGCATGATTGGGGAGATAGTCTGCTTTCAAATAATTTAATTCATGACAAAACCTAATTACTGTCAGGTAATACCCTGTCAGCTTTAATGCATTTCATCAGTCATAATGAAAAGAAGAGCATTTTATGACCCATCTAATTATCATTACATTTTAGGGGGAAATGAATGGCATGGAGCTGAATGTTAACTATTCTATTTTATTCTTTTACACATGTGGTTTAGCATATTATCCACTAGGTTCCTCTCTCCCTCTCCCTCACTTTCTTTATTACAAGTATGGGATATATGGTTAAATTGGGAGCAAAAGGGAGATTATGGAGGGAGAGGAAGAGAATGGGATACAATTAGAGCTCTGGAATATTTGTCCTTTTATTTATTTATTTTTAGGTGTAAAAGTGGTTAATGCCTTTGCAGGTTGGTGTTGATATGGGGGATCTTACTGCCACAGTCTAAAAGAGTACTAATTACTGGGAATGATGTCACCGTAGGCAGAGGAATAATCCCATCATTTAATTAGTTGAATGATTTAAACAAAGATTTGCATAGATGCACTCATCAGTTGCCATGAATTACGGAGAAGCAGTTGCCAGCGAGGGGTAACAGATCATACAGTTGGAGGAAAAAAAAAAAATCTCATCCTCCTTGAACATAATTAATTTAATTGTCCTCATTAGCTGTACCATTTGTTTTCGTTTTATTTCTCCCTTTCCCCCACACATACTTCTCCCTCCCTCCCTCCCTCCCTCCCTCCCTCCCTCCCTTCCTCCTCTCTTTTCTTCTCACTACATTGGTTGCTAGAGAGAACAGGCAACACACACACACACACACACACACACACACACACACTGGGGTGTTTTCAGAGTAGCTGTGGCTGGGACGTTGGGTAGACCTGCCAGGAGCTGTGCCAATGGGTGAGGTTTGTGTGCCTGAGTAGTCAGGCCAGAAAAAGCCAAAACTTGAGAAGAGGTCTGCTTGTAGACTGAACAGCTGAAGGGATTCTCAGTATTCTGCCTGTCTGTGAATTTCCTTACTTTTCAGGTTAGTTCTGAGTTTTGTTGCCTTTGAAAGGGGTAAGAAAGAAAGCCACATACTCTTTTAGTATGAGCCTTCTGAAGGTTGGGGTTACAAACTAAGTTAGCCTTGCTGTGCCCGGACTCAAGATACAGGGAAGCATAATTTAGCATAAGCATTCAAGTAGGCTGCTTTGATCAAAATAAAATAAATAAAACTTAAAACTAGATTAAAATTGATGGTGCAGAAAAAGGAAATAGGTTTTTTTTCCTTTAGTTTTGAGTTTTTGTTTTCTTATTTATTTATTTATGTAGTTCAACAATTGTATCTTTCTTGACACTTAAAACGGCTCAGTCAGTGTCATTCAAATTTGGACTGTTTTTTAGGCTTGATCTCTTGACAAGGCTTTGTGAGATCTGCTGAGGGGGCCTAGCAAGAGCCTCCAAAGGTGGAATGACCAAAGTTTGAAAACTTAGAAAAAGAAGATGTTTGAAAGCTACTGCTGACCCACAGAGAGGCAGAGAGAAGAAGGGAGATTAGGAGAAGCAGGACCTCTTACAAGGAAACAGATTTCAAGAGAATGTACAATCCAGCTGAAAAGCCCTTTTTTAAAAAAAAGTCTATGAAAGCACGGAGTAGGAGGAGCATGGGCAGGGGACCCACTTAGTCCTGGAAGGCTGGCTTGGATTTCTTGGGGGTTAGCACTGAAGCAGGTTTTAAATGCAAGAATTCAAGTATCTGCAGGAAGTATGTTTTAGTGGCCACCGGGCCTTCAGCACCTGGTGTGGGGGATACAAGTTCACAGGCTGGCTCTTCTTGGGCCATTAGAGAGAGGAAGGGGTGTGTGTGGCATTGCCTGGATAAGGTTTGTGTGCCAAGACTTTCCGGGCAGGAACTTAAGAGAGTTTCTGAATAGGAGTCATAGCCTAGATAACAGCAGACACCCCTACCCCCAGCCCTGCACCCAGCCCAGACATTTACTAAAAGAGGGGACTGCTTTTTTTCCCAGTGTAAACTGGTAGCACTTTGAGTCTTTGGTGTTTTAACTTCCTCCATTGACACTCACTGTCAGTAATAGATTTAGAGGGCAATTTGCTTCCAGCATGCCCATCCTATTCCAAAATGCCCCCATTATTTGAGAAAACCCTACCCTTCTCCTCCTGAGCTCTTTTGCAGTTCCTCTTGTAGGTAAGTCCAGGAGGTACGGTCCTTTTGGAGTCCAGTCCTGCAGAGGTCACATTCTCTGTGTGATGGGGATGGGTGGGAGGGGATGGTCCCCAGCGTTTGTCAATAGCATATGCATTGGGTTGTGCTGACTGCACTCGCAGGCTTGTCAATTTTCACCCTGGGAAATTAGCAACAAAGCCTGGATCTGTCTCGTGGCTGCTTTTGCACTTTCCGAGGGCGGCTGTACTTGACTGAGCTGCAGAACAGACAGCGAGGGAGAGAGAGAGAGAGAGACAGAGAGAGAGAGAGAGAGCAAGCTAGCAAGCCAGCAAGCAAGCGAGGAGCGAGCGAGGGAGCCAGCTAGAGGGAGGGAGAGAAGGAAGGGAGAGAAGAGGGAGGGGTGGGGGCGAGAGGTAAATACTCTTAAATCGGAAGGGAGCTGCCTCCACTGTGGTCTTGACAGGCGCTGCCTGGGCTCCGCGGCGCTGTAATAACTGGGTGACCTTTTCTTGGGCTGTATTATGTCTGGCTGGGAAGGGATTGCATTTTGAGGCTGAGAGCCAGGGCTTCCTTCAGCTCGGGCTCCTCGCACGCTGCTGGGGTAAGTTGTCTGGAGCCAGGACCAAGAGAGACATCCCCCCCGGACTGCAGTTGCCTAAAAGAAGGACACCTGTGGCTCGCATGCGGTCCACACTGGTACTTGGCGGATCCTGGAGGACCTCATTATTTTAAACTTAAAAAAAAAAAAATAGAGAGATCCACCCCCTCTTTTTTTCAAACAATGTTTCTTTTTGACCTTTCCCAAGGAGAAGCGCTACCAAGCAGCCTCTGTGCTCATTGAACACCCTCCCCTGTATCGCTTAATTGAGAAGGTAAGTGAGAGGCTGTGTACACGCGCATCGGTCGGTTTATTTGTGCTGTGTGTGTCTCCGGGTGCGCGCGTGCGTGTGCGGATGTTGGGTTTTTTTTTTTTTTTCTTTTTCTTCTTCTTCTCCATCCTCTCTCAAATAAGCATAAAGTAAAGCTGCACCCGAGCCGATCCACTCCCATCACTGCAACTTTCAGGCTGCAGGTCTGCAGAGACGGTTTTTTGTTTGTTTGTTTTGTTTAAATCATGGGAGGCATCATTATTTTTATGATGAGACACGAAATAGATGCGAGGCGGAAGATGAGGATGCCTGAGGAAGAGGGGGAGCGTGCGGCTGCAGCAGCGCGACATCTCTCAAGTAGGAGTCCAGAGCATAATAGACAAAGTTCATTGGGAGCTGCAGCATTCACACACTCTTGACTCCGGAAGAGGGGTTGGGACAGTTTGCAAAGGTTGGGAGGTGGGTGTTGATTTCAGACTAAGGGAAGTGGAGTCAGTCTTGGGTATTTTCTCAGACCTTTCCATGCCTGCTTGGTGAAATTCATGCCCTCCTCCAAGAAAGTGTTGAAATTACAACCTTGTTCTTGTCTACACTCGTGCTTCTACCGGGTGCAGCCTTAATAACCAAACACTGCTTCTGTGTGTTGCAAAAGTGACTATGTCGGACCAGGCAAAGAGGAGACAGTGTCCAGTGGAAGCAGGTTTCTTGGACCCAACTGCCTGCATCCTAACGGGTCTAGAGATTCAGCACATTTTAAAGGGGGCTACTCAGATTGCCGTTATGAAACACAAGTCAGATTTATGATCTTTTTCATACCGAACACGATATGCTATGCTAACACTGCGTGTGACGGTTTAATCAAATCCATTTGTTACTAGGAAGCTAAAAGGGGCCGCTGGGATTTTAGGATTACGGGCAGAGTTAGGGAAGCATGTGGCTTTGTCATTCTCGCCATCATTTAACACGTTCCCTGTTCCCTTCCCCCACTGCCTGCCTCCCTTGCCACTAGACCCTAGTTCCCAAAGTGGCTTCACAATAGTAGATCACTGGCCCTGTAAGCGGCTCACCAGATCCACGCTTGGGCCCCCAATCCAACTGACTCCCCTCTTCGACTTCCTGCTTGTGGGCCAGGTATTCCATAGGAAGCTGCAGCGGCTCAGGCACGCTTAAGTCAACTCATGCAGAAACAGAAGAAAAGTTTTGGTAAGGTTACAGTCTATCACAGATGCACTTTCTCGGGGCCTTCAGGCACTCTTGACTAGCTCTAATGCCTGCCAGTTCTTCTGCTGCTGAAGATAGGAAACATTATTGTTGCTACTGCTTTTAAAGACTGCTGCTTTCGACCAATTAATCTTGCTAGGTGTCACAAATACTGGTACATTCTTTGCAAAACCATCCCTGTGTGGCTGCAAAGACACAGCCACAAAAGGTTGGATCATAAACTCCGCAAGGGGATTCTTTGTTAGAGTGTATGTATGTTTCTTATTTTTTTTTTTTTTTATTTTGCATGTGAGCTGCATCAAAATTGAACCCAGTCTTGCAAATCTCTTGTTGGCCTTTGCCAAGCACTAGCACTTTGCTGCCATGGTAACTGTAATTAAACTGATAAGAGTGGGGAAATGTCAGTATCTCTGAGCCTTGCAGCTGCATTGGAGAAAAAGGGAATCAAATTGGTTCCCAGCTCCATTGCTCAAAAAGGGGAGGGTGGTGGAAGGACACGGAGGGGGGTTGGGAGTTGAAGGGGCAGAACAGAGTTAAGCAGCTCCAGTGCCAGAGATTTGGGGACATCTATTTGCATTGTTTTCCCATAGGGGGCTGCAGCCTGTAGGGGTGCTCTGGGCCAGTGAACAGAGAGAAACAAGCTTTTAGGCCCAATCCAGCTTTCCAATCTGGGTTGGGGGGAGTGAGTAGGAGTGGGATGAAGATGGGCAGGAGGAGAGAAAATCTTTTGTTTAGTTCTCTTGGCAATCGAAAGGCTGTGTTGGCCAAATTCTTTTAATCTATGTCATTGCTCCCAGCTGCGAAACCTGCAGTCCCAATTTTAGCATCCTTCTCTTCCAAAAGCCCTTAGTGATGGAGCCCCTTCTCCTACTCCCAAATTGTCCTCTGTAAATCTTCTGAAAGGGAAAGAATGTTTTCATTCATTCTGTGTGATCACTCCAAATAATACATCCTTGTTTTTTTTTTTGTTTTGTTTTGTTTTGTTTTTTTTTTAAAAAAAAAAAAGGAAAGAAAGAAAGAAAAACACTGTGCCTAAGTGCTGCACATCTTTCATTATTGTGGTTATTTTTTTAAGCCCCTGTGTGTTGTGGAGTTGTGGTTACTTTGTTGTGTTAACTACTGAAGCTAAGACTGTGCGGATGAATGGCACAGAACAAGGGAGCATAATGGATGCAATCAACCGTCAGGCCTTCTCACAATGCAATCCAGGCAATTAAAAGCTCACCAGAGTTTAAATGAAACGGTTCTACTTATTTCTGCACAGCACACTGCACAGGCTATTATTTATGTCTTTTTTTTAAAAATTATGATTTCCCTTAAACTGTCAAATAACTCAGAATGGCAGGGTCTCGGAGGCAATAAGAATTTCCCTCAGAACAATTTGCATGCCAATCTAAAACTAGTTATGAGTGCTGATGGGCTATGAGCAACTTGTGAAGTGTCTCTTAGCCACGAACACATAACTCTCCCCAGACTACTCTCTTGGATCAAGAGCAGAGCGTGCTCACTGCTTTCTGCCTTTTAGGTGCCTGGCAACCTGGGGACTACACAGTGATTGTTTTCCTACAATGTTTTTTAAATGCATAGAATGGAACAGACTCCATTTGCAAGAGAAAAGGGGTAATGTTCTTTAAAAAAAAAAAAAAGATAAGAGAATGGAATAGAAAATATCAAAGTTCTTTTATGGACAAGGCTAAACAGAATGTAAGAGTTTCAGTTATTAATTGGCCTCTGAGTGCTAAATTAAAATGTCAACACAACAAAAACATTTTGTGAAGACAAGCAGTATGGTATTCCTTGTGCCAAATGTTGGTATCTGCTGTCTTGGTTACAATTTATTTTGAATAAAGATAGCTGACCCTTTATACTTAGCAATAATGTCACAAACATGGGAAATTTTGGAGCTTAGCTCACTACCAAGAAGAATTATTCATTTTTGTCTTTTAGCTTTGGGTTGTGAAAAACACAGACTCCAAATTAGGTAATTAGGACAGTTACCTTTAACATACCTCTGGATGCTTTCAGTCATGAGACCCGGACTTCCTTAGTAAATCAAAATCCCCCTTCTCCCCCCTAGGTATATAACTAAGAGGCACCTGGGCCTGTTGTGCACTGTAATTAATGGGGCTCATGCCTTGTGGGACCTCGCTAGAAAAGGATAACTAGTTCTGATCAAAGAAACTTCATTTGTTAGAAGTTCTAGAGAGTGAGATTTAGCAGAGCTATCAAGAGTTATGATTAATCTACACTAGGCCCTTAGCTCCTTCAAAGAAGAGGAACAGAAAGCAAGCTACAGGGGAACCCCTTACTCTTCTGCACCAATCTGCCTTTGGTCCACAGTTCAGAACACCACAGCCATGCGTGTCTTCCCTGCATTCCCTCCTCCGTGGACAACTTGTTTTTTTAATGAAAGCTTAAGAACATTAATAGTATGTGTAGTTCATGTGCAGTTGGAAGCTGGAAAACTTATTCAGCTGTGGGCATGCTGTCATGCCTCTTACCAAAGTGATTTTCTTTTCGCACAGGAGAGAGAGGTAATGAGGGTTGAGCCCTTTATCATAAGGTATCAGAAAGAAGGAGAGAGTTTACATTTCTCGAAGAGAAGTGAATCATAAATGCTTCATTTTTCCCTTCTGAAACTCTCTTAAATGCATTCGTATTTGGTGTTTTATATTGTTGTCCATCCAAGTTTAAAACTCTTCCTAGGAGAGGAAACAAAAGTATTAAGGGGTGGTCTATGGGTGCAGATAGACCCCCAGGTACCGGTCCTTGGTACCACTGTCATTCAGTTTTCCAGGGGCCCCTTCATTTCTCTGCCTCTCTATATTATAATCTGTATTACAAGGGGATCTGTGATGTCTGTAGTATTTCACAGCGATTCAAATTCATCATTTCATAATGATGAGGTTTTGCATAGATGGCCAGCTTTTCTTTCTTTCTGAAGGCTGAGTGACACCTGGGGAGCAATAAATAAAAACTCAAAAAAAAATACAATTAATTTAAAATATTTCAGTAAAGTTGTAAAAAAAAGCAAGATTCCTTGCTTTTGAAGATTGTTTGTCATTGAAATATAGAATGTTCCCATATTTAATATGATATATGTATATTTTCTGTAATGTAATCTGTTTATAAGTGACTCAATTTCATATATTCTTGGACTTTGTCTTCTATTGTTTTTTTTCTTTTCCTTATAAAATAAGAGAATGCTTGTGGTTATCAGTTGCATAATCTTATACTTACATTGTATTAGAGCATATATTATATAATCAAGCGAGGAGTCTTCAGTACTAGCAGTGACTAATGTGTATGGAAGTAAATATGTTCTGTTATTTTAACACAATGGATACTTTGAAATACCAAGGACACAGAAGCAAGAATTCGGTTGTAAGTAAGCACTATAGGGTTGATGTGTTTGGGGACAGGTGCACCCTGTACTTATCTATAGCCATCTGTAACTCTAAGTTAAGATTCTGAATGTCCCATACAGATGCATGTTTCTTCCATCACACATATTAAGTGAATTGTTTCTACAGTTAAGCTAATCACAGCTTTGATCCCTGTCAGGTTAGCCAAGTATATGCTAGTCTCAGTTGCTTGCTTCTCTAGGTGGTCATTTTACTCACATGTTCTTTCTGGAGGCACCGTTCAATGTGGAGAATGGAACACGGTGGGAAGGATTGAATAGATATCTAACCTCCATAGCCAATGTCAAGATCCAACATACAACATCAGCTTGTCACTGTTGCTGCTGTTCATCAAGGATTCCATATGGATTTTTACAAAGTTTGAGGCTTCTTTCAAAGATGTAGTTGATTGTAGTACAACTCTCTAGGAAGGAAGGAAGGAAGGAAGGAAAGGAAGGAAGGAAGGAAGGAAGGAAGGAAGGAAGGAAGGAAGGAAGGAAGGAAGGAAGGAAGGAAGGAAGGAAGGAGAAAGAAATAGAGGGACAGTGTTAACTATTTCTCACCTGTTTGTTTTTCCTCAGGCATACAAATGCTCTCAGTTCAGCCAGACACCAAGCCGAAAGGTTGTGCTGGCTGCAACCGTAAAATCAAGGATCGGTACCTCCTAAAGGCACTGGATAAATACTGGCATGAGGACTGCCTGAAGTGTGCTTGCTGCGACTGTCGTTTGGGAGAGGTGGGCTCCACCCTGTATACTAAAGCTAACCTTATCCTCTGCCGCAGAGACTACCTGAGGTAGGCATTATGTCTGCATTCCAGTCACGTCTGGATGCCTTTAAAAGTACTTTTGTAAGTGTAGTTTTGGTTTGTTTGTCTGATTTCCTTAACTAGGGACTGATGTTCTTGAAAGATGTTACCCTTCAAAATGTTGTATCACAAAAATTCTGGCTTAAGGGATAGCCAATGAAAGTATGTGAATTTGGCTTATCCATGTGCTCTGATTGAGGAATCAGTCATTCATTACTGCATTGAAAGTGATACCTAGGATGCACCTAGGTGAAAACAGTACCTAGGTTGTTTCTTTCATTAAAAGAATAAGAGACAAAATTGAGCCTGAGCAAAAGAAATGCATCTGTTGCTTAGCAGAATATTTTAGCTGTGTACTTTTAATATGTTCAACTTTAGTTGGACAGAATAATCCGGTTATTCAGCTAACTTCCCTGTTTCACATCTGCTAAAGGAAATCTATTTTAAATTCTTAACTTGTATTCATTAGTATATTTACTGCAATGTTTTAGAACCTTGAAACCAGATAACCGTGTCTTGCCACCTGTGATATTTGAAGTTATCACTTTAACACTAAACAGCATCAGACTCTCTTATGGTTTTTATGGAGAATGGAAAGTAAAGACCTCAATGTTGACGGGAGCTGGTTACCACTCTCCAAAGTACATATATCCAAATTGTCTCAAGACAGTGTGGGTATCCATGGTTATGACGGCCTGAAGTTAGTTTAGTGCGATTCTCTGCTTTCAGTCAACACAGAAATGTTAAAGAAGGGAAAGTGTTTACTTTTCAAGGGACTTTGTGACTTGGCTTAGCTGCAAATTACTTATCTTAATAAAGTGGGATCTATCAAATTAGAGAAATGATATATGGCATCATTTGGGTTTTCATATTTGATACAATTAATCATTTTTTTCTAGTCTGACATTAAGCTATTTATTTGAATCGTTTTCCTTGTGACACAAAATTTATCAATTGGTAGTAACTCCTTAACCAACTATCTTGGCCATTCTGGGAAGTGGTCCTTAAGAAACTTGATCCCTCTTAGTCTATAATTTAGTTTTTTAAAGTCAGAGTTTTACCCTAATGCACATATATCTTTTGATTTATGTTAGTTGAACAGGGTCAAATCCAATGTGGTTTCTTACATTCTGCTCTCCCCCGGTAGAACTGCTTCTGGCTTGTGCTTATAGCCTCCTGGCTAATTATAAGCACTTGTTACCACTTTCCTGTGTTCCCAGAGCACAGAAGCACACAAGGTGCCAACAATGGGAAGTGACTCTCAGGAGCCAGGATTTCCCTCATTATGGTGGCAAAACTAATCAGAGTTAACTTACAACATGAATTCTTTCAGAACTCTGCAGTCTTTGAACTTTTCTTCTTTGAAATAAAAATGTCTCCTGTGCTCATTGTGAATGAGTACCTCATTTCCAGATAAAGGGCTTGTGTTTGCTTTTCATGATCTGACGTGTTGCTTTCTAGGTTCGCTTTGTCTGTGCTAACTGATACCCACAGCTTCTTGACTCCTTTTGACTTACATTTATGCACAATTTCAGTATATCAAGTGGATTTAGGTTGCAGTGGCAAACAAGGGGTTTATGCAGTTTGAGCTGGAGTAGGCATTTTATAAGTAAAAAAGATAAGCATTAAAGAGAGTATAAAGAATGTTGTTTGAATACGTAGGATATTTCTGAATCTGAAATATTGAGTTTGCCTGTTTCATGGGGAAAATGGTTAAGCATTTTCAACGTGTTGATAGAAGAGAAAGTAAGTTTCAATTTTTTTTATTCTTCCTTGATAGCAAATAGAATATGATATTAACCTACCATTTAATCATCTCTATTAAATTTCTCATCCAAGGGAATTTATCTAAATAGTTTCTGTATCTGAAGTCTTCATCTTTTTACAAAACAAAATGCATGGATGTTACTTTCTGTGATAAAGCTTCTCATTTCTGCCAGCCTTTCATTTTGACACAGTTAACTTAGTATACATATATCTTATTCTTTCGAATATGGTCCTGATCATCAATATATTCATTTCTCATAGATTAATTTCCTCTTCAGTTGGTCATTACCACATTAATGACCAGTTGTTACATTAACAGCCTAAGGACTGTTAACATCTTAGACTAGGTCGTTAACAGCAAGCATATTCCTTATTTAAGCTGAAGGTTTGCTGTGTAATATGACCTGGGCAATTTCATCAACACAGAAAGTGCCAAAGTGACATGGAGAAATGGTATGTGAATAAAATGCTGTGTTATGGGGTGTAGAATATGTCACAGATGTGGCGTGTTTTATGCAAAAAGCATAGGTCTCAATGACTTTGTATAGATGTGCCTCTAAGACATTTAAATAACTGGATCCTGTGTTTTAAGTCATTTTTTTTCATATATCAAAGTATTCGATTTGATACAGCCATTTACAAATGTTTATTAGATGCCTATTGTGTGGAAGCTAGAGTTTGAAACAATGGTTGAAATTAAGAATAAGGGAAGAATATCATTATGTAATGAGATTTGGGACCCTAGTCATTGATTTCAAACTTGCTTGAAAAATATGTACAAAGCAGTCCATGCATAATCAAACTTTCATAATTAAGACTCTGGCTATTAAGATAGTTTACTTTATTGTAAGAATATTTGTAATGTGATTAGTGACCAAATACTCTTCTGACTTAACTTTGCTGAGCCTCATAAATCATTTTCTCATCTCTCTCTTTGTTCAATATATATTCTTCTTATATTTTTCATAGCCAATATTTAACCACTTAAATTCTGTTTCAAAATAGTTGCATTTTTGAACTTTGAGTAATATATGGTTTTGTTAGAGTAACCAAAAAAGCCACAAATAAATTACAGGTTTCGATTGGTAATTCTGACTCACTAGTTACCTAAGAAAGAAAATAGAAAATGCAGAAGGAACATTACCCATGCTTATGAATTATCGGTTATCATTATTTTATACATTAGATAATTGTTCATAGCTGGAGAAGAGGGAAATACTTTTGCCAATTTTATTTAACAGCCTAATTAACGTTTCTCCCTAAAGAAGAAAAATAAAACAAAAAAACAAAAATGAGTAAAACAAACAGGCTCATTTTAAGCTCTGAGTTTCAGAAGGTTTGACTCTTAGTTTGCATGACTGGGATATTGTTACTGAATAAAACCATGCAAGTCCTTTGAATAGTGATTTAAAGCATTAAATGCCATTAAAGTATGGGAATTT
This sequence comes from Phyllotis vaccarum, assembly GCA_033318265.1. NCBI lineage: Eukaryota > Metazoa > Chordata > Mammalia > Rodentia > Cricetidae > Phyllotis > Phyllotis vaccarum. Next base: position 78,985,844 of record JARWLC010000011.1, read on the forward strand.
AGATAGCAGGAAACTGTCTGAAGGTAAATGTATGTACGACTTTCTTCAAAGCATGCTTTTTTAACCCTTGTGACACAATCAGTTCCATTTAAGGAAAAATGAAACACCTGCCATGGTATAGCTTTGAACCCCAGAGTAGCCGCTTGCTTTCCGAAACTGGCCTGTTATTCTCGCTTGTTATTTGATCTGTTATTTTGTTGTGAATGTACATACTCAAGTTGACAAAAATGTACCCATTTGAAAGGCTGTTTTTTCTCCTCTGGAATTTTCTCCATACAGAAAGAAAGAAAATGATTGACTTTTGAAAACTCTTTCTACTTTTAGAACAAGAACCTGTAGTCTATCTGCTGTCAGGCAGTACTTTGTGAAAACCCAGGAAGGCATTTGTTAAAAATGTGGCCACCACATTAATACAGTCTTTTAAAGATTTTAAAAATAGCTTTAAAATTAGGCATTTCTAGACTCTAAACTTGAGTTTAAAAGTGATAATATCCAAGTATAGTCAATTGTTGAATTAAAATAGCAACATTTAGCAGTCATGTCAAAGATAGTCTACTTGCTGCTGACATTCCTGCTTCATCTTGGAAAATGTAAACAGCCGGTGTATTGCCAGAGTTTTCTCATTAAGACTTTGGTAAACATTAAATCGTCTGAAGTGACAGAAATACCACAATTCTTTATTTTTTAACCTAGAGGAAAAAAAAAAACATCAGATTTTACCACCCTGTCTTTGCAACAGGTTTTGCCTTTAGTGTTTGTGTAAGCCTACAAATTTTTATAGTGTATCCTAAGCACCAAGTCAAAATAGCCTATGCCTCCGAGTTCTTTGAATGGTGTTTTGCCAGAGAGTTGATTCAAAGCTGCTTGCTCTGGTGTATGCCATGAAAGAAAGCTGCTTATAGCTGTTTCTACATGAGGAGCTGTAAAATGTCTTATATAAAATTTAATGCAATTTGCTATTTTTATATGTGAGCATGATTTGTTTAAGATGAAACTACTGGGGAAGGGTGATGTTATACATTCCACCAAAGTTGCCAATTAACTGAAGTGATTGAAGCTTGCTCTGCTGACTGCAAATTTTATATGCCTTAATATAATAATATAACTCTTAAAGAGAAAATTAAAATAAAATGCTGCACAGAGCATCAGTCTAGATATAACTTTATTTCACACTGATCAGACCTTGTACTTCTAAATTTTTATGTAAGATTAAATTTATATTGATGTATAATTATAGCCTTAAATGTAAATAGGAATGTGTTATTAATACTGTTTCATCTGGGCAAGATGAAGCACAGCGACTGTCTTAATATGGAATAAAGTATTAATTCTTTTCCCCTCACTTTTGCTTTCTGAATATGAAGCAGATGGAAATATTTTCCCTGGAAGCAGCACATTATTATTTTTTTAAAATAACTTTGTCATCATCTGAATTTAAAAATAAAAAAGGTTTTATCTATTTTGAGATATCGTACATGTAAACTTTTCTCTTCAAGCTTTATTTCATGATTTTAGCCTAATCTTTATAACATATAAATGTCTTAGTTGATCTTAGTATAATGAAATATTTTGATGCATGAACATACTTAATGCCATGGTCTGTTGAAAAATACTGTTATAAGCATTGCAAATTATTTTACATTATTTACAGCTTTACAAAGAGTTGCAACTTTTCCATTTTGCTTTTATAGCTGGAAAGTATTATTGAATTCTAGTTTAGACTATATGGTGTGCATAAAGCAATATAATAAAAGAACAGTAATTACACTTGATTCAACATTTAGAGAAATATCCCTTGTCTGCAATTGGTGATTCATAGGAGACTTCCTGAAGGAAAAATATCCAGAAACTATTTGTGTTAAAACTATTTAATCTATTTTGAGAATTTCTTTTTCTTTATAAATTTATCTAAAATTTTATATTATTAATTTCACAATTACCCATTTGTAATGAATGAATATTTATACATTTCATATAATTAACTATGTTTGTTTTGATTTGTTTTATATACTAGCTATTTTCATGGAAAATACCAACTCTCTGTGAATATTAAGAATTCTTCACACTACCTATCTGTTTTTTGGTTTTTGTTTCCCAACATTTTATAATGCATAGAATATTTCCATGAGGGTTGTTTTTACATGGAATTTGGGTAAGTTAGACATACCTTACGTAGCAAAAAAAAAAAAATTAAAAATCTGTTTCTATGAGTATATTTAGGATTAAAGGCATCTAGAAGAACTGCATTTGAGAATTGCTAAATGTGCTTATTTTGCACTTTATAAATATGTAGAATTCTGGGAAAGAATATCTATTTTTGGTTGCTCTTAGAAAATATCAAAGTAAGCCAGCACTTCATTTATAAACTCACCATTAGCCTCCATTAAATGACTAATAATACATCTTAATGCTGTGTTTGGACTGCATAAACATAATTTATTAAGGAATCTCGTTCTGAAAATATGCTGAAAGTAGTAATTTTGTAAATGGTTTTGATGAATATTTACATTATAGAAATGTACTATGTGGTTCAGTTTTCTGCCTCACATAAAAATTATAGATCCTAAAAATAAAAATTTTAGCCACTTAAATGATCATGGTATTTTTCCTCATTGCCCTGACACCCTTCCAAGTCCTCTTTTGGTATTTTGCTTGAAAATGTTTACTCAGTTCCATCAGAGGCAGGGGTTTCATTCAGCAACCCCCCCCCCCCCCCATCCAGTTAGCCGACATGTCTCACTTTTATCAACTAATGTCAATGTATATAAAGCATAAACATTTGATGGGATCTTGAAAAGAAGGGAAGAAGAGTAAAAATAAAAATTCTCTTACTCAGATTTCTTTTTTTTTTTTTTGGTCTGTGTTATCTGTGTTTCTGTTAGAAGTCACTCACTTCTCTACTCCACTCTGGTTTCATGATGTGCCGACTGAGCCTTGAAGTCTGCTGATACTTGAAGCCAGCTAATTTTCTCGTGCTGGAAACCACAGCATTGAGCTGCTGTTACATGTTACATCTTTGCTAGCCTAAAGAGAAAGACAAATTTCTTAACTCTAGCTTCGTTCGCATTTGATGTTTATCTTCTGATTTTGTTCTCAACCAGCTCCTCTTGACTTCGAGTCTCTCTTCTCTAGAGTTGAATGACGGAAACGCAATTTGTCTAAAAACTATGTAAACTAACGATGTATTTCCGCTGCCAAGTTATTTACGTAAAATTCATTTTGAGGGACGTTTATGCTGTGAGACACGTATTGTGCATATAGATTTTTTTGTTAAACAACTTTTTGACTATTGTTTTGCCCTCTTATTATTGATGTCATCAGATAGTTTTGTACTAAAGGAACTAGGATTTCAGTATTAAGCACATATGCTAAACTCACAGATTCCCCATATTTCCACATATTTAGGCTATTTTTACTTTCTGTCCTAAGATCATCATAACAAATTCTCAGCATTATTTTCATAGTTCTAAATCTTTCTGAATTCCTCTATGGCATTAACTTTTCATGGTATGTAAAATATAGCTAGGCTTTACAATTTTCAAATAAAATCACACTTGAGATAAATAACCATACTGGACTAGTTGGATGCCTGATTTAAAGTTCTAAAATTAACATTAAGCTTCATGTATTAAGTTAGACTCTAATCAGCATGTGTTGTTATGATTCAATTTAATATTAAAAACTCTCCAACTGGGCTACTGGGGAAATAGAAGACTCTAAGGAATTGAGGGATTATTTGCTGAGGAGCATGCTAAAGCCATATTTAAGTGAAATTGTTATTGCTGGTGCAATATAGTGGTGTCCATATCAAGCTCATCCTATTAATAAAACAGAAGATCAGTTTTAGCAAACATAAATATCAAATATGTGGAGGACAGGCTGTGAGCATGGAACTTCATAAAGCCTGCTAATGCTAACATTTAATATTAATCTGAATACCATAGAGAAAAACTAAATTCCCAGCTCGTTAGTGCTACAGCAATTCAAAAGGCAACAGAGAAAGAAAAGCTAATTCCATACGTGCTGGGAAATTCAGTTTCTAGAACTTCCAGAACAATGCCATTTTTAATAACAGTTTGAGTATAAGTACATAGTAATCTCCTTTTCAAATAAATTTCTGATTTGTTGTATTTTTTAGAAGTTTTACCTGTGCCAAGGTAGCACATGCCTATAATTCTATTACTTGACAGTTTGGGGCAGGAGGGTCAACAGCTTGAGGACAGACTAGGCTACAAAGGACCCTGTCTTAAAATAAAATATTTAGAATGTTTTAAGTAATACCCTTTGATATAATACTCACATGTCATGTAAAATCAAGATTATACCATTTTATAATTCTTCATGATCATAAGTACAACATTTATTTTGTATCTATCAATTGTTCAATAAAAGAATATTCTCCCTAATCAAGACATATAAAGGCTGAGTTAAAGGAGCAGGCTGTTTCCTGGTCCCTTACTTGTATGAGTTGAAATAGAGAAAGAAAATGGAAAGAATTATCATACCGTCTAACACTAAGTATGAATATAGATAGCCATGGGCAGGTGCACTCACATCATAAAAGTAACAATTTCAATCATATTTTTGAGTCTAAATTTAAAACCTAGAAGAATTGCATGAGAATGTCTCATTAAGCATTATTTTTATACTGTGAGAAATATAAACAAATGATTTAAGTATTAATATTTCATTGCTATGTAAAATGTAATATTCCTACTTAATTTTACATGACACATCAATACTAAAATATAGTTATTGGTATTTTACTATGTAAATAATCAGCTATTTGGTCTGAAAAATTTGTAAAGAACTTAACATTTAAATTCTTTTCTACAATTAAAAAATATAGATACCACTCTTTCTAAATAACTAAGGATATATAGACAATTTTACTCCAGTTATGACTAACATAGAAAATTAGATATTCATGACTGGGTGAAATTAGAAGAACCCAGGAGGAAAGGCAAGCAGTAGCTGGGTAGTAGAGTATTTGCCTCGTATACACAGGACCCTGAGCTTAGTCCCCAGCATAAAAAAAAAATGAATTATAAAAGGCAAACTTTAGAAGGGAGGTTTTAAGAGCAAATACAGACTTTGTAAAGATAGTTTTGTAAGTTAGAAATCTCCAGAAAAGCTGAGCCCTATAGATAATTTTTTATTTAGAGTAAGATAAGGGTGAAACTGTACTTGAACCTGTGTATCTTTTCCCACAGATATTGGCATTGTATGAATGGAGGTTCCTATTGGCATCTTGAAAAACATTTAACATTCTTGTCCTCATTTTCTTATCCAAAAAATATCATTATTCTAAGATAACAAAGCCCTGAGATAGAATGCTGAATAAAGCATGAAAATATCTCCTGCCCGTGTGGAAGTTTTATCCTAATTAGACAGAGTAGATAATCATCAAAATAAGGTATTCGTAACTATGAGGGAATTGAGGCAGTATGGGGAGCATGTAGTGTGTGTGTGTGTGTGTGTGTGTGTATGCAACACCACACAAACATGCATGAACACACATGTATGTGTGGAGAAACACAGGAGGGAGATGGAGAGGAAGAGAAGACGGAAGAGATGGAGAAATGGAGAATGGACCTCCACCTTGGAGTGTACAGAAATGTATTCATTGAGACAATATCCTCTGCTACAGACGTGACAAAACTGACCAAGCTAAGGAGGGTCATGTGTGAAACACACTATGAGCACAGTAAAGAATCAGGATGAAGACCTTGAGGTAGGAATGCTTCTGATAAGTTTAAGAAGCATCAAAAATGCTGCAATGGGCATAGCAAGATCATGAGCCATGCGGTAGGTTAAAAGGCAGGCAGTGTGAGGACCTGCTGCCCTGTCCTGGGTACAGGGGAAGTTCTCCTTACAATTAATTCTGAGTGCCCCCTACGGAAACTGTGTGCTCTGAGCAGCTTCATCAATATCATTGATGTTACAGAGTGTGTGTACTGAATTACATGGGAAATTCTGTCACTCATTTACTGTAATTTTTTTGAGTGTCTTTTTATTTGTATATAGCCAATGAATTTTCATAGTTAAGTAGTAGCTATAAAATAAGATCAAAAAACCATTAGAATATGGTTGTATGATTATCTGTAAGTAATCCGTAGACTATTGTAAAATTGTGTTTAATTTTAAGCCAATACCTGTACACATGTGTTGATATGATTGAAAGATGATTTGAACGCCTTGGTATTTCAACCCCAAATACAGGGAGATGCCTGATGAAGTAAGGTGGGGCTGAAAACCAGAGTTCTGGTTCAGAAAGACATCCACTGGCTAGCAGATGAACTTTTGCCAGATGGCAGCAGAGTTGAGATCTTTTTTCAATACTCAGGCAATAATAATTGCAGAGATGGAACTTTTTCAAATGTGGTCAGTTTTCAACTTTCGAAGTCAGCTGTGCTAAGTATTTTTCAAAGATAAGCCTGGGCCTGAGATGCTGTTTAGTGGTGACCGAGTTACCTTGTATGTACAAAGCCTAGTTAAACACACACACACACACACACACACACACACACACACACACACACACACACACACACATGGGGGGGAATTAAAATAGAATTTAAAAGTTAGATCTAGACTTATGAAATTAAATTGTTTTCTAGGAAAAAAATCAACATTTAGCCTGACATATTTGAACAGTAAGCTAGCTTTCAGGAAAAATGCTTTGTTATTAAAAGCATTCTTAATACTATGAGATTCTCTGTTTTCCCTAAACTTAAACCTGGTTCACCTGTGCTAGGTTCACACTAGGTAGCTATTTTTTAAAACCAACAACAACAAAAAAATGATACTTGTTTTCTTTTTAAATTTTTGAGAAATTTATTAATGTGTATGGCTGTTTTACACATGTGTGCCTGATGCCCAATGAGGCTTTAAAGAGGGTATAAGATCTCTCTGAATTGAAGTTATAGACAGTTGTGAACCACCATGTCAGTGCTGGGAGTAGAACCCAGGTCCGCTGGGTGAGCAGCCAGTGCACTGACCATGGAGCCATCACTCTGGTGCTCATTTCCATATTTTAAGTATAGGTTTAAACTTTGATTACTTCCTAAAACTGGAAGAAGTTTCACTTCAGAATGCACATCAAAGTTTGTACCTATGTGTAAATCTAGAAGATGCTCTGGGATTTTCTTACTATACTTGTTGATAATCATGGCCAAGGAGCCTTGAATCTCACAGGGTGATGAATCTTGAAACAGCAGCTCACTTCCACACACAAAAATTATAATATACACGGTTGTGATGTATGGTATACTTAATAAAATTATTCTGGAATGTCAGGGGACAGAGCCATCTTCCCAGCCTTTGTTATGGTTGTTATGGTTGTTGGGTTTTTTTTTGTTTTTTGCCTTTTTTTTCAAGACAGGGTTTTCTGTGTAACAGGACTTGCTTTGTAGGCTGGCCTGGAACTCGAGATCCACCTGACTCTGCCTCCCAAGTGCTGGGACTAACAGCTTGCACTGGCTGGATGTTAGGCCTTGAACTGACAGAGATGGATCTCTATTTCCCAAGTGTTGGGATTAAAGGCATGGGTCATCACTTCCTGACCATCACTGTTTGGCTCTGTGTGTGGCTTTTCCTCTGATACTCCAGACAAAATTTATACAATTTATTGCCAGAATATACTCTCCATAAAGCTAGTGTTCACTAAAGAGTCGTGTAAACATTAATTAGTACTGTCATCTTAAGTCCCAGGTACTTTTTCCTGTGGTTTCCAGTTGTCCCAGTAGCTGGCTTACCTCTTATAATTGTCATCTTGTAAAAGTTGAGTTGACATTCCTAATCATTGGCCATTACTTCCTTCTAAGGTAGACAGAATTTACTTTGACTTTTAAGAAAGGTTTCTTCATCTTGACCCTAGAGTTTGTTGATTGCTTAAATAAACTTCTCGGAATCATTATTAAACAAAGACCATCTTTGGGGAAGATTGTTCATTTGACTGAACATATTAAATCTTCTGTGCTTTTGATCAACAGTGGACATCTGCAGAGACCAGACACAGTGAACTCTTGAGAGATTTTAAATTAATTCCTTTTTAAAAGTTCATTTTAGATATTTATCTACTAGTAATAATCACAAATTTTGGTTTTCACTACTCAGCTGGAATGTGGGATTTTATTTTATATTTTGTTTCTTTTTTTTTTTTTTTTTTTGCTCTCTGTTTATTGAGCCAGTGTCTCCTGTTTACTAAGCTGCTCTTAAAGCTGTTTTGTAACTATGGGTGAGTTTAAATGTTTTATCTGAGTCACAGGCTTCTGTCTTTCTACCCCGTTAACAGTGCTGTAAATGAAACCCAAGGCTTTGTGTTGCCAGACAAGGTCTCCACTAACAAAGCTACACTCATGTCCTTGTTGACTGGTTTCTTTTTTGAGAAAGACTCTCACTCTGAACCCCAGTCTACAACTTACTGTATAGCACAGCTGGCTCCCAACCCCCAGCTGTCCTCCTGTCTCAGCCTCCCTAGTACCTGAATGCTGGGATTATGGATACGAACCACCCACAAGGCTTAATTTCTCTGACCTTTATGTACTTAACTATTCATCACACATTAGTCTCCTACCACAGATGTTCTTGTCACCATAAGCATCAATTGCCGAACAGTCAGATGTGCTTGTTATGGCTGATTCATGTGATATTTATCTTCTGCGAATATCAATTTATTTAAAAAGTCATACAAATCCTCATCAATTCCTCAAACAGCTCATCCACTAGGTAAGGTTAGATCTAATCTCTACTTTCAGAAGTATATATATTCCAATACAACCTAGCTGCGCATGTTGTATTGGAATATACAATACAACCTGTGAGCCTCTATGTACTTATTGGCAAGTCAGGATGCTGTTATTCCGTCCTGTGAGCCACCATGTACTTCCTGGTAAGTTAGGGTGCTGTTACTCCACCCCTGTGGGCCACCAAGTACTTCCTAGCAAGTAGGGGTGCTGTGCCCTTTCGTGGATTTGTTGGGGAATCACCCTGAGAAGAAGCTCAGCACACCAACTGACAGGTCACGGGTAGCCTCCGTTGCTGTGAAGGAAGAATTTCTCTGAGTTATGAAGATAAGGTAGTGGGAAAATTAAACATAAAAAGAACGTTAAAGAAACAGATTAAGATGAGGTTTAAGAGTGATTAATAATCACAAATATGAAAAGTGGCTACTGTAATAAGATCTTTTGCTGGCTTTTCATTTACAAAGAAGAACGATGAAGAAATAGCTAAATGTCATGTGCACTTGAGGGCACATTTTAAAAAACAAAAACAGCAACAGTAGCAGCACGATTTCCTAACAGTGGAGAATATTATTAGGGTCAATTTGACTCTTTAGGGGAGTTAGTGAAAATTGGATTTCCTCTGTAACTCAAGTGACAGCTTTCTTGGATATCTTAGTTGCCCTGCCTCACCCATTTTAGCATGTGAAAGTCTGTGACATTGTAAAACCTTCTAGTTAATGTTCCCTAGGGCAGGATTATAAATTTAGGTTGTTTTAGGTTCCCATAATAGTGCTGACTTTTATGTCATGTTGTGAATGACAAGGATGTAGGGATGAAAAGTAAGCTTTCCATTTTCACAGTGTTCTCTAAACATTTTGATGGTGTTTTTTTTTAAAAAGAAATAAGTGTGAACCTTCAACTTATCTATATTTATTAATCTTGGAGGGCTGTAGACATGTCTCAGTGGTTAAGAAGAAGGCTTGCTGTTCCTGCAGAGGACCTGCCATTAATTCCCAGAATCAATATTGTATGGCTCACTAGTGCCTGTGACTCCAAGTTCAAAGGATCTGCTGCCCTCTTCTCGCCTCCATGGGCACCTGTCTGTACACAGACATATACACATAATTAAAACATTCCAAATAAATCTTAAAAATTGATAAATTATACATTCTCCAATGCAAAATTTTAAAATTATGATAATGATATTGAAATAAGGGGGAAAGTGAAATGCTAATTTTTTAAGGGATCCCTTAGAAGTTTGTACACCCAGTTTTGAGACCACTCTATATTAGTAGCTTCAAGTATTTGATTGAAAGTTTCCTGGTAATGGTATTTTGTGATGGGAGCAGGTAGACAGGAGCGCTTGGTAAAGGAATTTTAAGGGGAAGCTGTGATAGTTGAAAATGAGAGAGGCTTAATAATTATGAGCCAGCAGGTCTTGGTGTGGTCATTTAATATTAAACTAAGCTTTTATTTCATGAGTGCTGTGATAATTCTGTTGCTCTAACATAGCCACTGGCAATATTAATATGAGGCAGAATTTTTCCTCTCCCCTGCAAGCCCCCCTTCAGGACACAGTGAGATTTGAGACAGATAAATGTTAAAAGAACCCTGTGTACCAAAGCAATGTTTATTGCATGTAATACATATCATTGTTTGTCTCCTGTAGTGAAAAATACTTGTGTCATGCTGTTAAAATGCACTCCTGACAGACCAGTGCTTGCTATTATAGGGTCCATTGCTTTAAAAAACATGAAACACTGACAGAAATACAATTTAAGAAAATTTGATACCAAGGGTAGTCAACCATGTAGGCTACTATTAAGGGGCCAAAACTCAAGGCCAGGGGTTTATTTTTTTAAAAGCCACAGTTTATTTGCTTGTAGTAGGCAAAGTTGAAAGAAAAAAAAAAATCGAACTTGAGTTCCTTGCTCTCTAGTCTGTAGAAAATTAATGAAAGCAACAGTTCAATAAGATTTTATTGCAGAAATGTTTAAGTGAAACATTTCAGAATGCTTGGGAATTTTTAAACAGTTACTTACCACTTAGAAAGCTATAACACTGTCTTGCGTAACAAATTGTTAGCATTGGATCCTAGGCACACCCTGTGATTTTCTCAAAGTGAGTAGTCAAAGCTGGTTAAGCAAAATCACTTTGCTCATTTTGTGTGTGTGTGTGTGTGTGTGTGTGTGTGTGTAGCTTATAAATACCTCTAAGACTGACAGCCCCACGGTACACAGTTGCTATAATTTAAAGTGTAAGCTACTGCCCAAGTAGCCTCGTGGAAGTACAAGGACAGCTGGATGCATTGGACAGAAAAGAAGACTTTGGAGAAGAAAGTCACCAAAACCAGATGCAAGGACCTGTGCTGGCTATTTGGAAGAGTACACAGTACCCTAATGCATTAACTGCTACCAGATGCTATTACAGCATGCCTTCCTAAGCCACCACACAATTCTGTTATTAGAGGGAGAGCATGAATTTAGATGAGAAGTGTTATCTAATTTTACCATTTTACAAACAAATCTGTCACCCAGGAATATTTGAAACAAACTGTGTATGGATTATGTGTTCTCTGTGAAAATGCTTACAAAAGTATGTGATGCTGGCAGCTACAGGGAAGCTAAGAGCAGCAGAAAGAAGCATTATCCACTATTGTGGGGAGGAGAGAGGATTGAAGACATAGGTGTCCTGAATTCTCTACCCTGTTGGCAGAATCATATTGATACCTATTAATGGGATGTTGAAAGTAATATTGTTCCTGTGACATCCAGAGATTTGCAATGTCTATTCAGATATTCCTACAAATTTGGTGGCCCTGACTTTGACAACATCACACTCGGATTTTTTTTTTTTAAATCTGTTCTATAGAAAGTTCTGTGTAGTCTGTGCATATCCACATGCATGTGTGTGTGTGCATAAGCATGTGGAGGCCAGAAGACTTTGTTCTATGTCTTCTTCCATCACCCCTGATTATTTTATTTTCTGAAGCAAGACCTCCCACTCCCCTCTGAATGAGAAGCTCAATAATTGGATACAGCAGGTAGTCAGCAAGCCCCTGAAAAGCTTCAATCTCTGCCTCCTGGTGTTGAGATTTCAGGCTGTATCAGTGTATCAGACCAATCTTTTTTACATGGGTTCTGGAGATCCAAATTGAGGTCCTCTAGTTCAGTGTACCCACAGAGCCATCTCCTCACTTCTGGGCAATGTGTAATTTTAAATTTGTTGAAATAAAAATGCCAAAGGGTTTTCACTCAGCTGTGTGTCCCTAGCTAAGGAAAACTCACTGTGGCCCAACCTTCTTTCTGCTGCTGGACAGAGGCTCCCCATTCACATTCAATGCATAGACTTTAGCTGTGATTCTTTAGTCCACAATACAGCCTTTCGTCCCAGGATGCACCATGACACTATGTTCTTCAAGCACTGCCTTTCCATTCTTGATTTTACAAAGTCAACTGAAAGAAACACCATTTAGGGCAGGTTATCTGAAAACCCAAGTATTAAACTCTTCCTTCTAATAATGTTAAATACCCTAGATTTGGAGTATTCTAGGAGCTATGTTTTTTACCTTGATCTCTGTTGTTTTGATTTTCCAGGGCTTTTCTACAAAATTAGATACCAGGGTTTACCATTGGTTTATGCTATAAAATATTTCAACAAACATCTCCAAAACTCCAGTGTGTAGTAAGTGTTGCTGTTGTGGACACTTAAAAAAATATATTTTTGTATCTATGTGTGTAAGTGTTTGTGTTCATGTGTGTGTACGTGCACCTGGGTGTCTGGAGGCCAGAGGATTGTATCAAATGTTTCCTTCACTCTTTGGAACCTGTTGCTGACAGACAGGAGGAGATTCTGATACCCTCCTGTTTCTGCCTCGTCAACACTGAGATGACAGGTACACACACCACTATGCTTCTGAGAGATTTTGTGTGGTGCTGAAGATCTGAATACATATAACCATGTATATATATATGGTTATTTTATATATAGATTATTATAAAAATGTGATTATTTATACATATGCTTTTATATGCAGATATATTACAAATTGTGGTATATAGAGGTATTTATATTTTTTTGAGTTTTATAAAAATCTAATATTGTTCAAATGAACTCATTTAAATACTGGGATGGGTGACCTACAATGGAAGAAGTAGAGATTAGAGCACAGGGCATGGTGGAAGTGCAGATGGTTGAGTGACATGAACTTAAGGACAGCAAGGATGCGATCAAAGGAATTTCCCCAAATGTTACACACAAAACAAAATACAGATTAAAGTGAAGGGCATTTGGAACCTACATTGAACTTCTCACCATGCACAAGTATAAAAACCAGAGCACATGCAACTTTTTAAGTTTGTTAATGTTTATAGACATATGATTAATTTATCATAAAGTTAATCCATTCTAAAAAGTAAACATGTACCTGTAATACTGATATCTTCAAGTAGCAATCAGTAATGTGTTTTCTATAATGATTTTTTGATGTAAATTAAAATGAATTATTTAACTCACAGAAGGTTGTACATGGGATTGCATACAAATGTCTTCAGGTACATGAATATAGTCTGGAACATAAAATATATGGTAAATTAGGGCTCATATACCTCATAGAGGGGAAAACATGACTCCATTCTAGCAGGCTGTGTGACGGTGGGCCTAATATCTGGGTAAACTATGTTTCTTTTTCTAGGGCTATAAGGGACATGCCTTAAAATTAAAATGATAAAGATAACATTGCCTGATTAGCTTGCAGGTAACCTCTTGGCTTCAACCATAAAGGGAAGTCTAGGCAGGAATCTGGAAGCAGGAAACAAAACAGAGACCATGAAGAAATGCTGCCTATGGTTCTCTCTCCATGCATCTTGCTTTTTATACGACCCAAGGCCAAGTGCCTAGGCTTAGCCCTACCATGACAGGCTAGACTCTCATACATCAATTCCTAAAGGAAAACATGCTTCACAGATTTGCCTACATTTCTCAGTTGAGGTTCTCAGATGATCTTAGCACATGCAAACTGAAGAACATTTAACCAGAGAAAGGCATGTCCAAAGCTTGGTATTATATTACATTATGACTCTCATCCCTGGCACTTGGAAGGGTAAGGTGGATGATCTTGAGTTGAGGCCAATTTGTGCTACTTAACAATACCTGTATTTAAATCAAGGAGAAAAAATAGGGGGAGTGGTGGGGAAGTAAGAAAGTAAGGAAGAAAGGTAGAGGAAAAGGAGGAGGGGAGAAGGAGAGAGAGAGAGAGAGAGAGAGAGAGAGAGAGAGAGAGAGAGAGAGAGAGAGAGAGAGAGAGAGAGAGAGAGAGAATATCATCACCCCTCTGGCAATCAATGTGAACTCTAAACATGTATGCCTTCGTTTATCTGTATGTTGGTCTACTGGTGCCCACACACTTTCTCAGCAAATGTTATGTGAACTTCAATGCCCTTGTTTGTCAGGGACTTTCCCACATCTATAATCTTAGATAAGATACTTACAAATGTGAAAACATCGCCTTCATTGAGCAGAAGCAAAGACACTGCAGCTGCTTTTTACCTTCTACTCTGGGAACCCAGATAAAGACATCTTCACTCACTCGTCTAAAAGATGCTTCCTGCAACGAAACCCATCAACTCTCATATGCCTCACTTTTTACATTTCCTTACTGTTCTGTTTTCCTTCCTCTCTTGATTATTGGAGATTTTATTCAACGTATCCCACACAAATAAAACCAAGCCCTAGTATCTCTCTGGTGTGCTAAATATGAGCTCTTCATCTCAGGATTACATAGAGTCTTGTTTTTACACAGAATATTTCATCTCAGCAATCTATACACTACATTAGCGTCTCATCTTACTTGCCTTATAGCTGATCCTTGACTTCAACTTTCAACAACCTTGCTATGTATTTTCTCTGTCTAATTTATTTCAGTCACCTGGCCTTCCCTGACCAACCAGTTGATCATGCTGGTCTTAGTCTTCCAACATCATTTTTTGTAACATTTCTGCCTTCCAATAGAGAGTTTACAAATGATGCAGTCTGGAAAGTGTTCATGAGTAAAGTAGTCCCCATGCTTTTAATTATTTCTAAGCTCTGCTAAAATCAACCCAAGAATCTATAGACAGACACGAATTTTTATTTGCCTCAAGTTTTATATTTATCTTGCTCCTTCTACCATACACATTTCATCTCCCTTCAATGTATATACAACTTCTTTTATCACATTCATCAAGATGATTAACAATATACATTCCATTCAAACCCAGTTTTATTTTCTTGATTTCATTTCACCCTGTATGATGTGTCTTTGCTTTATAAGGAATCTTTTTAAATTTTTGTATCTCTTTGTATACTCCTGTCAAAGATATCAACCCTCAATTTGTGAATATAGACAAGATTTTTTTTTCCATTCTAGAAATTTAGTTTCTCATTATTTCAAATATGTGATGATATTATCAAATTCCTTTGTTGTCTGGGATTATTTTATTTTAAGATTTATTTATTTTATTACTTATGTATATGAACATTTGCCTTTATGTATATATGTGCACCACACTTATTCTTGGTGCCCACAGAGGTCAGGACACCCAGAAGGGAAGTAACGCATGGTTGAGAACTGTCCTGTGGATTCTAGGAAGCAAAGCTTGGTCTGCTTCAGGACCAGCAAGTACTCTTGAGCTCTTGATCAGTGAGGCGGCTCTCCAGTCTCAGGATTCTTGTCTTAAAAAGAATATTTCACTCCTGGCATCTGCATATCTCCAACCTCATTACTTCCCCACCCCTGTGTTGCTCATGTGCTAACCCCAATCCATGTTACTGATACTGAACTCCCTAATATCTAACTTCTGAAACTCAATGCTATTTTCTTAAGAACCATCATGGTCTTTTGGATCTTCTAATAATGTTGGCTTCTCCCTTTGTAAAAGCTTTCTATTCTGTTAAATGCCACAAACCTACCCATTTTTCATGTATTCCAAGTGCTTCATCTCCATAAAATATTTAAAGAATGATTGTATCATGGGAACCCTGATATTATTGAAATATTAATTTTTCTTCTGATAGTGTTATATATCTATTACTGTCACTGATTTTACTTGGCCACACAATCTCTAGAATTATAGGCACACACAACGACTCCCAGTTTCTTCTCATGTTTTGATGGCTTTTATACCTCTACCTGCACCCATTACTCTCCTCTGCTGTTAAGCAGTGAACATTTTACACATCTCTTAGCGTCTACAATTGAATACAAAAGTGATACCTCAGATTTAAAGTTCAATTTATGAAAAACTCATGCAATGATGGAGACTTGATCCTTGCACATATTCCTTCACTAAATAACATGAGTTTATGATATGTCTTTGAAACATTAAGAGTTTATGGTCAGACAACATAAGTGTAGGTCATTGTTTGCAATGTGTCTTGTAACATAAATACAACTACATTTCACAAGCTAAAGGAGAACATAGCAAACTAATCTGCAATGTGCATTGAGCATGGTCAACAATGTATATTTATTTTGATAATAGATTTTGAACCACTAAAACAAAAAATATATTATCAATGATCAATTATAGATGGCCAATGCTATATTTTATATTATCAAATTTAATAATTTTGTTTCTATTTAAAAAGAAATACATATATAAGTATAAAAAATATAAAGCTATGAGAGCCAAAAATGCAAAGCAAAAGACCTACAAGAGCCTACTAATGCTTAATTTATTAGCATTCTTAATCTTTTTAGATTTGTTTTTATACATAGCTATAAATATTCATCCAACTGTCCAGGTGGGGTTTATAACCTGATATTTTCAACATTACATATTATTACTTAATTTATTATCTGTTCTATATTTAAATTTCTTCCAAAAATCCTCCAAATCTGGTATCTCAGATCTGGATCTCAACATTGCATTTTGTATCATATTATTATAATCGTCATGTCTCCTACTCTTTACCATTTCTGGTTTTAATGGCACTCTTATTGAAGAGATGACAGTACTTGCCGTATAGAAAGTTCTGCCTTCTATGAGATAACGTCAGTTCTTGTAGAACCAGTGATCCTTGTTCTCCTAAAACTCCAATGAAAATCGAATTTACAGAAAACACCAGTAATATTCAAGTGTGTTTTCTTTTTAACCCTTCATGATCAATAATTTATTCCTCACACTGCATCCTGTCAGAAAACATGTAATATATGCTATATCAATCACTCTGATGATGGAGGAGAAGCCTGTCGTGTTTTCCTCAGCTGACCGTTCCTCATTGAAACCAGGCACACTATTGGACCTTGTAGTTGGCAGAACAATGTCTGGATCTCTACTGAGTTTTGTTTGTTTGAAGTGTTTGTGTGTGTGTGTGTGTGCATGCATGTAGATGCACACACACACAGGTACATGAGTAGATGTGTAGCATCTACATGTGGGTGATGAGAGAGGCCAGAAGAGGACATTATCAGACATCTGGACCTGCAGTTTCAGATTGACACAGACACTCATTGTGGGTGCTAGAGACGGAATCCAAGTCCACCATAAAAGCAGTTAAGTGTTTTCAATTGCTGAGCCACCTCGCCAACCACAAGCAATTCATTTTAGAGGCCAAAATAGTTGATAATTATTATCTAGCTTAAGAAGTTATCCTATCATTCTGTCAAACCTGTGATTATTAGCTGATATTTTCCTGTAAAGTATGCCTTCTTAGTCAGCAACTAAAACTTTCGGTTGCCCTGAAATACAGTTCCTGCTGGGAAAGCAAGAAAATAATTTGTTGGCTTCATACTGAGTGTCTTGTAAGGCAAAAGAAGTGGAGAGTGGAAGGGGAAGCAGCCTTGGTCTCTTCCTGCTGAGCTCCTTGTAAGCCAGAAGATTCCAGGGAGATATGTCTTTACTTAGAGTCTAATCACTTGGGTATTGCTTAATGACCGAGGTTAGTCTAAAAGCATAAAAAGAAAGTGAGTTTCTTTTACATCGTTTTAAACTTCGAATCTTTAAACCATATGGTGGCAACAAGAAGCAAGATGACCACTTTTTCATGTGTTTGTGTCCTTGCATCAAGCTAGTGGTGCACTGTCTTTCAGCATTACTTCAGGTGCTTATTCCATATTTTCTTCAAAGTTTAAAGTATAAGGATTAGAAAGAAAGCATAGTTTCCTGTTGCTTGGAAGCCAGTTGACAGATGATATGATTGCTATAATTGATAAACAGAGAATACAGAGTAGATAAGGAAGTGTTTTTAACAAGGTATAAACTTTACAATGAGGTAAAATGGTTGGCCAAATTAGGTATAGAGTTCTTAGAATATAGAGTGCCTACTTATTTCACATACCTAGGATAATTTTTGTTTATAGTATAAGTACATCATGTACAACACTTGGACGTCGTAATTATGGTACCCACAATTACTGGTTTGTTTAGAAGAAAATCATAGGGATTATAAACTGCTCCAAGAAGCCATTGTGGGCTGTTTGATTATTATGTGGACACTCTTGGGCCAGTGTGAAGTATCAAACAGGTGAGTAAAACAAGAAAATCCACACTTAAAGGAAAATTCCAGTCCTGATGGCAAGGAGAAAAAAAAAATGTATCATTTTTTCCCCTTCTTGTCCATCACTACAGCACTAGCCTAAAAACATTTGCAGACAGAGACATGCTATATTAGTGGTCCTATAGGATATATGCTATTTCTATACTGTACTGAACATCAAAGAACTTAATGTTTATTGAGGAAAGGAAAATCTGATTTGCTTGAAATGTTTAGGACCAACTAAGCAGATGCAATGAAACAACATTATATTGGAAAATGACAAAAAATAACTGCTAGCTGATTCTGTGGTTTTAATTACTGAGCTTACCCAGGGGGGGGGGTGCTTACAAAAAGATTCAGAGGTCCTGACATCTGCAAAGAATATTTAGGAGATGGGTCCTGAGTCTAAAGCCTTCCTTGTCACAATATGAGGACAGTGATGTATGTGCCTTTCCAGCTGCCTGTCTGAGATGGATATACAATGTAACTCTTCAGAGTGGTTTGGTGTAGCAGAGTCATGAATGGTAAAGATGAGACCATCCACATAGGTTCTACAGCTGCTAAGATCAGGATTCTCACAGGTGGGCATCAGGAAAACCATCTTGGATGTGATCAAAAGTTTTGTGTTAAGGATCTGCAAGTAGGTGAGGGTGTTGCCTAGAGAGAGCCTGGTGCCTGCCTCATAGCATAGCTTTGCTCTTACAAGTAATTTCTCAAAGAGTTACTTCTGGAAAAAGCAGGGGATGGTGGTATGATTGTTCCTTTGTAACGGCTTCCAGACACTGTATTTTTTTTTTTTTTTACTTCCACCTACAGAGCTCATGTTCATTATATACTGCTTTCAAAATGGGATTTAAAAATTGGTGGTGCTAATCTAGTGAGCACAAGTAAAATCCCCATTTGAAATATTTGCATTAAACCAGGGGAGCATACTAATTTTCAGTCATATCCCTACCCTGTAATTCAGTAATTTGGGGGCAGATGAATAGCACATGTGTTAGGTGTTGGGTGAAGGAGAGGGCAAGCTATTAGGAAGCTTATTATCTGGCAAGAAAGAGACAAGTAGAAAGACTTAAGCTGATATAAATTCTGAAAGATCATGGTGCTATATGAAAACAAGCATTTTAATATCTAAAGGAAGGCGTTCATTCTGCCAGAAGGTAATCAGAGGAGATTCATAGATCAAGTGACATTTGAACTGAATATGGAAAATTGTCATCATTTGCTGTGCAGAGTAGGTTCCATGTGGTCTCAGCAGGGGGAAGAGGAAGGCTATCAGCCACGAATACACATGGTAAAGAGGGGGGAGAGGGCATGAGAGTGGAATGCGGTGATGTGTGGTAAGAATTGAGAGTGAAGGGCTTGAGCTGTTATTCACCTATCCTGCATATAGAGAGGAGCTACGGAAGGTTCTAGAAAAGAGAAATGCATTGTACCAGTGTCCAGGAGACATTAATGACTACAGAGTATGCAGGGCCGTGAGGAGCAGAGCAGATGTGCAGTAGGGAGGGTGCTCAGAGAGCTGCTGTAGCCTTCATGCCACAGAAGAGCTATGCATACTAGAGTTGGGTCACTAGTAAAGACGAAAAGATAGTGTATCCTCTTTTGCGTGAGCCACAGAGTTGGATCTGGAAGTCTGAGAAGATGAGTTACCAAAGATGAATCTGGGATCTTTGGTTTGAAGATCCTGCAGAGTTTCCAACATTTGTTTCGGCATTAGAAATGTCAGTGAAAGGAAATGCAGTCTGCAAAAGAAGTAGATTCTGTACAGAGAGAAGTGGGTGATGAGGGAACTGGACTTTGTTTTAAGGATGAGCATGATCTAGAGGTTAGAGAGTGACAAGGGAACCTTAGAAGTGATCCTCTTGTACCGCCTTCATGTATGTGCTTTTCAGTTGTTCTGTTGAGATCAAAATATGAGTGAGGGTGGTGGTGGTAGCCATGGCGGCGGCAGCAATGGCGGTGTGAGTGTTGAGAGAATATTCTAATTGGCTTAGTACATAGTCTAGTCGTGGGGTTGACTATCTGTGTACGTAATTCTTCTCATCTTTTTATATCCATAAATGGGAAAACAATATCCCCTGCCTTTTACTGTAGTAAGAACTGAAGACAAGATAAGATAATCCTTGTTAGATGGTTAATATTATGTTTGGTAAGAAGATAGTACTCAGTAGACACTAGCTGTTATAGGCTAAGCCCTCATAACATTGACCAGATCACATATTGCTATTGATTTGAGATATAAATTTGAGATTTATTTTAAAAGTGTGAACATAGGAAAACCTGTTGACTGATTTCTCTAATTTGCTAATGTGTGATTCTCTGAGAGGATTCTGTCTATTGCTTTTGCTGTTAAAGATGCTTCATATACAGCCTCCACCACCCCCCCTCCAAGAAAGTGGAGAAATTGACCTTATACTTTGACAAAATGGGAGTTCCCATGTTAGTGAACTTTTACTCATGTGGGTTTAGGCACTTCTTTTGAGTGCTGCATATGATCTTGTCGAAGTTTTCATAACAGCGACACTTGAAATTGGGATTAAAACTTGGACATCAATAGTGTTTGGGTCATATAGCAGTGTGGATTTTCTGGTTATCTTTTCGTAGAAAGAATACCTTTCCCCTTGTGTGTTTCTGGTTGTTTTTCTTGTTAGTAATTGTCACATTGTGTTCCATACTTTGGCTAAGAGTGAGAGAGACTCCTCAGCTGAAGTGAGCAGCAGTGGGCTGAAAGAACACATAAGCTCCACAATAGTTTCAACACTGCTACCTTTGCAGCTCAGTATACCTACCTGTCGATTTCACCACCCTATTTCATTTTCTTATAATGAAATGATATAACAGGGGACTAGAGAGATGGCTCAGTGGGTAAAAGCAAGGGCTAGTCAACCAGGTAGACCAATTTTGATCTTATCAACCACCTTGAATAGTTCACAAATCCTTATAACTCCAACTCCAAGGAATTTGAAAGGTATTTCTGGCCTCATTGGACACCCATATAAACTCATGCAGAGACATCTGTATGCACACAGTTACACATTATAAAAACAAGATGATTTTTTAAAAAAATTATAAAATAGTTTACTTTCTGGTGGCCGATAAAATTGATATGCCTAGAAATGTGCTGTACTTTCCTATATTATTACTGGAGAGACCATGGGAATTTCCAGTAACAAAACTGAATGTAAGCAAATAAATGAAACTAAGAGAGGGTTTTATAATTCAGACTTTATTTTCTTTCTGAAAAATACTGTTGAAAACGGGGTTTCTTTTTGTCAGAGATAGAATAGTAAAAGATTTTATATACTATTAACCTGCCAGTTTGTGCTGTTGGGAATGTGGCTTATGCTGTTAGAAGAGAATCTAGAGGGCAGAGGGACCCATAGGTCAAAAGCAGGACTCTCTCTGCTCTAGGAACCCTTTTGATTCTAAAGAAGCTTTCTGAACCCAGAGTTTCTTTCTACCCATGCCATATCACACAAACACTTGCAACTTTTGAGAAAAATTGAAGAATTGTGGTTTATAACCTGTTCCCAAGGTGCAGCCCCTTCATCCAATGGGATTGTGATATGTAATACACAGTGTATAAAAGCTATACTGTCTTGCTTCAACGTATTCCATGGTTTGTCTGCTGCCTCATGAGGGTCAAGTAAGCATCAGATCCCCGGTGCACACTCAGGTTCCTTCGGGAAAGCAGAGATGCAGCAATTAGGCAAGGAAAGGATGCTCTTTGGGGCATGGACCCCCGCCCTGTAATCCATTCCTTTCTTAATATGACTTGATCTAGACAGAGTGAAGGCCTATCAGGTGTGAAAAACCCTGCTGCTCCTGGTGTGGAGGGGCCTCCAGACGGTGATTTGGCGACGTCAATCCCCGTCATGCTTGATTTGGACACAACGCAGTAAGGCTGGGTTTCTCTACCCCTGATCAACTTCTCAATTAGCAAGCTGCCTTGTGTAACGGCCTTGTTTTGCAGTCCCTAGGGGCTACTTCAGGGGTCATTAGGGTGAGAAGACTTGAGCATCAGCTCGAGCTCTAGCCAGGGTGAAGGAGCCTCAGTGATTCCCTAAACAGTGTAAACCCCTTTCAAGTTGTTTGCTTTCATGGGATTGATTCTTGGCACATTAAGAGGCTTAATGCTCCAATATCTTCTTTAAAAATGTCCCCCTTATCGCCCCTGCAGCTGACAGCCCTTTTTTTTTTCTTTTTTGACAGGCTGAGAGTAAAAGAGATAAGTAATAGTTTAGTATTGTGCCTGTGCATGTGGACACATGGCATAGAAATGCTCAGCATATGTGAAAATAGCTCTAAAGTTGTCTTTCTGGAGTCTGCATAAACCAGTGAACTAGAGCTGTCAACTGACCCCAATACCTCACTGTTCTGTATCGGAGGGTCTGAGTTCAAATATTCTTGCCTCTGACTATACTCATTAATGATTTTTTCATATAATTACTGCTTCCTGCAATACTTTCTCTCTCAACCTCAAATAAGCTTTCTACAAATAATATATGTTAATAGTACATTTAAATAATGGGCATTTGTAAATATACACTGAAATGTATCTATTTAATGTGATTTTTCTTTCTACCCATGACTTATTAGAATGATTTCTTCATTGTTAAAATACAAGAGTTTTTCTTCAATAAAATGGACCTGATAAAAACACAGAGATTTGCAAAGAAATTTCTATTTTAGAGTATTATATGGTTTATATTTATTACTTCTTGCTTTGATCAGTTGCTCTCATATCGACCTCTTATTTCTAGAGTTTCAGAAATTACATGAGCAAATTCAGATCAGATGTAAAGTATTTGATTTTATATAGTTCTGTCCTTTCTTTCTTGGAATGAATTATTCTGACATATATTTCATGAAGAGATTTTCCCAAAGTGGTTTCCATGTGTTTCTTACAAAAATGTCTTTTGACACCAGGAAGATCATTATGTGCCTAATAATTTATACATGATCCCAAAGATAGCTGAACTTGATGCATGAGATAAATTGGAAGTGGAATGTGTATTGATGCTCCCTCCCCAGCAGATACACCTCTATATGTATGAAGGATTTGACTTCTAGGTTTTGATATGTTTAAGGAATAGTTAAAATTGTAAATACTCTGCCACAACATTTTATAAAAATTATTTCTGATATTAATTTCTGAAAGTGACGCTCAAAAGCAAATACATACATGTATCTTAGAAATGCCTCCAGTGCTTTGGAAATTGCATTTTGTGAATAAATACTTTGAAAATGACTTAGAAAGCATTATGAACACTTAAAATAGTGTTCTACAAGTATATAAAACATACAATTTGCAGTTTAGCTATAATTCATTCTAATTTTGTGACACAAAGTTTGACTGAATTTTCTCTGCTATAATGCTAAATTCAACATTGTGCTGATTCACTTTGCATAACTAAGAAATAACATCCTTCCTCAGAATTGTTTTGACTGTCGTTTCTTCTGTTATTTTTTTAGGAGTCCCAAAGCACTCATTTAATTCCACCCATAATTGTTTTTGGAGATTTATTTTGATAACTGTCCTAAATCTTATTTTAATGTAGTCTAAAAATATTTAATAGATTCTTAAATTCACACTCTCACACATGCATGCCGACTCACTCACACACACACACTCACACACACACATGCATGCATGCACACTCAGTCACCCATACAAACACACCCTACAGGGCTAAATAAACATTGTGTTGTTTCTTGTTTTCCTTGGATGCTATGAGATCACTACAAATCCACTCTGAGAACTTAGACTCAAGTTCTTCAAATTAATCCTTACCTGGATAATTCCGCTGTAGTTAACTAGAATACAGGATCTTAGAATTTTAACGTTGGACACTGCTCTCCAAGAGTGCTTACTTCAATCTACATGATGGTTCTCTGGAGAAACTGAGAATCTAATTTTTTTTAAAACATATGTATTCTGTTTGATCCTTAGTGTTTGGTCACCATACAGTTTCCTGTTGAGCCTAGGACGTGTTTGACAAACACTTATTAGTACTTGATTCATGAGACATGTGCTAATGGGATAGCATCAAGAATACTTTCTAAAAGAACTTAAACGACTTACTTAAGGAATGTAAAGAATAACTCTCCATTAAAATAACCAAAGCTAATGGTCACTTTGCCTCTTATTACTAGAACTTATATTTGATGTAGAGAAATTAAAAAATAAATATAATTAATATATATTTCATGACCCTTTTCAGTCGTGTCTGTGTATTCAAAACTGTGATATATGACTTATATCTACTATATAAATCCTTTTTTCAAAAACAGAAAGGAGACCCTTGGATGACGTTTTCTCTATACATTTTATTTGGTGAATTTAACATATCAAATAGACGATCACTACACCATGTTTTTTTGTTTTTTTTTTTTTTTTTAACCTTAACAGAAGCATGAGCACTTGAGTTATTGTCTTTTATAAATAATCTAAATAACAACTTGAAGTTAATTTCTTAACAGTAGGCTCTCATATTAGCTGTTGCCATTCAGCATAGCAATTTTTTCTGAAGTAAGCTATAATAATTGATCATAGAAGAGAAGACTGTCTGAAAATTGAGTAGCTCTGCTGCAAAAATATGCTTCATAACCTGCTCGAGTCCAAATTATCAGCAATCTCTAATTCAGAATCTCTGGGTAGAAAGATACGTTCTACATCAGGACAAATGAGCTTTGCATTGCACAGTCAATCCATCTGTCATTATGTGCCAGGTGTCACACAGTGGCATTTTAGGGAGCTGGGTGAAGTACCCAGATAAAAGTATGGTTCTTTGAAATATGAAATGTGAGAACATTAAGTGGCTCCTTTGACAAGGGTGGAAGGGAAAGACTTTCTCAGGTTCCTAATCACCTAATGGTTCACAGAATTACTTCCTTACCTTTCTGTATTTTTCCTCTTCTAGTTTCTCTTTCTTGATGGAAGTTTAATTTTTTGAAGTTAATCAATCATGAGAATGGCAAAAATAATATTTCCAAGTAAGGTTTTTACTTTTATATATGATGCATGAAAAATGTGAGAAGAAAGATAAGAAAGAAGAAATTATGGGTTCCTAAAACATCTGGGAAAATATCAAAAGGCTTCCATACTGCTTTAGGGAAATGTTATTTACTTTTTAAGTCTTCACTAGAAAGACATCTTCAGTTTTTGGTAGATAAAACTTTCTGAAACTTCTGATGAAATAGACTATCATTTTAAGAATTCTTAAAAGTTTTTATTACAAAATCATGTTTAAAAAAAAAAAAATAAAACAAAAAACAAAACAACTTTCCAGGTAGCTTTCGGTGCTCTGTTGTTAAACTTGAATAGAATTTAGTTACCAACAGCTTCCTTGACTGTTCTGAAAGCGGCTATAGAGAAACTAAAATTGGCCGGGTAGTGGTGACACATGCTATTAATCCCAGCACTCTCGAGGCAGAGGCAGAAGGATCTCTGAGTTCAAGACCAGCCTGGTTTAGAGTGAGTTCCAGGACAACAAGAGAGACCCAAAGAAATCGTGTCTAGAAAAATCAAAATGACCAGACACTAGAATATACTTATAGGCATTATAGGGTGCTCAGTTCTAGTAGTTCTAGGGCTTGAATCGAGGGTCTTGTGCCTATCAGGCAGGTATTTCTCCACTGATCCACAGCCACAGACCACAGAGATACACATTGCTTTGGTCATTTGCTCTTCATTTCATTATAAACATGTTATAGTTAGAGCAAGAGGTCTATAGTTGTATAGTAAAATAAAATAGGTTTGAAAAATTTCTTTCTGGTTTTAGTCCATATGTGTTTCCTTTGTTTTCCTGATACCCTTCTATTCTACTTAATATTTTGTATCACCATACCTGTATCCAGATTTGTGTAGAATCTTGTCTTTTCAGTATCAAAACAATAAAAAGCAAGCTTGACATACCTTTTTTTAAAAGATTTTTGTGATTCTATGAAATGTGGATACAATTGGTGTGTTTGCCCAGAGATGTTATCCTCACCAAATGTTGAGAGAAAAATATTCAATTTTGTTTTCCTCTGAACAGTTTGTCCCAGGGGGCT
The DNA here is from genome assembly GCA_033318265.1 of Phyllotis vaccarum. Lineage (NCBI taxonomy): Eukaryota > Metazoa > Chordata > Mammalia > Rodentia > Cricetidae > Phyllotis > Phyllotis vaccarum. The sequence continues at coordinate 79,012,144 of JARWLC010000011.1, forward strand.
GCCACACTGATCTAAACAGCCCTAACACCTGTTCATGAGGTTTTAGAGAGGGGCTGTGAGGAAAAAACCCACAGAGATTTGCTAAAAATGAAAGCGCAGCATTTAAACAGTTTCTGCAACTTTTAACAGTGTGATGTTAAAGAGACAAAGGACTGTAGCCAGTCATGAGCTTCCGACAGGTCTCAGTCCTGGAGGCTTGCTCAAAGCAGCCATTATTGGTTCTACTGTGTGTGTGTGTCTATGTCAGTGTATGTCTCTGTGTGTGTGTCTGTGTCTCTCTGTTAGTCTGTATCTGTGTATGTCTCTGTGTGTGTTTGTGTGTATGTGTCTCTCTCTCCGTGCGTGTGTATATATGTGTGTGTATGTGTATGTGTCTGTGTATGTGTCTCTGTGTGTGTGTATGTGTGTGTCTGTGTATGTGTCTCTGTGTGCGTGTGTGTATGTGTGTGTGTTTGCGTCTGTCTGTCTGTGTCTCTGTGTGTGTTGGGTCTGTGTGTTTATGTCTGTGTAAGTCTATGTGTATGTCTCTCTGTGTGTAAGCAATATGGGGGTGGTATAAAGGCCAGGTGATTGTGCATGTGTGTATGTGTAAAGAGGCCAGCTATTTACATCAGATGCTTTCCTCAATTTCTCTGAACCTGTCATGCGATGATTAAACATGAATGCTGACCATAAGACTCAGAGACCCAATCATCACTGAACTCTACTTTTTGCATGAATGCTGGGATCTGAGCTCTGGTCCTCATGGTTTTTTTAGCAAGTACTTTACTGACTGAATCATCTCCCCATCCCGTCTATGGTCCTCTTTAACATGGAAATACAAAATAGTACAGGGAGAGAGGCCAGTTTAGGATGAGGGGATTCATGTGGCTTCACTGCTAAGTAACTGACAGTTTCTCCTTGTAGACATGGGATATCTTTTCTCTATGTACCGAGCTAGGATAGGACAAGGCAGCTAGAGCCTCACCTTGCTTTCTTTGTACATTTGACCTGTTGTATCAATATGGAAGGAAAAAGGAAAAAGTCAGTAATGTAATAACACTCAATTCTCTGAAATTCATTAAAAAATCGGGGTACTGTCATCTACTTAGCTTATAGGTTGAGCTCTCATGATTTACACTATTAGCAGATATGCTCAAATCTCTAGCCTGTATCTAATTTTCATCTTTAAACAAGCAGAAATTTCTAGGATCAATTTCAGTTAAAAGAAATTATAGCTCTCCGTTTTCTTGAAAGTTATAATTGCCACATGCTGAAGTATGAGAAAAACTCAGACCGAAGACACACAATGTCCAACACAAATCAAAATGCCTTATATCAATACTCTTGGTTGCAAAAAGAAATTCCTTTTAAAGATGAAATTTGTCTTCAAACATTTTCTTTAAGACAGTACATCCAAGAGTACATCATCTCCATATACAATCAACATTGTTTAAAGAATTCATAAAGTATTTTATTTTTGTGTGCAACAAAAGTCAAGACTAGTCACATGTCTAGTTTAGAAAGTACTTACTGGAATCATATAGCCATAAGTGCTGGATGCTGGACCAGCCTCACCACAGACATGAGAAAATGGATAGCTGGCTTGGCTTATGAAGTTAATTGGATGTAGGTAGAGAAGGAACCAATTCTACAACAGAGCTAAAAATTCTACAAACAGAGTGCCTTTCTGGACTATTTCAAGGCTAAGACAGTTTAAACTGAATCCCAGACCCAAGCTCGAGTAGAAGCTGAAATGCTTTATATCAGGGATTTCTCATAAAGAGATCAAGTTTGTCTGACAAGAATGCTAGATTCTTTCAAATCGCATATGAGTTGATGGTAACCCGGGGATTCCTTGAATATTTTTCCCCCTCCATCTAACACTAGACTTAGAGAAACAGTTGACAGTGGCTTTCATCAAAATCTCTTTCCTAACATAACTTTAACATTCCCTTTGAGTTTTTCCCTTAATGCTGGATACATACATTGCTCACCATGGAGCTGGATTTTCACATTATTAACATTTTCTACACTATCTTTGTTGCCAACACAGAAGGCTGAATCTCAAGAAATAAAAAAATCAGATCTTTTCTCCTAAAATTTAAAAATAATTTTCAACTTACTTATTTTTATTCTGATATTGTTAAAATGAGTGGACCTGAATTGATACTGTGAGTCTATTCAGTGTCTGGCAGACAGGGGCTAGCAATAGCCAAATGATATGGGATGAGCATCCAGTTCCTTACTCTTTGATTCTACTCTGCATGATTCAAGAATGTGTGGGGTTGAACTGGGCACAGAGCAACGACAGATTGAAAACAGTAAAAAACGAACACACTGAACCTTGAGCCTAAATCATCCCAGGTATAGTGAGACCTATCCTGGCTGCCAGGACTTTTCTACACTCCTAATCAATGTATGCTAATTAAAATAAACTACACACAGAGATTGAACTTAAGACAAGTAATAAGCGACTAAAATACAAATCCTTCAGGATGCCATACATGATATATTTAATAACCCCCAAGTGCTTTTAAGCAGAATGTATATCTCGGGCCATTAGCATGCAGTCAGCACTTCTTACCTTTAGGAATTTGAGCTGCCATCTCTGTGCACCAGCGTGTACTGTTAGTTGAAAACAAACTAAACGCAAATTAGGAATGGAGCTCAAAGTCATGTGACGTGTATCATATGTTCCCCTTTGTTAGTTTTACATGTTTAGTGTTTTCTGGATTTCTTGATTTTAAATTCTCACCACGTCCTCATCTTCACAACAACAATCTTATGTGAAGACCCAAAAGAAGGGGACAAATACGTCCTATTCTATTCAGCTTTTTTTTCAGGAGTGAAAATTTTCAAGTTCAAATAGATGGGAGGCCGCCAGGGAGTTCTTTTCTCAGCACCCCTCCCTTGGTTTAAGAAGTGAAGTCGGAAAGATAATGAAAAGTATATTTACAGTAGCCAAAAAAGCCATTGTCCTTCTGTCTGTGGAATTGTCCCATTCCGGATGGTGTCACAAACTCAGACACACCAGCTGGTAGTCCAAACTGGAAGATCTTTTCAGTTCATTATTATGTTATATCTGTAGAAAGCAGTGGAACTTTTCTCTATCCATTTCTAATTATTTTACAGAAAAAGGGTTTCTATGTGTATGACGATAATTAATCTAGTCTCATCCTGAAGATTAAAAGGAATCCTTAATGTTATGCTCAGGTGTGGCTAAGTACCTGGCTGGAGGAGAAATTCTTTCCTTTGTTCAGAATTGAGGCTTATTGCAACAATATTTATTTGTGTATTTTCTCCCAAACAATAAATTAATTCGAGTCAAATACTATGTTTTTCATAGCTTGGGGAAATTTGATTTAGTGATGGGAGTCACTGACCTGGTTCTAAAAAAATCCATAGAAACATCTGTGCTGTGAATAAAAGACACTAATGCAATGGGCACTCATTTTCCCCAGTGCCTGTCATAAACCATATTTATTATTGCTATGTTAAATGATTATATGTCTTGAGGTTTTCTATAAGCTCCCCCCTACCAGGAACTTAGGAAATGAGTATACTCGGAGCCACCTGATTTACAGCAATGCTGCCTAAGCTGTTGAACATTTAATAAAAATGCAGAATTGCCTTGATGACTTTAAAAAGCCTAGATGCATATTGACAAAGCATTCACAGAATTCCTGAATATCTCTCTGTATGGAGACATCACCTAGTACACAGATAAGCTGAGCTGTTCCATAAGGAAGTTGTCTGTTTGGTTTTATCTTGTCTGTTTTTAGATTGTCAATACCAGGTAGTGAAAGCCAAAATTGGAACAGACAAGGAATCCAAGTATCTTTGGGGTGTTTAGAAACAGTGATAGGCATAGATGTGGGTACCCAGGACGCTTGTCATGTTTTTTTGTCTGGTGAGTCAACTTTTGATAGTATGACATCCACAAGGTGATAACCATATTGCCTAATGCCTAATAAGTATACACACTATGGGACAGCTTGACCACAAGGAGGCCAATTAACCCCTTCTGGGCCTGAATAGTCTCTAAGATTCCTGAAAAAATGAGTAAAAGAAACCAGTCAATCACTGTTTTTCTTCATCATAAATTCACAAACTGGTATGATATGATTTATTTGTGTCTAAATTTCAAAATCACAGTTTTGTTTTTTTTTTTTAATAAAGCTCCATTTGTTTCAGTATACTAAAAAGAGCAGGTACGGCCTTCTCTTAGGTGATCCTGAGACTGCTGTGTAAGTACTTCAATCCACAGTAAGTTGGCAGCACCAGAGAGGGCTCAAAACAATGCCTAGGATGATCATCTTTTGTTGAAAGGCATCTTATAATTAAGAGGCGCCTAAATATTTCCCAGATACACCAGAATATTGTGCAAGTGTGGACCTTAACAAAAATGCCTTAAGTGCTGTATGTAGAGATACATTTTTGTCTGAGAATTCAAATGTAATAGTTACCAAAGAGTATCATCCTGTATCTGAAAAAAAGATAAAAATATTACTTTAGTTCCCTGTGCAGATAGTCTTGGGGTTCACCCTCACGGCCCCCAGAGAAAACCAAGAATACGAGCACAGCTACAGAATGAGCTCTTGATCCTTGGACAACAACTGAGGGAAAAATCTAACAAATGCATCGTTTTGCAGTAAATTAGATCAGATTTCCGCATCTCCGCACTCAGTCTGTGAGCTGACAGTTCAGTGAAATGTTCCCTTGTAAGGTTCGCCCTCCTAGGAAAAGGGGCAATAATTCATCATTAGGATTTCAGAGTCCAGGTGTAGATGGAAACTGATGGAGCCTCCAGCGAGGCAAGAAAAGTGCACGGGAGAAGAAAATTTTATCTGAAGCCTAATTCCCTGGTTACAGCAGAGAATAATTAAGATAATATTGCTTCAAGAGTCCTTTAATGATTAAAAATCACATATGCAGAATCCATAAATTGGGGGGGCAACAAATTGGAAGGCTATAACGCCAGAGAGCTGTTTTGTGCATATTGTCATGGAAAGTGTATTGGTGGCAGAACGCTGTACAGGAGCCACCAGAGACTGGGGACTATTCCAAGGACTTTGTTTAGATGCAACAAATCATTTGTCTGTTATTAACCCAGAGCTTGTAATTATGCAGATTGCCATAGATTTTCCTGGGCCTGGAAGTGAGATTGAGGGTTGCTCACAGTATAGCAGGCAGCTCAGGGCTGGCCATGCATTACTGAACTTGCCACATTTATCATGTTGACTGATGGCAGCAGAAGCAGGTCTCAGGTCCCAGTGGTTAATGTAGTGGGTAATTAACTGTCATTTGCCTAGTAATAGGCTGATGATCAATGGTTTGTGTGGAAACAAATTCTAATCAGGTAGCTGATAAATGCTCAGCTAGCAAGAGCAATTGAAATTGGGGGAAACTATGTCCAGAATTTCAAAATGGCATTTTGTGTGTGTGTTTGTGTGCACGTGTGTGTGTGTGTGTGTGTGTGTGTGTGTGTGTGTGTGTGTGTGTGTGGTGTGTGTGTGTGTGTATGTATGTATTTATTAGGTGTGAGGAAAACTGAATAATTTTAACAAGGTCCTTATTTCATATTAGTGAGATTTTTTTATGCAACACATAGCCATATCCATATAATAAGGACCCTTTGAGTTTCTTTATCTTTTAAAAATAGGAGGGGTCAGAAAATGCAAGTGACACAGTAAGTGATGTGTAGAATAGATGGTCTGAAGCGCGCATTCAGAGGTAAACACGCCATGGTACAAGGAACTAGAACACTTATGAAGCCAGGGTTGGTGGTGAACAGCTGTGCTCCCAGCACTCAGGAGGCTGAGGCCTGAGGATTTGGAGTTCTAGACCAGCCTGAGCCCCCATAAGAGCCACATCCCACAAAGAGAAAAGGCAAAAAGCAAAGGTGGAAAGATAAAACCTTTGGTTTGTGTTGGTTTCATTTCTAATGATTCTGGGAGTAGACCACAGCATTACACTGTTTCACAAAGTCCCTTTTAAGGGAAGCCTATTTCTGAAGATATGAATTACAAAACGAGACTAGAAAGACTATTTACATTACCTTAGATAACCCAGTCTGACCTTGAACTTACAATGTAGTTGACAGTGGCTATGAACTCCTGATCCCCCTGCCTCCACCTCCCAAGAATGCTGGAAATATAGGTGTGTGCATCCAGCAGGATAAGCGCATAAATTTTTAAATAATCTTTATGGAGGATAAGTGTTTATGCATCTTGAATTTAATCTTGTAAAGTCTGTTAGCTTCTGTAGCTTGTAGCCAAGAAATGCCAGGGAGCCGGTTAAGAGGTGTTTGCTGTTCTATCCTAAGAGGTGTTTTCTGTTTTATCCTAAAGAGACTTGTGCTGAAAAGCAGCCGAACAAACAGGAGCATGAGATTCTGTACCTCATTTTGTCAGACTTTCTGGCATCGCTGTGACAATCCGATCCAAGTGCCATCGTTCGTTGCATAACAGGAAATAGTTAGAAATTGAAAAAAATAATATGCTCACCTTAAGCAAGGACCTTTGGAGTTGAGAAAGAAATGAGACTCCAATGTGTTTGTGCATAATCCTAAAATTCAATAAAATGAAAGTCTAAGACTTTTGGAAAGTGCTTTTTTCTAGCCCAAACAAGCTTTCTCCATAGCACCTTTGAATTCATTAGTTTCGAACCGCTTTTAATTTCATCTTTCCCATGAGAACCATTATATTTTTTCTCACGTCAGCCTGATGCTGGAGAAAAAAGAAAGCTGGCAGATGGCCTGTTTTTCTCTGAGCTCATTCCCTAGTTTTAAAAAGGCCTTAACCACTGTGCACAAAATATTATTTGTAATAGCATCTCACCACCATTAACAACTTTAAGGAAAATTGCTTTAAATACTGCCAATACAGATAGAAAAAATATTCTGTCTCCTTTTGTACAATGTTAAGACCCTTTTGGTACTGACTTCTAAGTCATTACAATGACTATTTCTAGTCATCTTCAGCAAATAAGATACTTGTGTGCACATATACATGTGTGTGGGGGAGAGGGTACATTTTCCCAAATTATTGCCTTAATTCTGATAGTATATTTTGACTCAGTGCCTAACCTGGCTATGTATAGCTCATAGCCTCATTTGCTGTAATGTGTTACCTGAGTTACATAATCACAGATGTAACCATGTTATAGGGCCAGCAAGTGCACACATCTCCATATGTTAGAATCACTTAAATGGCTTGTTCATGGGTGCTCTTTAATGTCACTGGCAAGCCTTTTAGTAATTAGATGTCAAAGAGAAGCGTTATCATATGCATGGGGTTCTTTTTCACTAAAATGTAACATTAAGGTCTGATTATACTGCTTTTATATTGACACTCTAGCAAGTAAGTGTTTTTTGAGCGAATTTACCCAGTTAACTGCTGTTTGTTGCAGATGTGTAAGCATCTTAATGTGTTTGTCTTTTCCTGTACTCTTAAAAACGAGATGTAATTTTCATCTGGAGAGGTCAAGGGAGGACGTATTGCAGAAGGATATGTATACAACTCAAATAAAACTCATTTATGAACATCATAAGCCATTGTGTATAGATTGCTTCAAAGCAGGGATTAACAGCTTCTCAGTTTTGCAAACCCAGATTTTTCCTAAGTTGAAAAAGAAAATGTTTATTGTTCTAGGCTGTTTGGTGTAACAGGAAACTGTGCTGCCTGTAGCAAGCTCATCCCTGCCTTTGAGATGGTGATGCGTGCCAAGGATAATGTCTACCACCTGGACTGCTTTGCCTGTCAGCTTTGCAACCAGAGGTGAGTACATTTAATACATTTAATTTGACCTCCCCAAACGATGCCACTCACTATGCTGGGAATAGATTTAATAGATGGGAATGATCACAGTCCACTTTGTTAGGCCAATTAATCTCAACATTCTAGGGTTTTACAAATGTGCACTCAACACCGGAAATAAATACCGCAGAAAGAGGTCTTTAGACTGACTTGAAAGGATGCTGTTACATGGCAGCACCTGGACACAGAAATAGTTCTCATGATTTACAGACCCATCATTCTTTCTTGTTATTGTTTTACTATCTCTTAATTTGCTTATTTAAAATATCTTTGCATGAGGGTAGTGTGGGGATATTTTGTAATATAATAAAACCACAGGGTAGCAACATAGTTCGGGGAGCAAAGCATTTCCTGCGCAAATGTGAGGACCTGGGTTCAGGATGCTTAGCATGTTCCTGTAATTTTAACTTTTCTATAGCAAAATGGGTATAAATGGGGGCAAGGTTGAGGGATGATTGAAGAGCTCTCATAGCTTTCGACCCAAGTAACCTGGAATGCCCAGCAAACATCAAGCATCCAAACAAATTAGAAGGTTAAGACTGGCAGCAGAGTCTGTCTCTGACTTTTACATAAGTGCTGTGCCAGGCTCACCTGCGTGTTGTGCACACACACACACATACACACACACACACACACACACACACACACAGATACACACACACATGCACACACTCATCTACCCCTACCTTTTTTTTTTTCCTGTTGTGTGATTCTTTTAAAGGCAAAGAGTTGGTAACAGGAAGTTTGTTTCTATCTTGTTTGTGTTTCTCGCTTTCCCATCTCTTCACTTCTCTGGAATTCTAAACATGGTCTCTAGATACTCTTAGCTACCTCCACTCTCTTTGAGAAGGAAGCCAATGTAGCTAATAATTAAACAATTGCCCGCTTTGAAAAGAGAACAAAGGAAAGAGTGTTGCACAAAAGTCTAGAAACCTAAGTTATAGTCTGTGCTCTGCTACAAACTGGCTGTGCAGTCTTAAACTATATCATCTCTCTGGATTCATTTTTCTCATTTGTAACACTTAATTAATCAATTTCAAAACTCATTCAAACTAACAATATAATAAATTCTTTACTTTTTCTTTATCAATAATTCTACCCTCACATGGAAATTATTCTATGGCTACGAGCTGTTTTCCTTAGGCAATGCAGAGTTTAGAATGCTATAAATATGCCTATCAGGGTGAGGCATGCTGGTGCACACAGTTTATCTCAGTATGTCAGAGGTAGAGGAATGAATGCAGTTCTCTGTGAGTTCAAGATGAGTCTGGTCTACATAGCAAGCTTTAGGATAACTGATGCTACACAGTGAGATCTTGTCTCAAACAACAAACAAATACAAAAATGGCAAAGCTATGCATATCAGAACCACAGTATTTAAGACTGTGAGACCCTTACCAGAATTTCAAGAATGGATGGGATCTGTGAGAAAATGTCTACATAGTGTGTTATCAATAAATACTGCCTTGCATTCTCATTTTATGTAACTTTCTCTGGAAAGTCCTGTTTGATTCAAGAAATCATTACGAGACCCTCTAAATAATAGGATATGATGTTTGTGTTAAAAACAGATTCAAATTCTGGCTCCAAAATATATTAGCTAAATTATTAGCTTTGTGATTTTCAATGTGTTATTTAATCTCTCTGAATTGCTACAGTTTTGTCACAATAAGATAGAAAAAGAGTCTTGCAAAGTCTGGAAATTAAAATAATTTTCACTAAGTACTGGATGCATTTTTCAATAATCATTTCTTCTATAATTATAAATGTGTAATAATATATTTATATGTAATTTAAAATTTATAATTTTTATGTATTTTTTAAGTATACCCTGGTGTCTTGGTATTTTTGATATAAAATTTATATCCCCTGAGAATCTTTTGCCAAATTTAAATGTTTAGAATATTGCCTACTTATTATATTGCCTAGCCAATAACCTAGGGCCATCTTGTGTCTTGATCTTCCCCAAAAACGTTTTATGTCAACAAAGACTTACATGAGTTTAAGATGGCACTTAACCAACTATAAACTAACAGTTCACATGTTACCTTTTATAAAAAATATGGATATATGCAAACACAAATATCCACACATCCACCCAGATACACTTATATGCCCATGAATATGTATGTGTATGTATTTTAAAAGTGTGTTAGCCATAATGGTAAAATACCTCTGTTCATTTGACAGGTTGATTCAGTGATGGCAGGGGTAATGACAGGCTATCCTTAAGAAATAGTCCTGTACAACTGTTCTATTTAAGAAAAGCTTACACATTTTTAGAAGAAAATTTAAAAATGAGAAAAAAACTCCAGCTTTCACTATTCTGAAAAAAAAATTGTATTTTATTATATAGCCACTCAGGATTATTCCCCATGTATATGTGACAAATTACGCATAACTTTTATATATACTAATATTTAATAAGATTAAAAAATAGTAATAGAAGTCTTCCGCATGGCGGTAACTGCTTGTAATCTCAGTACTCAGGAAGTGGAGACAGGAGGATCCAGTTAGTTGTAAGCCTGCAGTGTATGGTGAGACTCTTGTCTATAAATAGTAGAAGTAACAGAAATAAGTTATGAAATAGGGAGGGAGTTGAGGGGTCAGGGTGTACCCGGGAGGGGTTAAAGAGATGAGTGTATTGAACATGATGCAAATGCACAGAATGAATTACTAAAATGCCACATTAAACAACTATTGGAGAAGGATTTTAATGTATGACACTTGAACTCTTTCCTTTGCTCTCTATTATTTATTTATCTTTTTACTTGCCATTAAATTTTTTTCAAGATATTCTAAGCTATTTTGCATCAATTTTTATCATTACGTGTTAACTGCACAGTGTTATCTGATGCTTTGTTTACTTCTATAGCAAGTTTTGTATCAATAAAATACCGACACTTTAATCAGACAAATATTCAAACCTTTGTCAGGATAAGTTCAAAGGGGTGTGATTAGTAAGCAAAAAAAAACAAAACAAAAAAAAAAAAAAACAGCAGTTTAAAACTTAGGGTAAATATTGACCAAATGAGCTTTAGAAAAGCTATACCTTTTATTCTCACAGCAAATTTACTCATGATCTCACATATTCACCTTAACACTGGGGCTTATTATTTAGAAAAAAGTTCTCGTCACCTTCAGAGATGAAAGTTGCTACCTGATTATAATTTTTAATTGATGTTTATTTGCTGACTTGTAGCTATTCAGATTTCCCTTCTCTGGGGAACTGTTTATGCCCTATGTCCATTTGCCTACTAACGGCAGGCTTCCATATTTTATCTATATTCTGTACTGAAAATGAAAGCATCCTTCAAGTGCTAAGCTCAGCCTAAATCCCATTATGATACAAAGTAATTGAAGGTGGTTAATGCTATTTACAAATCATAGATCAGTTTTATTTCATCATGGAAATAAAAAGTTATATTCACAATTAAGTATGTCTGCTCAGTAGAACTCAGTCAAGTAAGACAAACACTCCTAAATTTTGACTCTAAAACCTACTTGCATTCTTATGGCTGCAAAACACTATTCCAACCTCATTACAAAGACACGTAATACATTTCTATGTCCACTTCATTTATTACCTGCTGTAAAGGGGCTGCATATCTTTAGCACTGGTTATGCACAATTAGCGCTTGGTGATTGTCTTGTCACTGTGGTCCTTACAAGACAAACTTCCTCAATGCAGGAAGTCAGCTCATCTTCATCAGTCAAGCAGAGCACACAGATGTGGTCACCATGAATACAGAAGGGTTTCAAGATAGGAGACACTCCTCTTGCCCTGAACCTTGCTGTGGATACCTCCCTACTGGGACCACATCATGACAAAGCCTGTGCAAAGCCTTGCCCCATACTCATTCTTTTTCCCCAGAGTAACAGGAGGGAAAGAGGTCATTCGTGAACATTTCCCCTTAGGCAAACTTTGTTAGCATTTCAAATTAGGGAATTATAGAAGTTTATGAACTTAATTTAATAATCACCTTAATTTTGTTTTTAAGTATGTGTTTATCGTATGGATTTATTTATCTTTACAGTCCTGGGGATTGATCCTAGAGCCTTTTACATTTTTGACAGGCACTCTGCCACTGAACTGTGCCCATTGCTATCTTTTTCCTTTTCTCTGGAGAAAGAACACTGAGTTTTCCAGTTTAATTTGAAATCACTCTATGAAGCTGGGATCCTTCTCTTTCTGCCCTCTGACTAGCAGGCTTGACAGGCCTGTGCTACTTGACTCATTTTATCTTCACTTTTAAGTCAAAATATGAAGACCTGAAGTATTTCCAAATATTTGAAAAATAGTAATAATAGGGGATAGAAAGCATTCTCATCAAGTAAAGGTAAAGTGCTTACAACAACAGCAAGAAGGCTTGAGTCAGATACACAGCACCTATATAGAATCCAGACAAGTGGTTGCACACCTGTGATGTCAACACTGGCAAAGCAGGAATAGGCATCTCCATGGAGCTTGCACACTTGACCATTTAGCTGAATATGTGAACTCCAGATTCAGTGGGAGACTATCATAAAAGTAAAGAAGGTCCAGCATGAAAGCTGAATAGATAAAAGCACTTGCCACAGAGCTTGAGAATTTGAGTGTAATTCTTGAAACTCACAGTATAAAAGAACTGACTATTTTAAGCTATGCTCTGACCTCTACATATGGTATGGTACCTGCATGTGAACCCCCTTTAAGAAAAGACTCCCAATTTTTATTTCAAGAAGTTGAAAGAACATTCCAAAAATTTCTTGATAATAACAGTAATAAAAAATGAGAAGAGTAATAGAGGACATCCAGTGTTGATCTCTGGCCTCTATATATACTTGTATATCAGTGCGTAAACACCTGCACACACACACACAAAGTAGTATCTATACACATGAACATTACACATATGTGAATATGTACTTGCATACACTGCACAGAGACATAGGGTAGTAATAAAATAATAACACGTGCAGGTTTATGCTTTTTTTTTTTTTTTTAGAAAAGCATGGTTAAAAATTTAGAATCTGTATTTTAACTATTGAAATATGTCTCTTTATAAAGGAAGGGAACTGGGGTAAAATAATTCTGGAATGTGGTGATACATTGTATTTTTAATAAAATCAGTTTGGAATATCGGAGGATGGAATCACCCACAGTTAAGCTGAAGGCCAGAGAATGGTGAGCCACACCTTTAATCCCATCACTCGGGAGACAGAGATCTTTCTGGATCTCTTACTTCAAGGCCTAATAGCTAATCAGTGGTGGCACACGCCGGTAGTCTCAGCACTTGGGAGGCGTAGGCAAGAGGATCTCTATGAGTTCGATGCCAGGACTGTTACACAGAAAACCCTGTCTCAAAAACACAACAAAACAAATCCTGGAGAGATGGCTCTGTCCTTTGATATTCTATTTTTATTTAATATATATCACCCCGCTGGAACTTTTTTGTAATAATTTATTCTTCATTTAAAACTGAGAAATCTCCATAATAGATTAATTGCTTAAAGGCTGAAAAGTTCGTCCACAGAAAACTAAATAATGACATATTTGCTCTTTCTCTGTCCTGCCAGCCAGCTCCCAAATCATGACACAGAGAGTTATTAATTATGAAAGCTCGGCCAATAGCCGAGGCTTTGCTTTGTAAAGCCCATACTGTTTGCTTTGCATTCCTGGATTCTCCTTCTGATTCCAGCCCTTCTTCTTCCTCTCTCATTCTCTCTTTTCCCCTGAAACCTTCCCTAGCTATTGGTCATTTGGCTTTTTATCAAATCAACCAGAGTGACACATACCCATAGTGTACAAAAGGAATAATCCATGCCATAATGAACTCGGAACAAAGGAAAAAAAATCTGCAAGATATTTCTATTTTCTTTGTTGAATTTAATTTTAAAACATTTAAACATATTATTTTTATGGTATTTGTGCATGTGTGTACCACAGTGCCTCTTCAGAAACCAGAGGATAACTTGTGAGAGTTGGTTCTTTCTCTTCTTCCACCCTGTGGATTCTAAGAATCAAACTCAGATTATTAGGCTCAGCAGCAAACACATTGAGCCTTGGAGCCAATTCTCTGCCTCAACATTTGCTTTTCTATTATAAGGGCTGAAACAATGCTATGCTCTACAGAAGCTGAGGGGAATAAAATCTAGTTTCTTTAAGAAGTTCTATATGTTAAGGATAAGTTCTGGTCACTGCCATAGGCCACACAAACTGCACCCACCATACAGCTGTCATCTACATTCAGAAGGTCTAGTTGGGTCCCACACATAGAGTTGAGAAAGTGCAGGAGACCTCAACCAGATGCAAAGAACTACAAGTAGCTAAGGAATAATTAGAGCAAGAGAAACAGTCTTCGACTGGCCAGAGCACACCAGTTTGTTGGTTGTCAAACAAGAAATGATCAGCCCTAAAAAACACACATACAAGTAGCATTATACTGACACAAGAGATGTGCAGGAAAAATTAAGTACTCTGCCCACAATAGTAAATAGTCAACTCAAGATTTTAGCCAAGCAAGTCAGGATTTTATTCTCTAGAGTGGATAATTTCAGAAGAGTGTTTTGGTTTTTTACTAAGAATTTGTCAATATACGTAGATCCTGAAGGGCTAAGATAAGGTTGATTTTTAATAAGTTATAGCAGGATTCAAGGTATGGATAGTGTTCCTTGGTGCTGAAGGGACTGTAAGTATAGTAAGAGGTTTCTGGCCCAGGCTTTTGGGCCTAGCCTCAAGGTTTAGACCTGCAGACCTACAGACCCACAGAGACACACAGATGCTTACATTAATTTTAAGCTGATCAGACTAAAGCCCAGGCATATAACTTGCTAACTCTTTACCCTTAAACTAACCCATGATTTTTATCCTGTTCAGCCATGGGGCTCAGTACCTTTTCTCAGACGTGCATAGTTGTCCTTTGCATCTTCTGGCTTGTCTGGCAACTCTAGAGTCTCTGTGGCATTTTTGCTCTGTTCTTCCTGTTCCCAGAATTTTCTTAGTCTGGTAGCCCTGCCCATACTTCCTGTCTGCCTTTGGCCAATCAGCGCTTTTTATTAAACTCATAGGCAGGACAATTATTTACAATGTAACATCATAAATCTACTACATGTAAGGAGTGAGATTATGCAATGACAATTGGGTTGTCAATAGGGAAGACAGGAAATTTGTTCATGAGTGTAGGGCTTGGCAAATGTCTCTTGCTAAAGACTGCAGCATGGGGTTCTCCGTTCTTCATTGGCTATGAATGCTGAGTGAGAACATGGGTATGTTGGGAATACATAACAGATTTCCTCTTCTTCTTAAAGGTTATAAAGACAGAAATTAGTTATAATTGAAAATCACTGAAATGAAGGAAATAAGGCAACTATGTTAATAGTCTCACTTCTTCCAATGCGTATTACAAATGGAGGCATCTTAGAACAGGGTTTGATAACTGGACCTAACTGCAAGGGATGGGAGGATTGAGAGGGAGATTAGATGGCACCAAGAAGGGTGATAACGTTTAAAATACATGGTATTGAATTTTCAAAGAATCAATAAAGAATATAAAAGGGGAAAGTGCTCTATCTTTCTTATTTTAGAATAGAGGTTTATTAATTACACTGCATTCTTACACTTCTCAGGACTCAAAAACTCAGTGAAGTCAGCTAGACTCAGCTAGAAACTAATTGCATTCTTAACTCCAACATGCGAATATTAGATTAGTTAATGACCTAATCGGTATCCTTTTTTCTTCTTTAGTAGTTTTTGAATGAGGATAAAACTAATAGAGTTGGCCATAGCAGAAACATTTAAGGCTGTATTACAAGGAAGATGGTAACTGGGATTTCATGAGGTTAACATTTCACGAGGCCTGTTAACATTTTTTTTTTTTTACCATCATCATGTTCAAAATATTTTTCCACAAATGTTAATGTTTATAAGAAGCAGGTTATTTGATGATGAAAATTAGCTTTTTCTCACACAATTAAAGTTACTGCTTATGTTGTTTATTGTTTAAGACCCACACTGTTATTTACCTAATTTCTTCGTGTTTACATATTTGAGTGTATGTACATGCTGGAATTTGTGTGTGCACATGTGCCCTGCATGTTATATACATGAACACTTGTGTGGATGGGTGCACAGGTGACTGTGCATGTGAAGGCCAGAGACCAACAATAAATGTCTTATGTTGTATTATTCTCTCCCCTTTGTTATTTTAGACAGTCTCTCACTGAACATTTAAGTTATCACTTTAGTTAAAACAACTCACCAGCAAGTCCTGGGGAGCCCTCCTCTCAACCTCCCCAGTTTTGGGGTTATAAGCAAGCAATGGCATGAAAGATAAATTATCTGTGTGATGGGGATTGAACTCAGATTTTGATTCTTATGTGGCTGGAACTTTACCCTCTCCCTAGCCCCTGCACGGTACATTTTTAGGGACAATGACGCTCAATTTAACAGCCACAATCTGCTTCTAACCAAAGCTGCCAACACTGTTTACACTGTGACACTTTTAATCCATGTTCTATATCATCTTTATCTTTACATATAGATTAAACGTTCATAAAATATACTTTACCCAGTTGCTAAAATGTTAATTATGATACATTTCAAAAAGAATATTTTACAATTTTAACATATTTTCTCTCTATTTTAGATATTTTATCCATTTCTCTTAGTCTTGGAGTATGTGACATACATCTCATCAAATGGCAGTTATAGTTATGAAAAATGTACAAGAGAATATAATAATTCAAAGATTGTGGGTCTGAATGTGGTGATTCATCATTCATTCATATTCAGACATAATGATTGCTAAGTTTGAGGTCAGTGTGGGCTTCAAAGTGAATTGCAAGCTAGACTAAGCAACAGAGTGATACTCTATTTCAGGAAAACAAAACTAAATATACAAACAAACTTACCTTCATTTTTTTACATTGTCTTGACCTGGATGAAATAAAGGCTGAAAATTGACAAATAACTCAAGTGTCTTCAGTTCTCCACCACATTTCCTCAGGCTGTGCAGACCCAGACAGGACTTTGGCATTCTAATAGAAGAGAAACCAGGGGTACAATGACTTACTAGGCTGGATGTGAGAAACAAGTCTGATCATGTCATGTGATCAAAAGGTGAAGCTTCATCTTTGCCACCTAGAGAAGGCTGGAATCTGCCATTGCAGTTTGCTCTTTTTGAATTCCCTATGCTTTACATGGTGACTCCCTATTGTTGGGTCCCATGTCTCCATTTCTCCTACAGACAGCTTAAGTAAAAAAAAGTAGCATGCACTTATCAGGTATGTGCCAGAGGAAGAACAGGAAGCCAGGCCCCAAGACTGCTGCGTCCAGGCGACAACTCATTGTGACAACCTTGGTCTTACTCACCTAAAACATAAAATATCCTATCATAAAGGACTCTGAGCTAGGAATGACAGGGTACCACAGGACAGGATGGGATGACAGAATCCTATCTCTGTATATGATGACTAATAAAATTTGAGTTCCTGATAAGAAATTAAACAAAGTTAAAGACAATGAATACTAAAAAATATCTTTAGATAAACTGCATTGCAATAAAACTAACCCAAGAGCAGCATGAAGACAAGTATACTTTACTGAATGTATTTACTCAGATATGATATTATATTATTAATGTACTGAAATTAATTTCAACAGTAATATAAATGAATTATATTGAATACTCATTAAATATGCCTTTGCTGATGTTTCATTTAACTTTCCATAAGGAAAAAGTCAAATTTGGGTACCAAAAAGTTCTCCAAACAAACAAAAAATTCCATTTACCCAATATATCGTTATGGTCATCATAGCTACATAAACTGAATTATTAAATATCATTGTTCAAATGCAATATTTAAAGCCTACAAGCTAGGGCTAGTAAAAAGAAAAATCTACTCAAAGTCCCAAACTTAAAGGTGCATTTTGTCTAGTAGATGCAGTGGTAAAAAAATTCAGGATTTCAAGAGCAGAGCTGAGCCTCTACTTTAAGCCAACATCAGCAGTAGGCAGTAATCCTTGGGAAAAAGTAAATTCTACAAATAAACAGACCAATTTTCCTTTAAGAGGAGAGTTAATTCTTTTCAATCCACTTTTTTTTATTACATTATTTCCCACTCTATCTACTTAGCTGGCATAAAGATAAATTTCCAAAGCTACCTAGATGGAAAATAAATAGATTCAGTGTTTGTCTAGAATTTGAATCTTTGCAAATGTAAATCAGCCCAAGTGCTCCTCACTTAAACCTTCAACTTAACAGAGCTTTAGAGGGTGGCTTTTACTTCACAGTTTAATCTATCCACTAAGATTTTTGCCTGAGCATCCTTATGAATTGACTAGCTGATGAAGAATGGAATGACCACCAACAAAGGTCACAGAGGTCGACCTATATAATTGCAGAGCTGTTCTCGGCTCTACCAAACACTGCTGTTTGAATGTTAAATTGATACAATTAAATACAGACACACACACACACACACACACACACACACACACACACACACACACACACACACACACACACAGAGAGAGAGAGAGAGAGAGAGAGAGAGAGAGACAGAGACAGAGACAGAGACAGAGAGAGAGAGAGAGAAATCTCTCCTCAGTTACTTTGCTACACGTACTAGAAACAGCAGGAGCATTTGCTTTTGACCTGAATTGTGTCTGTAGCCTCACCCACTGGGAAACCATATAAAAAGAGCACTTATTAAGAACATTACAATCTTGCACTTTAAACAATGCTTCATAAACTAAAATGCATAATTAGCTGCTGGGAGCTGGTTTTATTTATCACATCAATATTAGGAAGTTCATCCAGGTTACTCTGCCTTAATGGGAAGCATTCTAGAAAGTGACATCTTCTATTTCATAGCTGGGAAATTTGCCACAGAGGAAGAAAGCTCAGCCTCAGTACATAGCCTGGAATAGAAAACTTTAAACTGGGTGATTTTCTAAATTTTGATTCACTGAAGTGTCTTTTATGGTTTGATTAATTGGACAAAGGATCAGTATAAAATCATTCATGATCATGACCAGTAAAAACTGATACCACATTTAATTTTACTTTAATGAGGGTGCATATGCATCAAATATTTCTATGGTATGGGGAAAAAATAGAGAAAAGGAAAGAAATAAGGAACTGATGTCCAAGATGTTTAACATGCTGTTCCTGTGATGTTTATATATGAAGGTGAATTTTAAACACTGTGCGCAAGTGTTAATAAATAAAACAATTTGAACTTGTATAATGAAAGTAACCTCATAAGACAGTCTTTTGTATTTTTGTAGTCTTAACACATTTTATGTTTTTTGAACCTTCAGATTTTGTGTCGGAGACAAATTCTTCTTAAAGAATAACATGATCCTCTGCCAGACAGACTACGAGGAAGGCCTAATGAAAGAAGGTTATGCACCCCAGGTCCGCTGATCCATCAACATCACCCCTAACAACATAAAGCACTACATCCTTTTATCTTTTTTGCTCCCGTGTATATAAGAATTGACACAGGAACCTACTGAATAGGGTAGTGGTAGGACAGCAGGATGGCCATATGAAATTGAAGGTGGACTGCATCTGTATGTAGTGAAATTGCCCCCGTTCAAGAGTTGAATGTTCATTATTAAAGAAAGGAAAGTAATGTATATATATTGCCGAATTTTTTGCTTGCTATTTGTTTTGTGTCATTTGGCATGAGATGTTTATTTTGGACTATTGTATATAATGTATTGTAATATCTGAAGCACAAATGTAATACAGTTTTATTGTGTTACCATTTGTGTTTTGTTTGCTTCTTTGTATTGTTGCATTTAGTACAATCAGTGTTTAAACTTCTGTATATTTATGCTTTCTGTGTCTACCAGCCATTTTCAATGAGCTATACCTTTCTAGTAAGAACTGAAAAGCAAACCTCACTGATGACACATAGATAAAGCAAAACTACCAACTTTAGAATACAAAAATAAACACACGCAAAACAGTGAGTGACATCCACTTCTTATGGCTACCACGGTTTGATGTATTCACGTTCTCATGATAACCCCTATTTTCAGGGGACTAAAGCTCAGCTTTAAAAAAATGATAAAGATTTCATCTAAAGCACTTTCATTTTATACCAACGTGAAAAGTGCCATTTTTAGAATGACTTTAAGGCTTAGTGATGTCCTTTTAATATTCTTTATTGTGCTCCTTACTTTCACTATAGATTTATTCTGCTTTTCTTGTTTCAATCACACACCCTATGTGAACCAGTGCCTTTGGGTAGCATGTAAAAAAATTTTCCAAAGGGTTACTCTTAATGAAGAAGGTATTGCCACAATTGTAACATAATTTTTCACATTTTAAATTTCTTTTATAAATGATGTCCAGGCTTCTCCCTAAAAGATGGGGCTTAATGTCTTTATGGCTAATGAATCAATGACACTGGACAGACTTAAATGTGAATCTACTGAAATTAGGATAATGTACATTGAGACTATGGTGGCATTGGAGTCAAATAGTGATCTGCTCACAGCAATGTAATTATAGGTATAGAATCTTATAGAAGAGAAGCAAAGGGGTGATAAAAAGTTGAGAACTGTTTGGTGATTATATATTTTACCTGCCATTTACACATTCAAGACACTTTGAGTTTGAGTATGTAACACTTCCTCTGCCCCTCATGTTCTTTACCATCTTCCTACCCAGATTATGTAACACAGGCTGAAGTTTATCATTTCTTCCTTTTTTTTTTTTTTTATGGTGAAGCGTTTTCCCCTTACTTAAATGATAGCTGCTGAAGAAGAATGTTCTAGAAACAGAAACTGTGGGAAATGATTACTTAAATTGCAATTAAGGAAATAAAACCAAGAATATGGTTCCCTCCTCTGCTCACACTTTGTTATTTTGGTTTTGTATTCTGTGGTGAAACGCATTTCCCACAAATCCCCTCCGTACAGGCACCATGGACCAGATTTGTTCTTAAGCAAACTCCTCACCGTGGGCTTTTTTATTTTGTTCTTCATCACTTTTACAGGAAATGTCTCCCACTGTTATTTGTATGACAAATTTTCCCTGCCAGTTTCTGTACTACAGATGGCAATTAAGTGTTCTACCTACATTCTTGGTCTGGGGCCAAAATATTAACCTGGAAACAATGCTGGTGTGGCTTTGAATGGTTATGAAACATATGTTTATTAGGGAACTGCATGAGAATCTGAATATTGCCTCATAAAAGAACATGGCTCTGTAAGAAGTGAATGATAGGTATATTTTCTGAATCCATCATTGCTAAAAGTGTGCATATCACTCTTAATTCAAATTTGAGGTAGGATGAAAAATTGTGAGGGTATCCATTCGGAGTCCACAGGTGATTCTTCTCTCCTTCTCAGCCCAGTAAGTTTGTGAAAAGATAAGACAGGCTTAGCTTAAAACATACAAAACAAAATTGGGAAAGATGATACACAGCAAGGGAAGGGGACAGAGGAAGGAGGCACACAGTAGGGGAAGGGGCCACAGCAAGGGAAGGGGCCACAGCAAGGGAAGGGGACACAGCAAGGGAAGGGGACAGAGGAAGGGGACACACAGTAGGGGAAGGGGACACACAGCAAGGGAAGGGGACAGAGGAAGGGGACACAGCAAGGGGAAGAGGACACAGCAAGGGAAGGGGACAGAGGAAGGGGACACACAGTAGGGGAAGGGGACACAGCAAGGGAAGGAGACACAGCAAGGGAAGGGGACACAGCAAGGGAAGGGGACAGAGGAAGGGGACACACAGTAGGGGAAGAGGACACAGCAAGGGAAGGGGACACAGCAAGGGAAGGGGACACAGCAGGGGAAGGGGACACAGCAAGGGAAGGGGACACAGCAAGGGAAGGGGACAGAGGACAGGGACACACAGTAGGGGAAGGGGACACAGCAAGGGAAGGGGACACAGCAGGGGAAGGGGACACAGCATAAAGAAATTTTCCTTACAGCCTTGCTGGCTCCTCTTGACAGTTGTTAAAAGTTTACATGAACTTTATATGGTTTTCCAAATAATTCTCAGTTTTTCACATCAAAATGGGTTTTCATATTATCTATCATAGGTCAAAATATGTGTCAACTGGGAATAAACTTCTCTTGGTTTTTGAAAGCTGTTCAACCATCCTTGCATTCCCTAAAATCAAAGCATCTACATTGCTTGTACTTCATCCTTGAGAAAGTCGCTCACCTGGACTAAAGATTAAGGTCTTTATCTCTTTAGATTATCTTTAATCTCCATGAAATTGTGAACCGAGACAAAGATACATTTCCAGTTTTAAGCTGTTTTCCAATTATTTGGCCACAAATATTAGCAGTTTTGACTGAAGCCTTAAGCTACTTGTCCTGGGGACACCGAACCTCCAACACTTGATCAGTCAGTTCTTCTCTTTGCATTGTGTGGCCCTTATATCATGGTATCTGATGCTCCAGCAAGACACCTCACAGAGTTCTCAGTTCACACGTTTCTAGTTCTCAGCAGACATCTCTGAAGGCTACTCACAATGAGAGACCAGGCAACCACCACGCCACCCACATTCCAAGCAGAACAGCAGACCTGTGTATAACCTCACTTTCATCTTGCCTATACATCTATGGACTCTTGTTCATTTTTTTAGTATTTGGATTCATGTTTTCAATAGAAAGGGCACTCCACTATTTAATGATACTTAGTTGGCAAAGGCAAAGCCGGTCCCAAAAAAGCATGTGTTATCCATGTAAAAATGAAAACGTCCTTCCTAAAGGTAAATCTCAACAAGCATAAGGAAGCTACCTCATTTCCTTCTTCCAATAAAAATGTTAAAGATCCCTGAAGGAGGTTTTCTGCTATTTTACATTTGAAGAAAAATATGTTCAAAATGAAGGTAGCAATTGCTGGCTATGATTTTCTTAGTGCATTTGCATATATTTTAAGTGATTCAGTTGAAAATAACTGTGTTACTGTCAGCTGACTAAATTTCAAATTTTCTATAAAATGAATTAAAACAAAAACATCAGCTAAATTCTATGTTTTCAAGAAAGACACGTGGTGCCTTCATTAAAACAGGGAGGGGACATGCAATCTCGGGTTTAAGAAAAACAAAACAAAACATACCACCCACAAACAGTTTTGTTTTAACTATCACTTTAAAGCAGCTTGCTCTATCACTTAAACCATTTCAGAGAAAAGATACAGGCCAAACATGTTTAGTGTTCACTTCAGCGAGTTGCAAAAACAATCTGCATGTTTATTGTAATAGGCCATTAACACAGCATACAATTTAGGCAAAAGCCTTTCGATCACTACTTTTTCTTAAAAATGCTACTTACTATACATGCTTTTTTTAAAAAAAAAAAAAACAACAAAAACATGATTCCATTCAGAGCAATAAGAACTGAAGGATTGAAACAGTCACTTATTTCAGATGGACTTTACAGAATACCACTGTGTATCAGGATTTGTTCTGTGTACTTTATTGCCTGTGGAAACATGGAGGCAGATTTCACATATCCGGTCCTTTAATTCTGTCTTCTTGAGCATTGGCACTCATCTTAAGCCTACTCATAATGAGCACAAAAATACGAACATCTTCTAACGACAGCGTGTCATTGGTGTGAAAGCCTTAGAAAATATCTCAAGTCATCGATGTGTTCAGAGAATTATCTCACCCAAATTACTCATTAACTCAATAGCACATAATAAAAAAAGAACACCAATTAATTAATGAGTCATTCTCAGATTGCTTTGATTACCACTGAGCACAGTTGAACAGTGGCTATGAATGGAGCTGTCTCTCCTTTTTTCATTGTTGGCAATTGTGTCATCATTTGGCTGATGCCGGTCTTATATTTAGTACATGCCTATAGGTAATTGGGCGATTAGTATCATAAATGAAGAACTTAGAGAGTCTGCTTCTTCTAAGACCTCAGAAAAATAAAGAGCGCTTGCTTTCACTACAGCTTCCTTAGCAGTCGAGCTGTTTAGGTATATCATCTTTCTAAAGATACAGTTATGCCTTTAGAATGAAGATTTAGAGTTTCCATATTGTGCAATATCTGAGTTATCTTTTAAGACACTTACAGGTGAGTTGTACAGTGCATTTACACATATGAGATTTAATTTCAATAATAACCCCACGAGACTAATATATGCACCACCAATGCCAGGTTCAGAAATGTTTTCTTAGCCTCAAAGGACATTTTGATTTTGGAGAGTTTGGTCATAGTGGATCTTTGGGATAGGGAGAGACAATAGGGGGAGGGCTCTTGAAGAATAAGCAACCAAATATGCTACAAAGTCACAAATAAAACTTTCTCAGCCATGTTGGTAAATGCCATTCCAGTATGCTTACAGAATAATTACAACAGTTCCCCTAGGTAAGTGAGAAACATCTGTTGGTAACACATAACAGGTGCTAACAATTAAACATACTGAACTTTTAAAAAATGTTTTTAATTAGAAGAATCTTGTTTTGTAAAAAGAGGAAAAAAAAACATGTTAAATTCAAAGATATTTCTGGTTTACACATCCAGATCACGTTATGTGTAAAATTGTAAGGCCCAAGTCACTGTGTATCATCTGTGGTTTCTGTTTGGCTCAGATCATTGCAATCAGAACTGGACTATAATTCATCACACTTTTTACACAGTTGGTATTCTGGTATGAGAAGCTATGTCCTCATGAAACTGGTGTGGTAGAAATGAAAAGGGGTATTTGGCATTTACAGGTAAGGTGGCTGCCCTTAACTGAACCAGACTGAGATGAGTGACATATGCCAGAGACATCGGGGACCAGGGAACAATTCATGTGTGTTATGCAACATGTTTGTAGGATGTCACCTTAATAGCTCTTGATAAATACAGGCAACATCTACTAAGTAAAACCATGGACTGGTTAGCTTTCTGAGACCTCAAGCAGCATATAAATATTTAAGTATTATATGCCAGTTTTTATGATTTTATATTTATTCACTTATTATTTTGAGATTGTTTCTTCCACTGTTACATAGGCATGCAGGTACTTGATGTTACATCCAGACTTACTCAAGGTCAAGTGAACTAGAGGTCCTAAGTGGAAGCCATGAGGTTTACACAGATATCTGGATGTTGGCCCCACAAATAGTGTAAATTTCTAGGTGTACATTGCTATCTTTTTGTTAGCACTATCATTATTGTTTTTATAGCCTCTAGAATAATCAGGAGCTCTCAAGTAGTATCTACACACGAGCAAAAATTTCAGACACTTTAGAGTTAATGTAGTCATGTAAAAAAAGGTAGCTTGGGGCTCTGGAACAGTTGATAGAGTATTTGTCTAGCATCAATAAAGTCCTAAGTTCAATCATCAGACCTGCAGAAACAAGGAATGGTGGCATATGCCTCCAACCTCAGCACTCTAGATCGATAAAGAAGTATCAGAAATTTCCACCGAGTATCAGAAATCACAACTCATCTTGGGTTACATAGCAACTTTAAGGCTATCCCGGACTACATGAGAAAATATTTCTAAAAACACAAAAGGATAGAAGGCAAAGGCAGAGTAGGAGGCAAAGGAAGGAATGATTTAAAAAAAAAAAAAGAATGATCATATTTTCCCAAGTAACAGTCTACATGGAAATTTTCCTGCATGACCCATGGAGGCCTTTCTTTGAACCTGTAGAGCCTCCATATCAAGTCTCTTAATAGAGCAGCGTTGAAAACAAGAGCTGTCTCAGTTCAAGAGTAAATGTCGACTGAAAGCAGATGAATAAGCTACAGTGAAGAGTAATAAGACATAAGGACTGAGACGTCAAGAAAATAGTTGACTCTATATCAATATTTGATGGTTTATAGACCTTCGTCACACGAGGTGAGGTTAAGACTAGATCCTCTGAAATAATGTGTCAAACTAGACTTGAAACACAGAGGTTCTGAGGGTGCTGGATTCAGGTTAATATCAATCAGCTAAGGACCAGTTGTCTTAGAAGCAACTACACAGAAGTAACAGAGAATATAATAGATTGTTAGTCACATTACCTAGAGAAAATGTTCAAATGTCCATGTTAATACAGAGAAAGCTATGTGGCATCCCTGTTTCCACTGCACCAAATACCCACATCCTGCCCTTCCTACGGTCACTTCCACATAGAGGGGTATCTGGACCTGTCATCAGTAATATTGTTCATTGAATGGTCCTAATGGAAGTTTGAACTGAATAAATATTCAGTGATTTTGGTATAAAATTACAGTTTAAACTAAAGAGTTTAAAAAAAAAAAAACATGATTAAACTGGATCGCACATTTTACAAAACTGCAGAGATTATTCAATGTTTAGAAGCACTTATGGCTCTTGCGGAGGACACACCTCAGTTCCCAGTACCCATAGGGTGGCTCAGAACAGCCAGAAACCTCAGTTTGCAGGAGTCTGATCTAGAGGGTTCTTCTAGTGTCCATGGTCTTTGCAAGATAGTGTTACACATAAACTCATGAAGGCAAACACACATATATATAGAGAGAAAATGAGTAATTAAATTATAAAAAGTAAAAAAAAAAAAAAAGAAGAAAGGAAAAACAGAAGAAAAAGGAAGAGAGGGGGAAGGAAGGAGGAAGTGAGGAGAGAGGGAAGAGGGAAGGTAGGAGGGAGGGAAGGAAGGAAGAAAGAAGGAAGGAAAAGAGTATGTGGCTTCCACAGACAGAGTCTGGCAGACTGTCAGCCTTACCTCAAGTAACAATTTCCATGTTCTTAAGGAAACTGTAGTTAACTGTGGAGGGTGAAAGAGGCCAGGAGAAGCTGTAGAATTAGGTTGGATGCACTTGCTGACAGACAGGTAATAAGAAGTAGGTATGCAACAATTCAGAGTTCTGTTGGAAAGAGCTAGGTGACTTTACACACACACGCACACAGACACAGACACACACACGCACACAGACACACACACACACACACACACACACACACACACACACACACACACACACACGGGCATCTACCATGATTTGCTCTATACCAAGCATCTCAAAATTCTGTTTGATATATGGAATATGCTTGTTCCTTTTTAAAAACTCGATTTATTAAAAAATAAAATTTTATAAAACACAAATTTTCAACACATTTGTACACCACTGCTACATCTAAAAAGCAAACCCTATAAATGTAAATCAGATTTGACCACATAAAGTTTGATCATAATCTTAGAGTCTTCTGAAGATTTTAATCAAATCCTCTCTAAGATTCAGGCAACTTCATAGACAAGAACTCTCACAATGAGTAAAAAACTGCTTCTATATATTTAAAGCTGT
Organism: Phyllotis vaccarum; assembly: GCA_033318265.1. Lineage (NCBI taxonomy): Eukaryota > Metazoa > Chordata > Mammalia > Rodentia > Cricetidae > Phyllotis > Phyllotis vaccarum. The sequence continues at coordinate 79,039,178 of JARWLC010000011.1, forward strand.
AACAAGCATCAGTAATTTAAATGAATATTTCTACCCTTTGCTTCTGACTTTGCTGAAGCTTCACTAATTGGAATTCTTTTAAAGCATTAGAGTTTAGTTTTAAAGAGAGATTTATACAGGATCTGTGATAACTGTATGGATGCTGATTGAGCAAACAGAAATGCTGGTTCCAAAATATTCAAACTTAAACATTAAATTGGAAAATAATGCAATGATAAAATTCCCTGTTACATTTCTAGAACTTTTTAAAGTTCAAATATTTTCCAAGTATTAAAATTCCTTGCGACCTAATCTCCTTTCTATCCCTAAATTGATATGCATGTTAATGTTGTTGGACTCTTATGGTGACATTTTAATATATAATTAGAAGCTATGAGACCATTTAGAGATTTTTATCCTTTAAGAAGTAAGGGCTTAAAATTATGCAGTCAAATTTCCTATTAGGAAATTTGGTGAATCCTTCTTCTTACACAAATTATTAGACCATTTTTGAGATTAATTACCATGCATTACCAGGCATGTTCTTCCTGTGATTTATCACTTCTCTATCATCAATATCCTCTATTTAAAATGGCGATAAGGGCTGGGAGTGATGCACTTGTTTTTGGTCCCAATACTCAGGAGACAGAGTCAGGCAGATTTCTGTGAGCTTGAGACTTACTTCATCTACATAGTGATTTTCAGGCCCAGTCAGGCTACATACTGAGACCTTTTCTCAAAAACAAATAAACAAAAACCAAAAAAAAAAAAAAAAAAAAAAAAAAGACCCTACTCTAAAAAAAAACGAAGACAAAATGCAAAATCTTTACTGTGTAAATATATGTACACACAATAGTATAAAGAGGGCACATATTTCATTCCATGTAACAATTTTATATCCATTATTTTTGCAAACATTTACAGTCTCTATGCTTTCAGGGACTGATATACAATATACATGCATTTAGTAACATGTTATGTTCAAGTATTTGTGTGGTGGTGTTGGTACTGGGAGCCCACCCAGAGTTCTTATTGAGATGTCAGTCAAAAAGTTTATTTTAAAAGACAATGCCTTTGGAAAACCAGGCAACCAAAACCCAAAGCCTTTTGAGAAATGCAAAGTGAATGCAGCAAGGCGAAGGTGTGAACACTTGAGAAAAGGGGAGCTCAACCCAAAAATTGCAGAGTACAAACTAACATGTTGTGAAATAGCAAGAACAGAAGCCATTTATACCGAGGCACACTTGGTATTAAACAATGTAACCTGGATGCTGAGAAGATGAGAATGGAAAAAGAAAAAACAAAGAGCAAAGCAGAAGACCTAAGCCTCTACACGAGGATTTTCATTCTCAAGGGTGTATAAAAGATCACACATGTGCTATGCACTTTGCTGCTACCAGTTTGTGAGGACCTTGGTTTTTATTGTTGTTGTTTTTTTGGTAAAATTGATTATATTGCTTAACTCAAAATACATTTAATTTTTAAAATTACATTTAGTGTGTGTGTGTGTGTGTGTGTGTGTGTGTGTGTGTGTGTGTGTACTTACATGCCACAGATTTTGTGTGTCAGTTTTAGAATATGTTAAACAAAATGTGTGAGAGACAGGGAGATAGTTCTTTGTTCTTTCCTTCCAGAGTGTGTATTCTAGGGATCAGACTTAGGTCATTAGTCAGGCTTGCCCATAATCTTCTTTACCAACTGAACCATCACATCAAAATATAGTTTTATGCTATGAATAATTCTCATGACTCTGTTTAATGGGTAATTGTGATTTATTATGATATAAATTGGGCAAATACACGCACAAATACAGAACCAAGTAAAAAGCTGTTAGATAATAGATGAGGAGAAAAGTTTCTCTCTGTCTTTCCCTGTACTAGTAGACCCTTATATGCTTGGTCTATGGCTCAGGATTATTATTAGCTATTTCTTGCATCTTATGTCAACCTGTTTCTATTAATCTATGTATTACCATGTGGCTTTGGGGCATTACCTGTTTTCTCACCTCTTGCTTCTTTGGCCGCTGGATCCTGTCTCCCAGACTCTGCTCTTCTTTTCCTGTCTCTCTGCTTAGATTTCCCTCTTGGCTGTAAACTTTCTTACCATAGGCCAAAACAGGTTCTTTATTAACTAATGATAGCAACACATATTCACATCATATGGAAAGACCATCCCACAACACTTTCTCTTTTCTGTCTAATAAAAAAAGATTTTTAACTTTACCATAGTAAGATTACATAAAATAAAATGGTTATCAAGCAAGAATTACAGTTCCAAAACCTTATCTATTTGTGTTTGGCAAAATTAAAGAAAATAGTATATCATCTATCCCATTTTTGTGAGTCTAAAGTTTCATATCTAATTTACCTTTTATTATAATGAAGGGAAACTATAATTATAATGATCTAATCTTCAACATTATCAAAGACCCTATATAATACTATCTGAGTAAATGGAAAGTACATAGTAAGAAACTTACAAAATTCTAGAAATGAAAGAGTCATCTGGCTGCCTAGGCAGTCACTCAAAGGTCCTCTGCAATGCTGGGGCATCTATCTTCAGTCTACAGACCACGGGTCTCTGAGAGACATTCTAGCGAAGTAGGAAATTTGAAAGAGTGTCTCACATATTGGCAAAGTTTATCAATTGTTTTCCTGTGTGTCCTACAGGACGTTTGGCAGTTTCTTGTATGAAGCAGGAACTTGAAGGACCAACACACTTGTTTTGGTTAAGTTCAGTGGTCATCTTCCTATGGGTTCTGCATGTCAAGTTTATACAGCATACTGTCAAGCAGTCAAGACAAGGGCACTTTCTCCCAGTGGCAAACTTTTGCCTCAAAGAAAGAAAACTTCATATGGAATTTCTTCAATGCCCATCATCTTCTCTGAAGTAGATTGGTGCTGCCAGGAACAGATGTATCTTAATGTCTAGAAAGGTCTAACTTCTAAAAACATTTTTAATGCCATATTCTGTAGTTCTTTGAAATGTTTGAAAATTGCCTATCTAAATAGCATATATGTTTGTATATCTGGAAAACTTACCATGAATATATTTGGTTATTATAGATAACTATTAATATGTATTTTTAATTATATAATTTTAAATAAGTTGTGTAAACATAATACCTTAAACAAAAGTAGTAATATATACACAGTATAATAAAAGTGACCCTAAATTTATATCAATAAACCAAAATCCATACTATTGCAAAGTATTTTGAGATTAACAGTTGTTTACTTACTGTTTTGGAAGAAAGTAGAATCAATAATCTTTATTATCATTTCTCCATGAGATCCTTTTTTCTTTAGAAAGAAATTGCATTTATAATTAATACCCCTTAAGTAAAAACAAGCACTTATAAAAAGCATTTTGGGAATTTGTGGCATAGTTTTTCATACTGTTTCCTACTGATTGGGGGGTGGTGGCAATCTTGTGAGGCTCTTGAGAAAATTTAGAATTGTGATTAAATCTTGGTTATAGTAATCTATGAAGTTGCATCATCACAGCCAGTTGCCTTGAAGTTGTTCTGGATGTTGGATCTTCTGAGCCATGACTGTCTTTCAAGACCTTCAGGGAGTCTTTGTAAATTAAACCATATTATCCTTACAATAATCCACAGGTTCTCATGTTCTGTGGAAACAAAAGAAGAACCTCTTTTCTAAAGCAATATATCCATAGACCTAAATATTAAGTTCAAAATACCTTTAAAATATATATGTTGGTTTAACTCTTATAATCAAATGCCTCTCTGAGTAAAATATCTCAAAAACAACACAATAATATACAATATCCAGATTCTGTGTATTTTCTATCTTTATGTGGCTTTTTAAAAAACTCTATTTCTTTTTTAAGGACTTTCTCTACTCTTTATTTTCTTCTTGCAACCTTACATATATTTTTAAACAGCTAATATAGGTTTTTTTTCTACCCAAACCTGCCTTATTTTATATCTTTTCTGACCAGGAAAGTTTTTAAACTTTTAAGGTGTACAGCTAAAACAAAAGCAGTACCTTGACTGCTAGTCCCACCTTGCTTGGCTTTTCAATATGATACAGATACCAGTGAGTCAGTTTGGCCACTCAAATTCTTAGAAGCAGTATTAAGTAGCTAGATAGCAAGGTGCTATGTTTTTAAGCCTAGAACTGTTCTCCCAAGTCCACAAGCAATAACTTGGTGAAGCCTCTTTGTATCATGACATACGAGAGACCATGGGAGTCTGCTATGTTGCTGCTGATACCTGCCATAGCCAGGGGATGCAGTTCTGTACCCCAGTCCTGTGGTGTACAATATGACTAGGAAGTTTCTCTTGGCTCCATTTTAGAAACTTTTTTAAGCTCTTGGGTTTTATGCGAAAATTTGGGCCTCACATTGGGTGCCAATTTTATTAGTCCTGATGAGAACTTACTTTTTAAACCTCCAGAAACCATTTTAAAAAAACAAACAAGTAGATAAATAAATATATATTTTGGCTCACAACTTTGACTTAAATACCTGTTTTAGGGTTTTTATTGCTGTGAAGAAACATCATAGCCATAGCAACTCTTATAAAGAAAACATTACAGTTTAGAAATTCAGTACATTATTATCATGGTTGGACATGGTCTCTATACTAGGTCTCCATTTAGAGACACCCCTGACCCAAGCCTGGCCTCAGCAGCTTTCCTTAGTCTCGGAGTTAAATTCTATAGCCCCTTTCTTTTATCCTCAACTCTAAAGCCAGCTGACAAGTTCTTTTGCTTATTAGGGCTGAGACAGTGCCCTCTTGTTCAATTGCAACTTCATCAGCTTTCTAATTTCCATTGTTTTCCTCACTGCCTAAAGCTTGAATGTTGATGAACTTGCTCTGTAGACCAGGCTTCCCTCAGACTCAGAGATCTGTCAACTTCTGCTTTTGGAGTTCTGGGGTTAAAGGTATGCACCATTGCACCCAGCTCTAAGATTCTCTTTAATTCTTTTCTCACTAGTTGGAAATTCAGTTAGGTGGATCTTTCCCTGGGTTCACCACTCCCTTTATACTCTCTCTTAGTTTATCTCCGTGAACTCAGCATTTATCTATCTCTACTCCACTTTCCAATGCTTGTTTTCTCCTCAAACTTTTTATCTTGTAATTTGCCCTGCTCAGCTTGGTCTTTTTTCATTACCAATCTTCTTTAGAGTTACCACTAATAACCACACGACAGAGCCTATACTATGCTGTCTTTAAATTCCCTCCACCAACAGAAGTCATCTAATATTTTTCATTCTCTAGCAGACTTTTTATACAAGGGCAAAATGCACCCCTTTTCTTTGCCAAAATATCACAAGGAAGTTCTCCAGGAAACATACTAACATTCTTCTCTTCTGAGATTTCTTGAGCCAGCCCCTGACAGTTCAAGTCATTCTGAGCACCTATTGTCTTTCACGTTCCTTCTATCATGGCCCACTAAACAGTGCTTAAAGCATTCCACTGATTTTTTTTAACCCAGTGTGCCAAAATCAAAGTCTGAATTATTCCAAACAAACAGGTCTATCACAGCAATATACCAGGCCCTAGTACCAACTTCTACCTTGTTAGAGTGTCTATAGCTGTAAAGAGACATCATGACTATGGCAACTCTTATAAAGGAAAACATTTAATTGGATGGTTTATGGTTCAGATGTTTAGTCCATTATCATCATGGTGAGATATGATGGTATGCAGACAGACATGGTGCTGGAGAGGTAGCTGGGAGTTCTACACCTTTCACAGATAACAGGAAGTAGTCTATCTCACTGGGCATGGTTTGAGCATATATAAGACCCGAAAGCCTGCCAACACAACGATACCCTTACTCCAACAAGAATGTACCTACTCCAACAAGGCCACAGTTTGCATTAGTACCATTCCCTTTGGAGGTTATTTTCTTTCAGTCTACATAACAGCAGACTCACTCAGAAGAATCCTGTGAACAAAGTCCACATAATTCTTCTCTAAGTTTTGTCATCTGCGGAATGAAGTTATCAGTGTCTGAGTTTTGGTACTTCACTGGTGGTTGGATCTCAGAAGATGTGCCCTATAGGAATATTCCTTTACCCATACAGCAAGAGCTTCTGAACACACATATGATAAAGCTTTAAAAATATTAAATGCAAGACAGCATTACAAATGTTCAATTTCAGAAAACTTACTCCAACTGAAATGTATTATGGTTAGAAAAGTAGGAGTGTGGATTGGAGGGCACAGTGTCAAAATTTCTTTGATGTGGGCTAGAAGATGGCTCAAAAAAAAAAAATAACTTGCCACTTAAGATAGACAGCCTGAGTTCAAGAACTTATGGAAAAAGGTGTGGCATCAGTCATCTGTAACATCAGCACTTCAGTGTGAGATGTGTGGTGATATATTTTATACTTAATAAAATCAGCCTGGAATATCAGAGAACAGATTTACCCATAATCAAGCCAGGAGGATCAGAGAGTGTTAACTCATATCTTTAATCCCAGCACAGGAAAGTCTGAAAGTGGTGGCCTCCACCTTTAATTCATAACTCAGGAAACAGAGATCTTTCTGTGTTTTTGTGAGTTCAAGATCTAACTCCCAAACAGTTGTAGTTCACATCTTTAATCCTAACTCTAGGATTATGATGCAAAGTTAAACATAAAAGTACAACAACTGGGTGAAGAAGATATTTAAGTCAGACATAGGAAGACGTTGAGGTTTTCTGTAGAAGTGATGGTTGAGGAAGGTAGCATTTACCCTGGGAAGTTGCCTGGGTGAGAATTGACTGTGGTCTGTTTCCTCTCTCTGATAGTCCAGGTTTTCCCCAATATCTGGCTCTGATTTTCATTTCAACCAACTAGAATTGGTGTTTCAGAGATGAAAGAAGGAAACAGGAGTATCATCCAGAATTTAAAATACAAAGCAAAGAAACAAGATGGAAAGAGACCTAATTGGTAAGGAGTTATTCTCTGACCTCTATGTGGGCAACATCGCATGCCTGTGCCCACCATCAAATAAATAAACCTTCATTTAAAAGATTATTTGAGTGGCTAAGGAAAATAAAACAGAAATCAATACTAATGAGTAGAATAGCAGGTATTTTCAGTTCCTGTTCAATACTCTTTCTTCCATCTTTCTTATTAATGTCCCATGGAGCATGCCCAAGGTTGCTGTATCTGAATATGGCTGTTTGATATCAGTGTAGTCTGTGGGAATCCACAACAATCAGTGATGATGTTCTGCACATTTATCATTATTTCTGTGATGCTCCTATTCTTGAGCACAAATGGAAGTTAAGTGCACCCAGCCATTTAAAACCCAGATGAGCAAGGGATACAATTGTAAACTGACAGAACCTGCAAGAGCAATGAAATTGTGGTCCTGCTGGGTCAGGGCAAGCCTTAGACAGCCTTGTAAATTCATGTGTAATTTACCTCTGGATATTCATCCCTTTGTCTAGCCACCTCTTGTGTCTTTGACTGAGTTTCTATTACAACTAGCTAAGAAAACCTTGAGTGATACAGTTGGCTTACAGAAACCTGGAAAATTATATAGTACATTTTGAATTTGTACACAAGGCTGATTCGCAGAAGATTTTGAGGGAAGTCATTGTTGCCACATCCATATCATGATTTCATCCCTCCTAATTTGCTTCCTTAATATCCCAAGAAAGCATGAAGGTGAAATTTCCAGTGTCTGTGTCCTTACTCTTATCTTACATGGCCCTGAAAGCCTGCACTCTTCAACATCAATTAAGCACTGAATATTAGAATATTATAATTTATCTAATTTTACATATGGTCACTGGAAAAGGCTAAGGTCTTATTAGACTGCCATAAAACAACATAGAAAGAAGGATTCAAGAAACAGCCGAGGTATTTTTCAAGTCATTAGTTGGAACCACAGACAGATCAGAGAGAAAGCCATTGTGCAAATGTCAGGCCTCTCAAGGTTATTTCCCCTTGAGGAGATAATGTCAGATGTCTGCTCTGGAGGAAAGGAGGTTCTCCTGCCCTCCCCACCGAGTCCTTTCTGGAGATTCTCCTGTAGATCAACCCTCATCTCTAAGCTGTTCTTGGCTCCTTTTGGGGGAAAAATTATCAAGGATAAAATACTTATCGCATTGATGTAAATATGTTATCAAAACATGGCTATTTAATTAAACTTTTACTTTTCCACCTTTAAATAATAATATAGTAATGTTAGATAAGAAGCTGAATTGAAAAATAATTATTATATATAAAAAAGTAATGCCCCATATCCCCTTTCTTCCCTTTCCAATCCATAGATATGTACTTCACTGCAGGTAAGAAATTTATGAAATCCATTAATTTTATTTTATTTGGTCCTGAATCTAAATTCTGGTTTCACTCATATGATCCTTAAGAAAATCCCATTTTTTAAACTTCCATTCAAGCCAATCTTCTACTTCAATCTGCCCATGTTCAAAGTGCTAGATATTCTCTGTCTGTACAAAAGATACTTTAATAATTAACTAACTCCCAAGGCATCATCTCAAGAGCATTCTCTCTTACGCTTCTGGGAACACTTATTCAGTATTTCTATACACTAATCGCTGCGGGAATCCAGGCACATGTGGAGAAGAGTGTGGTTAGTGCACAGAAAAGACACAAAAGCACCAAGATACACAGGACATTTTTTTTTTAACTTTAAGTAGCTCTCAGCATGCAGGAAAATAAGGGAAACACAGCTCCATGTCATGACAGGTATGAGCAGGTATGCTGGAGTAAAGAAAGGGAATAACTGCAGTAGATTAAAGAAACTGCAACTAGCATGTCAAGGAGTTGTGCATTACATTGCAATAATGAGGGCTGGGACGCACCTCAGAGTTTAAAAGCACTGACTGTTCTTCCAGTTGACATGGGTTTGGTTACCACACCCACACTGCAGCTCACAACTTTCAGTAACTCCACTTCCCAAAGACCTGCTATCCCCCACTAGCCTCTGCCACTACCAGGCATATATGTTCCACAGATATACACACAGGTAAAATACCCATGTATATAAAATATCCCATTCATCTTACAGTATAGTCACCTCTAAATCTATAGCACTTTAAAAGTGTGTGTGGGGGTGGGGGGGGTGTGCGTGTGTGTGTGTGTACCAGATATCCTGACTCAGGAAATCTAGAAACCCATTCAAATGTGGAGACCATTTACACAGAAGAGGGGGTGCCCCCCAAAACTACAAAACAAGGAAGGCATGAAAACATGTCAGGTTAATATTTTTAGAGTTCGGGTAGCCTCTGAAGGCAGGATGGCCACCAAGGAACAGCTGATGCTGACAAACACCTTGAGGATGTGAAATTCTCTTGTAGAAAAGGCCCATAAAGAGAGAAATTTCCAAAACACTCAGGAAAGAGCTGATTAGAAGAAGGTGCCAGTTTGTTTGAAAAGATGGCTTTTTAGAATATTGCATTTATACTGCCTTGAGATAGAACTTGGAAACAGAACTATTTATACTTAAGCAGAAAACCCATGCCCACAAACCTAAAGAAATTAGATATTTGTGCAATTGGGTGGTAAAGACAATGCCCTCCACTCTTCAAATTTTATGTCTTGAAAAAGACTCTTAATTCACAGAACAAATCTTACTTTCATAAGTGAAAAATGCCTTATTTAAACTGTTAGATTTGAAATGAACAAGAAACAATAAAGTTAAAAGATTAAAGAATTCACAATGGTTTGTTACTCTACCTCATCATATTACTTTCAATATGGCATTGTTTCAAAATTGTCTTTTTATTTAACATCTAGGCAGAATTGTAGTCAGAATTACTACATTACTCTATGATAATCAAGAACTTTTAATTTTACTTTTTATTTAAGATTTTTAAAAATTTATTTTACACATATTCTTCTCATCCTTCTTCCCTCTCCCCACCCAGCCCTCCTCCCCAACCCACCTACCTACCATTTCCTCCCCTGAAAATGTACAGTCTCCCATTGGGAGTCAGCAAAGCCTGATACATTCTGTTGAGATTGTTCAAGCCTCCCCCCACCCCCCCCGCATCAAAGCTGTGCAAGGTGTCCCACCATAGGTAATGGGCTCCCAAAAAAGGCAGCTCATGCACCAGGAATACATCCTGATCTCATTGCCAGGAGCCCCTCAAACAGACCAAGCTACATAACTGTCACCCACACACCAAGGGCCTAATCTGGTCCCATGCAAGCTCTATAGCTAGTCTAAAGTCCCACAAGCTTGGTTCAGTTGTCCCTGTATATTCCCCCCCCCCATCATAATTTTGACCCCTGTCTTGCTTATATAATAATCCCTTTTCCCTCTCTTTGACTGGGCTCCCGAAGCTTGGCCCGGTGCTTGGCTGTGGATCGCTGCATCTGCTCCTATTCCTTATTGGATGAAGGCCCTGGGATGACAGGATATTTACCAATCTGATAACTGGAGTGGGCTAGCTCAGGCACCCTCTCCACTATTGCTAATAGTCTAAACTATGGCCATCCTTGTGTATTCCTGGGAATTTTCCTAGTTCTAGGTTTCTCTCTAATTTCATGATGCCTCCCTCTATCAAGATATTATTTTTCATTTCTCTCCTGTTACAGCTGAACCACCCTGTTCCCTTATGAAGAATGCTTTGCTTTTAACTGTCTAATTTCCCAAACCATTTCTTTTATATGCAGGAGGCTGGGCAGGATTCCTAGAACCCACATGGTAGTTCACAATCATCTGTTACTCTGCTTTGAAGAGATTCAATGCCCTTTGTGGTCTCTACTATAGTTGGCACACACATGGTCCACACATACATGCAGATAACACACTCATACATATAAATAAAAATAGATTAATCTTAAAAAAACTATACAACTACAACTAATAAAATTGATATTTTAAAAAATATTTTATTTCTTTTACCCATCCTGTTTCTTTTTTCCATAACATGAGATAAAATAGACTCTAATATCACATTTATTGATGACAATCATCTTGCTTCTGAGTACAAAGTTCAAGGCAGGATTGAGAATGTAGTTCACTGATAGAATGCTTTGCTTAGATTGTGGAAGGCTCTGAATTTGATTCCCACAACAAAAAGGTGTTGTAATATGGCTTTTTGGTCTGGGATGGCTAGAGGTTTAGACTCATAGACTTGTCGTGTTAGACTTTTTAGCTGCCCGTAGCTGAATAGGCCTTTAGAAATGATTTAGACGCTTATATTAAGTTTATGTTGTTTGGTCTATGGCTTAGGCATGTTGTTAGTTAATTTAACTTATTTTTATTAATTTGTCTGTCACATGGCCTGTGGCTTATTTGTGTTTTTTGTGTGTTTTTTTTTGGGGGGGGGGCTGGCCCAGTCTGTTTAAGGGGTGGGAAGAAGCCAAAATATTAAATGGATAAAATCATTTTTCTTTAGTTAAATGACACTGGCAAGGAAATAGCTCATTTTATGGACTCCGTGCAAGCAAACAGGGAAGCTAGTGCATCCCTGGTCCCCAAGAAAACAGCATGAGTACACACCGAGGCAGGGAGGTACTACACAGGCTGCGGCTAGGGAGAGTCAGGTGGTCCTATTCAGAGGGCACTTCTCCCTCCAAGCATGAGTCCTTTTGTTTCACTTTTAGGCTCTAGTGGTTACTGAAGAAAAAAAAAAAGGTGCTTAACAAGCTGTTCCCCGAATGAGAAAACTCAAAATACTCACAGATCATCTCAAAATCATTCTTCATCCAGAATAATCCGCAGCCTCTGACCTTTCCTCAAAGGCCTCACTTTTCTAAAACTTAGATAATCTTGGTGGCTTTTCTCAAAACATTTTCGAGTCTTCTCACACATTTTTTTCAATTGTTGAGCCCAGGAGTCACACTAGTCTGGTTTGGAATACGAGACTAATGTTAATGAATACCATATTATATGTTGTTGGTCTTTTATGGATAATTCCAGGAGCCATTTTTTTTTCAATAAAAATGGTCTCTGTTTCATGAACTTTACTAACATGATCATGAAAAGCCTATCTTGTTCCAATATAAACCAGGTATATTGCCTGCATGTTACTAAGGAATTCAAATGATAGTTGAATTGTACATTATTAAGATGTGTTACATCTGTTGATTCTGTGGAATATTTGTTTAATGATGGAAATTTGCATTCCTCTGTGATGTACTTGTTTAATTCTATAAAGCTGTGTTACTTTGCTTATCTAAAACACCTGATTGGTTTAATAAAGAGCTGACCAGCCACTAGTTAGGCAGGAGAGGGATAGGCAGGGCTGGCGGGGAGAGAGGATAAATAGGAGGCTAAATCTAGGTTTGGGAGGAGAGAAAAGGTGGAGAGGAGGCCAGGGGCTAACCGTCCAGCAACACAGCCAGCCATGGGGTAAGAAGGGAAGAGCATCACATAGAACAGGGAAAGGTAAAATCCCCGAGGCAAAAAGCAGATGGTATAATTTCAGAAAAGCTGGCTATAAACAAGCCAAGCTAAAGCTGGCCACTCATAAGTAAGAATAAGTATCCATGTACATATTTGGAAGCTAGGGGGCAGGCCCCCAAAGAATAAATAACAGCCAACTACATTAATGTGACCTGATTTGTCTCTTATATTTCTCACAAGTAAAGATGTGTGTCCATATCTCTTATGTTGAGAGGATATGGTACAACTGAGTAAACCTTCTCTAAAGGTTTACTAAAGAAAATCCCTCAAACTTCTAAGTTACAGCCCCAACTATATTTTACAAGTTTCATTTTCTCAGTAGTTAGGTATCTTATACACCAAGCCCATAGCTAATGGTTGTGGGAGCTACATATTATTTAGTGACCACTGTAGTTGTAATTTTATTTTATTTATTTTATTTTTTTATTTTTTTTTGCTTCATGTCTATGTTGAGGAATCTGAATGTCAGCTTTCACTGGGAGAGTGGTAAAACTGAAGATTTAGCGCTAGGGTGAAGACCCAGAGGGTGAAGTGTTTGCCACACAACTGGGAGGACTGAAGTTCAGAATTCCAGAATACTTGGTGGGTGTGCCACCCCACGTGTGTGTAACTCAGACTCTTGGGAAACAGAGATAGGGGATCCCTGAAGCAAGCTAGGTTGTTAAAAACCCAGATCAGCAAGTTAAAGGTTCAAGTGAGAGAAACTGAATCAATATATAAGGTGGAAACTGATCCAGGGAAAGGCTACGTGTCAGGCTATGGCATTTCTCCATATACATGGCCACACTGGTGCATACACACCACACACATATGTGCGTCACATACACATGGAAAGAATATTTTTTTAAATGCTGAGAGTAGGCTTCTAGATAGAAAGTAACAAGAAGAGTAATTTAAAGCAATAAGGAGACCAGAAGAGAAGGTCAAAATAGAGTTATTAAACCATTGAAAAACGAGAGTTCCAGGAAGGGAACTTATCCAAAGGACAGCCGAGCACAGAATTAAATCAAACTTCAAAGTTCTCCAAGGATGAATAGTAAGAACACAGGGTGCTTCTAGGATAGATAACTCAGAAACTGATGTAGCTAATTTGTCCTAAGTATCATAGTCAGATCTGTTCATTTTCAGGTATATGGGAACCAATTTTGCAATTTTTCAGGAAAACAAAAACATAAATAGCCCTTTAAAATTAGCCTCCATGTCTATTTGTGGGATCATAACTCGCAGCTCTATCCACTTGAAACAAGGAAATCAGTACTATCTTCTTAAAAAAAAAAAAAAAAAAAAAAAAAAAACTCAACCCTTGCCCACACCAAGAGATCATTCAGCCTGCATTTCTCATTTCTTCCTACACATGGCCACCCAAAAAAACATAAGATAAAGATGACACACACATCAAAAACGCACCTACCATTGGGAATCCTGCCAGTATTGTCTGCAGAATTTGGCTTGAATTTGTGGCTTCACAGAGGGAAGAAATGTTCATTTTTATGAGAGTGTAATGCTAGAGAATTCTAGGAGAAAAGAGCATGCCAAAATAAATATCATCTTCATTTCAAACACTCCTTACAGATCACATCATTTTCTTTTAGACAACCTTTTTTTTAAAAAATTATACACATAGATTAGATGATGGCTTGCATGTGTTTGTAATCATGGTTATTCTTTTGGCTTATTTTTATCGCTATTCCTTCACCCCAAACAACAAGCTGAAGGCGGTCTTAATTTGAGTTGACACCTCAGTCCTTTCAGATAAAAGGCTGGAGAGCTCTTCAGTCCCTGAGAGAGCAGTTATGGCTCCACCTCCCTCTCCAGGCTCATCTTCTCACTTCTGCAGCATAACCTGTCACATGCTCCAGCCACACTGAATTTCTCCCTCTTACCTCCACAAGCGTGCTCTGTATGCCTCTCTTCCTGTCCATGTTCCCTTTGCTTAAAGGGTTCCAACTTTTTTTTTTTTTTTTTTTTTAATCTTGCTGGTAATTGTCAATTCCCCTGACAAGTATGAACTGGAGAGAAATTTCTGGAAGCTGTAGTGAACTGCAAAGCTGAAACAGATCCACACTTGTTACTTTCCTTCATGATCGCATTTACTTTACTGAGGCCAGTTGTAATATCCTTTGACACCTTCACTATACTAAGAGTTCCTTAAAAGTTCTTCATAATTGATAATAGCACATGGCACATGCTAGGTGCATAGTAAAAGTTTGTTGAATGACTCAATACACTGAATGATCAGTTTATATTCTGGAATGTGACATAGTTCTAGGATCTTCGTATCAACAGTTCATAACTAAAGTTTTCAATGAAATATTGAAGAGGCTTCTGAGCTAAAAAGAATTAAAAAAAAAAAAGAATAGAATGAGGTCCTGTTTTTTGTATAGCCCACAAAAGAGCAGAGGTCTCTGCTCTCTGCTCTAACAGGAAACAAATGAACAGCTGGCTGAGAACCCCAGCTGTTTGAGGTAAAGAAAGCTACAGACACCAGGGTTCCTCAACCCGAGGCTAAACCCTGACACCTTCATCTTTTGCACATCCCCATTGATGCTAAACTGGAGTGGAAATCCAGCAAAAGTCAAGTTCTCTCTTCTTTATATGCCAACACTTTCCTTATTAAAACCAAGCCCAACAGAAGCAAAACTGAATAGGCAGACTCATTATATTACATAGAGTTAATGAAGCCTAATCAGATTCCCAAGATGGTTTTGTTTCAATATGATAGAAGGGAGCAAGTCTGTGGAGGCAAGTGTTCCTAAGCTGGCATGCATTCTCTTGAGCTTCACCCAAGATTTAACTGGAGGACACACTTCTTATTCTCTTTATTAATAATTTGTTGTCGGATCTGAGGCTAGTTCTAGATGAGCCATGTAATATTTTAAGAATATCTGAATATTGAGACAAAAAGTGTGCTTTTTATTCTTTCAGTACTGTTTTGTGTAAAGGAGATTTAAAAAAAATAAAAAGAATAAGACATTTTGCAAAATGGAAATCCTGTCAGTATGCTTAGGTGGTACCCAGAGAAGAAGGGAAAGGAATCCCCAGCTACTCTACCCCCCCCCCCCCAGAAATGGCAGAATTCCAACTTGTTTGGATTGAGAACCTATGACAGAGAAGAACCCTTTGCAGACCCCAAATATTCCACTGTTGTAGCCAAAACAGCTCTTTCCCTGATGATGACATAAACAGTTGTGATTCTGTTGAAGAGTTTCCAGTTTCCTTTCTTCCTGAGTTAAAAAAGAAAAACAAAACAAATAAACAAAAACTTGCATATTAGTGAACATAAGTTAAAAAAAAATCTCTGGCTTAAAATTAAACTCTATAGCTTTGATGGATGATTAAACCACACGTATAGATTCTTCTTTTGGACTGATCTGAAGTTGTTGTGGGAAGCATGCTATTTTTTTTAAATGCCCAACAACCATTTTAGTTCAATTTCTTTGACACAGACTAGCACAGACTCAGAGGGAATGAAAGCACTTAGCAAGGATGGACTTGGTGCTTTCTCATGCCCCAAAGTAACAAAGAATAAGATTACAGCAGCCCAGCACGGCATCAGGAGATGTCCTGCCACTACCAGAGGCTTCTTGAAGTAAAACAAGTTCAACAAACACTGTGTACTGGGGAAGCCGTCCTGCTTGAAGCTTTCATCATTTCCTCTCTGTCCTGCGGAATAGCAGTGAAAGACACAGTGCCTATTTACATCTCCACATAGGTAACTGCCTGGGTTTGAAATGGGGAAGCTGCAGGCACCCCGCACTCATTGAAGGACACAGGAGATGCCAGGGCTTCTTTCAATTGTAGTCTAAAATTCTCTATTTTAAGACACTATGGGAAGAGCTTCACCTATTTACAACAATATTGACAAAGGGAGAGACTGTAGCCCCTTGTACCTGTTAGTACTCATTCCTTATACGTATGTGACCCACACAGCTGCTCATTTCAATTAGCACAGGGCCAGCCTTGGCATTTACTCACAGAAACAATGCTTCACTATGAAGCATCTCTGTGCATTTGCACTGGCATGTTTCCAACTCACATTTGGCTTCCGCACATTCTACCAAACTGGCTCCCTGAGTGCAAGGTCACCCTAGACATGTGAGTCTCTCAAAACTATAGGAATTATCTGGTTCACGTAACGTTTCCATTTCTGGTTTCCTTCGGGGACACAATTTTGCCATTTCTTTTCTCCACCTGTATTTTATTTAGTCTCCCTCTCTTTCCCTCCTTCCCCCTCCCTCTCTTCCCCTCCTTCCTCCCTTTCCCCCTCTCTTCCCTGCTTCTTCCCTCCCTTCCCCTCTCCCTCCTCCATACCTAACAGAATTTGACTCACAGAAAGACATTTGTTATAGCTGACTTTATTCCCTACAACCACAGAACAGCAAACAAATAGATGAGAGAAAAGGAGGGTAATGGTGTGAAGAATCCTTATTTATCAAATAAAACCAGAGCTAAGTAAGAGTTGCCCAGCTTGTAGTTCCTTGGATTCAATGCTGTTTGCATTTCAACATCAGTCATCTGGTTGTAAAGGAATTCAGACCCTCCCACTACAAGTACACAAGTACTACAAGTAAACACATATTAGGGGTGCTGTGGGGTGATATGTGCCGATAATTCCTTTGCCTGTGTTCTATGATGAGAGCTGCCCGTGCATCTTCCAGCCTGAATTACTGCTGAAAGGCCAACTGTTCTCCATTCCTTTTTTCTAAGCCTACAAGACATTACTTTTCCATATGAATTATATTGAATGTGACCTTTTATGACATGCCTAAGAGATGCTTAGTGACATTTCTTTATTCACTTTCCAAGTCTTCACTGTTGCTGGCACAGGCAATTTATCACCTCATGGGCAAAGACTATGTTCTTCCTTTAAGTGAAGTTGTAATGTTGCTGGGAGATATTTGATATATGCCCAGTGCTTAAAATTTCCTTCATTCAGATAATGAGGGGTGGATACCTTCAAATTACTTACTTCTTACGTTACACTCAGACAGTGAAATATCTTGCTCTGACCCATGATGAAGAGTTCCTTTCCTTTGCTTGTTGGAAAATGATCCAAGCCATTGAGTCCATCTTGTAACTCTGCAGACATTTGGAGGTGCATGTCTGGGGAAGGCAGAAGTGTTTAGCAGCCTCCACCACCTCTGTCAGCTGACCTAAGTGACTAACATTTTTTTCCGTTTGAAAAAGATACACAGGACCTCATTTCTCAGTCTGAGTATATATTTAGTAAGAGAAAAAGTTCTAGAAAACTCCTAGATCTGTATATATTGGTTTTGCTGTTAAAATCCCTGTAGTTTCTTTCTGTTTGCTCAAGAGTCAGTTTTGTATTAGAGATATTAATCGATAATAGAAGCGGATACCAGCGGTGACAAAGTATAGAGGAACATGAAACAGAAGCCTCACATTTTACAAAACAGAGACTTAAAAATAATATTCCACTAACAACTTGGAACCAGAAACATCGTAAGTAAATCATAATCATGTTTGAATGTTAAATATGTAGGCCTAGGAGACTAGGGCCAGTCACTCAACTGCTTCTAATACAAGTGTGAGAATGTAAACTCCATCTCCAGTATCCACATACAAAGACCAGGATGGTAATCCCATAGCCAGGAAGTCAGAAACAGATCCTAGGGACTTGTCGATAATCAGTGAGTCCCAGATCCAAGATTCTGTTTAAAAAATGAGATAGTTGGCTTCTATAGAACAACATTCAAACCTCCACAAGCATACAAAGAGAGGTATACACACACACACACACACACACACACACACACACACACACACACACACACACACACACACAAATATGTACAAAGTTGAAAATGTGCTCACAGAACAGTAGAGTAAGTATAAAAGTCACTTCTTATTAATGTGTTTCTTACAGTTTCTCTTTAATACCCTGACTGGATTCAGTAGGACTTTAAAGTCTGAAAACCAAGACACAGATCTGTCCCTACAAGAGACAGAGTCAGTTTATTCTGTTTGCTCAAGGTTGTGAAGATGCCCATTTCAGACAAAGCAGACAAGATGCTTAAAGTGTCTCTGCTATTTGCAGAGACTCATAATCAGATGGATGGAGTCATCTTGCTTGTGTGTGGGTGACTCACATAGTTAATTGGAGTTATGCCAAAGAGTCTCTTTTCATACCAAAGCAGTTTGAGGAAAATTATATTTATTTGGATAGTTTCACACTTTGAGTTTTGATTTCATTTAAATCAGCACAAATTTACAATTACAGATTTTCAACTTACTCCATAAGCAAAATGCCAACTCATTTGTGTTCTAACAAATAACACAAGCCCAAATATTTTTCTGAGAGAACAACTGGTCCAACTGTCCCCTTTTCCTCATTTAGCAACAACAATAAAATTCAATGGTTTCTGTACTAATATTCACCAACAACCTTTAAATGGTATATGTGGGGATATGTTTCATATTTAATGAAAACCAGTCTGAAATATCAGAGGGATCTACTCACAGTCAGTCTAGGAGGATCAGAGAGTGGTAATTTACACCTTTAACCCCAGCACAGGGAGTATCAGGAGTGGTGACCTACGCCCTCAATCCCAGCAAATCTGAGTTTGAAGCCAGCTTGATTTACAGGAATTCCAGGTTCCCAGGCAGGTAGTGGTAGTACCACACCTTAAATCCCATAACTCCAGAGACAGAGATATTTCTGTGTTTCTGTGAGTTCAAGGCTAACTACTAAATAGTAGTAGTCCACACTTTTAATCTTAACCTGGATGTGAAACAACTGGGTGAGGAGGGCATTTAAGGCAGGCATAGAAATACAGACAGGGTAGTAGAAGCAAATGAGGAGGGAGGCTGAGGAAGCTGGAAGATAGCTGGGTGAGATCTGACTGTAGTCTTTCCTCTCTTTGATATTTCAGCCTTTCCTGCTTATCTGGCTCTGAGTTTCCTTTATTTGTGCAACAGGCAAACACTACTAGGTACTGGAAATGCACCAATGAAGGTGACTTGGTCCTAGATGAAGAGCTTCCTACCTTATTTGCACCAGCAGGTATGTCAAAATGCATAAAACCAAGTAGAATAATACAACAATTACTCTCAGGTGGAGGATTAGTAGTGAATTCTGCTACTAGCTTTGTGAATGATTATTTTTGGAAATGTAACATTTTCACTATATTTCCAAACATATTAGAGGGAAGGCACAGACTCCATGATGCCCCCCCCCCCTTGGTGCTTGAATTAGCACTGTTAACTGAGCAACCATTTAGTATGCTAGGGACTTATAACAAATGTAAAGGGACTCTGGAGGGAAAGAAAATGACACTTGCAGAAAATTTGTATGTAAAGAAACACTGGGGAAAGGGGCTAGCTCAGTGCACCAAGTGCTCTGAAATGAGTAGTGGGATCAGAAATGAATGAGAGCAAGTGGATTCATGAGCAGCTTAGGAGCCCGATAGATTTAGGCCTTTGCTTTCTTAGTCATTATGGCTGGAAATGATCACCGAGTCAAGTTCTAATCAAGTAGTTGATGAGGCCTCCACCAGGGCCAACGTCAGGGTCAGGTAGCAAGCAGTTCATCCTTCCAACCCAAGCCTGTGGCTTACTGCATCGCCAGTCCATGTGTCTCATCATGGATCTTCCTGCTTCTGTTATGCATGGCAAACCACCACAATAATTCAAGCCTGAACACCTCAACATCAGTAAGAATTGGCCCTTGATATTGCTTATACTCTCTTCTTTCCTTGCACCTCATACACCTCCTGTTAGACTTTGCTACTTATTAAAGACAATATGACTAAAACTAAGTTGATCACAGAAGACAGTCAAGCCATCATGAATTGATACACCCAGAGGAGAGCAGATTAATAGATGGCGGCTTTTATATGACATTAAAAGTAAGAAAGTAACACTTTACAAATACTGAATATTTTTCTTGCTTTTAACTTTTTAGGAGCACATATTATATCTGATGCTCATCTGGACACTGACTTCTTTTCATTCTTACCATTTTTGTGCTCTGTAAAAGGCCCTTTCTCTTTTTATGTTCATGTCCCCAAATCCTCTCTCTGCTACTGTCCCTCAAACTCTCTAGCACAGAATGTCACGTGTGTAGTTGACTGTGGGTAGTAGACACTAAACCAGACAATGTATAGAAATGGATGGTTTAGCTAAAACATGAATTTAAGTTCATCTCATATTCCCATTTCTACAGACTTGGGAAACAACACAGCCTCCTGAAGTCTCCCATTCTGTTTTACTAGACAGGAATATGTACACTTTCCCTGGTTTGCTAAACAGTGTTTGGAAACAACAAGTAAGGTGAGATATGCAATGTATTTCTGTCATTGGCCTGATTGCAAAGGCCACATCAATTTCCAGGAATGGTTAGAATGAGCACAATAAACAACGTCACACAAACTATACAGACAAGATGGAAAACCAGGAGATGGGGAGGAGAGAGCCTCTGGATGAGTTCTGCTTCATTTTGATATATGCATGAAGTCTGGTAGTTTTAGCAACACAATCCTCAGGTATTAACCAAGTGCAAAGGTCTAGTAAGACGACACTCAGTCTTCTTATTTCATGTTAGACTGGGGACGAGTCTACATATGACCATCATACCCACAGCAACATCACAGCTCATGTGATCATGACTATATAGCTATATAACCTACTTCCATGCTTAATTCTTACTTTCATTTATAATTTAATGTAACATTTATGATCCTGACCAATCATAGGTCCAAAGAATTTTTAAATTGAGAGCTAGACTGGGGAGATGGCTATATGGATAAAATACTTGATGTTCAAGGAATTCAAATGCTAAGAATTCACAAAAATGCCACATGGACAAGTTAAATTATCTGGAATCCCAGCATTAGCACAATAGACATATCAGTCTGTCTGGAAGCCTATCTAACATTAGGATAGTGGACATGAGGTAGATCAAACTGGATAGCTAGACTACGAAACCAGTGAGCTTAATGTCCAAATGTGAGATAAAGTCTCACTGAATAAGGTGGGCAGTGACTGAAGAGGACTCCATGGCCAACCTCTGGCCTAGACACAGACACAGACACACACACACACACACTCATACAGACACACACATACACCTCATATCACACATCACACATATGCATTCACCATATACACATCACACATGCACACAGACATGCACACTACATACACATATATGCACACACACATCCACACATACACTTATGAAAATACATATGTTCACACAACTGTCAACAAACATACCAAGTACATAGATTAAAATAATTCATGTTACCACAAGATGTTTTTATAAAAACTTTACATTTATTTTACATATAGAGCATAGTTTTCCCTCCTACCTCTCTCCGCTTGCCCTACCCATCCACTCCTCCTCCATCTCCATTCAGAAAGGAACAGGCCTCCCATGGGAGTTAACACAGCATGACACATCAACTAGAGGCAGGACAAAGCATCACCCTCTGCATCAAGGTTGGGCAAGTTGAGTTCCCAAAAGTCACTGCTAAGAGCCCTACAAACAGACAAAACTACACAACTGTCACATACATGCAGAGGGCCTAGCTGTAGGTCCAGAGTCAGTGAGCTCCCATGTGTAACCCTGTCTGACCTTGACCTCCCTGGCTGGTATAATTCTTCCTCTTTCTTCAACAGGACTCCAGAGCTCAGCTCAGTGCTTGGCTGTGGATATCTGCATTTGCTTCTGTCAGTTACTGGATGAATGTTCTGTGATTACAATTAGGACCCACCATATAAACAAACTGAAAGAAAAAAAAAATGATTACCTCACTAGATGTTGAAAATGTCTTTGACAAAAAAATCCAACACACCTTCATGATAAAGGTTTTGGGGAGATCAGGGATTGGAGGGACATACCTAAACATAATAAAGCCTATATACTGCAAGTCAACAGCTAACATCAAATTAAATGGAGAGAAACTCAAAGTGGTTCCACCAAAATCAGGAACGAGATAAGGCTGTCCACTCTCTTCACATCTATTCAATATAGTACTCAAAGTTCTAGCCAGGGGAATAAGACAACAAAAGAAGACCAAGGGGATACAAATTGGAAAGGAAGACGTCAAACTATCTCTATTTGCAGATGATGTGATAGTACGCATAAGTGAACTCAAAACATCTACTATGGAACTCCTACAGCTGAAAAACATCTTCAGTAATATGGCTGGATACAAGATTAACTCAACAAACTCAGTAGTCCTCCTACATACAAATGGGTTGAGAAAGAAATCACAGAAGGAACAACTTCACAATAGCCACAAATAATATAATATATTTTGAAGTAACACTAACCTAACGAATGAAAGACCTGAATGACAAGAACTTTGAGGCCTCGGAAGAAAAAAAAAATGGAGAAGATATCAGAAAATGAAAGATCTCCCATACTCATGGATCAGTAGGACTAACATAGTAAAAATGGTTACCTTACCAATAGCAATCTACAGATTCAATGAAATCCCAATCAAAATTACAACACAATTCCTCAAAGAACTGGAAAGAACCATACTCAACTTCATAATGAAAAAGAAAAAAAAAACACCACAAGATTTAAGGATACAAGTTCAAATTTGAACTTCATTCCAAAAGGCAATCATCTCTAAATTATATATTAAAAAAATAAAATGGTGAAATGGTAGAAGTTGTAGTGATTTAAAATGTATTCTTTATCCTGCTCTGGCATGTTTTTAAAATATTATTATTACTGAGTGAATACAAGAGACAAGGTATAAGGTAGTAGTGATATAAGATGTTGTAGAAGAGTTAGTCTAGGCATCTCAAGATGAATAAGGGAAACAAATGTATTAATGGAGCATGAACTTAAAAATAAATTACCACTATTCTGTCTCCAATTCTTCATTTTATACCAGAAATTCTTCTGCCCAGGGTGGTTTGAATTCAATATTTAAGAGTTCAAATACTGTTGGGCACATACTTTTAATCCCAGTACTCAAGAGACAGAGACAAGCCAGCCTATGCTCAATCCAGGACAGCCATAGAGAAATCCAGTCTTGAAAAACAAAACAAAAGAAGCAGGAAAAAAAAAAAAAGAACTCAAACACTTTAGTAGATAATGGTAGATGAAGCAGAAATAGCTTAATACAGAAAGCTTTTTAACCCTAAGTGTCTGTTCACAGTAGAAGAGTGAGGTTTGGGAACTGGTAAAATGTGAGTTTGGGCGCTTGAGAAATGGCTTAGCAGCTAATGACATGTTTTGCTTTGTAGAATACTTAAGATCAGTTCTCAGCACTATGTTGGTTGGGCAGGTAGCTTTGGGTAGATGGCTTAGTTTCCCCGAAAGTCAAACTTACTAATTAAGAGAGATAAATTCACTAATCTTTAACATTTTTATTTTAAAGTGTATGAGTATTTTTTTTTGCATGTGTTTGCATGTGTATCTAACAGCTCATCAGTACTGCCTGTAAAGGCCATAAGAAGTTATCAGATCTTTTGGAACTAAGAGTTATAAACATCTGTGGGTGCTGGAAACTGCACCTGGATGGATCCTCTAGATGAGCAGCCAGTGGTCTCAACCACTGAGCCAGCTCCCTGAGCCTATGCTTCCATGATCTCTACATGCTCTTCTTCAGAAATTTCCTATGTGACATTGAGGTGACAGGCTGCCTTTAACCTTGGCTCTGAAAACAAGGTAGACAGCACAGAGGAACAAAACTTGAGGTTAGCCTCTGCTGTCCACATGCATAGCCTCCTCGGAGGAGGCTTCGGGTGTAGGGACCTCAGTGACAGGCTGTCTGCTTGAGAAGCATAAAGTGTCTTCTTGGAAGTTTGAGTTTGATTTTGTTGAAACTCACCAGAACCACAAAACCAATTCATGAGGATGTGAAATCAGCCAAACTAGTTAAACAGGAATAGGGTAGGTTTGTTCTCTCTCTCGCTCCCCATCCCTCTTTGCCTCCCTGGCTCCCTCCCCCCATTTCTCCTTCATGTAAGTGTTTGTGTGTGTGTGTGTGTCTGTGTGTGTGTGTGTGTGTGTGTGTGTCTGTGTGTGTGTCTGTGTGTGTGTCTGTGTGTGTGTGTCTGTGTGTGTGAATATGAATGTGTGTGTGAGTTTGAGTATGTGTGAGTGTGTGTTTGAGTGTGTGTGTGAGTGTGTGTGTCTGTCTGTCTGCCTGCCTGTCTTCTGTGTGTGTGTATGGGTGTAAACTACTCTGTTCTACTCTAAGATGTTTCTCTTCTCCTGAACTGAAGTCTGGAAACACTTGATTTCACTGTTGTTAGCAATCACAGTGTTCTTTTGCTCCCACAACCTCCTTAATCTTAAAGGAAAACACACCACACATTTTAGGACACTGGAACCTTCACAGTTTTGGTAATGCATTTCTTTTCCTGTGGTTGAGTTAACCATTTCCCACTTAAAGTGTTCCAATGGAGTCATGAAGCTACCATCTACACAAAAGGTTGTATTTACACATTAATTTTTAAAGTCTTATTACATTCACAATTCATATATTCTGTGTAACGGAAGATTTTGTCTTCATTTTTCCACAGTAAGTCTTCAACTCTAGTGCCAGCTAAAGAGCACACATGCCTCCACCAAGTTCCTCTGGGATGTGCGTCTTAACAGCAATGTAAAGTCTGAGCAGAGGAAAGAAAGAAAAGAGCGACAAAGCAAGGTTCAAAGATTCACTCTCCTGCCTACAAAGAACTTATCACCTTGTAGGACAAAATAAAAGGAAACAAAACTTATTTCAAAACAAAACAATTAAATCATACTGTCTTTAAATAGGAATTCTTTTCCAAACACCAGCACTCACATGCTCTGTACTTCTCATGGGTTTCAGGACCTCAGGCTTTGTGAGCCCTCCTCCTCAGCGCCATGGGCAACAATGGGTAAAAAATGTGCAGTATGGATGCTTATCTGAAAACAAGCTTCAGTCTTGATCACTCACCATGATTACAAAAAGATATCAGGAAACAAGAGCTTGTTCCAAACATGAAGCACTACTTCAAGGAAGAGATATGGGCCAAGTTTCCAGAGGTATTTAAACAGTATGTAAAATGATATCAAAGGAATGTTTCATAACACGCAGTTATAAGATGTTTAAATACTACATCATCATCAAAAGGAACCCAGATAAATAGTCATGACTATACACTGATGATACCACTGTGAGCAACGACACCGGACCATTATGGAGGAAGCAGAGTTTAGAGAGGAGATAGACAAATATGCAGCATTCCATAGAAAAATATCATGAATTCTGTATTGCATACCTAAATATTTCTTTTGAACTTTCTAATTTGACTAACGAGGAAGCTGGCTTTCTCAGGGAACATAAGCAATTAGCAAAACTACAAAAAAACATTTATAAACAACTGCTTTCATGATAGTAGGAAAAATATCTTTCTCTTCAAGCAAGTCCGTGAGAGATTTGAGGCATGGCCAGGATGACTTTCATTGATTACTGAGGACTGGGATGTGGTTTTACTGTTAAATGCAAATCCAGAGGTAGATTTTCTTAATATATTTAATTTCATTTTCAACTCACCTTTTAAAATATGCTGTACATCTTTTCAACTTTAAAAGCACACATTTTAGTATTTTATTAACTTGTAGATAATTATGAGTAGGCTCAGGAAAATTTATAGACTAGCTAATACTTAACATCCTATTGCTGCTGTGCAGAATGTTCAGGTATATAAATGAGGTGCTGTCTTGAGATATAGTTTATATAGTTTGATTATTTTTTTTTAGACTAAGGGTTTTATAAGGCCAAGTTTCTCTAGGCAGAAAACATTTTTCTTATAGTCATTGGCATACTAACAACATTTATTTCTTATAGCCAAAACAGGATTGAAACCAGTAAATCCACATGCTTACTATAAAGGACCCCTGATACTGAGCTAGCAGATTACAAGAAAAATAATTCCCTGGGCCTGTGTTATGAAGGGGTTAATTATGAGACTTGAGATAAGGTGTTCATACATCCAGGCACTTCATCAAGCCTTGGAGTCAGGAAACAAGGGAGACCAGATGAAGGGGCTAGGGATAATAATGATGGCAAGTACTGATTTCCCTAGAGGTGAGCTGATCTATGGCCACAAGCAAAGAGAAAAGGCTAGAAGGTACTATAACATTACCTTGGAGTACTTAACAGACTCCAAAGTGGTAACCCTGTGTCAAAAAACGGCCCATCATCCTGCTCCTTTTAGGTAAAAGAGTTATGCCCAAGTACAAGAGGGGAATTCAAAATTCACATCTGAAATTAAAGAGCTGAGAGGTATGATTTAACAATGCTCAAAACTCAATAAGCCAAAGATAAACAGCAAATTAGATGACTCAATGTCAGGAGGAAAAAAAAAAACATCTTCCATCGATCCCATCGTCAAAAATTAATCTGCCTGAGAATGCCCTCTGCTCCAATCCCCACACTAAGGAAGAGAGAAGGAACGGAGTAAAGCCCGTGTCCGTGTGCTTCACCTTCGGGCTAGACCCTGATTACATTCTCCTGTGAGACATTTCAGCATGAAGCGCCTCTCATGTTGGGACTGCGAAATTAAATTGCGATCAATACTTTACAAAAATAATTGGGGAAAAATGTTCAGAAGTCGGAGCTGCACTGTGTGGCCACAAACATATGAAAGTTATTTTTTTCCCCTATCTTTCTGGGGGTTATTCTGCAGGATAGATCAGTTCAAAGGTGTCTCTTGACAATAGTGTTCTTGGAATGGTTTTGCTTACCTTGTTAGGGAGTTTTAAAAGCAGAGGAACCCTGACAGCCTACCAGAAGCAGTATCTTATTGCCTATTGCGGGATTCTCTTTCCTTTCTTTAGAGTTGATAATCTAAGTCTCTTCTTGTCTTCTCCTTACTTTGATGTTATCTTAAATTGCTTTGCAAATTAATTTTCATCCCTAAGCAGAAAAGAGCAAAGGGTGAAAGAGAGAAAGGGAAGGAGGCAGGGAGGGATAGAGAGAGAAAGGAAGGAAGGAAGGGAGTAAGGAAGGGAGGGAGGAAGGGAGGGAGGGAGGGAGGGAGGGAGGGAGGGAGGGAGGAAGGAAGGAAGGAAGGAAGGAAGGAAGGAAGGAAGGAAGGAAGGAAGGAAGGAAGGAAGGGAAGTCCATCTATCTACATGCACTGTCAATTTAGTACATTTTAAATATTTCTTCCTAGATTTGACTCTGAATACCCCGATAATTTAAATACTAGACGCTGTAGTTAAACTTAAGGTAAACACGTTGAGTCAAGCTCTTCACTGACCTGAGCAATGCTTAGTATTCAGTTTTCCCTCCTTTTCTGCCTCTGAGTAGGTTTTTATTTTTGGCAAAGATTGATTTTCTAATCCATGAAAAAGAAGAGGAAGTGGAAAATGTAAATGCTTCTGTGAAATGGTGCTTCTTTGGTAAGTGGTCTTTTTGCCTGTGTTGTATAGGAAGTTCAAAATATTGCGTTTTTATAATTACATTTTGGAAATCAGCATGGGTCTTGATGGATTCTTATTTGTGGCTCTGCTATTCTGACAAGATGGTCTACTGGCTTTCCTCACATGAATTATTTGTTATGCTTCAGTCCAAGTATAGGGAAATTAAGTAGCTGCATTAAGAATACACCACACAAACCATAGCCAAATAGGTGTTACATAGCTAGTCAAATGAAGGTCCCTAGAAACAGCAATCAATGGCTTCCTGTCATCCTGGGGATGGGGGATGGGCTGGATGCTGTTCCAGAGAGCAATGGCAGAGTAAAGGAATGTAAAATGTGCTTATTAGGTGCGAAGGTGACAGCACCTTATATTATAACACGAACATTGAGAATTCAGTGACCTCCTCCTGAGAAATCACCCCCCCCCCCAAAAAAAAAAAAACAGGGGAAAAGGAAGGAGCTTTTGGGAGCACCTCTAAATGAAGCAGGTAACTCATCCCTTGTAATTTAGATAGGATGTGTGTGCAATTTCATCCTGAATACCTTCCACCACCCTCCATGTTCTTGAACATTTTTTGTATTGATATTGGTATCAGAAGACAGAATGCTAATGATCATCACCACGTGTGCCATCCATGCGTGTGTAAGCACGTCTAGCTAAACCCTTATATTCTAACCATTTCTTTTCACCTCACTTAGTCCTAGCTCCCTCACAATGCTAGCATTTAATAAACTGCACAGTTCCCCCATGAGTGAATTATTTCCTTGCCTAGATATCACTGGTGTCTCTTCATATTTCTCAGTATAAATTCTTAAAAGAGAATTTTATTACTTTTTTTATTTTTTTGCTAGTCCTTGCTCTTAGCTTCTAAGCATACTTGGGTGTCATGACAGAGCTGACTTGGTCAGTCAGCCTTAGTTTCAGC
Source organism: Phyllotis vaccarum (assembly GCA_033318265.1). Classification (NCBI taxonomy): domain Eukaryota; kingdom Metazoa; phylum Chordata; class Mammalia; order Rodentia; family Cricetidae; genus Phyllotis; species Phyllotis vaccarum. Next base: position 79,067,822 of record JARWLC010000011.1, read on the forward strand.
TCTAACACTGGCCTTCAACTGTCACACAGGATATGGGATAGAGGCTTACACTGAAAAGCCTTTGACATGTCCGGTACATTCTGCTTCAAACTTTTGACCATTATGTTTTCTGCATTAGCCTCTCCATTAGGCCATGCAAGAGAAATAAAATCAGCTACAACTCTCTAACTCACATAGAATAAACTATGTCAGACATGATTATGCAGTCACATGGAAAGCCTCAGAGAGGATTGATGGCTGATAGGATATAGACTTGATTGTGTATCTACAAATATGGGAAGCAGGTTAAACAACTCACAAGATGATGCCCATACTGAAGTAGTTGAGTCAACATCACAGGGTTTGAGACCAAAGAAAATCTGGATCACTAAAGGACAAAAGACAGCAAAGGTAGAGAGGGTAAGAGGTCTGGGTGGTAAGTACCAGAATGGGGACATAGCTTTTTAAAAGGATGAATGTCAGGATGGGCTGCTCTGAACTACTTCATGCTTGTAGGTCCAGGACAAGTCAGGAACATGCTGTGGCTGACAGTCACATTCTGAGATGAATAGATGGTGGATAAATGAGAGAAATGAGTGTCAACTACTTTCAAAACTATTTTAACTTCCTGTTAGTTAGTGCCACTATTCTTGAGACCCAGGGCAACCATATTCACACTCAGGCATCTTAAGCAGTTCTACATTTCTTTTGCTCAGTTTCTGTAGAGTTGGGTGGCTACAGTGAAGTAACCTCCGAGAACCCACTCATGAACAAAATTAACTATATCTGAAAGTCCAGTACATATTCCCAGGAGAGATATACAAAGTCACTGAAGGAAAACAGAATGATCACTGTGCCAGCAAACTTCAAAACCATCTGATGTGACCTATGAGATCTAACAAAAGACTTTTCTTTGGAAGGCAGATAAGCTAACTGTGGGAAACAGCCATAGGAGGATGTCATAGGCAAACTTGGCTCACATTCACCTGAGCACAAGGTGGGAACAGAGCTGCAGCCAATGGATGCCTTCTACCCAGAATTTTTAGTGAAGTAGAGATAAACCTAAGACTTGTAACAAATGCCCTTTGAGTCTTTTTGTACTGAGTCTCCATTGCTGATAGTATCCAGATACTTTGGTTTTATAATTGGATCCCTGAGTTTTTTATTAATGTATAACTACCCCTAAGAGATATATTTTCATTTGATGTGATCATAAAAAAAATCAACCTCTATTTTTCAAGTCTTTGCAGTGTCACGTCAGCCAAGTGACGTACACCACAAAGAACACTTCAGTGTAGAAAAATGTCTATAAATGTGGGTAATTTTCTCAAAGTATGCTTTATACCTGGGTTCCTCTAGCTTATTCTGGTGCATAACTGTATTAACAATTTTCACATGTGAAGTTAAAGCATATTTCAAAGTTTCTTACATTGCCTCCTACATCTTTTGCCTGGAAATTTATTTCTCTTGGTTTTTTTTTTTTTCTTTTTCTTTTTTGTGCTTACTATATAGACCCTAGTTGCATCTAAGGAGAAGGTTTTTATGGCCTGTGACATTCTTTATTTGCAGGTTCTTTTCTTTCCCTCATTGAATTGACTCTTAAATATTCCTTATTTATTATAGTTATTACTATCCCAAACAATCACAACTCTTTCTTTTTAAAATCAATTTTCTCCTTAAAATTATATTTAATAATAGCAATATCCTGCTCACTTATGCTTGTTTAACCTAAAGTAGGCAGCCTGAGACATAGAATACTTATCTAGCATATTTGTTGGTATTTGAAACAGTATCTTGCCCTGTAGCCCAGGTTGACCTGAACTCATGGTACTCCTTCTGCTTCAATCTCCTGAATATTAAATATAGACCGGCCTCAATTAGTAATTTTTACATGGATTTTTAGGGATACACTGTGAATGTTACATAAATAGCTTAAATGTTCCATACTAGAAGGTACTACATTGCTTTATTTTGATCTGGTGGTAATATTACCATGGTACTTACAAATGGCCTTGATTATCGAACAAAATCAAGTAGTTCAGTGTGTGCCTCTCTTCATAACCTTTGTGTTAAGCCAGTAGACATTTAGCTCTACAGAAGGTATGCTTCCCGTGTGAATGCACAACACAAGACTGCCAAATGTCTGACATATTAGAAAATAATTAGATAATAGTTACAAGAAAAATGCCGGGGCTATAGATAAGCTGCAAATTCTTTTGTATATTTCTGGTTGGGTGGACAAGTGATTTATAGTCCTTGAAAAATGATTCATAGTTAACTTTTCTAATACTCTGTATTATTAGAAAGTCTATACAAACCAGAATCACAGTATTTGCTTCTTTTCTTTTCTAACAAGACAGAATTCAAGGTAAAAAAGGATCCATCGCTTCTGTTGCTCCAAAGACCATATGGAAGTCCATGGTCTGTGCTCCTGCTGATTGTAAAGGGTAATGAAGATGTTTTTTTGCAGTGGTGTCCATGACTACAGACTCACAATTGAGAAAGAGGGACATAGAAGACTTCTGTGACATCTCCTGCTCCTGCTTCAGCCCCACCGCTACCAAAAAAAGTAACAGTCTAGACAGAAAACCACCGAAGAGAACTCTCAAAAATTGTGATAAGGATGATGCTGGGGTGTAGCTCTTCACAACTGAGGGGCTTCTAGTGGGGATATTGATGTATTGATGTGGAAGGTTTTTTTATTTATTTATTTATTTTTATTTTTTATTTTTTTAAAGAAGCTGGCCACTGGGAGTTAACTGTGCTCCAGTGAGTGTATGGGCAACCATAAATTGAACTTGTGTTGCTTCCTCTTTCCTTCCTCCCTTTATTTTTTTCTTCTTTTTTCTTGTTCTTGTCACTTTGGGAGATGTCACAAGGGTGGGGGACAGAAGTGGGAGGACTGGGAAGTGAGGTAATTAGGGTGCATATCATGAAATTCCCACATAATCAATAAAAATATTATGTTGGAAAAATATTCAAAAAAAGGAAGATTTCTTTCTGGCTGACAGTTTGAGGACACTATCCATCATGGCAGGAAGGTCCATGGCATCAGGAGCTTGAGGCAGCTGCTCAGATTGTACCCTTTGTCATGAAGCAGAGAGAGAATACACATGCTCAGTCTTATGGAGCAGTGCCTCACACATTTAAAGTGGGTTGTTTTACCTCTAATATGTATCAGATTACCATGTTTGTGAAAACATGACCATATCCCATCACTTTGGTCTCTGCAGTGAGTCAATATCCTTTCAAGTTGACAATATTAAAAATCGCATCTAGTTTATATGGTGCTGGGGGTGGGTCTGGAATCAAATTTAGGGCTTTGAGCATATCAGCCACTTATTCTGCCAATGGTTACATCTAAAGTCCATAGCCAATCAAGTGCATTATTTTAATATGGCTTAATATCTTTAGCTCAGAAGAGTTTCTGTTACTTTCTCAAATAGCATGACAAAAAAGATAACAGATCTCAGTATTGTGCACACTGCCCTGACTGGCACATGATCATTTTAATCATGTAATAGGTTAGCATTTGGAGGAAGTCCAGTGATGTAGTCCACTGTCAGGGATATGAGTAGAAAGGCTTTTGTATCTTCCCAGGTGACATCTGCTTAAAAACTTCATAGATTCTGGTATCAAAGGGGTCAGCCTGGATTTGTTTTCAGAGATGACCAATCTACAGAGAGAAAAATAATTATTTAAAATAATCAGCACTTTATAGTTTAAAAGTGCTTTTATAATGTTTTATTATCAATAGGTATAACAAGGAATACAAAATCAATGGACAAAATTACTATTGCCACCAAATGATAGCGTTATATTTTCTAGTTCAGCATAGTATTGGACTTGCGATAATCTAAAATTATTTTTAACTCAATCAGTGTGTTTTTATTTAATTTGTAAAATTCTGGTTGGATTGTGGGGAAGTGTGCATCTTAAATCTCACAATAATGGGTCTCTGTAAGTTCAAGGCCAGCCTGGTCTCTAAGCTTCCCTCCAGGCCAGCCAGACTCAAAAAATAAAAACAAATAAATCAACTTCTCACTGTTCTCTAGAGTTGAAATTGTGCCGTAGAATGCTTAATAATTTGTCACCAGTTTCAGCTCTGTCACAAACCCTCTTGGAGATCTACACCACACTTAATTCCCCATGTACTCTCAATGAGAACAGACGCTCAGTGTATAAGGACACAGGGGATAAATGCAGCTGGGGGGGAAACTCAAAATCTAAAATTACAGCAGTTATTTTAGTTTCCAGATGATAATGCTGTAGACTATTCTACTTTTTTTTTAAAAAAAAAGTAAACTTTGACCTGAATCTCAAGGAAAAACATCCAAAATCCAAGTAGCTTTGTTTCTAAATAAAAATGTAGAATATGACATAAATACCAGATGGCTTCTGGGCAATGTATCTTCCTAGATTGTATATGTTTTGGCCCCAGGCAGCAGTGCAGAGAGAATAGGTAACTAGAGAAATGAAGTTGTGGTCCAAGCCAGACCACAGCTCATCTTAACATCAATGACCATTATGGTCCTCCATGTTTGCAGCCCCCATTGCTCTCGGTATCCCAAGGAATTGTCCTTACAGGAAAAAGGAAGAAAAATGGTCCAGAATTTTAGGAAAAGTATATAAGACTGAAAACCTTAGAACCATCTCCTGATCTGTTCTTTGCATTCCCTCATAGTTTTAAAAACAAGGAAAAGAAAGAAATAGTAAAGTCTTCCTTTCTTAGCCTAAAGGGAACATAAGAAACGCTGCCCTCCAGGAATGCTGGGACATTTCTCCTTCCTGTTTTTTGATACTCTTTTTACTAGTGAGAGAGAGAAAAAATGTGTTAAAAAGTTTTAACAATCAGTACTTATACTTATGACCAAATTTAGTTTCTTAAGAGCTAACGGAAAAGAAAAAGAAAGTCAGCAGAGGTATGGGCAAAGAGATGATGGAGAAAACTCTAATCCTTTAGGGCCCAAATAAGATCTGTGTTTCTAACCGATTAAGTGAGGTGGAAAAGGCCCAAGTCATGGGTATTAGCCCCGAAGGGGCCAGTTAGCTGAACTCAAATTCAAGGCCATAGAATATATATCTAACTTTGCTGCCGGCAGTTAATTATATCAATAGCTATCAGGAGGGACAGAAAAGAGCCTTCTCCATGCCTATTTTAGTTTTATAGACCACTTTCAGCTTGACTGTTACTAAATATCTACAAAATCTTGCGAACAATTTTAAAATCACATTAACTTTGAATATAACATATCTATGGCTACCTCTGCAAATGTGATATTTGTAGTAGACAACCCAGTATCTTTTCTACAATTAGAATTTTAGCATTTATCTCAAATTAAGATCAAATATTCTGGTTTTTGCCTCATGATTCTCTTTAAGGTAGATCTCTCTCACTGTCACTGTTACAAAACTATTTAGAAATGTCACAGTAAATGATCATGAGAACACTGGCAAATCAGGACACCTGGTTTTGCTACTCTGTTGTTTTAAAATAACTCCTTGGAACTGGAGAGCTGGCTCAGTGATGGTAAGTTCCCCATCAGACTTGAGTTGTATTCCTTACACTTATGCAGAGTGGCTCATACCACCTGAAACTCCAGATTCAGGGAATCCAACACCTTCTTCTGGCCTTCTGGTCCTTGTAAATATTAGCACACACATGTAGTAAGTTTCTGGCTCTGACTTTGCAGCCAAGCCCTGAGGTTTGGACCTGCTCACAACCCCAAATAATGCAAAGGCTTATATTAATTTCATGCTGATTGACCTATGGCTCAAGCATTGCTGGCTAGCCCTTTCATCCTTACTCAATCTATTTCCATTAATCTGTTTAACCATGTGACTTGATACCTTTTTTTCAGAGTAGCATGGTTATCTTCTTTTCTCTGTGTCTGCTGGCATCACCACTGGTGTCTCTCCTGATGTCTCTGCTCTGTTCTTCCTGTTCCCAGAGTTTTCTTAGTCTACACCACCCACACTTCCTGTCTGCCTTCTGCCAATTATTTACAATGTATCAGAATATAATCCTCCTATACTGACCCATGTGCACGCGTGCGCACACATACACACACACACACACACACACACACACACACACACACACACACACAAATAAAAATAAATGTAATATTTCAAAAACTCAGTAATCTTTAGAACCAGAAAGAAGTATTCAGGGCTTACTATATCTCTGTCTATAGCTTATTTTGCTATTGTTTTTATGCAATAACATTAGAAAAAAAATATTTATAAAGCACCCTGGCTAGTTTTCTGTCAAGTTGACACAAGATAAAATAATCAGTGAGGGGGAAACCTTGATTAAGAAAATGATTTCCTAAGATTAACTGTAGGCAGGGAAACCTATAGGGCATTTTCTTTATTAGTGATTCATAGGGAAGTACCTAGTCCATTGTGGGTTGAGACACCCCTGTGCTGTTCTATAAGAAAGTGGTTTGAGTAAGCCATAAGTCACGAAACAGAAATTGTCACTCCTCCATGTTCTCTGCGTCAGCTCCTGCCTCCAGGTTGCTGCCTGATTTGAGTTTCTACTTTGACTTCCCTTAATGGATTTGTTATTCGGGATACGTAAGTCAAATAAATCCTCTCCTCCCCCAGTTGCTTCTGGTCATGGTGTTTCATCACAGCAGTAGGAACCCTAATAAGATACAGAGTAATTAAAAAGCAATAGTTTTAGAATTAAGCAAAATTAAAGTTAAAGTATTATGTGAGAACATGATGTGATAGGCGAGGAAGGGTTTCATATACGTTTTGAAACTGCAAGTTCAAAGGGACAGAGAAATAGCTCAATGGCTGTGAGTACAAATTTACAAAGGACCTGGATTCACTTCCTGGCACTCCCACTGAGCATTCACAACCACCTGTAACTGGGGCTCTGGTATCCTTCACAAGCACCTACAATCATGGGTAAATACACTAAGTCCCCCTCACATGTGCATAAATTAAAAAATAAATACCAATTCAATGCAAACAATGACATTTTGCATGCCAATAAAGTGATGAATGTAAATGCCAATTGTCCAACACAGAAACAGTAAAAGCCAAACCTAAAAATATGACAGTGTCGTAAAGCACAGGCATCCCACAACCCCATAATTTGATGATGACATCCTAAGTGTCTCTGCAGTGGTCTGTACTGAGTGTGACAAAAGGGATTGCGTCCATCTACCCGTCCTCACTCTTCCTTTTTTCTCTTTTCCTGTACCACTTCCCAGCACTTGAGGAAGATCAGTTCTGTCTTAGTCAGGTTACTATTGCTGCTACAAGAGCATGACAAAAAGAAAACCGGAGAAGAAAGGGTTAATTAGGTTTACACTTCCAAATCACTGCTCTTTGTTGAAAAGGGTCAGGACAGGAGCTCACTCAGGGTAGGAACCTGGAGGCAGGAGCTCAGGCAGAGGCCATGGAGGAGTGCTGCTTACTGACTTTCTGCATGGCTTGTTCAACCTGCTTCCTTATAGAACTCAGAATCATCAGGCATGGGACGGCACCATTCACAATGGGCTGGGTCCTTCCACATCAATCACCAACTAAGAAAATGCCCTATGGGCTTGCCTACAGACTGACTTTATGGAGGCATTTTCTTAATTCAGTTCTCTCCCTTTTGATGACTTTAGTTTGTTTCGAGTTGAAGTAAAACTAGGCAGCACTATCTCCCTACCATGTCTGGAAACTAATTCAGGAAACCACAGAAGACTAGACAAAGACTACAGTAGGTTGGCAGTTCCAATTGCTCTCCAAGATGGCAAGATGCAGGTGTACTGCATGTCACAGCTCAAAGGTGCAATAATGTCCCCACAGGCTTATATGTTTGAACTCTTGGACTTCATCTGGTCCTGCTATTTGAGGTAAGCTTAGGAACCGGGAACTAACTGGCATAAGGTCACAGAGGTGTGATTTGTGGGGAGGGGGCTTTATCAGCCCTGGCCCTTTCTCATAGCCAACTCCGATCCCTGTCTTCTATGAGGTGAGCTGCTTGGCTCTCTTCATGGCTGTGAAAAAAAAAAAGAACTCGTGGAAACCATGAGCCAATGGACCTTTTCTCTAAATTGTTCTCACCAGTGTTTTGGTCATCATAATAAGAGAAGTGATTAATGGACTGAGCTTCCGCAGGGTTCATCTGATAAATAATAGCTAACATGGACAGGACTCAGGCTCAAATAGTTCTATATAGGTAAACTTGCTTAACTCACCAATATTAAGGAAACCGGAGCCCAACAGGAATGTGTGAAATTGTCTAGAAGTTTAGATTGATAATAGTTATGATATTAGGAATCATTTTCTCATAGAGTCTCCTTAGGCAAAAAGATGTAAATCACACTTACCTAACTGTATCAAAGCCAAGATTCACAGGGAAAGCTATAATCCACCAAAGGGTTTTCAGACAGGAAAGGGAAATGCAATCAGAACAGTTGAATGCAATGGACTACAGGCACCTAAAAATGGATGGGTGGTAGGAACACATTCGCAAGTAGATAGGTACATTTAAGAACGAGTAGAAGAGATCCACCACCTGTCTGTTATGTCCACTCTTAACTTAAGGATCTTGATGACAGTTGTCAAGCTGAGGCTTACCCCAGCCATGCATATATCTCAATTGTGTCTAAAAGGGTCATCCACTCTCTACTTGTGAAGGAATAGAACTACTTTGATAATTAATCTTGATTGTCAACTTACTGAGACCTAGAATTACCTAGGGGACGAACCTCTAAGTCTTTCAGTGAGGAAGTTTCCAGAGAAGATTAATGGAAAAATGTAACCTCCCCAGAACATGGGCTACACCATCCCATGGACTGGGTCCTGGGGTGAAGAAAAGCAGAAATCAAGCAAAACACCAGCATTATCTCTTCTACCCAAGTCCAAGTACAACAGACCAGCTACCTCACATTCTGCCTGTGCCCTCCTGCCATGATGGGCTGTATCAACTAACCATGAGCAAAATAAACCCTTCCTTCTTCAAGTTGCTTTCCTCCGAGTATTTTACCACAGAAGCATAAGGCTGGTCTTTGGCTTATCAAGTAAACTAAACTCCTCTCTGATTGAATATCTAAGAGTCCGCCTTGGTTTTCTTTAAATATTCAACACCGTAAAAAATAAGATCTATAATGGCATTCCAAGAGTAACCGTAGAAGAGACGTTGGTAGGAGAAAAGGAATAAGAAATATGGCAGAATAAAAAAAGTAGGATGCAAATCTTACTGCTTGGGCATTCTCAGCACTTTTCTTATTTTCACGAAAGTGGGGAGCTCTATAATTATAACAAAGCATATCACATTTCATTATCAACACTATCACAAAGCATTGCATTAATTGGCAGCATCATGCTTCTTCACTTTCAACAATTGTGCTAAAGGGTTAACCAGCCTTTTCTGTGCAAGAAGCAATGGTGGTTAGGTAAACGGTCTTTAAAAAACAGACAACAAAAAATAGCTTCAATAATTTATATTCATTCAAGTCCTATGGTTAATGAGGCAAATGGAGTGCTCTCAGAGGGGAGCAAAACATAGAGCAGCAGCATCAAGAATCTCCAAACCATTGCTGGCAAAGGAGACTGCAAGTCCAAAATACCCCCCAACCACCTACTACTCATGTTTTACGCTAGGGGATGAGCTTAATATCACTCTCATTTTGCAGAGGCTAAGCTAAAACAGTGTCTGCACAATTATACCAAGGCTGCTACTTCTTGTCTTCTTTGTCGATACCATCCAATGAGCCTGAAGTTTCCACTGCACTAAACATATTAAGGGAAAAATACCAGCAAACATGTGACCAGATCTTTATACCCCATAAATTAAACTGTTATTCATCTAAACATCTATCAAGGTAGAAAACTACATTAGGAGATGGATTAGGAAATAGAGTGACAAATACTTCATCTAGCTCATTTAGAAAGATAATTGGTTCACCTGAGATGAATAACGGAAGGTATAGCTACATGTTTATTAACTAAAACTTACTAGTCAACAGCTATGTAGTTTGTTCCAGATGAAAGCATTAGAATTAGATTAAAAACTAAGATTTCCACCAGGTGTGATGGGTCATACCTGTACCCCATGGTGGAGCCTGAGGTTGGACAGGAACAATTTCAATGCCAACCAGAGCTCCTATTTCAACCACCGATCCACTCAAAGAATGCTATTTTTTTAAGAATAGAAAAAAATGGTTATGAGAATGTTGAGAGACCTTGAAAGAGACAAGAGATAGCTAGTCAGAGAATTGGATAAATCATTTCTACTTTTTGACACATTACAGAGGAGAAATATGTTCAGTGTCACTTGTATATTTGAAAAGACTTATAAATGACCTAAACACAAAAAAGTTCAATTAACCTGATAGCTATATCAACTGCCCTGGTCTGTCGAGTTCACAGTGTGTCCAAATGTTATGAAGCCACACTGCGTTTTAGTGATATACACAACTGTGTATCTATTGAAAATGAAATTTGAAACAGAAGCATGCCCTCTAATCTCTAAACTCAACAGGGCCATGAGAAACCACCGTTCTGTGCTTTGATAGGATGTAGTCATAGTCAGGCTAACTGTTCCAGGAGCAGAGGGCTGTGAGGAAGTAACCAAGGCAGAGAAGAGACTCACACTCAAAGAGGGGAAAGTTTCCTTTATATTTAGCTGTATGTTGTGCCTTTCTTTATGGAACAATGCTTCATAGGGTTGAGGCATATGGTAATAGAGACATGGAGTCTGCCCTCAAGTTGCTTATAGTATGTTGGAAAATAAAACTCCACTATGTAAAGAGCTTCCCTGTCCCTAACCTACTGGTGTATCACATCCCTGCCCCACATACACACAAACTGTGTACTTTGCACTTTGATGAGTGGAGTGCAGGGCAGATGGTAGAGGCTGACCACCTAACATCCTTTCCTTTCCTTTTTCTCTTTTCCACTGCTCATTGAAATTGTTTCTCACCCATTCTTGTATTTATCATCTTATACCTGACCAATGCAATAGCAATCTAGCTGAACTTTATGCCTTTGGTCTCCGTATCTTCCTAACAATACCATAGTTCTTCAGGAAAGCTAGCCACTGGTTCAGAATCAGGTCTTCAATGAGATATTCAAAGAATATAAATCTGTTTATGTGGGAATGTCTTTCTGTATGCTGTGAATATCAATCTTTAAATAAAGGAGCTGTGTAGTAAGAGGTTTCTGTCGTGGACTTTCCGGCCTAGCCTCAGGGTTTAGACCCGCAGACCAACAGATCTGCAGAGACACACAGATGCTTACAATAATTTTAGGCTAATGGGCCTAAGGCCCAGGTATATAACTTGCTAACTCTTTACCCTTAATCTAACCCATGACTCTTATCCTGTTCAGCAATGGGGCTCGGTACCTTTTCTCAGAGCAGTATAGTTGTCCCCTGCATCTTCTAGCAACTCTGGAGTTTCTGTGACATTTCTGCTCTGTTCTTCCTGTTACCAGAGTTTTCTTAGTCTGGTAGCCCCGCCCACACTTCCTGCCTGCCTTTGGCCAATCAGTGCTTTTTATTAAACCCATAGGTGGGACAAATATTTACAATGTAACAACATAATTCCACTACAGAGCTGTTTTGGCCCTTGATAAGCACCATAGAAGAAGTACATGGGGAATCAGAATAGGTAGGAAAATAAGGGCAGAGTCAGGGACAGACTGAGTCAGCCACCCAAGAAGAAACATATAAGGAACACAGGTGAGCCACAAGTCACGTGGTATACAGATTAATGAAAATGGGTTGAGCTAAGATATAAGAGCTAGCTAGCAATGTGCCTAAACAACAGGCCAAACAACATGAAGTTAATGTAAGTGTCTGAGTCATTTGGGGGAGCCTAAGCAGCGGTGGGCAGCTAAGGGGTCTGGGATGGCAGGTCTGTGGGTCTGGACCTCTGGCAGGACAGGGCCAAGAAACCTATGTAACAATCTGTCCCTGTTAACATACCCACAAACTATCTTTTCTGAGTTTAGTTATTTCTACCAAACATTTGGGCCCATGGTATTTTCTTTGTCAAATCTATAGTCTTAAGTTCTCTGGTTCTATATCTGGAATACCATTCTGTGTATTTGCAAAAAATAGTTCTTTATCATTTAGGACTCTCTCCCTTACCCTCCCAGTCCACACACAGGCACACACACATAAACCCAGAGACCTATGTGGTTATATTTACTGTGGAAAAACCTTCACAGTGTGATATTCATTATTATGTTGTCATCATTTTTATAGCTCCCTTTAAACATGCAGTCCCTGGAATACAACAACAATGCCATTTGTTTTAGCATCAGCAACATCCACTCTGACTGATACATAGTGATCATTAATACCCATTGGTTTAGTTACTTGATGATTGATTTAGTTTTAATTGGCATATTTTAAGTGACTTGTTAGCCTTTCATCCTTTGTGCCAGTGTCCAAGGAGGAAAGAATGTCATTTTTCACCCGCAGTAGTAAATAGTATAAGCTTGATTTCAGTTACAATTATTTAGATCTACTCTGATAACTCAAAGAAGGCTTTGCCTACTACCTTAGTAAATAAATATGACATATTCCTGTAAAGTTTTATTCACAAGACTAAATTTCCAATCTTTCAATTTCATCTTTTTTATCACAAATATGTATCTCACAGGTTAGAGCTCTCCTACAGATAAGTTTTTGTATTGTAGAGATGTTTTCTATGAATTACTTATGTTTCTATTTATGGAGGGTTCAGTTGTTGTACACTGTCTTTATAAAGATATCTGGATGTCTGTAGAGTGAACAGAACCCTCCCCCAAACAAACTTACTGTTTATTATAAAAACCTGATTGCCAAACTTAGGGTTATTCTCCTATTATATACCCTATGGTGTGTGTAGGTATTCTCTATTCTTCTTCATGTTACAATAGAAAACAGATTCATGGAACAGGGGCATGTGTTAACCTTTACTCCTGTCATTATCATTAATAATTAATTTTATATCTCTTATGCCTTCTGACAACTCCTACAAATCTGTATCAGGCAAACTTATTACCTTATGAGTAGGATCAAATATAGACTCTTTCTAATTCTTGACATTATTTTTACATACCATACTCTTTTCCAGGTGGGAGGATTTTACTTTTAAAACTCCAGTTTTAATCTTTCTTGAAAAACTAAAAGTCCTGGCAACATCAAACCTATATTTCCTGGTGGCAGCAAATGGCCTTAATTTAGTGGCAGCTGTCTCCATGATCCCCATTGTTACGGGGTGTATCCTGACCAGTCAATGTTTCATTGTTTATAGTCATTTGCCTGTGGCTCCTATGAACATTTAAGTTCATGGTCCCACTTGAAACAGTGCATAATTAGATATATTAAACATGGGATTAGATTAGATCACAATACAACTCTTTAGAATTGCTGTCAATATTTTTGTGGGCCAAATTAATATCCCCCAAAGAAAAACCAAACAAATCTTGGGGCTAGAACATGTATTAATGTAATGGCAAATGCAATAAAGAAATAAAAGTGATGTGATAAAATTTTCAGGACACAATGTCATTTTCCCATGTCCTATGTGAGAAAGGATGATGAATTTTATGGGACAGGAGGATTGTTTGAACAGTCCACTGGAGTTGATGCCTTTTATTGAGAGTGGAATCAGCAGAAACTTGAGAGAGATTTGATGCAGGAGTGGAGTCTAAGTGGAAGGCAGGAACATGAAGAGCCTGAGGAGTCTGATGAAGACTCAACAACACATATTAGTGAGCAGCTGTGTCTACATCTCTGGAGAAGGTTGTCAACAGATGAACCATGTGGGCTCCACAAATCCTAAGACATTGATTATAAAACTCTGGATGTATGTTGCTTAGGTGTGTCTTTCTGGGTAAATGTCTGCATCTTTTTATAGACTTTCAAAAGAACCTTTGGTAACTTGAGAAAAAAAAAATCACCTGAAGATATACTTTGAAAATTACCCAGAAGATAGTTGAAATTACCCATTTGAGTATCTATATTTGGTTATTAGAACACACTGGTGGTTATTCCTAGGGTTTCCTTCAAATGTCCAAACCTACATGTAGTCCCCTACACAAAACAATTCATAACTGAGGAGTTAATAGGCCCTAAGTGTGAACCAGGTATTATTATTATGCTGAAAATTTAGGACCACCTTCTAAATTTGTATGTCTACACCCAGAGATTTGTACAGTTCCCAGACCTTACCAGAGATGTTTCTTTATGTAGCAAACTTAGAATAACAGGCCGTAAAAACTAAACAAAATGCATATTATATCAGTAGAATCCTCAGCCACAAATGACACGTCAAAACTCAGAAACCATCACTAAAATGGGAAGATTGGAAGGGGTCATGGAGGGGCAGAGCTAAACAGTGTGTCTCGTGAACATGGCAGGATCACTGAACACATGAGCTTGAAGCAACTGTAGTACCCTGCACAGGACCTTCACAAGATCAAGGCAGTCACCACTCTATCATGCAATGGTGAGGGATTCATTAGCTCCCACCTCTGAGAAGCTATAGACTTATGGTAAAGGAACTGTAATTTTCATAAAGGGTGTAACCCTTGATAGGTCCACCTAGTGGATGACCCCACTTCTAATATTTCTTCTTCATTTCACCTGCTTATACTGTATGTCCAACCCAAACTACTCTAGACAGTGACAAGTAGAAAAGAAACTGAAAGAGAAAAGAGAAAATAATCACTATGTGTTGCTTCTGTAGAGTAACCACATACCTTACAGGAATAACTGATAAGAAAAGGGATTTATTTTGGTTCATAATTTCAGAGGACTTTAGTCAATCTTGATAGGAAAGACTACACAATGGCAATGACGTCTTCTATGTCTGGGGAGCATGAGGCATCTGGTCAGTGGACAAGCAGGAACAATGTCCTCAGATATACACCTCTTCCAGCCAGCACCACCCCCTAAAGAGTTCACAATGTAACCAAAGCGTACCATTGTGGTTTAAATATTTGAACACTTGTTCCATGGTTGGTGATGCTGTTCAGAGAGATGATTGTTGAGCTGTAGCCTCAGTGGAGCAAGCACATCATAGGATGGGGCTTTAAGAATTTATAGTCTTCCCTTATCCCCAGGTATCCCTTTTGCATCCCATATGTGGATAAAGATGTAATTTCTCATCTTTCTATTTCAATCATCTGCTGTCATGCCTCCTTTGTCCTCACGGACTCTCCCTCTGGTTTCTTAAGCCAAAGTGAATTCTGTCTTAAGTGAGTTTGGTTATGAGGTTTGATTACAGTAACAGAAAAGTAGCTAACACAGGCCTGAACAACTGGAGGAACAGGACATGGATGACACGTCAGAGTCAAATCATATCACCATGTTACCTCAAAAATCTTTTTACTTTGCTTTCATTTCCTCCCCTATTCATATATTATGTTTTCCATGTCAGTCTCACCCAGCATTTTCTATTCTCAGAGAGATTCTATGTTTGTTCTGTTATTCTTAAGTCTAATGTCACAGCGTTCTGTCTCCAAATCCAAGCATGAACACCGGTGGTCTGAAACAAGAGAAACGCCTCTATCCATCAAGAAGGAAGTTCCCAGAATCTAAGATTAGGGACTCAAACAGATGAGATAAAGTTCTGAAAACTCAGAATTCCCTGTTTCCATGATCTATTGGCTTCTACCCTAAATCTCCATAGATTCTAAACAGGACGTGTATCATAGGTTTTACATCATGCAGAAGGACAAGTAAAGGGGCCTTAATACAGTTTTGAGGACCTCAGCTTGTTAACTTAGCCATTAAGGAAACATTATTTTTGTTTGTTTTTCTATATTTTCTTTTCTTTTCTTTCTTTTTGTTTGTTCATTTATTTGTTTTTGGTTTGGTCTGCTCTGGTTCTTTTCAGTTTTTGAGACAGGATCTCACTGTGTAACTCTGGACAACAAATTGCTATGTAAACCAGGCTGGCCGGGAAATCACAAAGATCCACCAGCCCCTGCCTTTGCCACCACTCTTGACATCCCTGTGTTTTGATATCCATCTAACAAATTGCTAGTGTGAACTTTCTTATTGTAATTTATCAGTGTATGGTGTGTGTGTGTGTGTGTGTGTGTGTGTGTGTGTGTGTGTGTGTGTGTGTGTGTGTGTGTGTGTGTGTAAAATGTGGCTCTGTGGGCTATGTCAAGTAGCCTATGCTATTTATTTTAATTTATACCATTACTGTATGAAACAGGAAGAGAATAACTCGATGAATAGAAAATGGAAAATGTGTGAATGAAAACTGCACCATCAAAAGAAATCTTTGAGGTAAGTGTAAACCAAAGATATCCCATATTATGGCTCATGCTCAATACCAACTTAGGTAATTTGTAATTTAAAATGAGATGAAGAGCTTTGTCTTTGCAGGTCAGTATCAAATAAGCATACACTATCTGCAAAAGCCACTAATTGAAGGCTGTGAATCTACAAGAAAGAGTTGGGAAGATTTATTTTTATCAAGCTATGAAGCCTCCTCATAATCAAGAAGCCATGTCCATGAATGGTTGACTGCCATTTGTCTGACTTCTAATTATTTTGTGTCTTAGAATAATCAATTTGTCTTCTTGGAGCATATAATATAAACAGTAAACCATGGTTTTTATTTATTCAGATTTGAACTGTTCATCAGTATATTGAAAAAGTTATTCAATTCATTTCTATTTAAATATTGATAAAGTTTGTTATTTGTATACCACCAGCTTCTTTCATAACCAAGAATAATTTAGGTAATGAATAGAATTTTGATATACTTTCGTATAATTTAAATTAATATTTAATTTACAGTTCTGTTTGATACCATATAAAAGTAAGAATAAATATGAGTTATTTGGGTAACCAATAATTCCTTAATAGTGTTCCCTTATGGAGATAAAATGTTTAAATATTCATTAATTTAGTGCTATCAGAACTGCATAGTTTTTAGGAATTTCCAAGTTTGGAAATTTTTTTCATTATTCAGTAACTGGATAATAAAGAAATAAGAATAAATTCTATCTTCAAGTGCTTATAGGGGACACATCAAATGAAATTTAATAACATGGAGATGCACTACACAACTGGGCACACACCAAAGTCATTTCAGACCTAGTAAATAGAAGGCTTGGTAACTGCTTTGGGTTTTCGGGCTGCTCCCTCTTCTCTCTCCATAGCAAGGAGCTTTTCATCACTCAAGTAACATATGGCACCAATTGAGCCAAAAGAAAAAAAGCGCATGGTGCACTATTTGTCTGCATTAAGCTCTGACATTATCTTCACCCCAGTGCATGTGTGATTTTACACAATGAGAATCTGTTCTGAGAGTTCCAAGGGATGTGTTCTGTTCCAGATCCTACCTTTGTGAAGGAGCCCATTTTCAAAAAAACATCCAGTCTGTGAATTATGCTCAATCTAATTATTGTACAGGGCATTGGAAAACTACTTTTAACCGGATGCCATTAAAGCAAACAAGTCAATTTATATGTAACACTAAGGTTCAGGTCAAAAGAAAATGCACAATGGATTTCTTCATATCTGTGATCCACTGTAAGCATGCTTTCATTTGAAAAAAAAAATAGATTAAATAGATACAGTGCTTTTCCACCAGACAGTTTGTGTTTTCATAATAGATAAACGAATAGGTAATAATGTATTTCAGTATCAGTCATATGTTCTCACGGAGGACCTACTATGCATAAATATCACACTGTGCAAAGATCTTTAGCACAGACAAGACCCTGCTTTGGCACAAACTTTTCTCCAAATTGTAATAAAACCTTAAATGTAAGATAATTTAATCATCTAAAATAAATTCAAATGAAAACGGTTGTTAACTAGCTGGTCCTTACATAGAATTTACCGAGATGTCATGAAGACAGACAAAGCCGAAGGATATAAAACAAAGACTTCTAGTATTATCTGCAACAGACTTTGGTGCTTTAAAATAACAACTTTATTTTATGTACATTGGTGTGAAGGGATCAGATCACCTGGAATTGCAGTTATAGACAGTTGTCAGCTGTCATGTGGGTGCTGGGAACTGAACCCAGGTCCTCTGGAAGAGAAGCCAGTGCTCCTAACCCCTTAGCCATCTCTCCAGCACATTAGAAATTTTAGCCAAGCCCAGGGCAGAGGGTCAGGAGAGAGTGATAAGCAACACTGCTTTTGTTTGTTTGTTTTGTTGAAGTTGTTCATGATTCTTCTATTCAGCATGGTGAATTTGGGGATGACAGGCTTGTAGCGGATTTATGATGTTACATTGTAAATAATTGTCCCGCCTAGGAGTTTAATAAAAAGCACTAATTGGCCAAAGGCAGACAGGAAGTATGGGCGGGGCTACCAGACTAAGAAAACTCTGGGAACAGGAAGCACAGAGCAAAAAAATCAGAGTTGCCAGACAAGCCAGAAGATGTAGAGGACAACTATACTGCTCTGAGAAAAGGTACCAAGCCCCACGGCTGAACAGGAAAAGAATCATGGGTTAGTTTAAGGGTAAAGAGTTAGCAAGTGATATGCCTGGGCCTTCAGCCATCAGCTTAAAATTAATGTAAGCATCTGTCTGTCTCTGTGGGTTTGCTGGTCTAAAGCTTGAGGCTAGGCCCAAACGTCTGAGCCAAAAACCTCTTACTACATAGGCTTGTACTGTTAGGAAAATGTTTTTAAGAAGTAAATAAACATTGTAAAAAAAGTTAAATAAAAATCCACAGTAACAAAACTTGAGCAAAAGAAATGTACATTCCTGTTCTGTTATCTTTTCACTAATTTTGCATAGGAGCAAAGACTACATTTTCAAGGGGATTTGAATTTAACTGAGATAGGAAAAAAATTGTGAGCACAAAGAGATATTTCTTCTTGTAGCAGCCTCAAAATTTTCATTTTATTGGTTCCCAGGAAGCACAGTTTGAATTAAGGTTGTGCCTTTAAAGCAGCTACAAAGATTTTAAAAAAAAAAAAAAAAAAAAAAAGACAATCATTCAAGCAAAACATAGGCATCTTTGTCTGGTTCCAAATAGGCACTGAGGTCACTTCTGTTGGTTTTGTCATTATTACAGAGGTGTGCCTCTCCTTCCTAACAAAAGTCCAAATGTGGCGTTAGTTGGTCGTTTTTAAAATCCTAAAAACCTCACATGCAATTTGAGAGTTGGTTATATCTCTTTATCTGTAATCATCTATTTAAAAAATAGCATTGCGTAGAAGACCACTGATAGTTATCAGTGAGAAGACACAACGTATAATGGCCAAGCATTTGCTAAGGGAAAGAAATACACTGCAAACACATGCTTCCAAGGCCCTCCTAATTTCTCAAGACAGTAAAATAGGAACTCAAAACAAGATTCCCACTACCTTTAGTGAGCTCATGATCACTAGCAAGCAAGGAGAATAGGAATGAGCCAGAAAAAAAGGGAGAGAGATGAAGGTTTGTGATAGTGCAGTTGAAAATATCTCTTGTGGATTGAGTATTTCTCAGTTAGTGGAAAACTTGTCTAACAAGCATAAAGCCCTGAGCAGCATCCCCACAACCTACACTAGGCACGGAAGCATATGCCTGGAATCCAGTGCTTGGATGATAGAGAAAGCAAAATTAAGACTCTCAGTGACACCCACCATTGGCTACATAGCAAGTTCTAGCCCAGTCTGTTCCATAAAACTCTCTCAATACAAAAGCTAGATTTTTTTATCTAAAATAAAAAGCCTATCTTTTTTCATTTAAGTATATCAACAAAATTTCTTATCTTCTCCAACTACTTTAGTTACATTTTGCTAAACCTCCTGCTATATTACTTTATGATGTAATGATATTTTTTCATTAAACAAGAATACCGCTACATGATTCAGTATTGTCTTACTTATGGCTTCTACTACTGTGAAGAGAGACACCATGACTGGGAACTCTATAAGGAAAACATTTAATCAAGCTGGCTCACTTAGAGTTTAGAGGTTGAGTCCATTACGCAGGACGCAAAGCTGCATGCGGAGATATGGTGCTGGAAAGGTAGCTGAGAGCTCAATATCTAGCACAGGCAACAGGAAGTGAATTGAGACACTGGGTGTGGGTTAGCATATATGAGATCCACAGTGACACACCTCCTATATAATAAGGCCACACTCACTCCCACAAAGCCACACCTATTAATAGTGCCACTCCATTTGGGGCCTATTTTCTTTCAAATCACCACATTCTACCTCATGACCCCCAAAGGCTTATAGCCATATCATAATCCAAAAATGGATTCAGTCCAACTGCTGAAGTCATCATAATTCATCACAGCCTCAACAATGTTTAAAAGTCTAAAGTTCAAAGTCTCTTCTGAGATTAATGAAATATTTTAACTGTAATCTCCTATGAAATCAAAATAAAAGACAGATCTACATCCAACATATACAAGTACAGAACATGCATTACTGCTGCAAAATGTAGGGAAGGGAGCATACTGATGAAATACTGGACCAAACCAAGACTGAACACCAGCTTGGCAAACTCCATACTCTGCATCTCCATGTCTGACTGATGTCAAAATGCTCTTCAGATCTTCAACTCCTTTCCACTTTGTTGACTGCAATACATGTCTCTCTCTTGGGCTGGTTCGACTCCTGGTGAGCAGCTCTCCTCAGCAGGTATACCATGGCTCTGGTATCTCCAGGATCTTGGAGTTTCCAAGCAATTCAGGCTTCAACTTCACAGCTTCATACAATAGGCTCTGTAGGCCTCCATTCAGGAAAAGCACTGACACATGCCTGGTCTCAATGGCTTTCCAGAGTCATGAAGTATTATTATATAACCCCTTTCTTCCATCCTCACAGCCACTGTAGCTGAAGTTGCCAAGTTCTGCCACTTGGCTGGAGCTGGAACATGGCCCCCTTGTTCAATTACATCTTCACACCAGTTTTCTGTTTTCCTTCCTTACCTAAGCTCGGCTGTCCTGAAACTGAATCTAAAGATGAGGCTGGCCTCAAACTCAGAGATTTAACAGCCTATGGCCTCCAAGTGCTGAGCTGAAAGGCATGAACTACCACACCAGGCTCTAAACTTTTAATTCCTTTTCACAAGTTGGAAATGTATTTGAGTGGGATGCTTCCCCGAGGTCACTGCTCTTTTTATTCTATTTCTTAATCTGTTTATCTCCTTGAACACAGGACTTGGTTCCTTTCTACTTTCTGTTGCTCCCTTTCTCCTTCAATGTTTTCCTTTGCCCCAGACTACTTCTTTTCATTATAGACCTTTGTAAGAATGACTAGTAATGACCATTCAACGTAATCAGTATTGGGCTGTTGTAAGATTTCCTCTGCCAATAGAATTAATCTACGTCTCTTCACATTTACCTCAGGCAGATTCTTTAAACCAGGGCATAGAGCAGCCATATTCTTCATCAAAATGCCATAAGTAAGATCTCTAGGCCATATGTTAGTACTCTTCTGGAAACTCTTTATCTAGGCACTTCTCCACCATACTTCAAATCACACTTAGCAACACTGTCTTCCTACTCAAATAGCCCATTAAGCAGCACTTAAATCAACTACTTTTCTAATCTGTAGTTCTAGGTCCATATTCCTGCAAACAAAAGGTCAGGTCTATCACAGAATAGCCCAGTCTCTGATACCAAATTCTGTCTTAGGGTTCCTATTTCTGTGAAGAGACATCATGACTACAGCAACTCTTCAAATAAATCTCATTGTGGAGGTTTGCATATAGTTAAGTTCCATTATCTTCATGGTGGGACATGGTTCTGAGCAGGCTGCCAGGGAACTGCAGAGGTTATTGAGTGTCACACATCTTAGTTCGTAGGCATTAGAATGTGGTCTGTCTCTTTGAGAGTGGCTTGAGAATATATGAGACATCAAAGTACGCTTCCGCAGTGACACACTTCCTCCAGCAAATGCACACCTACATCAACAAGGCCACACCTCCAAATAGTACCACTCTTTTTGGTGGCCATTTTCTTTCAAATTATCACCACAAATATAAAACACAATTTGAGATGGGACAGTGGATACTAGAATTATAAAAACCTTTCTATGGCAACTGTGTAGCTTTTTATAGTTTTTAATAGTTTGTGGATATCTGTAGTCAAATTCTACTATTAGACTATTCTTTTGAGCTGGAGTGGTGGTGCATACCTGTGACCCTAAATCTTGAGATGTGAAAGCAGGAGGATCTAAATTCAAGGACATACTTGCCTAGTCAGTGAGTTCAAGGTCGGCTTGAGCTCCATGAGTCTCCATCTGAAAAGATTTGACAGAAAGAGGGGGGGGGAAGAGGGAGAGAGAGAGAGAGGAAAAATAAAAAAGGAGAGAGGGAAAGTTGAAGGGAGGGAGGAAAGGCAGATGAATGGAGAGAAACACACACAGAGGGAGAAAGAGAAGGAATTATTATCCCTTGAGGGTCCAAGACTATTCTTACTACATTTTGCAATGATCAGAAATGACTAACCAAACACTTATTTTTTATTTTCATCCCTTTAATATGTTTTTAATCAAAAATTACTTTTAAAGCTTGACTCACATAGTATAAAAGCCTGTAGTGCTGAGGACTGACCTGGGGTAGGGTTGATGAATGAGAACACATGGGGAGGGTATTGAGAACTAGGCTGGGGTTGGGATAGATGGTGTACATTCCCTGGCAGTCTGAAGAATGTCTGGCTATTGCTTTCATTGTTTGGTCTGTTAGGATCCCATAGCTAGGAAAGATGGGTGTCAGATCGCATCCGTAATCTTCAGCACATCCGGATCAGGGAAATGAAGCTTGAGCAGGCAAAAACAAGATAAAACTCCACTAGTCTACTTTTAACCTTTTAAGAAAGTAAATCAAACAGTGTAAGGGAAAAGGGAAAAAAAATAAAAATGCTTGTTGGCTTGAGGATTTGCATTGAGAAGTGACAAGAGGAGCCAATGCTTCTTGTTTTTGTTCAAAACAGATACCTTAATGCACCCATTGAAATGAGAGGAGGGAATGGGGCCGTGCCAGGAAAACTTTCTCCCTTCCATCAGATTGAAGTGTTAGCAGGAGCCACACTGCTACAAACCATGGGGGAATAAATGGAGACTGGGCACCCACAGTTGGAATCAAAGCTACCTAAACAGTCCCAGCAAAAAGTTCTTGATTTGATGCCTCTACCATTATCTAGGAGAAAGAGCAGTGCTGCCTGGGAGATTAAATATTCTTTTATGAGAAAAGATAAGGGAAGGAGTGCCTGTCACTTCATCCTGCCTGATTAAGCTGCAGAGTTATAAGCAAATAATGCTTAGGTGTTCACAAGCTGAGCTAACTGTGAATGGACTCCTCTATCACAGTGAAAACAATCACAAATATGCCACCATGCTCAGAAAGAAAATACTTAAGTGGGGGAATCGGATGTCAAAAACTGGAGGGTTATACAAAATCACTTAATTACTGTAAAATATACTTTTGGCAGAGTGTATCTATACTAAGAAGGCCTCTTCCTTATAAGTGCACAGTGAATGAAGACACTTAAAATATTGTTTCGATTAAGAATTTAATTCCATTTTTATAACTGTTTTGAAAGTTTTACTTTATTTTTAATTACATGTGTGCATGGATGTCTATATAGGGATATGCACTCAGTGAGTATAGTTCCCAGTAGAAAATAAAGAGGATGTATATATGCTGGAGCAAAAGCTACAATTGCTGTGTTGTAAGATGTCCAGCCTCAGTGCTGAGAATGAATATAGGCCCTTCATTATAAGAGCAGTACATGCGCATACTGCTGAGCTAACACTCCAGCCCCCTCTTTTAACTTTTTACTGTGTCCTAATATAATGCATCTTTCTTTCATTGAAGTTTATTTTTAAGTCAATGCTTCTAGACTCCAGAGTAGCTACATTAATACAGGTCCTGCCTTTTCAAAAGTGTAACAATACATTGGTTTAGCCTACAGGCCTAGAATCTGGCAGACCTTTTAGTGAAGCAAAAATTTTGAAGGACTGTTTCACCAATTTTTGGCAAAGTTCATCAATCGCTTCTCCCTGTGCTCTGTAGAATGTCTGGCAGGTTTTTTATCTGCAAATCAGGAACCTGAAGGACCATCTTGGCTTGTTCTGCCAAAGTTCAGAGGTCACTTTCCTATAGGTCCTGAATGTTAAGTTTATACAGCAGCATACTGTTAAGCAGTAAAGGCAAGAGCAATTTAGCAAGAGCAATTTCTTGCCCACTGGCTAGTTTTGCCACAAAGAAAATAAAATCCATATGGAGGGTTAGTTTGGGGGTATTTTTGGCTTGGTTTTTTTTGCTTGTTTTGTTTTTGCTTCTGTCTGATGCTTATCATCCTCTTGAAGTAGATTGTTGCTGCCAGGAGCAGACACATCCCATTGTCCAGAAAAGTCTAAGTAATTAAAACATTTTAAATGCCATATTCTGTAGGTCTTTGAAGTGTTTGGTGATTCCCTAACTGAAATATATACCTAAAAAACCTAACTAACATGACTGTTAGTATGATTATTAGAGATGACTATTAATCTGCATTCATTAATTATACCTTATAATTTTAAATAAGTTGCATAAATGTACTATCTTAAACAATAGTAGAAATATACATAAAACATAACAAAATTGACCCCAAGTATGTATCAATAAACCAAAATCCAATGTATCAATAATCCAAAATCCAATTTTAAGATTGACAGCTGTTTTTTGGATTAAAGTAGATTCAATAATCTAAATTTTAAAACATCATTTATATGTAATACCTTCCTCTTTTTTCCTAGAAAGAGATTGACTGTGACTATTCATTTATAACTGTTTTTATATACAATTTTATTATGTTAAAATTAAAACCTTGCTTTTTGATTAGACAGAAAAGGGGAAGTGATATGGGATATCTGTCTACACTGTGAATATGCTTTATTACAACTGGTTAATAAGAAACTGTTTTAGCCTGTAACAAGGCAGCTTAGAGGCAGGCAGAAAATCTAAGCAGAGATACAGGAGAAGGCCAGAGTCAGACGGGTTGAGCTAAAATATAAGAACTAGCTAACAAGAAGCCTGAGCCATGGGCCAAACAGTTTATAATTAATATAAGCTTCTAAGTAATTGTTTCATAAACGGCTATGGGACCATGAGTGGGAGAGATTTGCCTGGACCATAGTGTAGCTACACTTAGGCATCAGCTCTACTAGAGAATATATTTTCTGATTTTCCTGTGTGACTGTTAATCTGAGGCAGCTTTTGCATGTGAATCTATTTACAGGTTTTTTTTTTCTTTTTTCTTTTCTTTTTTTTTTTTTATTTTTTTGGAGCTGAAGAGGAAGAACCAAGGTGATAATGTTTATCACTTCATGCCCTGTTGTAGTGGATTTATGATGTTCCATTGTAAATAATTGTCGAGCTTAATAAAAAGCGCTGATTGGCCAAAGGCAGACAGGAAGTGTGGGCGGGGCTACCAGACTAAGAAAACTCTGGGAACAGGAAGAACAGAGCAGAATGCCAGAGAGAAGCCAGAAGAATCAGAGGATAACTATGCTGCTCTGAGAAAAGGTACTGAGCCGCATGGCTGAACAGGATAAGAATCATGGGTTAGATTAAGGGTAAAGAGTTAGCAAGTGATATGCCTGGGCCTTAGGCCAATCAGCCTAAAACTATTGTAAGCATCTGTGTGTCTCTGCAGGTCTGTGGGTCTGTGGGACTAAACCTTGATCCTAGTCCGAAAAGTCCGGGCCAGAAACCTCTTACTACACCCTGTTGTCACAAAAGTAACTATTTTTTTCAAAGTCAGTTCCATTACCACAGTTGTGCCTTTGTGGATAAGCTAGAATATTCATGTTCATAGTGAAAAGATACATTCCAAAAGGTTGTGGGAGGGCAGAGTTTAAATGCAGACCCTGGAGCAACTCTATTTCAGCTGAGGTCTGTGATCTGTCCTCACGCCATAAGAACAGAACTCAAGAATGGACCAGAAGTGCTGTTTCTTTTCATGTACAGCTATCCAGAAAGCAGGTATGGTGATGCACAGCTGTAATTCTAACACAGAAAAGAATGAGGCAGGAGGATTGCTTTAGGAGGAAGCAAATCAGGTGTAAATCAAGTCATACTCTTTTCTGTTTCACAGTCTGATATTCCTAACATTTGTTTCTATGATGACGCCCTTTATAGAGTTACATGTGGTCTGGTGGAACGGGCATGCAACTCTAGTTATTTGGGATGCTGAGACAGGAAAGCTGTAAGGTCAAGGCTTGCCTACGCTGCAAAGTGAGCTCAAGTCCAGCATGCGTGGACTATGGAGACCCCACTTAAAAACAAAATTTAAGAAGAGGCCTGAAAACGTGGTTCAAGAAAAGTGTACTTGTCTAGCATGGATGAGGAGATGGAGGAAGGAAGAGAAAGAGAGAGAAAAAAGGAGAGAGGGAGGTGGAGAGGGAGGAAGGGAGAGAATGTAACATTGCAGTTATATATTAGATTCTGACACTCAAGGCTACCCCTGAGGAGGAATTCCAAACAATGTTATTGACAAATGCCTTTTAGACTAAAACTGGCAGACATGAAGATTCCTGAGTCTCACACCAGGACTTGTGAGGGATAATTTCAAGGAAGGGACTAATTTACAGCTCGGTGAGTGCATTCATATAAAATGTTCAAAGTTTGAGGATCTCTTTTCAGAGACTAATTAGTTATCGGCATGGAGTTATGGATGAAGAGGCAGAGAATGCCATGTTTACCAGGTAAGTGCTGAGCCTCCCGCCTGGTTAAAGCCAGCATTGTGCTATTGAGGGAAAAGTTAGACTGAGAAACGTGAGAATTGAGCTATGAGACAGAATTTTATAAGTTGTAATGCACATACTAAAGAACTGTGTATTCCCTGGCCAAGCTCCTACTCTGCCCCTTCCCATGTACACAAGAAGAGAACACAGTGTGTTGATTCTGTGCCCTGTGCATTGGGAATTAAGCCTTTAAAGTATCCTGTGACTTTTAAGTTTTTTTCTTTTCCAATTCCCATCACTACAGCTTCCCTGAGGGTGTGTTCGCTGTCTGGGTAACCAGCCTTTGCTTCCATAATTTAAAAAGGACTATTATTTGTTCAGCAAATTTTCTCTTTCTTTTGTTGAGAAGTCAGATTTAATCTCTTGTTTTGGGTCAGAAAAGGAAAAGGCCTATGGATGATGGTTTCTGATATCAGACCCATTCTAGAATACTCTTCCATACATTTCTTAAAAGGCTTTGTAGGAATTTTGTTTTTAATCTTAAGTTTCATCCCTTTCCTTTTTATATGTATATATCTCTATATATTTATTCTCATCTGTGTCTTCCTCCTATCAATGCAAGCATTGGAATAGACAGCATTTGTTCATTTGGTTTTATGTGTTTGCTTTCAGCTTTTCAGAACTGGAGATGAAACAAAGGGATTTGTCCTTAGTAGGCAATTGCCTTTACACTGAGCTGCATCTCCATACTGTATTACATATGCTGGGTAATGTACATTGCTGTTCTATGTGCATACATTTTCAGGTTTCAAAAATGGCAAGTTGTCATGAATTAATGTATTTATTCTTTCACTCAGCATTATTATAGATTCCCAAGTCACTGGGTGTTTACCTTTCTGGCTACTTTCATCATCTCCAAGTTCGGCAGAAAATGGCATGCTATATAAGCTACCACATTCAGTTTATCTGAGCCTCAAGTTGTGGACAGACAGATTGTTTTCAATCCTGCTCCACAAGTAACAATGACATTGTCATCATCTTAAAAATCCTTTTATGGGTTGTAAAGATAATTCAGTGGTTAAATGCACCTTCTACTCTTGCAGGAAACCCTGACTTGTTTCCCCACACTCCAGTGGCTCACAACTGCCTGTAAATTCAGATTCAAAAAATCTAAGCCCCCCCTCTGTCCTCCACAGGCAGTGCACTGACACACATACACCCACAGACAAATATACAAATAATTAAAAGTAAAAATTAAATTTTATTATATTTACATGATTATCTGGGCATTTCCTGGGAATAACCTTGGTAGAAAATTATATCCAGGGGTGGAAACACGAAGCCAGGGTATCATATCTTTGATTTGGCTAAATCTGACAGACAGCTCTCCAGAATGGCTGCCCTAGTTCACAGGTATGGGGCTTTGTGTGCTCCATGTGCATCCCCACAACATCAGGCTATATCTAGATTTCTAATTTTATCATCTGCGGTATAAACACCTGCATAAGAGCATGGACTGCAGCTAATCAACAGTTCATATTAATCATGGAAAATGCTTTATACTGAAATAGTAGCAAATATTCAGAAGAAATTGGGGTCACAATTTTGGAAGTCAGGGAGCAAAGGTGGTAATAGAAAAGACTCAGTAGGCAGTACTTTGAAAGAGCTGTGGACAACAGAAGGAATATAGTGTGGAGAAGCACAAAGGTAGGAGGTAAAGCAAAGGTCAGCAGAGTTTAGGACTCTATATAAAAAAGAAAAAAAATAAAGTAGCTGAGGTTTGAAGATGTGAACATACTATATCCAGGAATGAAGAAAATCCCTCTTCATTTTTTTCCCCTAGGTATAAAATAGGTTTTTAAATACATTATTACTTTATTTATTACATGAGAATTTCACACATGTATACAAAGTATTTTGATGATATCCCTCCCCATTTCTTTCCTCCAACTCCTTTTATATTCCTCATATCATAGCTTCCAACTTCATGTGCTTCTTGGAGAAGTAGAGTTTCACAAGCTTCTCCCCAATCATGTTGGATCTTGACTAGCT
Organism: Phyllotis vaccarum; assembly: GCA_033318265.1. Classification (NCBI taxonomy): domain Eukaryota; kingdom Metazoa; phylum Chordata; class Mammalia; order Rodentia; family Cricetidae; genus Phyllotis; species Phyllotis vaccarum. The sequence goes on from JARWLC010000011.1 coordinate 79,096,458, forward strand.
TGATCATATGCAAGAATTGTACTTGCAAGTTAGCCTTTACTGCTTGAAGATGCACTATAGAAATCACACTGGAGAGCTACATGAACCCCAGGCACCAATGTTGCAGACAAATCTGCTTGCATTTTTAAAGGTTAGTTGGAGTCTGTTATGGTGAGCATTACAAAGCATTAGTTTAGGACTGTTTATGAAAGGCAAAGAAGAAAATACACAAAAATTTCAGAAATCTCCATGGACGTGAGTGTTGGAGCAGCTTGCCTTCCTCACATGTAAGCCAAATATTCAGCACTCTTGCAACCTAAAAGTATTCAATACAACGAGTATTTTAACAAGTGCTTGTTTGACCTGAAAGTTACATTTATTTATTTATTTATTTATTTATTTGTTTGTTTGTTTGTTTGTTTGTTTGTTTGTTTGTTATTTATCTGTCTATCTATCTATCTATCTATCTATCTCTTTTATTGGCTTGCTTATTTATTGCTGCTACTTTGTTGTTTAAAAAAGAATCACACATACCCTGAGCCTTCTTCCCAGTCCACAGCTGACTAAGAGGTGAGTGACACCCTGACCCTCAGGTCAAGAAGAGACCATGGTCTCTGAACCTGAGTCCAGGGGCACGACCTCCTGCACACAAACCATGCCCAACTGCCCTAAACCAAAGAAAGCTGGGAGAGCTGCCCCCAAGTCCAAGCCCCAGCAAAACACAGCTGGAGGGACATCTTATGGGCTAAAACCCACTCAAACTACAGTCAGCTTCATCACATACCAACAAGTGAAGACCTCAAAGCCTCCCTCCAGGTCACCAACTGACTAAGAGCTGACTAAGAGGTGACAAAGTATAACCCCCATGACAATTGGAGACATACAGCTCCTTGACCTACAGCCAACTAAGAACAGGCCCTGCAGTTACTGGAGACAATCAGAACCCCTGGCTCACAACTAAGAGTCGACCAAGAGCTGACTAAGAGTGAACCAAGGAAGCAATGGGCAGATGTCAGTGCAAGAATACATATAACAATATAACGAACAAGATACCACCAGAAGAAGCTGGTGGTTCTGACATCAAGACCTGAGAATAATAAGGAAGAGAAAACAGAAAGAAATGACCTTAAAAACAACTTTATGAAGATAATATAAGCTTAAAGGAGGACATAAAAAAACTTCCTTATATAAAAAGAAGAAAATACAAACAAAAAAATGGGAAGAGATGAACAAATCCCTGAAAGCAAATAAAGAAAACCAACAGGTGAAAGAAACATTCCAGAAATTATAAAGTGAAAAGGAAGCAATAAAGAAGGCACAAACCTAGGCAAGGCTGGAAATAGAAAACCTGAAGAGATGAACTGGAAACACAGATGCAAATATAACCCACAGAATGCAAGAGATGGAAGAAAGAATCTCTGGTGGAAGATTCAATAGTGGAAATAGATACATCAGTCAATGAAAACACTAAAACCAAGATAGTCATAATACAAAATGTCCAGCAAATTTGGGACACCATGAAAAGACCAAACCTGAGAATAATCAGGATCAAAGAAAGAGAATACAAGCTCAAAGACACAGAAAATACAATCAACAAAATCATAGAAGAAAACTTTCCCAACCTAAAGAAGGAAATGCCTATAAAGATACAAGAAGTTTACAGAACACCAAATAGACTAGACTCTCCCAAAAACATCAGCTCACCACATAATAACTAAACCACTAAATTAGAGAACAAAGAAAAAATACTAAGAGCTACAATGGAAAAAGCCAAATACCTATAAAGACAGATCCATCAGAATAACTCCAGAATATTTAATGGAAACAGTGAAAGCAAGAAGGTCCTGTTCAGATAATATACAGACACTAAAAGAGCATGTCTGTCAACCCAGACTACTATACCCAGAAAAACTATCAATCACCATAGATGGAGTAAACGAGATATTTCATGACAAACCAGATTTAAACAATACCTGCTGAACTTTTTTTATGAGGCCACAATCACCCTAATTCCCAAGCCACTCAAAGATGCAACAAAGAAAGAGAATTACAAATCAATCTCCCCCATGAACATTGATGCAAAAATGTTTAATAAAATTTTGGCAAACTGAATCCAACAACATTTCAAAAAAATCATCCACCACAATCAAGTAGGCTTCATTATAGAGATGTAGGAATGGTTCAACATAAAAAAAAAAAAACCCAAAAAACAAAAAACAAAACTGTGAATGCTATCCATCATATAAACAAAATGAAAGGGAAAAAAAACCTACATGATCATCTCATTAGATGCTGAGAAAACTTGACTAAATCCAACACTTATTCATGATAAAAAGTCCTGGAGAGATCAGGAATATAGGAAAATACTTAAGTATAATAAAGGCAATATAGAGAAAGCCAACAGCCAAGATCAAGCTAAATGGAGAAACATTCAAAGCAATCTCACTAAAATCAGTAACAAGACAAGGCTGTCCTCTCTCTCCTTATCTATTCAATATAGTACTCAAAGTTTTAGCTAAAGCAATAAGAGAACAGAAGGAGATGACGGGGATATAAATTGGAAAGGAAGAAGTCAAACTAGCTCCATTTGCATATGATATGATCGTATACATAAGTGACCCCCAAAATTCTACCAGGGAACCTCTGCAACTCATAATCACCTTTAGCAATGTAGAAGGGTACAAGATTAACTCAAAAAAATATGAATAGCCCTCCTATACACTAAGGATAAAAAGGCTGAAAAAGAAATAAGGGAAACATCATCCTTTATAATAGCTGCAAATAGCATTAAATATCTTGGTGTCTCTCTAATCAAAGAAGTAGCAGACTTGTTTAGCAAAAACTCTAAGTCACTGAAGAAAGAAATTGAAGAGGAAATTTAAAAAATGGAAAGATCTCTCATGCTCCTAGATAGGTAGAATTAACATAGAAATGGCAATTTCACCAAAAGCAATCTACAGATTCAATGTACTTCCCATCAAAATCCCAGCACAATTTTTTACAGACCTTGAAAGAATAGTACTCAACTTCATATAAAATAACAGGAAACCTACAATTGCCAAAACAATCCTGCTCAATAAAAGAACTTCAAGAATAATCACCATCCTTGACTTCAAGCTATACTCTAGAGCTACAGTAATAGTAACAGCCTGTCCTAGCTTAAAAAAAAAAAAAAAAAAAGACTGTGGATCAATGAAATCAAATCAAAGACCCTGACATTAATCCACACACCTATGAACACCTGATTTTTGACAAAGAGTCCAAAAATATTCAATGGAAAAAAGATATTATCTTCAGCAAATGGTGTTGGTATAATTGGATGGTAGTATGTAGAAGAATGCAAATAAATCCAAACCTATAACCCTGTGCAAAACTCAAATTCAAGTGTATCAAAGACCTCAACATAAACACAGATACACTGAACTTGATAGAAATATAGGAAATACCCTCTAATGCCTTGGCACATGTGACCACTTCCTAAATATAAGACCAGTAGCACAGACACTAAGAACAACAATCAATAAATGAGACCTCCTAAAACTGAGAAGCTTTTGTAGGGCAAAGGACACAGTCAATAAGAAAAACCATACATCTGATCTTTAAAGTATATAGAGAACTCAAAAAATTAGAGCCCCAAACCTAAACAACCCAATTAAAAAATGGGGTTTAGAGATTTTTAAAAAAAAAAAAAAAGAAAGAAAGAAAAAGAAAAAAGGAATTCTCAACAGGAGAATTACAAATGGCTGAAAGGCACTTTAACAATTTCTCAACATCTTTACCCATCAGAGAAATACAAATCAAAACAACTTTGAGATACCACCTTACACCTGTCAGAATGGCTAAGATCAAAAACACAGGTAACAGCCTATTCAGGAGAGGATGCAGAGCAAGAGGAACACCCTCCATTGCTGGTGGGAGTGTGGACTTGTACAGCCACTCTGGAATGCAATATAGCTGTTCCCCCAAAAGATTGGGAATCAATTTCCCCAAGGATCCAGCAATACCACTATTGGGCATATACCCAAAGGATACACATTCATACCCCAAAGGCATTATATCAACTATGTTCATAGCAGTGTTATCCATAATAGCAAGATCCTGGAAACAACCTAGATGCCCCTCAACTGAAGAATGGATTAATAAACTGTGGTACATCTATACAATGGAGTACTACTCAGCAGAAAAAAAAATGACATCCTAAAGTTTTCAGACAAATAGATAGATTTGGAGAATATCCTCCTGAGCCAGGTATCACAAGCCCAGAAAGATGGGCATGGGATGTACTCACTCAGAAGTGGATTTTGCACAAAAAGCAAAGTGTGCCCAAGCTGCAAACTACAACCCCTGAACAACTTGGGATCAGAAGGAACTTAAGAGAGACATCCAGAGATTCCCCATAGAAGAGAAAATAGAGAAAATCACCATATCAAGTTGTAATCATAGTGGGTTGCAACTGAGAAGAAGTCAGAACAAATCCTGAGAGAAGGAGATAGTTGAGTGAGAGGATCAACAAAGAAAGAGGAATAGAAGAGATGGATAGCTTGATAGAGGAAGCCAATGTGGGGCTGGAAAGAAATTGGGTGCTAGAGAAACCTCCAAGAACTCACAGGATGCCCCTGGCTAGGTCTCCAACCAATACTGGAGGGAGTACCTAAACAGGAATTCCCCTAGAATCAAATGAATAACCACCTCAAGTGTCATCAGAGAACCTACATCCAACAAAGAATAGAGGTAGAGGCAGAGATCCATGGATGAGCATTGGGCTTAGCTCCTGGTGCAGTTGAGAGCAGAGGAGGAGAGTCTGTATGAGCAAGGGCATAGGGGTTATGAGTAAAATTCCCAGAGTGATTCCTAGCTGGAGCTCTGGGGAGTTCACTGAATCAAGAACAGCCACTGGGGAACCATCAGGAAAAGGAGGTAGGCCCTCCAAGGGTAGGCTGCTGTTGATTGGCATGGGTAGTATGTAGATCGTCAAGGGGTGGGATGAAACTGTGTTATTGTGCATGGCCTGCCACTTTGGAGCCCATTCTCTGCAGGGGAACACCTAACCCAGTCTTGATTTTGGGGATGAGGAAATCAGACTTACCTGGAGTTGATGTGCTATGCTGAGCTGACCCACCTTGGGATTAGCTCCTCTTTAGGGGCAGGGGATGGGGGGAAGGGAAAGGGGAGGCTGAAGGCTGACTAGGAGGGATTGGGAGGAGGGGAGAGAGGGGGAGCAGGGGGATACATAGATAAAAGTACAATTTTTTATTAAAAATAATAAAATGAACATACAAAAGAATCACACAAAAGAGTGGTTGGAGCAATATCAGAATCTTCATGTAGCCTTCATTGAGTTTTGAAACTTCAGAGTGAAAACTAGAGGTTATCTATGGTTTGGGTTCAATTGTGATTTTTACTTTTATTTGCAATTCCAGACAATTTTTTATTTAAACTATGGATATGCGCTGATGGAATTTCAGAACATGTGTAATTATGAAAAGTGAGACATACAATATGCTAATAATTATCTTCCCATTGGGAAGCTCACACTCAAAACCTCCACAGGTTATACTCCATGCCCAACCAGTAATCTGTGTGGTCATCTGACACATGGGTTATGGGAACTGAACTCAAATGATATATAATAGTACCTACAGCTACATAGTTTATCAATTTCCTTGCAAGTCAGTCATGTTTTGCTAATAGATCTATGTTTTATCATCCATATTTAACAATTAGCAATTTCTGGCAGTGACACAAAAATGTTAAGTATACAAGGTTAGTAAAAAGATATTAATAGGATTATTATGGAAATAATTGACCAGATAATGGGTTCTATATTTCCAAAAATAACACATCCTCCCAGTAGGAACCATCTTGAGACCTTGAGAATGTCCCACACCAGCAGTGTCCACAGTGACATCTTTTTAAAAAATATTTTAGTAATTGTTTATTTAAAAAGTTTTTTCTTATACCCTCCACTGATCCCCCTCCCCCCCTCCTTCCATTCCTCCCTCAGCCTCTCATCTACCCTATCTGCCCATCCATTCCCAAGGGGAGGCAAGGAGTCCCAAGGTGAGTCAGTTCAGTCTGGCAAAGCCAGTTGAGGTCCTCCCGCCCCCAGTAGTAAGGCTGGGTTAGATGTCCCTCTGTAGGGAATGGGCTCTGAGATGTCAGTTCATGCACCAGCAATAAACTCTGGTCTTACTGCAAGAGGTTCCACAAACTGCCTATGCCATTCAACTGTAATCTACATTTGGAGAATTTAGTTCCATTCCATGAAGATTCCTCAGTTGTTATTTCAGAGTCAGAGCTCCCAATAGCTTGTGTTAGCCATCTCTGTGGATCTCCTCTTTATGATTCTGATCCCTTTGTTCATATACTCTTTCCTACCTCTCTTCAGCTGGACTAGGAGCTTGACCTGGTGCTTAGCTATGGATCTCTGCTTCTGCCTCTATCAGTTGCTGGATGAAGGCTCTAAAATGACACCTAGAGTGGTCATTTGAATATGGCAAAGTCCCCACAATGACTTCTTACAATAAGAAAAGGATGGCCCACTGCATTTCCATGGAAAATTTTTCATTCATAATTATATTAGTTAATTTAAACATTACTTTGACAAGACAACTGAGAAAACCCACCTGAGGATAAAGAGGTGTGTGCTTTTTCTGCATGTATGTCTGCTGCGTAACACTGAGAGCCCAGAAAAGAGCATAGGAGTCCAGAACTAAATTTATAGATGATTGTGAACCATCATGTAGGTACTGGTAACTGAACCCAGGTCCTTTGCAAGAACTGTCAGTGCTCTTAGCCATTGTGCCACCTCTTCAACATCAATTTTATACTCTTTTAAAACTAATTTGCATTATTTTAGTTCTGTTTATGTATTGAAATATACACAGGATAGGTGCCCGTGCAAGCCAGAATCATCACACTGATGAGAGTCCTAGGCATTTTGACCTATCGATGGAGTGCACTGGGAACTAACCTTAGGGATTCTGTAAGAGCAACTGATGCTTTGCCCAACTCAGTGTCACTCCAGTCTGCATTCCGTATTATTACAGCACACACTGCTGTAATGACACTAGCTCTAATTTCAGGCTATATTTTTATTTTGATGACATAGTTTCCATCATTAAACCAGTTGAGCAAAATCACCTTTCTATTCTGAAGTGAACTGGGATGATTTGAGTCAAAGGCAGAGATAGATTTTACTAGAGAAGTTAGCAATCCCCCTTGAAACAGCCTTCTCTTTAAAACCTGGTTGTGAAGCCTAAAACTCAGCATTTCTAGTGTTTACTGTGGGCTTAAGCTGATATAGAATACAAGGAATGTGAATGCAGATCCAACACTATAGCATCCAGTGATTAAAGGTTTCCCATGGAGATTTTCAACATTTTTATCCCAATAGACTTTGACTCAGTTTATCCTGAGTTGGTCCTTGGATGACCTGAAATAAGAGAGGTAAGATGTCTGTCAAAATCAGATCTCTGACATGGTTCCATGAGAACTTCTTAAACCAAATTTTGTTTACTCATGATCTGTAGAACTCTCTCTCTCTCTCTCTCTCTCTCTCTCTCTCTCTCTCTCTCTCTGTGTGTGTGTGTGTGTGTGTGTGTGTGTGTGTGTGTGTATGTATGTATGTAGAGAGAGAGGGGGATGTATACACAGACATACAGGCACACAGATATACAGGTGCACATACATGTATCACATATGAACACCAGAGGTTGATATTAGCTGTCTTCCTCCATCAAGCCTCCACTTTATTTTTCTTAAATAGAGTCTCACACTAAAGCTGGGGCTCATCAATCTAGTCAGAATATCTGTCCAATGTTTTAAGAAGTTTTTGGTCCAGACTTTCCAGCCTAGCCTTGTGGCCTGGACCCACAGACCCTACAGTCCATAGTCCCATTGAAACACACAGACACATAATATTGTATGCTGATTGACCTAGGGCCCCGACATATAACTCTTGCTAACTCTTTACCCTTAAACTAACCCATGATTCTTATGCTGTTCAGCCATGTGACTTGATACCTTTTCTCAGAGCAACCTCATTGTCCTTTGCATCTGCTGGCTTCTCTGTGGCATCTCTGCTCTGTTCTTCCTGTTTCTAGAGTTTTCTTAGTCTGGCAGCCCTGCCCACACTTCCTATCTGCCTTCCACCAATCAGGATTTTTATTAAACCAGTAAGCCAGACAATTATTTACAATGTAACATAATCCCACTACAGTCCCAAAAAACTAGCTGGTCATCTTGGGCAAGAATTTGAGACATATGGCCCCACACCTGGCTTTTTACATCAATGCTGGGAGGATCCAAACACAGGACCTCATGTTTGTGTGACCAATAGTTCATCAACTGACACATCTCCTCAGCTCCCTGTTCCCACAAATTTAACTCACCAGAATTATCTGGAAGTCCTATTGAGTTTTGGCTCACTGTTCTTAAAGGTGCTGAAGCTCTACTATAAAGATCTTAAATATTTCTAGCAGATTCTCATTCTTTTTCAAGATGGCATGTCAGAGATTAGTTTGAGGACCACTGACTTAAGAAAGCATGTAAAAACACTTAAATACATTCATGCAATTTTAAGTCCAGAGATTCATAAATCCCGTTTTTACTCAAATTTTGTAATGCTGGCCCTAGTCTTCAACTATTGAACAAGCTCATGATCACTAAGATAGTCACTTTCGTCCCCAGTGTGCTCACATCATATATCTTTCATAGAGGCAATCCTGACCTATTATTGCCAAGGAAAACAAATAGATAAAATGATCGCGAATTTAGATTCTTAATGTGTCCACTTCTGAGAAAAGAAATTAAGTAAAATGTCTGTGTTCCCTAGATCACAAAATATTGAAATTTCATATACCTAGATCAGAGATACACCCACTGGTTGAGAAGGAGACCCTCCATAGCCTCATTGATTTCATTTCTTTTCCTTCAAAATCATGCATGCATCTTGTTTTCTTAGCCTTTCATGAGCATACACAGGCACATCAGCTTCTTGGCCATATTGGACTGAGCATATCCAGATCCAGACAAGAAAGATAGTTCGCCCTCCAACTTCCAGATCTATTTAGAATACAAATAGGGAGTTTAAACTGTCTTAGTGACTTTTTGCTTTAATAACATTCTCGCTTTGACAGGAGGAAATTTTTACCAGATACCAACTCTGACAATGTCATTACCCATTGAGAAAGGAAGAATTAAAGCAATATGAAAATTGGGGAGTGCAAATGAACATGGACTTGTAGTTCAGAAGTTCGTCTCATTTCTTCCCTAAGCATAAGGTAAACTCATTCACATCCAGAAGGCCTTTAAATGACATGATTTAATGTGACTAAAAGATGTACAGATGGCACCGCACTGCCTCTGCTGGGAGGGGAGGTCAGGTGGCAATTGGCTCTAACACAAGCAGGACTAATGTATGGCTACAAGCTGCCACATCAGCATCTATCCTTCTGAGAGCCCATTAGGTAAAGTAATCAACCACTCTGACAGTGCTCTCCCAATGCACGGGAGCACTGGGACTTTAATGCTACCTTGAGTGCTAGGTTCACACTCAAGGTTTACTTTTGAAAAGCAAGTTGGTCAGTAAATTATCAACCATTTTATGTATTAAGAAACCAGATGTCAAAATGCCAGGTGAGAAGTCTTTTTAATCTACCATACTACAAACCATTGAATTTTGCTCTTATGAGTATTGAAGGATAATATTTAAAACCATGCCAGAACAGAAAATGAATATGTTTGTACTTAGAATCTATATAATAATGTAAATTTTAAAATGAGAGAAAGAAAAGCATATGAATCAAAGAATATAAAATTCTTATCAGCATTGAGTAATGATAGTTGTTAACTGTCTGGATTTCTAAGAGCAGATTTTGACCCATACAGAAATGTCTGACATGTAAAATGGCTGAAGAAAAATGGCGGTTTCTAGGATTTTAAAACAGAAAAATGATGCTAGAAAAATAAGTGACTTATTATCTCAGAAATGAATTGACGCAAAACACAGGTGTACAGGAGCAAAAGAGACATGTTCACTGAGGAGAATGTGGGCAAGCATAGTCTATCTGTAAGAAATTTGCATATCATTTTGAGCCCAGAGACATGATATAATTAGTTCAGTCTATCTTTTCCTCCCTGGGTTTTCATATAGACACTAAGAGCAGCATGTTTTCAAACTAACAAGCAAAGAGAAAATATTTTCCTATCTCCACATAATTAAAAAAAAAAAAAAAAGACAACAAAGATGTGCATTGGGCATGGATGTCAGAGGAAGTAAAAAAGCATGAATGTTGGAAGAGGTGAAGAAGTGAAGGCCAGATATTTGAAAAAGTGAAGTGTGCACCAGGTATTGGAAGAGGTGATGTGAATCCAGATGTTGGAAAGGATAAATGAACCTGGATATGGGGGAGGGGGCAAGAAGTGAGAGCTGAATGTTGGAAGAGGTGATGTGAGCCAGGAAATTGGAAAACATGAAGTAAGAACAAGATATTGGAAGAAGTGAAGTGTATATCAAAAATTGGAAGAGGTGAAGTCATCCCAGAAGTTGGAGAAAATGAAGTGAGCCCACATATTGAAAGAGAAGAAGGAAGTTCAGATATAGGAGAAACGAAGTGAGAACCAGTTGTTGGAAGAGATGAAATCAGTCCCAAAATCTGAAAGAATTACCTGACAGCCAGGAAGTGAGCCCAAATGTTGAAAGAGGTGAGATGACCCTAGATATTGGAAGAAGTAAATTGAGAGCAGGTGTTGGAAGAGATGAAGTGAGTGTGGAATATTAGAAGTGCTTTGTTGAGAGTAACAAGTAACCACAACATTAGAAATAGTTACTTCCTGTCTTTCCAACAGTGCTCACTACACTCTTTGATCTCTTTCCTTGTCTTTAGCCTCAGACTGGGCTGACACAGGACAGTTAAATTCGTGGTTTGAATTACATAATCTTCCCTACCACCACTTATTTCCAGCAGCCCATCTAAAGAGACTTTGTGCTCTTTTTGGTACATTAGGTAACTAGGATCTGAATAATATGTCAGATATTCAGTCTCCAGTTCTTTTACTTCCTTAGTTTCTTCCTTCTTTCCTTCCTTCCTTCTTTCCTTCCTTCCTTCTTTCCTTTTTTGCAGGTATAAACAACACGTGTGTATCAACATGGCATTATGTTTTCTTTCTTTCCTTCATTCCTTTTTTCCTTCCTTCCTGTTCATATATATACATATATATTCATTTATAAAAGGTCTCTCCATCAATATATCCCTCTGATCTCCCCCTCCTCCCTCCTCCCAATCCCTCCCATCTAGCCCTCAGCTTCTCCCCTCTCCATCCACCCATCACCTCCCAAAAAAGGGCAAGAAGTCCCAAGGTAGCCAGCTCAGCTTGGCACATACACCCCAGGCACATCCAATTCACTCATCCCAAAGTCAATGCTGGGCTGGGTGTTCCTCTATAGGGAATGGTCTCCAAGATGCCAGCCCATGAACAGGAACACGGCCTGATCCCATCCCTCGTGACTGCACACACTCAATGGCAGTTGAAAGCTGCCCACTCCTGGAGGGCCCAGTTCCCCCTCCAGATGGATCTCCAATGGCAATTCCTGATTCAGTGAGCTCCCCAGACCTCCAGCCAGTCATCACCATGGGAACCTTCCTCATAATCCTTATCCCCCTGCTCATCCAGACTCTCCTCCCCTGCTCTCAGCTGGACCAGGACCTCTGCCCAGTGCTCAGCCATGGATCTCTACTTCCACCTTCATTCTCTGTTGGATATAGGTTCTGAGATGACACCTAGGATGTTTACTCATTTGATTATAGGGGAAGTCCCATTTAGGCACACCCTCCACCATTGTTTGGAGACTTGTCCAGGGACATCCTGTGAGTTCTAGGACATTTCCCTAGCATCCAGTCTCTTGTCAATCCCACACTGGCTTAAGAACTTTCTGTGTAGTCCCAGGCTGTAGACAGAGTTTTACTTTCAAGGCGCCAGTCCAAAATTAATATTTATTAGAATATAAATTAACACTCACAATATTAGTAACAGCTTATGGTGGCACCCGAACAAGGACTGGCATATCCAAGCGATGGACGAGCAATGGACACGCGATGGAAGGACGATGGATTCCGATTCTGTCTGGCCAGCAGCCAGCAGCCAGGAACCAGGAAGAGAGCTCCTCGTGTCCCAGCAGCCACTTATCAATGGGCTTGGCCACACGCCCTCCAGGGTCCCAGAAGTGTCTTCTGACCTTATCGGCTGACACCTTAATCCCGCCACACCAGGCTGTTCTCAAATTTACAGAGATTGGCCTGCCTCTGTCTCACTAATGCTAGAACTAAAGACATATACTATGCCTAGCTAGTATAGTTGATTTTATCAAGAAAAGATCACAAGTTAAGTTTCTTCAATGTTAATTTATTGCTCTATCACTTGTCCTTCAAAACAGTTCTATCCATGCTTGGACTTGAGCCACCAACATTAACAGCTAAAACCAAAACATACAAGGAATTGCATTGAGGTTTGTTTAAATGTGTCATTTCTGGGGATGGAGGGATAAATGGATGAGAGTGCTTGTTGCACAAGCATGAGGACCTTGGTTCATACCTAGCCTCTGCATACAATGCCAAGTATGGAGCACACATGTAGCTGGTACCTATAGCATTGCAGATGCAGAGACAGGAAGATCACTGTGGCTTATTTGCTGTCATCCTAGCTCTATGTTCTATAAAATACCCTTTTTCAAAAAAATAATCAGAGAATAATAAGAACAGAATACCTAATATCTTTTTGTTCCCTACATGAATGCATACAGGCACAGGCACCTGAAACAGCATTCTCTGCTCTGTGACAGCAATGATCATATTATACCCACAAGCCATAACAAACCAAAATTCTCTTTCATTGAGACAAAAAAAAAAAAATACTTGGAAACAATAATTCGCTATCCCATCTCTAGTGATTTTTAAAGAAGAGGTGAAAGGGGAATTAGTTTTATGGGGCTAGAATATAGCTCAGTCGGCAGAGAGTTTGCTTACCATGCAAGAAGCCCTAGGTTTGATCCCTAGCACCACATAAACCAGGTATGGTGCTATGCTTCTGTAACCCCACCACTCAGGGAGTGAAGGCAGAGGATCTGCATTTTATGGTCACCCTAGGTTACAAGAGCAGTTTGAAACTTGCTTAAAACACATGGGATCCTGCCTCAAATAGGAAAAGTCTTTGGAAGTGAAGCCCCAAATTCAGAACCTTATCAAAAGTCCTAAGTCCAAATAGTACCTTGAGATATAAGAAGATATAAGAATGGATCAGTAGTGGTCACTATGATACAATATCAGTCGGTTTTTTCCTCATTGTGTGCTCTCTATCAAATCAATGAATCAATTATTCATTCAGAAATTATTTACCGTTCAAATGTTTTGTGCTGATAATGGGAAAATAATCATGAATAAACAAGCAGCATATCTAACAAAGAAAACTAATATTAATCAGGAGGTATTAACTGAGTCATTTCAAAATAAGAATGTGCTAATCAAGAAACAGATCTGAGGGAGGATATGAAAGAAATCTGTCAGATACAGAGGTGGGTGAACACAGAAGGCTTTTCAGAAAAGATGATTTTGATGTGTGATTTTAGTGGTAACTGTTGCATTTCACTGAGACAAGGTGATTAACAAGGGGGGGAAAGACTCATAACAGATGGAACATTGAGGATTTCAAAGTAAGATAGAGTACAATGAGAATGAGAAGCAGAAGATTCTTGCACCCAGAGGAGACACTGCAGTGACACAAGATGGGGTTTGTGTGGAGTCTGAGTTCCGCAGGTTCTTACAAGTTCCAAATATCTATCAGTATGAAATTTTTATTTCATTTTAACCTGGGACTCGGCATCATCACTTTTCTTAGTTTTGTAAAATCAAAGCACTTTTACTAAATTATGCAGGAAAAGTTACGAACTAAAAAAAAAAAAAAAAAAAAAAAAAAAATCCTGGTGTGGTCACACACTGCTGGAATTCCAGCACTGTCATAGAGTTCTTAGTTCAAAAACAAGCCTGGATTACATAGCATGATTTAGAGCAGCCTGGATGATATAAACAAGATCAAAAAAAGAAAAAAAAAAGAAAGAAAGAAATAAAAACCACACTGTTTCACCTCAACTGTCCACTGTCAGTTAATTAAGATCTACTGTCCTTGATTAAACTGTACTAATCTGGTTTAAATTATCAAAGATTATAATCAGATAAAAGAAGGGTTGGGGACTGGCCCAGTTGCTAAAGTTGAATTGGGATCTTACCTTCTAGGGGAAAAAAAAAAAAAAAAAAGCACAGGGAAACAGAAATAGTTGGATCCCAGGGCCTTCCTGGCTAGACCGTCTAGTTGAATAGATAAGTGTTGTGGAAGATTGCTTAAACTATGTAAAAATATGTTACATTTTATGGGATGTACAGGCCCTAGAGGTGTCTAAAAGTCTTAAGCAGGCCTCAGCCAGTTCAAACCAATTACAACTGATATCATAAAGCATGTGCTCATAGCACTTCCTCAAAAGTTATGAGGGTCCTTCAAGTGGACACATCCTCACAAGCCAGCCTTGGTTCTGCCTGAGGCCTTGGCAACAAAGGCAGAGTCCTGACTTGAACCAGAGAAAGATGACTCACACTGTAGCAGCAGATGCTAGCAAAGCACAGCCCTTATCCTGGCTGGGTGGAGGGTATATAAGGCTGGCCCCTTCCTCAAAAATAAAGTAGCTTGCTTGTTTCAACTTTTAAAAGCAACATTTGTTTGTGTTGTGGAATATTGCTTTAATTTTGTAAAGCTGTGTCATTTTTGTTTATGCCACACTTGTTTAACAATGTAATGATGTGCTGCTTTGCCTGCCTAAGATACCTGATTGTTCTAATAAAAAGTTGAATAGACAATAGCAAGGCAGGAGATAGATAGGTGGGCCTGGTGGCAGAGACAATAAGTAGGAGGAGGAATATAGGGAAGAAGAGAGGAGAGAGAATGAGGGAGAGAGAGACACCAGGGGCTAGCCAGGCAGTTGAAAGACAGATAGATACAGAGTAGAGCATGAATAACAAAAGAAAGATGAAAACATAGATAAAGAGAAAATAGGTTAATTTAAGTAAAAGAAATAAAGCTATCTAAAAACAAGCATATGCTATGGCAGAACATTCAGAACTAATAAGTTTTCATGTCATACTTTGAGAACTGGTTAGTGGCCCAAAAGAAAGCCTACTACAGGTGAGCTAATGATTCAGTGAGAGACCTTGTCTCAAAAACTAAGAAAGCTACTTCACCAGATATTTAACTCTGGTTCTCCCATGCACATGCACACACATACACGTGGTCACAATATACACATACACATGACTATGTACATTCACATCACATCATCACTTCTATTTAGAGAAGTCATCGGTATTCTTAGTAATTATTATGTAAAGCAATGCTAAAAAATCTCTAGCTGGTTATTGGAATTTGTTACTCTTTCCTCTACTTTTTTTGCCTTAAATGGATTATACTATGTTACTATATTAATGACATATTAATGACACTGATTCTACATTTCCTGGTAAATAAAGCTGGTGCAAGCATTTTTTCAATAAGAGTGACAATTTTTTATTGTTGAATTATTTTGTATCTTAATACTCATTTTGTTCAATATTAGCAAAACTTATTTTTTTTTACATTTCTACTATTTTACCTTCATTTCTGTTTCCTTAATTTTTTAAAAGATTTATTTATTTTTATTTCATGTGTATGAGTGTTTTGGCTACGTATTTGCTGAGCATTATATGTGTGTCTGATGTAGACATGAGAAGAGGGTGTTGTTAGCACCAAGGAAAACATCTTTACAAAGTATGATGGCACATTGGTAGGACCTGAAAACAGAGAAGCTCTTATCTCTGCAATGAGTTTAGTAGTGTTTACTTGTTTATGGCAAACACACCTAGCATCATTGTTCATAGAAAGCATACATAGAATATATAAAAAAGTATATAATGGTTCCCTTAGCTCTTATGGCTACCTGAACATAAAGAAGATCTCTTTCTACAGAATGAAATGGGACTCTCCTATTAATATTACAGCCCTTGATTCTCCACTACTTGGAAATACGTCATGATCTGGTACAGAGTGCATATTGAAAGACATACATAAAGGATCTCTGATGGTGGTTCAAGACCTCAAAGCCACCCAGGCTTCCTGGGCTTTTGTTTGCTCTGTCCTTGAAAGCATCAGTCAGGTTTGGTGACTTGCATGGTGTCTTTGCTCTGTATGGTTTTTGGTTACTGTATGTTTGCTTTGACAGGCTCATCAAGTTGTATTAACTCAGTCATCACTATCCTTTTTCCAGAATGATGCCTTTTCTAGGATTATAGTCTTCCTTCTAGTTTTTAATATTTCAAATAAGATATTCTTATTTACTTTCCCTTACAGTGAAATTGTTTTGAATTTCTTCATATATGTGTGAATGGCTTCCCTTGGTCTTCCACTAAGATCATTTTTCTTCTGCCAGAAGTGCATAAGTCAAGCCGGGCATGGCAGGACCCTCTGTGAATTAGGACTAGAGGAGCTGAGGCTGGAGGATTGTCATGAGTTCTTAGCAAGCCTGAGCTAACAATGAAGACAATGGGATGAAACCGGGTTTCAAAAATCAAGTGCACTAACTTCAGAATGGGTTTGATTACTGTGGGAAATTATTTTCTTTTCATGAAAATATCTTTATTTTGTTCCTGTGTTTTAAACCAAATAGTCAGAATAAAATACAACTCAATGTCAATCAGGCTTCTATTCTGTGCACTATAGAGTATTATCGATTAATGTGCTTTTGCTATATTGTCAACCGCTTTGTATTCCTTTCTAGGTAAAGGACATTTTCTTTCCTTTGAGCTCTGGCTTGCTCTGAATTTCTATATTTTTCAGTTATATAACTTTAAGTTAGTTAAAATTTTTATCTACTCCCAATCTGTGATATATTATAACTGCTTGGATGGAATGACAGAACGCAGCTGCAATCCCTGAACCTAGGAGACAGAGCCAGGAGGATCAGGATTTTTATGTCAGTCTCAGCTTTATGGAGAGTTTAAAGCCAATCTATGTTGCATTTGACCCTATCTCAATAGTATGGTGTATAGTTAAAGCAGATGAAGATGAAAACTGATTATGTACATGCTTACAACCTTAATTCTTCTCATACTTCGCACTATTCTTTACGTTCTGAAACTTTGATCATATGATAAGGAGTAAAATATAACCCATCTCATTCCAGCTCTTCTGTCTTACAATCAACCTTTTTCTCTTTTGTGTTAAATTCTGAGTTTTCTTTCTTCTAAATCACTATTATCTTAACCTTGGTCTTAACCCATTCATTAAGTTTATAATTTTATCTATTGAGACATTATTAGAAATTAACTTCAGGGAGTTAGAAAGGTAAATCAGTTGTTAAAATGCTTGATGTATAAGCAGGAGGATCTGAGTTTCGTCCCCCAAACCTACCCCAGGATGAGGTTGGAGCGCAGGGTGGAGAGAGGAGAATCCCTGTATCTCAACAGTTTGCTTACCTAGTGGGTCAGGTCCAGGCCGAAGAGAGACTCTGTCTCAAAGAAGAATAATAGTGGTCCTGAGGACAACACTCAAGATTGTCGTCTGAGCTTGATGCACACATGAATTAAAAACGAATGTCTTACAGATTTTGTGTGTGTGTGTGTGTGTGTGTGTGTGTGTGTGTGTGTGTGTGTGTGTGTGTTCAGCATAACATGGCTCACGTGTGTAAATGTCTGAGAACACCTTCTGGGAATCACTTCTCTTTTTCTTTCATGAATTCCAGAAATCAAACTCAGGTTATCAGTCTTGTGTAGGAAGATCTGCCAAGTGCACCATCTCACTGACCTGCTCATCTCTAATTACTATGGTTTCGGTGTTTGTTTATTTGGCCTTTTGTTTCAAATATCTCTTCTAACATTTTAAATAACTGATACCAATATTGGCTCTGTGGTGGTTTCCTTCATATTTAAAATATTCATTTTGAGTTCCTCCTTGGCTATTGTAAACTTTATGAGAGTCCATTCTTCAGAAATGATGATTTTGCTTCCCCTGAGCATCTCTGGGCATTACCTACTCAGATCTACTTTAATTACATATCTTGGCTTGGGATTTACTAGACTATGCAGATATTGAAAAATTGAAGCATCAATACATAAAAAGGCACAGATGTTAGTTCTAAGTAGGTGAAATGAAGGCGGTATTTCTTTTGTTGTTCTGTTTGGAGCTTGTACAAGAGGTCAGCAAATACAGACTTGCAAGTCAAATTAGTGCCACAACTGTTTTTTGTGTGCTCTCTGAATTCACAAACAATCATTTCTTGAAACTGGGTCTTATGATATAGCTTTGGGTATAGTCAATGTAGTTTACATAGTCCATGCTGACTGTAATAGCTTTTTATCACTGCTTTGGAACACGGTTATCAAAACCAGCACAGGAAAAAAAGAGTATATTTCATCTTACAGCTTATAGACCTCAATCATCATCCAGGGAAGTCAAGGCAAAAATTCAAGAAAGGAGCTTGAAGGCAGGAACTGGTGCACAGGCCATGGAGAAATGTTATTCACTAGCTTGTAGTCCATGGCTTACTCACCGACTTCCTCAGAGAACCCAAGACCACCTGCCCAAAGGTGGCACCACTCTCAATGGACTGGGCCATCTCACATCAATCATTGATGAGACTACATTCCACAAACTTGCTGACAGCTAATTTTATGAAGGCATTTTCCCAAATTACACTTCCCACATGCCAAGTGATTCTAGCTGTGTCAGTTCACACACACACACACACACACACACACACAAAAAAAAAAAAAAAAAAAAAAAACAATAATACTAGCTTTGGCCTTGAACACAGGACAGTTCTCCTGCTTTAGTTTCCTGAATACCAAGATTAAAGGAATATGTCAACATTTGCATCTTTGTGTACTGCACAAATTCTATTTGATATTATAATAAGAACCTGGAGCCAGATATTTTGGGAAAAGCTGAACTATCATAGAGACAGAGAAACAAACACGATCACTTCTCAGGCCTGTTTCCACAAACCCACAGACTGCAGCTTCTTTAAATCCTCAGCCTAGAAGGGAAGTGGCAGCCAAGGGGACAAGTCCAGCCTCTTCCAGCCTTAGCTTTCTACCTAGCTATCTCACTTCCTGGTTCAACTTTCCAGGTGATAGGATTTAAGGCCTGTGTTTCCCAAGTACTGGGAGCATAAGCAAGAAATCACAGATGCTAAGATTAAAGGTGTGTACCAGCACCACCTGGCTCTGCTAGGCCTTGAACTCACAAAGATTTGAATGGATCTCTGTGCCCAGTGTGATGAGACTTAAGGTGTGAGTCACCACCCCCTGATCTTAATTGATTGGCTCTGTGGGTGGCTCTGTCCTCTGATTTTTTTTTAGACTATTTTTATTAAATATTCTATATATCACCACATTTCTGAGTTAAAAGAAAATTTAAATTTAACAGTTCTTGGGATATGGCTGAGTATAGTGCCTGTTATGCAATCATAGGAATCCAAGTTCAAATCCTCATATCTTATTTAAAATCGTATTTCAGGGGAGGTGTGCGTGTCTATACAACTGGGGAGGTGAAAGCAGCAGAGTTGCCTGAGCTCACTGTCCTGGCATTCTACTCAACCAGAGATCTTGAAGCTCAGTGATTCACCTTGTCTCTAAAATCAGTTTGGAGAGCAACAGAGAAAGATTCCCAACTTCTACCCCTGACCTCCACATGCAAACATGTGCGTGCACTCCCCACATGCAAGTGCACAAACACATATACAGACATGCACTATGCACAAAATAATAATAAAAATATTTTTTCCAATATCAGTAACTCAAAGAAAACATATTATATAACAAGAACTGTATATAGGCCATCAGTCCTACGGTAATTGCAATCTTGTTCCTCACAGAAGATGGTTATTAACTTCTCTCTATTTTTTTTAACCATATGTTTTAGTAACTCTCTGTAGCTGTGATAAAATATCTTTAGTAAAAGCAACATAAAGGAGAATAGTTTTATTTTAGCTAACAGTTCCAGGGATACAGTGTCCATATGACGGGGAAGTGGCATGGTTATGCAGCAGGAGCAGGAAGCTGGCTGGTCACAATTCATGTGTACACAGGAATCAGAGGGTGAGAACTGAAAGTAGGGCAAGGTTATCAACTCTTAAAACCCATGTGCAGTGACCCACTTCTTCCAAGTCTCCACTTCCTCAAGCTCCATAACCTACCTGAACAGCACGACTAACTAGAGACCAAGTTTTCTAACACATGTCTCCAGGAGGGACATGTTTCATCATGTACCCTTAAACAGTCAAATAATTCTTGCTAAGTTTCTACTCAAATCTTTTACACATGTTTTTTTTTTTTTTTTTTTTTTTTTTTTACATTTGTTTGTTCTGTTTTCTTTCACTACTGACCTATAGAAACTTTGTATGTTTTCATGTCAGTCCTTCATCAGATATGTGTTTGTACATACTTGTTGCCAGCTTACATTTCCATTTTCTCACTGTTTTTTTTTTTTTAAGTAAAAAACAAACAAATAACATTTTCAAACCAACTTCAATTTATTGGTTTTTTTCTTTTCTTTTGTGGTTGGACTTTCAGTTTCCTATCTAAGGTTTATTGTGTAATCCAATGTTTTCTTGCATTTTCTTTGAGGGGTCTCATGATTTTTAATTTTACCTTTGGTTCAGTATCCATTTGTGATGATCTTTATGTGACTATGGATACTTGTAGTATTTTAAAGTATCTTTATTGAGGGTAGAATATAAGAAATCTTAATGGTTTCTTCACATTTCAACTTGTCTTCACTGTAAACTATAAAATCTACGGAAAATGTGTGTAATGGAGGAGAGCAGTAGCAAAGGGATATTGATTAAAACAATATAATAACATAGCTACACGAAAATACACCTAGGAAATGCATTTGTCTTGTAATTTGATACAATAACAAATGAGAGATGTTAAAATTAAGCAATTAAAGTATTGTATTTTATAATTAGGATACCCCCATCTTCCAAAGTTGGATGGAAAAATTGCCAATTATGTTTTCTAGCAAGTTTTTGGTTTTCTTATAATATGTATTTTTAATTATAATTGTTAGCTTAAAAGTTTGGGAGGCCATTGTTTTAGATTAAACTTGAGTGTATGGGACTCTAAAGAATAAAGCAGTCATTTTTCTAAAGTTCGATGTCACAGAGCTGAAGCAAAGCTATCTACATAGTCTACTAGGCAGTCAGGGTTTCAGATAAAAAACAAATTCTCCAAGCAAGTCAGCTTCAACAGGCATGTCAATAAAGCTTTCTCTGACTTAATACAATTTGAGGTTGACCAATCATTTATTTATCTATTTTTATCTACTTTGAAATGATAAATCTATTTTTTCTGTTTTGTGAATATTTTCTGCAGCGTTTTGTCTGTAGACACAACCAAATCTTTCTGTTAAGTTCTTCAAATACTTCTAAATAATGGAGTCATATCTGGCTCTATGATTATAAATTGTTTACAGTGTTATCATGTTATCAATCAAGGAAATGTATACAATGACATAGAAGCAAAAAAATAAGTTTATATCAGCAAATATGATATAGAATGCTTATTACATACAGAAATATAAAAATATGTGATAGTAATAGTGAGGCTTCACAATAATTTGTGTTTGTAAAATATAAATATAATATCATGAATCAAGAGAGAGGCAAATTTTTGTGTACTCTCCAAGAATAATTTGATGTCTTTTGTTCTATATTTAAGAGAATGGGATAAGATGAATGGTAGAAACAGAAGGGTGACACCTGGCTTTCTGAAAACATTTGAGAATGGACACTTCTGATGAAGTACAGTGTTTAACAGGCAACTGTTATGGTTACAATGCAGCATTGTCTACAGGGACAGAGAGAATATGCATGGAGAGGGTGACAAAATGTTGCTAAGGGTAATGTTCTTTAGAATTAGTTTGCATGGACATGCTATAAACACCAAGTCATCATCTATCAGATTTTGATCTGTGTGAAGTCAACTGGTTGTGAGCAGCAGTGACGTGTAAGATGACAGTGAAGAACTTCCCACTCCCTCCCCCACAGCCAACGTGCTTGATAGTTGAGTTGTAAACCACATGGTAAATCTGACAAGGCTGAACAAAGACAATACACGCCGTAAAGAAACTGATCTGGATTAACCTATGATGAAATCCCTGAAATTAAAATTAGAGAAGATTCAAACTACGCTAGAGAAAAGGGGGAGGAAAGAAGAAAGAAAAACAAGCAAACGATGGCTGCCTTACACCTTTAATTGATTGATTTACTTTTATATAGAAATTTAAATTTTTTTTCTGGTCAATTTCTAGGTTATTGTAAAGGGGGAAAGTGATGTCAGTTTTGAATTCTGGGTATTAAAAAATGGCTTATGAGCTGCTTAGCTGAGGATAGTAAATTTTATCTTATAAACAGAAGATAATTCAGGAAAACAAATTCACAAAAATTACTAAAACAGCAGGATGAAATTCAAACTATTCTTTCTCATTTAGCAAAATCAAATGTTAAAATGCATAGATATAAGATCTTACAGTGATTCCTTGAATTTGAATAGTATCTTTCTAGCAAGAATTCAAGATTATTTTCTTTATGTTTTTATTCAGTCTAGAAAACATTCCATGATGAAATAAAATACATTAAATACAAGTACTTGTTCCTGTTATCATTTATGAATAAGAAAATTAAAATGCAGTTGGAATATAGATCATAAAAACAGACCAGGGGAGATCCAAAAACCTCCCTCCAGGTCCACAACTGACTAAGAGGTGAATGGCACCCTAACCCTCAGGCTAAGCATAGACTGTGGTCTCTGATCTCAGCCTGGAGACACTACCCCTGGCATCCCAACCACATGCAGCTCTTCCCTAAAGCAAAGAAAGCTGGGAGAGTGCCCCCAAGCTCAATCTCCAGCAAAACACAGCTGGAGATACATCCAATAGGCCAAACCACCCAAACCACGCCCAAACCGCAATATGCATCATCACCCATCAATAACAACAGACCCAGAAGCTTCCTGGTCTACAGCTAAGAGCTGCCTGAGAGCTGACTAAGAGCCAACTAAGACACTGCCAAGAACAACCGCTGTGACAACTGGAGACACAGCTCCTTGGCCTACAGCCAACTAAAGGCTAAATAAGAGCAGCCCCTGAAATTACTGGAAAACTAAGCCCCTGGGCTCACAAATGACTAAGAGCCAACCAAGAGCTGACTAAACGTGAACTGAGGAAGCAATGGGCAGATGCAGTGCAAGAATACATATACCAATATAAAGAACAAGACATCACCAGAAGAAGCTGGTAGCTTTGCAACAACAAGATCCAAGCATAACAATGAAGAGGAAACAGAAGGAAGTGACCTTAAAAACAACTTTATGAAGAAAATAGAAACTTTAAAAGAGATTATAAAAAAACTCTCTTAAAGAAATAGAAGAAAATACAAACAAAAAATTGGAAGAGATGAACAAATCCCTGAAAGAAAATAAAGAAAACCAAAAAAATAAAGAAAACAAACAGATGAAGGAAACATTGCAGGAATTAAAAATTGAAATAGAAGCAATAAAGAAGGTACAAACCGAGGCAATGCTGGAAATAGAAAACCTGAAGAAATGAACCAGAAACGCAGATGCAAGCATAAGCAACAGAATGTAAGAGATGGAAGATAGAATCTCTGGAGTGAAAGATTCAAAAATGGAAATAGATACGTCAGTTAAAATAAACACTGAAACCAAAACAGACATAACACAAAATGTCCAAGAAATCTGGGATACCATGAAAAGATCAAACCTGAGAATAATAGGAATCGAAAGAGAACACCAGCTCAAAGGCACAGAAAATATATTTAACAAAATCATAGAAGAAAACTTTCCCAACCTAAATAAGGAAATGCCTATAAAGCTACAAAAAGCTTATAGAACCCAAATAGATTATACCCCCCCAAAAAATTTGCTCGCCACATAATAATCAAGCCATACATCTACAGAACAAAGAAAAAAAAAATACTAAGCGCTGCAAAGGAAAAGGCCAAATTACCTACAAAGGCAGACCCATCAGAATAACACCCGACTATTCAATCCAAACAATGAAAGCAAGAAGGTCTTGGTCAGATGTTATACAGACACTAAAAGAGCATGGGTGCCAACCCAGACTACTATACCCAGAAAAACTATAAATAACCATAGATGGAGTAAACAAGATATTTCACAACAAAACAGAATTTAAACAATACCTATTCACAAATCTGACCCTTCAGAAAAGCACTAGACAAAAAACTCCAACCTAAGGAAACCACATACACCATTGAAATCACAAATAATTGATAATCACACAGAAGAAAAACACAAAGAAGGGAAACGCACACAAGATACCACCAAAAAAATAACAGAAAATAGAAATTGTTGGTTATTAATACCCCTTAATACCAATAGATTCAATTCACCTATAAGCACCCTAAGATATGAAAACAGAAGCCATCCTTCTGTTGCATACAAGAAATACACCTCAACTTCAAAGACAGACACATGCTCACAGTAAAGGTTTGGGAAAAGTCTTTCCAATCAAATGGTTCTAGGAAAGAAGCTGGTGTAGCCATCCTAATACCTCACAAAATAGACTTCAAACTAAAACCAATCAAAAAGATCAAGACACACATTATTCATTCATCTCAGGAAAAATCCACCAAGACGAAGTTTCAATCTTGAATATTTATGCCCCAAACATAAGGACACCTACGTATGTAAAAGAAACACTACTAAAGCTTAAACCTCACATCAAACCCCACACACTAATAGTGGGAGACTTCAATACCCCACTTTCACCCTTAGATAAGTCAACCAGACAGAAACTCAACAGAGATCTAAGAGATGTTATGACCCAAATGGACTTTACAGATATAGATAGATAGATAGATA
Source organism: Phyllotis vaccarum (assembly GCA_033318265.1). Lineage (NCBI taxonomy): Eukaryota > Metazoa > Chordata > Mammalia > Rodentia > Cricetidae > Phyllotis > Phyllotis vaccarum. The sequence goes on from JARWLC010000011.1 coordinate 79,121,417, forward strand.
GATAGATAGATAGATAGATAGATAGATAGATAGATAGATAGATGGATGGATGGATGGATGGATGGATGGATGGATGGATGGATGGATGGATGGATAGATAGATAGATAGATAGATAGATAGATAGATAGATAGATAGATAGATAGATAGATAGACAGAACCTTCCACCCAAAAAAGGAATATACATATCTCAGCACCTCATAGAACTTTCTCTAAAGTTGACCACATACTCAGTCATAAAGCAAATATCAAAAGATACAAAAAAATGGAAATAACTCCTTGTATCATATCAGACCACCATGGTTAGAGTTGAACAACAATAAAAATCACAGAAAGTGTATAAATTCATAGAAACTGAACATCTCTCAATTGAACCACCTCTGGGAGATCAAAGACTTCCCAGAATTTAATGTAAATGAATCCACAACATACTCAAACTTGTGGGACACAATGAAAGCAGTGTTGAGAAAAACTTACAGCATTAGATGTCCATATGAAAAGCCTAGAGAAATCTCACACAAGATCCCTAACAGCCTAGTTGAAGGCTTTAGAACAATTAGAAACAAACTCATCTAGAAGGAGTAGACAGCAGGAAATAATCAAACTTAGGACTGAAATCAATACAATAGAAACAAAGAGAGATGGATATCTCAATAGAGGAAGACAATGTGGGGTTAGAAAGAGACCGGGTACTAGGGAATCCTCCAAGAACTCACAGGATGTCCCTGACTAGGTCTCCAAACAATAGTGGAGGGGGGTGCCTAAACAGGACTTCCCCTATAATCAAATGAATAACCACCCTAAGTGTTATCACAGAACCTATATCCAACAAAGAATAGGGGTTCAGGCAGAGACTCATGGCTGAGCAGTGGGCTGAGCTATTGTACAGCTGAGAGCAGGGGAGGAGAGTCTGTATGAACAAGGTGATAGGGATTACGAGGAAAATTCCCACAGTGATGGCTGGCTGGAGCTTGGGGACTTCATTGAATCAAGAATAGCCACTGGAGATCCATCAGGAAAAGGAGCTAGACCCTTTAATGATAGGCAACTATCCATTTGCATGGGCAGTATGTAGAACTTTGAGAGGTGCAATGAGACTTCCTGTGCATGGGTTGGCACCTTGAAGCCCATTCCCTGCAGAGGAACACCTAACCCAGTCCTGACTTCGGTATAAGGAAATCGGACTTGTTGGAATGGATGTGCTAAGCTGAGCTGACCTGCCTTGGGGACCTCTTACCCTTTTGGGGGGAGGGGATTTTTGGATGGGAAGTGGTTAGGCTGAAGGCTGGCCTGGAAGGATTGGGAGGAGGGAGAGGAGAGGGAGCTGGGATAAAAAAAAAAAAAAGACAATTTTTTATATAAAAAACATAATAAAGTGAAGGAGGAAAAAAAAAACCACAGACCAAGCATTCCCTAAGTCCATCAGGACCACACCTCTTTCCACAGGTGGTATAGTGTCATCAGAGTCCTCTAGAGTAGTTGAGATTTCTTTTGGATGGCCAGCTCACAAATAATGACACAGAGACTTATTAATTTTGAAACCTTGGCCTTAATTTAGGCTTTTTATCAACAGGTTCTTGTAACTTAAATTAATACCTATGTTCTGCCACATGGCTCCATTACCTCTCTTCTGTACCTTATATCTAACTTATTTATTATCTCACTGGCATCTCTCATGTGCCTAGGTTCATCCTCAGTTCCTCTTTCTTCAGGAAAGCCCAGCCTATTTTCTCCTGCCTAATTATTGTCCATTCATCTCTTCATTAAACAAATCACAGTGACACATTTCACACAGTGTAAACAAATATTCTGCAACCGTCTAGTCTCTCATCTCATTTCAGTGAGTGGCTTTGAACTCTGGCAGAATGAAGAAATATCATGGTATTCTTCAAACTAGATTTTTACCTATGTACTTCCAGCCATTGGGAATGCTTTCTATTTGAGGGATCTGTTTGAATTCTTCCATCAAGTAGCACTCATTTGAAAATAATTCCCTAAGTAGCTTCAACTTTTTTTGTTTTAACAGACAGACTGCTTGTATGTAGTTGTTACTTTTAGCTGTGCCGTAGCCATGACTGTGGTGCAGCACCTTCAGTATGAAGGATGTAAGCAGAACCAGGTGTGGGAGCACAAGCTATAATTCCAGGACTTGAAAGGAGGTGACAGAAGGATCAGTTCAAGGATACCCTTGGTCCTGTAGCAATTTCAAAGTTACTCTGCCTTACATGAGATTCTCTTGAAAGAATTAAGAAAGACAGAATAGACGGAATAAAAAAGAAAGGAGAGAGAAAAGAAGGAGGGAAGGAAGGAAGGAAGGAAGGAAGGAAGGAGGGAGGGAGGGAGGGAGGGAGGGAGGAGGGAAGGTAAAAAGGAAAAATAAAGGAAGAAAAGGGTGGTAGGGGAGAGAAATGGAGAATGAGAGGGAAGGAGGGAGGGATAAACAGAAGAGGAGAAGGAGATGGAGAGGTGGAAAGAAGTGGGGAAGAAGGAAAGAAGAGGAAAATTCGGTAGATGGTTTGGCATTTTTGAGTAGGGGGGGCCTGTGTTGATTATCTTTGCTTACATCTTCCTGGAATCAATGGTACAGTAAGAGCAGACGTAAATTTCTGCTCAATGACAATGATAACACTAATTTTGACACATTGTCTTTCCTGATATTCAAATATCTGTTACTACATGCCTATATCATTATAAATTTAAGGAACAGCACAATGTTGATCTAGCTTGAGATTACTACTATTAGCCACTAGTACACAGTCACTGATGGCTTCCTATCCAACCAGACACCCACCGTGTAATATTCAAAGATACATGAATCTTTCCACACTATAGTACGCAGAGCAGCATCCTTACAAATTTATCTGTCTCTCTATTTCTTTTTTCTTTCTCCTCTTGTTATTCCCCACCAGTAGCTCATGTGTCACCAAATAATCTCTGGACTGGGATCAGAGCTATAGAAATAGAGGTTCAAAGTGATGGGCAGTAGGGAAGTCAGTGAGAGAATGGCTGCTTTCCCAGCCCCATCCTTTTATCATTCCCTTACAGTGTCTCCATCTCCAACTCTTCTCTGAACGGTCAGACAGAAGAGGGAATTTCCAGGTGGGCATGATTCTTCTGCCTTATTTTATCATGTGATCTCAGCATGTAGTACATGCTCAATAAATGATAAATAATTCATTAGTCTGGAAAGGGAATGTATCAGACATGTTTTAAACATCATCAGAAGTGAGAGCCAAGAGATAGACCGCTATCAATGGGAGTTGTCATTCACCCCAGGAACCAGTAACAGGATTGCTACACCCAGCAGACCCCATACCAATACAATTGTAGCCAGGCAGCCATATATATATATATATATATATATATATATATATATATATATATATATATCTACATTGGTTACAGCTGCCAGCTCTTCTACTCTTCTCTTAAGGGCAATAAAAATGCTTTTGGTTTCAAATATGTGATGGTCAACTTTCTTCCTTTTCATCAGCTTGCTGACAGGAATACAGAGAACAGAAATGGTCTGACAGTTGGCAAAGCTGGGTAAGAGGTCTTGATATGGTCAAGTGTAGCAAGATTTGCTTTGCTTACCTATTAATAATTGAGAGTTATTAATATTAAAAGTATACCTTAGAAGATAACTGACACCCAATAGAATGGGTACTTCAACCCTTGGTTTTTAAAATTTGTGTTAATCAGCTTCTATATAGAAGGCAGAGCTTTCAAACTGAGGGCTAACTGATTCGATCCCATTTTGGTTAATGTTATTTAACATCCAATAAACCACTCATGCATACTGTTCAGTGTGTTAGGAATATAGAAACCATGTTGTGTTTTCCATGGCATTGTAAGAGCAACATCCAAGACAGGGCTTTCTTCTGTGCTTCACACAGGATTATATCCTTTGTTTCACCTTAAGCCTAAAGCAGATTCAACTAAATGCCCAGCTCACTAAGTTACAAATTTAGCATCTCTCAGAGGTGCTTGCTCACAATGTGCATTTGCCTGCTGCACTGTTGATTAGCAATGCTCTCTCAGAATAGTGTATTGACTCTTGTAGGCACTTACCATTTATCATACTTATGTTCATTTTATTCTTATCCTAATAATGACACCTTTCATGTAAAATGAAAGGGGAAATAAGATTAATACATCCTTAGTACACCTTTAACATCACACACAATACTCTGGCTGCTGAATCAAGTACACGTCTTCTCTAAATTCAGATTTTATTATCAATATTACTACTTCTCTCATTCAAAGATGATCTGAAGACATTTACATGTCACTTTTTCAGAAGTGATCAAAAAATAAAGATGACAACAGAGGGGGAGGACATGGGGAGAGAGGCTGGATGAGCTTTTGCATTTTGGTGGAGTAATGCAATAGAAAATTTCCCAGCCATCTGGCCAAGCCTGTGCTGAAACTCAACCCTAGGCATTTGAGAGCATATTGCAGTGATGTCTTCAGCTCTGGTGCACAGTCATTTTTAAAATGTTTCCATGTTGATAGCCAGGAGACTTTCTTGGCAAGTTCACATGAAATCAAACAGGGACAACCTTCTTCTATACACAAGTCTGTTGTAGTAAGATTCTGGCCCAGCCTTTCCAGCCCAGCCCTGAGGTTCTGACCTACTGTCCCACAGACCTGCATACCCAACCCACACTCAGACCCACAAACCCTCAGACCCACAGTCCCACAAAAACACTCAGACACTTATATTAATTTTATACTGATTAGCCTATGGCTCTGGCATATTACTAGCTAGCTCTTGCTCTTACACTAACCCATGACTCTTATCCTGTTCAGCCATGCGGCTCGGTACCTTTTCTCAGAGCAGCATAGTTGTCCTTGTACCTCCTGGTTTCTCTGGCGTCTCCGGCATCTCTGCTCTGTTCTTCCTATTCCCAGAGCTTTGTTAGTCTAATAGCCTCACCCATACTTCCTGTTTACCTTCAGCCAATCAATATTTTTATTAAACTAGTAGGCAGGACAATTATTTACAATGTAACATAATCTCACTATACAAGTCCTGGTTTAAAATTAACAAGACAGATAAGCTTCATGACACACGCCTATAATATTAGAAGTCAGAAAGCTGAAGCAGGAGGATAATTAGTTTGGGGCCAGCCTGGGTTAAGTAGTAAGTTCTGAGCCATTCTAAGTTATATATCTAAATTGTTCCATAAAAATAGATCAAAACAAAAACAAAACAGATAATATGCCATTATGTAACCGCTTTCCCCAAGAGAATAAAAGTTATAGAGTCATCTTCGAGCTTCCACTTATAGCTACAAAGATCTTTTTGTATATCTGGTCACTTTAGTAGCATTTTGGTTTTTTGCTATTGTTTATAGTATATTTAAATTGAAAAAGATGGTAACCAGGCATCACCATGCCCATAATGTCAGCATATAGAAAGTAGAGCATTGGAGTTTAAGGCTAGCCTCTATTATATAACTTTCTTTCTTTCTTTCCTTTTCTTTCTTTCTTTCTTTCTTTCTTTCTCTCTCTCTCTCTCTCTCTCTCTCTCTCTCTCTCTCTCTCTCTCTCTCTCTCTCTCTCTCTTCTTTCTTTCACTCCATCCTGTCACTGCATGGCCCACAGAAACTATGGATGATGAGGAGAAACAGAGGAAGCTGGGCCAGTTTGGGCTATATGAGTTCTGGTCTCAAATAACAACAACAACAACAACAATAATAATAATAATAATAATAATAATAATAATAATAAAAGAGTAACTACAGTCAGTGGGGTGAGAAAGATATGTGGATGATTTCAATGTTATTGCCAAACAAGTAAGTAATATATTTCTAACTCTAACCTTTTCAACTGGAAATACCCTCATATGTGACCCCCAACTCCACAGAAAAAATCCTTCACTATGACCTGGGGTGGCACAAAATATTCATGATAGACATTGTTTCAGAGGTTTAATTCATTATCATAATGGAACGATATGGCAGCATGCAGGCAGACATGGTGCTGGAGAAGGAGCTGAGAGTCTTACATCTTAGCTTTCAGGCAGCAGGAAGTGAACTGAGACAATGGGAATATCTTGAACATAGAAAACCTCTTGCTGCTTGCAGGAGCTAGAACATGGTCCCCTCATTTAATTACATCTTCACCAACTTCTGCTTTTGAAGTTTGGGTGTCCTGAAGCTGATTTGTAGACCAGCCTCTGCCTCTGCCGTCCAAGTGCTGGAATTAAAAGTTTGCACCACCACACCCAGTTCTAAGCTTTTCTTTAATTTCTTTTTACAAGTTGGAGACGTAGCTGGGTGAGATGTTTCCCTGAGGTCATCACTCACTATTCCATTTTGTAATCTGTTTATCTCCTGGACCACAGGCCTTACCTCCATTCCACTTTCTGGTTTTCCTTTTCAAATTATTTCTACAACATACTAAAATTCTTCTCCTCTGAAACCTCTTGAGCCAGTTCTCAGAGTTCATTAGACCACATTCAGCACCACTGTTTTCCATGCTCCTACTAGTACGGCCCATTAAGCAGCACTTACAGCACTAAACTGCTCTTCTCGCCCTCAGTCATATGGTCCACAACAGTGTAGTCAAGCCTTTCACAGAAATACACCTCTTCTAGTACCAACTTCTGTCTTATTTAGTTTTCCTATTGCTGTGCAGAGACACCATGACCATGAAAACTCTTATAAAGAAAAACATTTAAGTATATGGCATACAATTTCAGAAAGATAGTCTATTTCATCACGGTGGGCCATGGTGCCTGGAAAGAAGCTGTGAGTCCTACATCTTAGCTTACAGACAACAGAAAGTGAACTGAGACACTGAACATAGTTTGAACATGGGGCTACTGAAAGCTTGTACCCACAGGGACACACTTTCTCCAATAAAGTCATACCTACTCCAATGAAAATACACCTCCAAATGGTGTCACTCCCTATGTTCTATAGGCACTAAAACTACCATGAAAGACCATTTGATTTTAATGTCCTTTCCCCAGCAGTGAGAAGCTCTCTGTCTATAGATCATATGTGAACTTATACAATAGAAAAAGCACAGTGACTAAGTACACGGTGATAGGTTTTCATTTTTCTCATCTGAGAATTTGAATCAGAGTAATTGGTTTCATTCCTTAGGCTAAGACACATGGCTTTAAAGCTTGGGCCTGTAATTAGCCAATACTCTGTAGCTTAGGGTCTGAAACTCAGCAATCCTTCTGTGGCCTTTATACAATCTCTTTCAGTTTCAGAGGCTAGGAGGAGGAGGAGGCCATCTACATATTGTAAGAGGAGAGCCCTGGGAAACCTGGCATAAGAGCAGAAGGTCAGCAGTTAGTGTCTCATTAAACAAGGATGGATTTTTTTTTTTTTTTAATTTGGGGGACAACCTGGTCCAGGTAAGTTGCCAGCTGTAACTTTGCCCTGGGTCTGTCCATTTAAAAGGAAAGATGGGGTTCCTCACCTCTTCCAAGGGAAGTCTGAAGAATGCGTATTTCAGGTCTACAAAAGTGTATACCTGTTTTCCCAGAGGAATTGATGTGTCTTATTTGGAACCATGGGGTGGATGGCATCAAACCTCTTAATTCAGTCCCCCCAGATCTTGGTGGGTCTATAGCCAGAGATGCCAAGTTTTACACAGGCAGTAGAGGTATATTCCAGGATGACTGGCTGGGCACCATGATGCCCACCTCTCTAAGCTGGACAATATGAACTGTAATTACCTTCTTTACCTATAGGATAATAGAATATTGGTTAAGTATTAGTTGATCTGGACAGGGTGGATAAACTGATAAATTGAATAATTATATGACCTCCCAGAAGTTTGTTTTCTGTCTCAGAATCTTTGTTGGAACTCTGAGAGATAGTCCAACTGCATTTTTGATTGAGAGCAGAAATTTTCTCTTCTGACAAACGGAAGAAATTCTGAAAAATTCTCAGGGAGTGGATTAAACATCCATTGTAGGACATTTCCACCCTCCAAAAATTTTCTTAGAGTTCAATTTATATCAATATTTATATAACCCCTTAATAATTATTAATCCTTTATATGATATATTATTAGTAAAAATTTCACATATCTTACCCAATGTGATATAGAAGTGATTTTTAAAAGATAAATTATCGAATTGACTTTAATCCAGAAATCAGATACTAATCTCAAAATATTACATTGGTATAGATTTTGGCTTATGGGTACAAATTTAAGGTCAGTTTTGTTATACTGTATGTATATTTTACTCTTGTTTAAGATATTATATTTATGCAATTTCTTTAAAATTATAATGTATAATTAAAAATGCAGATTAATAGTCATCTGTGATAATCAAATTTATAGTCATGTTAGTTAGATTTATTTTAGGTATAAAAAGATATATTTGAACTAGATAAGTAATCTTCAAACATTTCCAGGACCTACAAAATATGACATTTAAAATATTTTAAAAACTTAGACTTTTCTAGACAGTGAGACAGGTCTGTGCCTGGCAGCATCAATTCACTTCAAATAAAAATGATACACAATAAAAAAAAAAAAACTCCATATAAAATTTACTTTCTTTGTGGCAACAGTTAGCCACTAGATTAAAAAAAAAAAAAAACTGTTCTTATACTGACTGCCTGACAATATGCTATATAGACTAGACACACAAGACCCATAAAAATGTGACCTCTAAACTTTGGCAAAACAAGCCAAAATAGTCAAAGTTCCTACGTTACAGGAAAGACTACCAAATATCCATCAAGACACACACACACACACACACGCACACGCACACGCACACGCACACGCACACGCACACGCACACGCACACGCACACACACAAAGACTAACAAACTATGCCCAAATAGACAAAACGGTCCTTAAGATTACCTGCTTCACTTAAAAAAATGCCAGAGACTCTAGACATATAGGCTAGAGATAGATGCCCCACCGTTTTACAAAAGACTTTAAGTGACTGTCCAGGTAGAAGGATGCCACCTCTGCCATTTCTAGATTTTAAAAGTTGTTTGAACTTCCTGTTTACTCAAGTAATATCATATCCTTCTGTAGTCTTTGATGTAGTTAGAAATTAGTTATAAGTAGTTTTTCTTAGATATTTTAAAAGAAATATTAGATATAAAGCTTTAGACTCACAAAGATAAAATAAATGATAAACTATTATTTTACTTTTGCTAATAAAAATAGACTAAGTATTATAGCAATAATTCTTGCTTACTGTTTTGTTATAAATAATTTTGTTATGTTAAAAATAAAATCTTTCTTTTTGATTATACAAAAAAGGAAAAGTAGTGTGGGATATCTTTATGCTGTGAATAAAGGACTATTTTGGCCTCTGTCAGGCATCTTAGAAGAAGGCAGAGAAATCAGAGCATAGGTAGTAGAAAGAGGGTGGAGTCACAGAGGAGTTGTGATTGAGCCATCCAAGAATCAATATGTAAGGTAACACAGGTAAGCCACAGGCCATGTGGCAGGACAGACTGATGAAAATGGGTTGAATTAAGATGAAAGAGCTAGTTAGCAGTAAGCCTAAGCCACAGGCCAAACAGCATGAAATTAATATAAGTGTCTGAGTCATTTTAGGGGGCCTAAGCAGCAGTGAGCAGGTCTGAACTATGGGGCGAGTCTGGGCCAGAAACCTCTTTCTACAGTCCAAGGCTGTAGAAGGTCCTTCTTCCTATTACTCCTTGGACTGCCATCTTTATTAATCAGTTGGCCAATAGGCTTCTTAAGGACAAAATATGATTTTGATTATTCCCTGTAGTTGGAGATTTTCCTGTATCCCATTGCCACTCTCAAATAATCATTCAAAGGCTTAATATAAATTATAAATGCTTAACCAATAGCTCAGGCTTATTATTAGCTAACTCTTAAATTTAAATTAATCCATATTTCTATTTATGCTTTGCCATGTGATGGTGCCTTTATTACGATGGCATGTTCATCCCCTGCTCCTTCTATATCTGGTTGGTGACTCCTGACTCTGCCCTTCTCCTTACCATTATCCTGAATTTGGTCACCCCATCTATACTTCTTTTCCAGCTATTGACCAATCAGCATATTATTAAATCAATTAGAGTGGCAAAGCTTTACAATGTATAAGAGGATTATTTCACAGCTGTTAGGGGGTCTGGTTTGGGGTCAAGAGTCAAGGTTGCCTCTACGCTCAGGGTCCTTCTGCTTTTTCCCTTGGGGGAGAGGGGCAAAATGCCTCACAAGCAATGTCTCAGCTTCCAGGAACAGGTATATTAAAACAAATTCAATTTTATTATGGAGGGGGGGTGTGGGGATATTTTCAAATAGAATAAAAACAGTCAGAGATATCAGAGGGATCTACCCACAGTCAGTCTAGGAGGATCAGACAGTGGTAACACACATCTTTAATCCCAGCTCAGGGAATATCCGGGAGTGGTGGCTAATGCCCTTAATCCCAACAAATCTGAGTTTGAGGTCATCTTTGTTTACAGAAGGAGTTCCAGGCTCCCAGCCAGGCAGTGGTGGTGCCACACCTTACCTGAGCAAAGAAAGTATTTAAAGCAGGCATAGAAAGACAGGGAAGGCAGAAGAAGCCATGGCTCACACTGTTAGTCCCAGCACTTAAGAAGCAGAGGCAAGAGAATCTCTGTGAGTTCAAAGCCAGCCTGGTTTTCAAAGCAAGTTCCAGGACAGCCAGGACTGTTACAAAGAAAACTCTATCTGGACAAAACAAAACAAAAAACAAACAAAGACTGGAGGAGGTGGATCTGTTATCTATCTCTGACTGTTTTTGTTATATTTGAAAATATCCCCATGGGGGGGGGACCTTAAATACTTTTTTCCAGACTCTTCCCCCTGCCAGAGGAAAGGGCTTTGATTTTTTAGTATCTGCAGCTTCCAGCAGTGGTCTCTTGCTTGTTTAGGAATGTTGGATCTGGATTCCACCCTCTTCAAGGCCTCAGGTAGACCCCAGGTTGGATTGTGAGGAAGTGTTTATGAGTACACTGTTTGAAGGCACTAGTTATCACCAGTATGTACTGGCTGAGGCTAGGCTGATCTCCAGGCCTCTTAGAAGCCCATACATTCTATACACAGCAGTTCCCATAAGTCTTAGTTATAATTATGAGGAAAATGTAGACCACATAGTCCAACAAAGCCAAGCCCTTGAGTTTTAACTTTTACTTTAAAGTCTGGATGACATTTCCAGTTCAGAAGACAACGTGATGTTACCTACACTTGTATACTAAATTTCTATTCTTGGTGATGGAATACGTTTTATGCTGGATAACGAATGTTCAGGTGGAATGTCAGCCTACAAATTCTTACCCTCCTTGACAACTCACCAGTGTCATGGGGAAAAAAAAAAGTATAAGAGCAACAGATTCATCTCTTGGTCTGGTTGAAGTTACAAGTTGACAAAATGAATAGAACACTTATCAAACATATGTCCACACATAAAGATTCATCTGTACACAGATGAGCATGTTCACATACAAGTGCTTACATACACATAGAGGTGTGTGCCACCCTTCTCTCCCAGTGTCAGAGTCCAAGAAATCTGACTGTTGTGCCAATAATCTTGGCCCTTCCCTTGTTCTTGTCTTGGTTAATACCTTCCATATCACTAAGCAAATATAAGTGACTGTCTTCTGTGATTAATAAATTGTATGCATCTTTTTAGATTACTCCTCTGGTCTCAAGGAATTAGTAGTATATAAAATTTGTGTACTCATTCAGCCAATTTCTTACCTGGCCCATAAAAGCTACTTGCATCTTTTTTTGTCTCTCATCTCCTTTGAAACCATAAAAGGATAAGAATATCAAAATGAATCTTAATTAATTAGTAGTACTGCCATTTCACAAGTACCACCATTGGCATGACCAGTTGCTTTGAATAAGAACTTCTCAATGTTCAGGGCTCAAGAAGCTTAAAAGATTTGGTTAAGCATCTGAAGGTCTGGTTGCTTCTGGATGTGCAAAATTGTCTTCTAATTCTCTGACAATTAATACTAAATCATTTTGAAAGGGTAGAGAAATGATGAGTAATTCTTGTTTTCTTTCAAGAGCTTTATTGGTTTTAAATAGAAGGTACACTCAGAAATAAAATAACTACATTTTTAAACCCAACTGTACACCCAGGTAGAACTGTCATATTATTTTTAAAAGTTAAATAGTGAAATATTAATTTATCCATGTAGTAATATCATATTATACTTAATAAACATAATTTTATATTTTATGAATCAATTTTACAAAACAACTGTGGTATTCACGTTTGTGAAATTGAAGGAAATTGTATTGGTGATTGGTTTTCTTTTTCTTTATTTCTTTTCCTAATGATGTGCTTTCAAATAACAAAATGTTTGTGGTGGCTTGAAAGAAAATGACTCCTACAGGAATTGGCACTATTAGGAGGTTTGGCCTTGCTGGACTAGGTATGGTCTTATTGGCGGGAATGTGCCCTATGGGGGAAGTCTTTGAAGTCTTTTCCTCAAGTTTCACTTGGTATGAAGTCAAGATATTTCAGGCAGCACCACATCTGCTCGCATACTTCCCATCATGATGAGAATAGACTGAACCTCTGAAACTGTAAGCTATCACCTCAATTCAATGTTTTCTTTGTAAGAGTTGTCTTTGTTATGCTGTCTCTTCACAGCAATAACTAAGACACTGTACAAGCCCCAGAAAACTATGAAAACTGATTCTAAAAAGTAAAAATAAATAAAAACAAAAAAGCTGTTTGGTTCTGCCTACAGAGTGAGCTTTTTCGTAATATGTTAGACTTTGATGTGTAATGGGGCAAAAGTCCCTTCATCTTGTCTCAGTTGAATCCATCTTTGGTTTAACCTGAAATGGATCTCCCCTCATCTGCCCCTGAGGTATAAGGTCCAATGGGAACGTATCTAGCTCTGGTCTTGAAACTTAGTGTTGAAATTTCTCAGATAGCTTTTAAATACTTAAATGGAGGCTCTTATTAATTCTAGTTAAGAATCTAGAAAGGTAGTTAAATGTTACATAAGTTTTTCCCCACTTTGAGTTCATGGTAGACTTTTTTTTTTAGATATGATTTTAGTGTAATGGATTTTTAAATGGCCTTTAACAACTTTTTTTCTAGAAGAAATCACCAAAAAATTTCAAAGGAATATGTTTCAGTGTGTAATGAATCAATTATCTCTCTATAACTGAGCAACAGATGAAATATATATATACATATATATACATACATATATATATATATATATATATATATATAGTTAATTGTTACTATACCAGTGTAAGTTAGGAGAAGCTGCCTGCTCAAAATCATTGTTTACAATCAACACAAATAACAAAAAAGAAATCTGCAAACAAAAAAATGGTACCTATACATCCTTATTTACCCAAGACAATTTTATAAATTAATCATTGGGAAAGCTGTTTTAGCTTTCTTTCTAAGCCATCTTGTTCAAAATGAGCAAACTCAACCGTACCATTTCTGTAAATACATTACCACTGATCAGGAACTAATACCACTTTTCTGATCTAAGACACAGGAAAAATATTTAACAAATATAAAATTCCCAATTGAGAACAGACCAAATAACCAGCAATGACTTGGCATCAGGCTATATACTCAAAAATTTCCTTAAAGCATTTACTTTGTACCATAACAATATAACAATAACCAATTATGAAAAAGTACCATTTAGGTTAGATAATCAGAAGAACACTTAATGCAATAATATCTGTAGAAACAGGTTATGTTTAATTTTCTTAAACTTCTGTGGGCTGAAAAATGAATTCAAGGACCTCAGTCATTTGGACTCCTTGTCTGAGCTCCCTTTATGGTCTCTGTAGAAATACAAAATTTGTGTAAACAAAAATATAAAATGCTTTTCTCAGTTTGTTTGTAAGGTTTTGTTTTTTCCTCTGCGAAAACATAAATATATTTATCAAAACAATATTTTAATTTATTAAGATATCCCAGTTTCACTTTGGGTTCTTTCTAAATCAAAATAATAATAATGATAATAACAATCCTGTTTAATTTATTTAATGTAGTTAACGGATTTTGCAGCCAGCAAAAGTGGATTTTCTCTGACAATTTATACAGTGCTGACGGCCTTCGCACACAAGCTCCACATTTTCCTCAAGAGTGGGCAGAGAAGCCCTCTAATGTTAAGAAGTCACAGATGCCTCCTCACCCCCATGAGAACCCAGATGCTTCCCAGATTTTCACAGTTCTCCCAGAGGCTGTGGAATGCCAAAGAGCATCTACAAAAAGGCATGTTACTCAATTTGGGCAAGTTTTAGTGACTGATAAACTGCAGTAACCATATTACCCTTAAATTATGATTAAAATGAAATGCTTCTCTTTTTAGAGAAAGTAAAACTCTTTTCATCTCTCATTCAATAATGCTGAGTCAGATACGAAGTAAAGGGCACAGAGGAACTGCTCTTTCTAGACTCCTTCTGCCTTCTCATGCTACAGGCCTCTGTGCCAGTGGTTCTCAAGCTGTGGGTCACAGAGGACATGTATCAAATATCCAGCTTACAAGATATTTATATTATGATTAATAACAATAGAAAAACTACTATTAGGAAATAGCAATGAGATAACTTTTATAGTTGGAGGATCACCACAATTTGAGAAATTATATTAAAGGTCCATAGCATTAGACCTGTTGAGAACCTCTGATCCAGATGTTCCTCACCAGCCGTACTAGCTTGCCACCTCCCTTGAGAAAGTGAAAGAAGTAGCCAGACCATAGAATCATTAAAGAAACAAACAAGATACTGGACATGTCCACTGGCTACCAAGAGAACGACATCCCTAGCTAGACAGTTGTGAGTCATGCTGAAACTGGAGGTATAGGTGGGAATGTAATCCTACAAGAAAGAAGGTAAATAGATAGGGTCTATTGCCAGACATGTCTTAGTTATCTATAAATACTTCATAAAGTCATGTGCCTGACCAATTTCCCACAGCAAATGTTATTGAATCGCTGAATATCCTCTGAGGATTGGGCCTCAAAGGATAATTCACATGTGTACATCAATGTTTTATCAAAAAGGTGGATATTCTTTATGTCTGTAGGGAAATATGTTGTGTACATTGAAGATTTCCACAATTATATTAACCATTGACCATAATGACATCATATAAGTCCTAAGTGAGTACTGGGGAAGATGTAAGCCATTAGCATTTGGGACCTTTCCTGACACGTAGCTGGGTGGAGAAGTAGCACATACTTTTTGCTTTTACATTTGTCTACTATTATCCTTTGACCTCAACACTGAAGGCCGTGACAACAAATGCATTTGTTTCTACCTTCCAGCCATTGAAAAAAACTTAATTTTATTTTTAAGAAATTATATTTAGATACATACATGCACGTTTAGAGCTGATTGAAAAATATGCTTATTTGTATTCATGGTAACATAAATATGTCTGTGCTCACCTTTCATTTAAGCTACAGTTGAATCAATGAAAGGCCTTCTCCAGTGGTGGAAACAGATGGAAACAGAATGAGCCTCTGAATCTTCCTCAAGGGCAGTGTAGAGGATGCTGCACCCTTAACTGAGAAATTGCTCAGTTCTGCAAAGGAGTTGGCCAATACAGACATAGTCCTATATTTTCACTACGATTTGAATTAATATTCAAGAAACCAGCAGCTGACAACGAGCATGAACAGTTGGTATCACACCTGAGGCCTCTTTTAAAAGACCATTCTCATCAGAGGAAGGCACTGTGAGGATCTATCAGGGGGAAATGAGTGCGTTTTCTCTAAGACTACTTAAGTCAGAGTTCTTCTCTCCAACTAATTAAGATTCTATTCTATTTCAGAAGCTAATGTGAGAAGCAGACATTCTGTTTGGGAATTATTAATAAATGAATGTAGAAGTCTGGTGAGCACTTGAAATGATACTTTTTGCCTGGTGAAAGCTCAATAAAAAATGCTTGACGAAAACAAATAAGTACAAAACACAAGGACACCTGTCCAAGGTGACTGAATATAGTGTACAGCAGCATATATAAGAAACATGCAAGAAGTTCTGAAAGGTGGAATAAGTGGAACTTTCTAAGGTTGAAAACAACCTGATTTCTTAGTATTAAGCTTGTCTGTTCAGAATTTCTACATGTGTAGAAAAAGACAAAAGTCTGGTTTCATTTTATTCTGAATATTTCTGTTACAAGGTGAGTTACAACACAGTTCAAAAAGAAATATATTTAAATACACATTTTCTCTTTTGTATGTGCAGGTATGAATGGTGTGGGGGGGGCATTCATATGCATACTACCATGCATCAGAGCTGCTCCCACTTAGACCAAAGGCATCAGTGTCTTCCTTGACCACTTTTTATCTTAATTCCTTGAGACAGAGACTTTCATTGAACCTGAAGGTCAACATTTTGACTGAGATAACTAGCCAGTGAGGTTCCAGGATCTTCATGTTAACACCCACTCCCAACTCTGAGGTTACCAATGACAGCTTAGCTTTGTTCATACTCTCTCTCTCTCTGTATATATATATATATATATGTGTGTGTGTGTGTGTGTGTGTGTGTGTGTGTGTGTGTGTGTGTGTGTGGTAGATAGATACATATATAGATGATAGAAATAGTATAGTGTGAATATCTATATAAATATGTAGATATGTGGGGACACACACACACACACACACACATATATATATATGTATATATATATATGTATATATATATATATATATATATATATAATACTAGGAC
This sequence comes from Phyllotis vaccarum, assembly GCA_033318265.1. Lineage (NCBI taxonomy): Eukaryota > Metazoa > Chordata > Mammalia > Rodentia > Cricetidae > Phyllotis > Phyllotis vaccarum. Next base: position 79,138,102 of record JARWLC010000011.1, read on the forward strand.
TCAACTTGCACAGCTAGCAACTTATCTGCTGAGCCTATCTCTCATTCTCCAAATATATACATTAAACTTACACATTAGATGTGATGGTTCAGGCAACTGGATTCAAAAAGATCAGCTGGCCTAAAACTTAAAAAAAAAAAGCTAACATAAAGTAGAAGAGAATACGTTTGCCTGTCTGCTTTGATCAGCACTAAAAATTGTCTCAATTTTACTCTACATGTCTGAGCAATTTTGTTGGTAGGATGCTTTTACAGTATGCATGGTGCCATGGGTTCAAACTCCTATACTCATAAACTAAGTGTCATAACTGTGATAACACACATTTGTAATCCTAACACTTGAGAGGTAGAAAAAAGGGTTCAGAATTCAATGTTATTCTCAGTTACATAAAGACTTGAAACTCAGTACATGAAAGGAGAGGTGGGGGATTTAAAACAAAGCTTGCCTATGTAGTATATTTTTAATGAGTTTTTAACTATTAAGAGACTGTAGAGCTTGTGACCGTGAGCTCTTTGACATAAAGTCAGTTGTAGCTAAGTTCATCCAAAGGGAGAGGAGAGTAGTATTGGTCAATAGTCCTCAGGTAATGCAAATTGGCCAGCATGGATTTATCCCCACCCTCTTTCTGCTATACTACATTGTGCCTACTGAAAACCCCTGCAATAGGTTTTCTGGGTACCCCAGATCTCATGTGATGATAGGGAATGGCTTAGATGATATTGTTTATCTGTGTAATCCCTGAGTATCATTTTCCTAGAGGTTTGGAATCCTCAAGTTGATAGCACCTCCCTTTGTGGGAAAATAGAGTTAAGTTTATGATCAATTAATTTTAGAAACAAATAGATTCAATGCTTCGGATTGATAGATCTTATTCCTAGTACTCTATTTGCATGAAGTTGTAACGAACTCCAAGAGTGTTTTATGATTTGAAAACAATAGGTAGGCCAGTATTGTGCACTGAGTATGCTGTCTTCTGGGTGTAAATACCACCCCTAGTTGCTCGAAGTAGTTTAAATTCCATGGAAGTCTGAGCTTTCTCAGATGGCTCAGCACAGTAGGTTATATAGTTCTCCTAACAAGCCACCACTTGCCACTGAACATGGAGCCTTCAAGATGTACTTAACCTTGATGGAGGGAAACCTTGTATCAAATAAACAGGAATAAAAATTCCAAATTACTGCAAAGCAGTGCAGCAGGCGAGCTAGAATTCCAGTCATATAAAACTTCTGTTTACAGTAAGGTGATGCCATGAATAACAATGACATTCTAAGAACTCAACTACCTACTAGTCACATTTCGTCTATTTATATTATATAATCTCATTTTCATACAAGCTTATTACACATATTAAAGCCATACTTTTCCTTGTACAGGCAAGATCCATTGATAAAACCATGACATGAACTAACACCCTTCCTAAATAAAGTTGCGCCAGTACCATCGCATGTTAATGGACCTATTTCATTGTTAATGTGACTGACTGCTTATTGATTCTTGCAGGAACCCAGCAAAGGCTTCGGAGTACAATTTAGTTTGGAGAGCTCTGGGCCCAACATCTATGCTCAATTACAACTTTCAGAAGGGGCGATCAATAAAATTTAAATTGCTTATGGTAATCACAACTTCAAATCATTGGGATCAGCATAAGCAATCTGCTGACCCCAGCCAAGCTCCTAAATTGAAACCTGTAATGAGTGGTCATTTAGTTTGGGTCCATTCATATTATTTTGCAGGCAGGTGATGAACAATTAAAGATCAGCCTGCACCTTCCCCATACAACATTCCCATCTGTATTCCCAAAGTATTAATATGCAGTAACCCTCAGGTTCACGCTTTTCCACTTCTTTAATGGGTATTCTGTATGAATAAGCAATTATATTTTCTATTAAACAATTTCAGTGTAATTGAATTAGCAGTTATAATATTGCTAGGGCAAGCAAAAGCTTTCCTAGGGAAAAATTAAGTGATATTGGGTAGTGCAAATTAATTTATAGAACTGAAAAATGTAACCAATTAAATAGAATTGCCTCAGCCTCCCCCTCCTCCAAAATACAATTAAGCAGCACATTGTTTCAAAGAGTATGTTTCAGAGCAATTTGTTTTCAATCATAATAGCTGTTTTTCATTCATTATGAAAAGCTGTCTATTATAATGAAAATTTCATAGGCAGTTTTCCTTGACAAAGCAGGTTGCAAGTTTAAACAAAGATAGCCTGCAGATTACTTCCTTGATACAGAGTCACCTTAGAATTACATTTTAATAAATCATTGAAAATAAATCTTCTGCATTACAGCATGAAGGGTTAGAAAAAGAAAAGGCAAATAGAGAGAAACAAATCAATGGAAACCTCCTGCTGCCAATATAATAATAGATGGACCAATGCTACTACCTATGTGTATTACACTCACACACAGCCAAAGAGAAAGTGTAAGACCAATATCATGGAAGTCAACTGTCACAAGTAAGAGCTGAGGAATAATCCCATCTCTGCCATTCATCATTCCCACTCCAAGCACTTGGCTGAATTATAAACTAGGGTGTTTAGTTCACTTTCTCCCCAGACTAATGAGATGGCCATCTTTGCATAACTGCTCAGTAAAGTTTCAAGTTTTTCCAAAGCAAAATGTGAGCATATATATACACATGTGTACAATGTGAGCAGTGTAAACACACATGATATGTGTATTTGTATTTCAAAAGCAATTTAAGATCACTCAAAGCATTTCTAAATATCTCAAATGTAGGCACTGTAAGACATTAGTAGTCAATATGGTTTATAAACCTTATGTGACATCTTTTATTAATGCTTAGATCTGGAAAGATCAGTGAAGAAGCTGTGAGTCTCTCCACAGGAATTCCACACAAAGGATGGGACAGATACCTCAGAAGGAAGGAGAACTTCAAGGTGTTCGTGTAGGAGGGAGAGGTCAGGTTGAAAGTGTGGGTAGAGGGAGGAAGGCCAGAAGGAGCAGAGTGGGCCATCCTGGGGAGTGCCTTAGGGCCTTTGTTATCTGTGTCTGCTTCTTTACAGAGCAGCAGGTGGGCACTGGAAGTCAGGGAAAATGGGGAGGAAAAGGAGAGCTATCACAACTCAGAATCTGAAGGGACAAAGTTCACTGTTTGAGAACTGAGTGAGGGAGAGGATGTGGGATAGTTAAGTTTCTCATTTGGAGAAACTGAAAAGGCTGGAAATATTATTTGTGTTCTAGAGAACATAAACTTGAGAAATTTGAAGAAGTGACATATATACACATATATGTGATTTGTGGCGTCTATGTATGTGTGTGTGTTAATAATATTTCTAACACCTGGAATTAGGTTAATGTTGTTTGCTCTGCCTCTAACAAGTGGGCAGTGACTTTAAACTACTCAACCTGGAACTGAAGAGTGGTGTAGGGGGATTATGTTGTTCCATTGTAAATATTTGTCCCCGCCTATGAATTTAATAAAAAGCACTGATTGGCCAAAGGCAGACAGGAAGTGTGGGTGGGACTACCAGACTAAGAAGACTCTAGGAACAGGCAGAATGCAGCAGAATGCCAGAGAGAAGCCAAAGGAAGCCGAGGACAACTATGCTGCTCTAAGAAAAGATACTGAGCTGCATGGTTTTCTTTCTCCAAAGAAGAAACATGTGAGGAACACAGGTGAGCCACAGGCCACATGGCAGACAGATTGATGGAAATGGGTTGAGTTAAGAGAAAGAACTAGCTAGCAATGTGCCTGAGCCATAGGTCAAGCAGCATGAAATTAATATAAGCATCAGAATCATTTTTAGGGGTCTGAGCAACGGTGGGCGGCTAAGTGGTCTGGGACCACAGTTCTGGGGTCTGGACCTCTGGGTGCCCAGGACCAGGAAACCATATTGTAACACTTTCACATCACACAGAGACTAAACAAACAAACAAACAAAAAACAAAACATATAATAATAATACAGCTGTCTATCCCAGGTGTATCTATATATGTTCTATATATAGAATGTTGCTCATTCCAAGAGAAGGCCTTCTTCCCAATTAAGCCTTATTGGAAATGCCTTCACAGACTTGCTCAGAAGTGTGTCTATTACTTCATTCATTGAGTTGACTGTCAAAATGAATCATCGCATGATGCCATCCCACCTGGAAATGTATAGATTCCAAATGGTCCTTTTAGCTCCAACTTTTTCTAATACTGAACATACCTCTCCTTTGAAAGTTACACTAGATATTGGCTTGTGACCCCTAAATCTCACATGTTGAATTCTGACTCATAACACATCTGTATGTGATCTTGGTTCTTGTTCAGGCATGTAACCATTTCCTTGTGGGAAAATTTGGAGGCGCACACATGCAAGAAAAATGTATGTGAAGAAGGGAGAGAGAGGAACACCAGGGAATATAGGCAAACTACCAGTCAAGGGGAGGAAAGATCTTTTCTAACAGTTAAGAAACCAACCCTTTCAGCCTCCAGATAATTGAAACAGAAATCATATGTGTGTGTGTGTGTGTGTGTGTGTGTGTGTGTGTGTGTGTGTGTGTGTGTGTGTGTGTATGTGTGGTATATGTATATGATTAATTATGCAATAGTGCTGAGCTTTCATTGCAAGTATATGCATTTAAATAAATAATAAATAACAGAATATAATATAATACACTACTGTCCCGGTTTGCTTTCTATTACTGGGTTCAGCCTGATTTCTTATACCACCCAAGAGCCTACCTACAGTGGCCTATATACTCACATATCAATCATTAATAAAGAAAATGCTTCCACAAACTTGGCAATTGAAGGAAGGCATTTTCTCAAATTTCCTTGAAGTTTCCTCTTCAGATGACCCTGACTTTTGTCAAATTAAGAAAAACTAATTACTACAACTATTAAAATATTCAGTGTGTTGATGCTGTTTAGAGCAGACTGTTGATGCACACATCAATGAATCATTGAATTAAATTCTATACATTAAAATATCAAATTAACAAAAATACACTTTAAGGAAGAACTCCTTGCGAGTAACTTATCTTTTGCTGTGATGAGACACCATAACTGGGGGAAATTATTGAAAAGCTTATTTTGGCTTATGGTCCCAGATGAATAAAAGTCTATCATGGTAGCAATGCATAGAAGAAAAAGGTGGGTATGGCAGCAGGAAGCTGAGAAATCTTCACACTCTACAACACCTAGAAACAGAAAGAATGAACAGAAATTGAAGCAAGGTTATGATCTCTTAAAACTGCCCCTGTGACATACTTCCTCCAGCATCAGGGTTCCTCTCTAGAACCTCCCAAATTGCCACTAACTGGGGACCAAGTATTCAAACACATGAGCCTATAGCAGACATTTTATATTCAGATCTCCACAAGATCCTAAATTGAACAGATTTTCATTTCAGAAAGGTACCTGAATACATTCATTTCCCTTTGACACTTAGGAGGGCTGCTACTGCGGAATTGCTCTTTTGTTTTTTAACAGCTTCTTAAATGGTTTACTGAGCACATGGAAGTAGAGGTCATTTTCCCTGTCAGCTTTCTGGCTTCCTTTTGGATGCTGGAAACCTGAACGGAATTTTGGTTTTCTTATGAGACGGCTTTGGCTTTGGCTTTCTCCATTTGTTTAACGTGTGTGTATGTGTGTGTGTGTGTGTGTGTGTGTGTGTGTGTGTGTGTGTGTGTTTCTTTAAGGTGTAGAGTTCTGTAAAGGTAATGTTTCAAACATGTTCATTAAATTTGAGACATACTTTGTTGAGCATAGGAATGAATGATTGTAATTCTAGTACTTGGGTTGTGGAGTCAGGTGGCTCAGGAGTCCAGGGCTAAACTTGGCTAGTGAGTTAATTCAAAGACAACCTGAGATATCTGAGATACTTTCTCAAAGAAAGAGGGAGGGAGGGAGAGAGAGAGAGAACATGTGGAATCCCAGAATATGTTAAAAGTCATGTGGTAGCATGACCTTAGCATGCCTCCTCAGAAATGGGAGGAGACAAGTCAAGACTCAGGAAATTGTAGACCAAATACTATAACATATGCAGTGATGAACAAGAAACCCTTTCTCAAACAAGGCAGAGGATGAAGAATGACATCAGAGTTTTTCCTCTGACCTCTACATACATGGAAACATGTACCCACTTCATTCACACTCACCCACATGAACATGCAAATACATATATCATACATGGATGTATTATCCAAAAAAGGCCATAAAGATTTAATGTTTATTGGAATGCAGGCATGAATACGTTTGTTAAGATCTCTTAGGACTACCTTTAAATATTGGCTACTTTGTGTAAATTTAACAAAGCGATTAAGATCATCATCTCTAGAGCTTAACTGGAACAGATACAGACAACATCCATCTCTATAGTTCTATGGGGATCAGTGAAGTAAGTGCTTCACACAGCACTCAAGGCACAGTGTCAAGTGTTAATCAAGCTTCTCTATTGTTTTCTTGTTAGTGGTGTTATGAGCAGTATTGGCAGCTCTGAGTCAGCAATGGATGATTTGGGTTCCAAGGAAAAGGTACTTTCTAGGAGGTTGTGGGGTGACTTTGTGTGTTGGGGACAGGTGTGGTGTGCATGCACCTGTGTGTGTGCTCAGAGACACCAGAAGTCAACTCCAGTTATATTCTTTTAGCATTCTCCAATTTTTTTTTTGAAATAGGCTCACTTATGAAACCTGAAACTCACTTCTCTTCTAGGTCAGCAAGCTCCCTGGATCCCCCTTTCTCTGTCTCCCAGCCTGTAAGTGCAGTAACCAATCTCTGCCATACTTGGTTTTTGCTGTTGATTTTCGTTTTTTGTTTTTGTTTTTAATGTGGGGGCTGGAACCAAAACGCAGTGAAAGTACTTTGCCCACTGGTGCACCTGCCCAGCACCTAATCTCTTGCTTCTTCTTATAGACACTGTCTAGCTTGTGCTTCTCTGTGGTTGTAAATTTGGGAGCATTCACTGGTATATGAGTGTATGAGGTAGCAATCTTGCTTTCAACATAAACATGGAGTTCTCTCAGGGAAAGACCATCTTATATCACAGAGATATGATGGGAACTAGAGATACACTGTGAACCAGGCCTCCTAATTGGATATATTTTCAAAGGACAGCTCTCCACAGGTCTCTAGATTTTGTACACTGCCCACGTTTAGCTCCTTGGTCAGGCCTGCCATTTTATGTGTGATATAATACTGCTCAGGGTGATCAATCTTTAAAAAAGTATACCATTGCTTTATAGCCACTCCTGCTTTGCAATACAAATGACATAATTACCAGCTCTGGCTGGAGGGGGTCCAGATCCTCTAGTTCATTTATTAAATGCAAATCTTATTAAGTATTTTATCCTAAAATGGCTAATGCAGAAAGGGCAGTCCTCGACTAAGATGGACAACATGCCTAAAAAATAAATACTAGGCAAGTAATGAAACCTGAATTAAATCAGCCTACTGGAAACCAAATTGATTACTTATTGAAATATGTTAACATGGTGTAATGGGTAACTGCCAGAGTCAGATATACAATAATATTACATGAATCATTGTCAGATAATCACAAAGGTTTATAAGACTAAGGAAAAAGTTTAAAAGCTTTTCTGCCCAAATCTAGATGGCTATAAAAATTATACATGTGGTGATCTGCATATTATATGGTCCAATTAAAATGACCCTTTGGCTTTTTCCAAGCATCTCTTTTTTTTCCCTTTAGTTTTCTTCCAAAGTCATTTTTCTGTTGACACATAGAAAAATGGCATGGCTTTTTCTATAAAACCCTTCCAGAAACTCTCAAGAATGCCAAATGCATTGAGGCTCTACTCACTTTGTTTTAAGATTTTGGCTTTTTCAGGCTACTCTTACCGATGCTTTTATATGTTTAAATGTACACCATATACAATAAATTCTTCATGTATGGTGTGGTACAGTAAACAAGCAGTCCTTGCATATGCCGCTGTTGTAGCCAAAGAGAATGGTTTCTGGCTGTGGAGTTATCTAGGTGGAAAATGCCACTTCAGAGTTTTTTTTTAACACCTTTAATCTAGAGACTATAATAAAAATAACCACATTAAATTGTTTGATTGCCTCAAAGTATAAATTTGTAAAGGATATCCATCACTACCTAGGTTTTTTTTTTTAAGGTGGTTTCAGAATCCAGTTCAAACAATTTTCAATAAAATTTTGAAAACCAAAGTGTAGTATCTCATATATTTCAATTACAGAAAAATTCACAATTCTATAAGTCACTTGTAATTTTAAAATATAAAATAATTAAATCATTTAAATATGTTTTCTCAGAATGTGTATAGCCATAGAGAAAAGCTGTCCGAGAAGCAATCCAATTTCTAACAAATTTTTTTGAGCCCCATAAGCCTCAGTTTCCCCATGTACATATTTGAAATATATATACCCTTAGAACCTTCCAGATTGACAAGGTATTTGGGTATTTTAACTGCATGATCAAAGAAAACTCAACAAAAAGAGAGAGAGAGAAAAAAAAAACAGTGTCTCATGCTGGGAAGAAAGTGTTTTCATTAGCACATCATGGGGTGCCCCTTTGAACGTGTGTTAAATTGTGTTAACAGTTTGGTTAAGAGGTGACAGTGTGACTGTTTAAAGGGCTCATTAATAGACTAGTGTGATTCGGAGTTGGATTTTGCAAGCCTGCTACAGTATTTTCTCTCTCCTTTCCCTGGAACACTTAGGCATGCCTGTGTCTCCTCTGCTGACTATTCTCAAGGCTCCATTCTTCTGTGATTCCTAGCCCTTAGACACCTTTTTTTTTTGTTTCACTCAGAAGGAACAAAAAAATGTTTCATTTTCCCAAGCTGGGGCTGTATCCTTGTATTTTAATTTTTGGGTGGCCCTTTGTCTTCTCTTGAAGAAGAAATGAACCACCAGAGATGCAGACACCATGGACACATATTGCTTTATGTGATGAGAAATGGAGCTAGGCCAGCATGACTACACACACACACACACACACACACACACACACACACACACACACACACACACCCTAAGGGTTATCCACACAACCAATAATTAACTTCTTGGAGGCTGATTACTTTCTGTTGCTTAGATGCAAAGCAAACAGAAGTGCCTTACATAGGATAAAGGCCAAGGAGCTGAATGCATGTAAACCCCTTTTGGAAGATTTATTGCATGTCACAATGTAACTTATTCTCATATGTCGCTCTTGGCACTTACCAACAGTGATGAAAATGGAGAGTCTTTATTCAGGGAACCTGTGACTGCATTACTATTAAATTATTTGCATATTGGTAGCACAGAGGTAACTGGGTGGCATTTTTTCCTCTGAGTAGTTTCATTATCCTGACTCTCAACACTCAATAAACATTCCACAATGACATTGTGAAGGAAAGAAGATGATGGGACTGTCTGCCTTGTGAATGGTTCCCACAATTAACCACTGAAGATAAAGGGTGAATAACAACAGAGAAGATTGTCAAAAAAAGAAATAATGGAGGGAAGGATAGAGGGATGAATAGGAATGATTGTTTATTAACAAAGCGAACTGTGATTCTTGGAAATACGTGTAGTAGTGTGTACAATTCTATCATGGAGCACAGAGCCCCCATTCGGTATTATAGTTTATCCTGTAGGTTGTTGTTCTGTTCTGATAAACATTTCCCTTATGGAGCAGTTACATAGATAGACTGACTGCCATGGATCTCTCCATTCAGCTACACACCCTTCATCATCTAGCCATGCCCTTCAGAATATGTGCAACCACACACTCAGCGTAACAATGCACTTTCCTACCCTCAGCACTGACTGCAAATCTATCAGTCTGAATAAGTCACTAGTTTTGCAGTTGCCATGGTGTTTCTGAAGTAACCTTGTCACTGTTAGCTTGACGTTCCCCCATCTTGCTTATGTATGGGAACAATTTAAACTGAATGTTTCTTTTGATAGAAATAATGCTTTCTAATTTGCTCTCTCATCTAATATCTTCCACCTACTTTTTCTACCAAGAGATTAACTTATTTCTTTAGCATAATCAGAATATCTTAGGATCCTCAGAATCCTCTGAATCCTGCCCCAAGTCTACAGCTGTTATGCTTATTAACAAGAAGTGAGTCAACAGACACAGGTTTGAGGGTTTCAATTTGATTTTCTTTTTTCATTTTTCTGTAGCACAGACTTGAAGTTTTCAAAGAACATTTATAGGAAAACACAATTCCTAGACAAATTTCCTGAATCTTTCAATTATGTTTTTGCCTCAAGTCTGCACTAATATGAAAATTCAAGAGTCATTACTGTTTTACCACAATATGATATGTTTTGAGAACTCTTTATATTGCTTATGCTTAGCTGATGACCAAATTAATCCTAGCTAATTCATAATCCTTTAATTAATTATTCCTCAAATTATTTTAAAAATTCTTCCTCATTTAACTATGATCTTCAATACAGTTATATCCACATGGCCTGTTCTTCATTAATTATATATAATTATAACACACACACAGAGGAATAAAGTAGATAAAATGTTATTTTAAAGCATAGCATAAACTACCCAAATAAATAAGTTACATTAATAATTCTCAATATTTTTCAGAATTATCTTTATCCACTCTCATTCAAGTATTTCTATTTCTTAATTCTGTTGTTGGTTGATGTTCCCATAATTTTTTTTGAAAATATAAACAACTTGTATAACGTATACAGCCAATTACACTTACTGGGATAGCCTAGGCATCTCTCAAATATAGTAAATACATTTATTCAGCAATAACTTATCTAAATATTCCAAGTTTAAGACATTATACAGTGCCTAGTTTGAAATTAAATACAAAAAGCAATTAGAAAAACTGAAATAATATATCAGGATTTTTTTTATAGACAAAGAAGAGTCAAGACACGTTTGTAGTCCACAGAAAAGACCCATGGATGAACACCGTAAGCAGCGCCCTTCAGGAGTTTAGACATTTCCTAGTTTGAACTCATGCCAGACAGGTATCCAGCATGCCTTCCTGAGAACACTCTCAGAAAGGGTGCAGAGCATTAAAGGAAATGAAGTCTATGCCAAATTTAGAGTCTGACTAGGAAAGCTGATCCTGACTTACAGGCTCGATAAGGTTTCTGTATGTACCCCAAAGTTTGTATTCCTCAACTGACTGGAATATTTTGAGATGTTATGGGATTTTTCAGGAGGTAGATCCTCACTAGAGGAAGTGGATTACTGAGCATGGACTTCATGGTTTACAGCCAATCTCAATTCTAGCTTTCTCTTTTCTCTCTGCTTTCTAGTCCACCCAGATGTGACCACACATACCTGCTACCATGGAGCTCTTTAGATTCAGAGGTGACCCATGCCCCACACAGTTTTTTAAAAAATTTTACTTCATGTACATGGGGAAACACTGAAGTTTTTTTTTTGTTTGTTTGTTTGTTTGTTTTTTCCCATAAGACAATAAGGTCACCTCCAGAAAAATCAACTTTGGGTACTCCCTAAACTCCTTTCCCGGGTATTAGGTCAAAATGTTAGATTGAACCAGAAGAAGGCAGCATGTCTCATTACAGATAGTTGTGAGCCACCATGTGGCTGCTGGGAACTGAACTCAGGATCTTTGGAAGAATAGCAAGTTCTCTTAACCACAGACTCATCTCAGGGCTGGAGAGATTGCTCTGTGATTGTTATCCTAGAAGACTCAAGTTTAATTCCCAGCACCCACGTGGCAGCTCACAATTGTCTGTAACTCCAGTTCCAGGGGATCTGACACCCTTGCACAGGTATACATATGGGCAAAATTCCAATGCACACAAAATAAAATAAGTCTTTCAAAAAAGAACTTAAAAGTAAATGACTAATTCTTGGACAGGGTTTATTGTGTTGTAGTTTCCTGGACCGCCAATATGCAAACAAACTCCTACTGCCTCCAACCCTATCCTACCACCATGCTTTTCCTATCAAAATAGCTATGTCTCTCCAAACTGTGAATCAACATAAATCCTTCCTCCCTTAAGTTGCTTCACTACTGTAATTAGTGTTATTGCTAAGGTTGATGCAGATAATCCAGTGGCATGACTCAGAAATCTCTGGAGATTTTTTAAATGAATTCAGCATCTCCGGAGACAAATGGTTACAGGCAATCTATAAGGCAACTGAGAATGGCCAGTTCTATTTTTACAAAAAAAAAAAAATCATAAGCACTTATTCAGTTCCTAGACTAGAGGAAAGTTTTATATTCAGAACACATTAGATAAGCTATAAAGGACTCTGTAATGCCTTAACTTGTATAACAATAATGTCCTTTAATATTCCCAAACGGGATATCTACTCACCAGCCAAGGAAGAAGTGTGTGTGTGTGTGTGTGTGTGTGTGTGTGTGTGTGTGTGGTATGTGTACATTTTGGAAGCCAGCTCTAAATTGAACTTCAGTTTTTTTGAGATCCAAAGTATTGGAGTTAACTTGAGATGAGAAAACTTAATGGATGCAAGAGTGGTACAATTGACTTCATCAGATGGTATAAAGTGTAATGAAAGTGATATAGAGCAGTGGAAAAAATGGCTTGAAGTAAAGCTGGAGGTTTATATATAATTATGCACAAAATCTCTGCAACCCAAATTATCAGGCAAGCACTGGATATAATGGGGTACCACAGTCAAGTACAAAATTAATTTTTTTTGGTACGAAAACTAAGTACTCAAATAATTTGCCAATCCCTAAAACTTTGGATAAACATATTTGGATGCATTTGTAAAGTAGTGGCTCAGAGGCATGGCTCTGGGAGTTTAGGGAACCTACACTGCCTATTCAGAATCTATTCTGTATTAGAGTCATTCTGACACTGGGACTCAGCTCCAACAATTCCATGTGAGAATTTTGAGTTCTATAGTGTTAGAACTCAAGAGTCATGGGGATTCAACCAAGGCTTCCATTGACCTACATCCCTATTTTCTCTTTGTATACTTCAGAGTGCTTGAGTCTAAGGAAAACATTCAAAGACAAGAGTCATGATTTTGTCAGTGCAATTGATTCCTGTCAGAAGGATGAGTTAGGACAAGCCTTTCACAGTTAAGATGAGTGAGGAATATTCAGGGATGTCTACTTGAGTGTCTCTTGATGCTCCTTTTTGTGTGTGCAGCTCCACTGAGAATGACAGAACTAGAAAAAAATACATGCACCTAGGAGTATTCTACCAATCATGAAGCAATTGATAGTGAGAACTATTTAGATCAGAAAATGTGTACAGGAGAGTAAACACTAGTTACAGCCCTAGAGTCATTATAATCTGCCACACTAACTTCATTCTCATCCATGAGGGGAAATAAGCATACTGAAACCATAAAGGAACCTTATGTGTAAATAAAAACATGAATCTTTATTGTAAAAGATGAGTGTTATAGGAGCTGTGGCATACCGCTCTGGATGTTTCTTCAAGGAAAAATGGCCATTTAACTGTATTGAGTGGACTTTGCTGACACCTTCCACTTACAGGGCAGAAAATGTATACTTCAAGCTGTGCTTTTCCCAGACAAGCACTAAATCAATAACCAACAATGCCCTGGCCACTTCTAACTAATGGGAGACTCTTCAAATGGGCTACACTTACTTTAAAGCTCCCCAAAGAGTCATCCCAAGCTTTTATCCACACTCAACCCTTCTTCCTTCCCTTGTTTTGTTATGTTTTTATAAGACAGTGTTTCTCTATGTAACCCTGGCTGTCCTGGATAGACCAGGCTAGACTTGAACTCACAAAATATGCTTGCCTTTTCCTCCTGGGTCCTGAAACTAAGGATATAAATCACCACACACAAATTTCCCTTTTTCTGTTGACAGACTCATCAGTCTATGACATTGCACTTATTCCTAATTCTTTTACAATTTTACAGGGTTTCCCTCATCCTTCAGTAAGCCATATATATTCTTCAACCCTTTTCCATTTTCTAGCACACAGTGGAAGGCAGAAACATCTTTAAAGTGCAAGAAGAATCTTCTGATCTGGAGTTCTCTATACGGTAAAATTATTCTTCAAAATTGATGATGAAAAGAAGACATTCTTAAACAAAGGAGGAAAAAGCTGTGCGAATGTGTCACCTGCAGCCTCATATTATGAAAGCTTAAAAGGGTATATTTAAGGCTTATGAAAATCGTTCAATATTAAAAAAAATATACGCAACGAAGGTCCACTACAGAACAGGAAAACATAAGGATAGATATGACTGACTTCCTATGTACAGAAATAATGGTGACACACTGTTTTGTTTCTCTTGGAAAAACATTCTATACAATAGTGAAGAAACAGCAGAACAGAGGAGAGAATTTTGTGGTCAATAGATGATAGAAGTGGCTTCTATTACTTACGATGGTGTAATAAGACAAGGAACTAATTTTTAGAATATGCACAGAACAATGTTATTAAAATATATAAGTAATGAGACTTGACGAGATTTCTCACTGGTTAAAGATACCAACTGTGTTTCCGGAGGACCCAAATTTGATACTAAAATCAACATGGTGGCTCATGGCCATCTTTGATTCCAGCACAAGGGACTTACATGGATACTTCATAAATGTGCTACACATACCTATACTCAGACACATACACATAAAATAAATATGCTTAAAGTATAAGCAAAAGAAAAAGTACATTGAAGAGCAATTAAAAAATATTTAACAAATGAAAAAAATGAGGAATGATGATCAGATGAAACAATGAAAACCAAAAACTAAAATGGAAGACTTAAGCCTAACCACGTCACCATAGCTATGTTACATGTAAACTGACTACATACTCCAGCTGAAATATGGCTACCACACCTGATTTACAAAGATAAAATTGTCTGATAATAATATTTGACAAAATTATACTGAAATCAGGAACTATTGCAAAATATATAAAGAATACAAGAGGGTCATTTAGTAAGAAATAGATGTATGCCTCTAGTAATATAATTTGACAATATAAAGCACTATCAAATTAAATTTATGAAGCACTAACTAAACTAAAACAGCACAAAGGTGTGTTTATGGTTACAACTGGACATTTAATTACTTTCTTGCAGTAACTAAGTCTATAATCAGAAAATACAAATAGAACTATAAAAGACTTGGACAGTATGACATACCAAATTTACATCATTGGTAAAATACCACAAGACCATATTATTTCAGCAACAGAAAGAATAACTAGGCAAAATTCAACATGAGAAACCCATAGTAGCCAACACAGTGATGAAGGAGGGGAATTCATTATATAAGAAAAGCAACTGAGATAACCTAGCTGAAAAGAAGCGAACAAAGTGAACTTACCTTCCCTCTGTGATCTGGAATAACTCTCCTCATTTATAATCAATGGGTTTTAAAGCACATCCATACAAAATTATGGAAGGTGATAACAGATTTATCCATAATTTTGAAAAAAAAAAAAAACAAGACACAGTTCAGTAGGTCAATAGAGAGGAGGAGGACAGCAATACAAGGTAAGGGGGACACTGCGCATCACTAAAGAGCAACACAAGGTAAGGGGGACATTGCTCATCACTAAAGAGCAACACAAGGTAAGGGGGACATTGTGCATCACTAAAGAGCAACACAAGGTAAGGGGGACATTGTGCATCACTAAAGAGCAACACAAGGTAAGGGGGACATTGCGCATCACTAAAGAGCAACACAAGGTAAGGGGGACATTGCGCATCACTAAAGAGCAACACAAGGTAAGGGGGACATTGCTCATCACTAAAGAGCAACACAAGGTAAGGGGGACATTGCACATCACTAAAGAGCAACACATGGTAAGGGGGACATTGCTCATCACTAAAGAGCAACACAAGGTAAGGGGGACATTGCGCATCACTAAAGAGCAACACAAGGTAAGGGGGACATTGCGCATCACTAAAGAGCAACACAAGGTAAGGGGGACATTGCGCATCACTAAAGAGCAACACAAGGTAAGGGGGACATTGCGCATCACTAAAGAGCAACACAAGGTAAGGGGGACATTGCGCATCACTAAAGAGCAACACAAGGTAAGGGGGACATTGCGCATCACTAAAGAGCAACACAAGGTAAGGGGGACATTGCTCATCACTAAAGAGCAACACAAGGTAAGGGGGACATTGCGCATCACTAAAGAGCAACACAAGGTAAGGGGGACATTGCGCATCACTAAAGAGCAACACAAGGTAAGGGGGACATTGCGCATCACTAAAGAGCAACACAAGGTAAGGGGGACACTGCGCATCACTAAAGAGCAACACAAGGTAAGGGGGACACTGCGCATCACTAAAGAGCAACACAAGGTAAGGGGGACATTGCTCATCACTAAAGAGCAACACAAGGTAAGGGGGACATTGCTCATCACTAAAGAGCAACACAAGGTAAGGGGGACATTGCACATCACTAAAGAGCAACACATGGTAAGGGGGACATTGCGCATCACTAAAGAGCAACACAAGGTAAGGGGGACATTGCGCATCACTAAAGAGCAACACAAGGTAAGGGGGACATTGCACATCACTAAAGAGCAACACAAGGTAAGGGGGACATTGCGCATCACTAAAGAGCAACACAAGGTAAGGGGGACATTGCACATCACTAAAGAGCAACACAAGGTAAGGGGGACATTGCTCATCACTAAAGAGCAACACAAGGTAAGGGGGACATTGCTCATCACTAAAGAGCAACACAAGGTAAGGGGGACATTGTGCATCACTAAAGAGCAACACAAGGTAAGGGGGACATTGCGCATCACTAAAGAGAAATAAGCTAACAAGCATTGAAAGACACTGAGGAAATTAGAACATTCATTACTACGCGAAACAAGTCAGTCTAAAAAAAAAAAAAAAAAAAAAAAAAACAGAATAATGTTGATTTCTAACTTGGTACAGTATAAAAAAGCAAAACAATAAAGATGGCAGTGACCACCCCGTAGATGATGAAGCCCAAATGGAAGAGGGTGAGCATGCTGAGATGTCCCCTCCCTGAGGAGCTATTGGCAGTTGAAGGTTGCTAGCAGAGAGTCACTTACTTTATCCAGGAGGACACTAATAGGTTTCCCATGCCCTAGTCAATGTTTCCACACCCATACACGTATGAATAGCACTACTTGGATTAAGTGGGTTAAATAAAATGAAAATGATAGGAAGATGTGGGGGAATTTGTATAGGGAGTTGAAGAGAAGATGAAGGATGGATTGACCAAGATACACTGTATGCATGTATGAAAAATTAAAGAAAAAAATGACAAAGTGGGAATATATTCCTGCAATGGCAACCAAGTGATTAGAGAAGTTGATATTTTTAATATCTTCATTTGAGTGGTCTCTTCATGTAGCACAAACAAGGGGAAAGTACTGGACTATGGACTTGTTTCATATCTGAATCAATGGATGACTGCAATCATGGATTAAGCACTTATAGCTGCAGTATTAACCATTACATATTTGAATGTGTATTTGGAAAAAATGAGTAGAAATCCTGCATTCCACTAGTGGAGTTGAGAAGATCATTATTTAAGACACAAGTTAGTGATATTTTAAAAGGGAGGTAAGATGGAAAGATAGCTCTGTGGTTAGATATGTGTGTACATCTCTTACAGAGGACCTGAATTTTGTACCCAGTACTCATTCTGCCAGCTCATAAGCACCTGTAACTCTAGTTCCAGGGGATCCAATACCCTCTCCTAAATTCTGAGAGCATCTTCCCTATTCATATGCAGATATTACACATAGACATATGACTAAATATAAGGAGTAAAGGAAGTAAAGATGGGTAGCATAGAGTCTGATCCAGAAATAATGAATAACATAGAAGATGAAACTCAAATAAGTAGGGTTCCTGATTGTTGATGTAAGTAATGAAATAAGTACCAACCAGATTACAGAGAATTAAAGAATTAGCACAAGCAATTTCCAGCATGAGATGAAGGTTTGTATTCATATCAAAATATCTCAGTAGGATCTCTAAATGCAGGAAGATCCCTGTTCTCTGGTGTTTAATACTCGTTTACCTTTAAGAAAAATCTTCTCACTGTTATCAGTTGTACCTAGCAGAATTGTATCAGTTGCTATCCATGTTTTTGTACAGAAAGATGAAGAATTATCATTTCAGTCACAACTACGGTGATACAAAAAGAAGGATCAGAGAGAATCATCCAACATAGACTCCTTTAGCAATTCCCCAACTAAGCATAGTAGAATTTAGGCCCTGGTTGGAAACCTGAAACCAAAGAGCTCTCCCACACAATGGAGAAAATAATCTTTGGCATTCTTTCTTTCTGAGCATATAACTTGTTGCCATATGGAAGAGATACTTTGAGATAATTACCTAAATATCCTTTAACAATAAAATCTCAGGAGTCAGATACTGGGGGTAAAAACCTGCATGATCAGAGAAGCTGTAGAGAAAATACCAGTCTCTCTCTCTCTCTCTCTCTCTCTCTCTCTCTCTCTCTCTCTCTCTCTCTCTCTCTCTCTCTCTCTCTCTCTCTCTCTCTCTCCATCAAAAATGCTGCTGAGACCCGGGTCTAAGCCCTCTACTACTACTTCTTGTCTCTCTGTCTTTTCCCGTTCTCCAGAATCTCCATGTTTAACTTTGCTCAGCTAGTAGCTCCAACAACCCTCTGATTCAAAGCAAATTCAGATTGGCAGTCTTTGGAGCTTCAAAATGGGATCAAAATATTACACAACAATACTTTTGACATTGTTCCTAATAAAAAACAGCGTCACATTGATTATAAGTATAAGAATAACTCTTTCCAAGTATATATTTTTTTACTATTCATTATATTATCTTCACACCTCATCAGTTCAACTCTGTAACCATCCATTGCTTCATGCAATCATAACCAAATGCAAGCAGTGTTCTTTCTGGCATTTTTATGCACCATACTTTTCCCATACAATTCATATCACACTGAGAAGTTTGAGATTCTATACCTTTCATCTACAAAAATATCCTCTGCTGTCAGATTCTTTGAGCAGTGCATTTGACAAGCTTTCATGTCCCATATTTCCCATTAAAAATCTGCACCATGAATAAATGCTGCCCCCAGTATTTAGTCAAAATAGTATCCTGCCACCTCTCACCCCTTTTGCTCACAAAGTAATCTGAGCCTAACACATTAAGGAAGAGATCAAAGGGATGCTGCTGTTTTATGTACACTAGGTGCAGCTAGCTCATTTGTAAGCCAATGGAGATAAGGCATACAAAAACCGTGAGCTGTGGCCTCTCACTCACAAAATCAAGTTCATGGTGAAATGTGCATGATGCAGAGAGGAGATATATAGGAAGAAATGTAGAATTCAACAGAAAGAAGAAAAAGTAGTCGCAACTAGACACACTATAAACATTTCTTAAACATCAAAATGCCATGGTATTTATAATGTATAATTAGGGCAGATGTAAAAATATGGGAACTATATCTTCCCTGTTTGACAAACATGGGACAGAAATATATGTCATGATGCATTTTCTCTTTAGTTTCCATTAATACCTCACCCTGATGATCAACCTATGAACACCACCCCCTTTTTCTGTTTGAATTAGATTTATCTCCCAAGTGTTGAATTTCTTCAGCACAGATTTCTAGGTGCAACTTCAATTGTTCTTATTCAGAAAATAATAAATTCTCTGTCTCTGCCTCTATGTGTCTATCTCTCTGTGTCTCCATCTATATCTCTGTCAATTTCTGTCACTATTTCCACCCCCACTCCAACTCTCTCTCTCTCTCCCTCCCTCCCTCTCTCTCTCTCTCTCTCTCTCTCTCTCTCTCTCTCTCTCTCTCTCTCTCTCTCTCTCTCACACACACACACACATACACACACACACACACACACATTGTCAATGTATCTTTTATCCCAGTGACTGAAGGTCACATTTCCTACTGCACAGAAGCTTTTAAATGTCATGGAATGTGGCTCTATCCTTAGTATAACATTGCCTTTGAGAAACAGTGTAAAGGTTTTTGGGGGAGTGCTGCATCAGAGAAGCAAGTTCAGGTGCACAAATAATTCTTAAGAAAGACATCCAAAAGACTTTTTTAAAAATCCAAAAATACTTGAAAATACACAATATCTAGGTTTTAAAATTTTCCACCTAATGTTAAAATGTCTTTATAGAAATATTTGGGAGCCAAGTAGTGGTGGCAGAGGCCTTTAATTCTAGCAGTTAGGGTTCAAGGCCAATCTGATCTATACAGAGTGATTTCCAGGACAACCAGAGATACACAGAGAAACCCTGTCTCAAAAAATTAAAAGAAAAGAAAGGATATTTTGGAAAAGAAAGGATATTTTGGAGATGTTAAACAGTCTTTTTAATCCTGGGTTCCATCTTCTATCATTCTTACACTTAATTCTCTTTTCCTACTGGCCTTTGTAACTCTCCACCTTAAGGAATGTCTGCATCAGGTGTGAAAGTGTCAGGACATCTTCAAAACTACTTAAGTTATTGACAGAAATCATGTTAGGATTGGCTGGGACAGATGATGTTGGAAGATGACTTTCCTTTAAGAATGAACAAGAGCTTCAGGGATGTAGCTCAGCTGGCAGGCTGCCTACCTGATATTCAGAAAGCCCTTAATTCAGACCCTAGTACCACATAAACCAGTATTGTGATATACACATTTAATCCCAGCACTTGGGAAGTAGAGGAAGTAAGAAAATATAACAACAAAAATAACCAAACAAAAATGAATTACCAGAAAGAAGTGGGACTTTGAAGTCTGAGGTCTACAGAGTTTTCAATGTTCAGAAAACCAGCTTGGACAGCATTTCTGGAGATATATCTGGTTTACTCTGAGAGGAATTCCTACTTACATCTAACTCTGGGCAGGTTACGAGAGGATGTCTCATCATTTACCAAAAACACAAATTCCTCAGACTTGAAAAACAGAACAGAGTCAAATCCCTATCTTGGTGTATGGCCACCTTTGCTATACGCATCTGCCCTTTTGGGGCACTAGCTAGAAATAGAGACTCGTCATTTGAGGAAGGCTTGTCTATGCATGTTCTCTAGAGCATCAAAAGTTCAGCTACTCCGTTGTGGTTTATAATCTTTCATTTTCCTGAGACATTTTGTTACACCTATCCTATTCTAGTGAAGCTTCCTAGGATGACCTTCCTATGGTTCTATTCTAGCAAAGCCTCCCAAGACCTTCCTATTATACTATTCTTGTGAAGGTTCTCAGGACCTTACTACTATTTTATTCTAGTGAAGCTTCAAAGGACAACCTTATGTCTTATTTCAATTAGACTTTCATGAAGATTCTACATCTCAACAGTCTCTCTTTTCCATAGTTGATTTATTATGCCATTTGTTCATTTAAAGGGCAGAGGCAAACTCTTTCATTTAATTTTATTATTACTTATGGTGTTTGACTACCACAAACTTGTCAGATTCTCCAATTAGAAATCTCTTAGAAGGTAACCAGTCATATAATTCTTCATGTATTGTAAGGTGTCCTGAGAGATGTTGCATATTTTTTGAAAGCAGAGATATAGAAGCCAGACTTTCTAGGATCAAGTTCTTCATTCAATCATTGCCTGTATGTAGGACCTCAGACAACTGATTTAGCTTTTGAAAGCTTTAGTTTATGCTTCTGCATAAGTATACTTAATTGTTCAATACAACTGTCACAAAATGGAGTGAATTAATATCACTAAAATCTTTAAGACATTATTTAATACACATTGAAACTTTTCCTCATAGAATGAGGATCCTTAAGAAAAGGAACTCATAAGACTCATAAAACTCATAAGACTCAGGAAATCCCTGAAAGTTACAAATTTCAGGAAGTATCTCTGCTAGGCACTAAAATCAATAAAACCTGCTGGTGGAAAAGACTCTCTCGGTGAAGAACTTCCTGCAAGTTACATGGGCAGCTGCCAGGGTTCAGCTTTCATGATCAGCCAGAGGGGCTTGTGTGGACTTTTCAGTGAACCAGCTGTCTTCATTCAAGCTCCTGGAAGCAGCGCAATAAACTCACTAGTTCTTTAATATAGGCTCATTTCTTAGGCTTGTCTTTGGTACTGTATCTAGGATGAAAAGATATTTGTTCCCATCTCCCCAGGAAAAGTCATGTAACAGCAATATTAATTATTATTATTATCACTCATTATTTGTTCACCTTTCCTTGGAAATTCCATCTACTATTGTTTTTAATTTATTCTTCTCTCATACAATATATACACAACCTCCACAACCTTTACTCCCTCCCATTCTAGCAATAGACACTTATCTCTCCTCTTCTTTTGATCTACTGCCCCTTCTTTTCCCTTCAGAAAATAGAAGGTTTCCCAATGATATCAACTAAACACAGCATAAGAAGATGCATTAAGAGTAGGCATAAATCTTCTCTTTAAGGTTGGACTAGGCAACCCAGTAGGAGGAAAAGGGGCCATGAGCAGGCAAAAGAGCTAGAGATATACCCACTCCAACTGTTACGACTCCATAAAATTCCTAAACTAAGCAACCACAGCGTGTTTACAGAGGGTCTAGCACAGACCCCCATAGGCTCCATGGTTGCACTTCAGTCTCTGTGAGCCCCTATGATCCCCTGTCCTTTGGGCTGTGTTCTTGTGGTACTCTTAGCTCCTCTGGCTCCTACAGTCCTTTCTCCCCTTCTTCTGCAGGATTCCCTGAGCTATACTTAGTGTTTGGAAGTGGATCTCTTTAACTGCTCCCATCTGTTCCTGTAGGAAACCTTTCTTATGACATTTGGGATAGGCACCAAACTATAAGTATAGCAGGATGTCATTAGAAATAATTTCATTAATTTTTCTGCTATTTGTGTTTGCTCATTGTGTTTGCTCTGAGACATTCAGCTTCTAGATCCTGGGCATCTATGCAGTGTCAGGCATGGGCTTCCTCTTCTGGAATAGACTTCAAATTAGACCAGTCATTAGTTGACCCCTCCCCAAATCTCTGAATCATCTTGAAGACAGGACAAGTTCTGGTTCATTTACCATTATGTGAATGATATCTTATTGGAAGACCCAAATATAGATACATTAGAAATAATGTTTGAATAAATGAAAATTTTGCATAATTGGGACTACAAATTGCTCTTGAAAAAGTACAAAGAAGAAATTCTATTATTTAGAATGTAAAATAGGTCTAAGAAAATTAGACCCCAAAAGGTGAAACTTGGGAGAGATAGATTGAGAATTCTTAATGATTTCCAAAAACTGCTAGGAGATATTTCTCGTATATGGCCCATTACTGGAAATAAAAAACCATTAACTAGTTAATTTATTCAAAACCTTAGATGGCGACAAGGACTTAAATAGTCACAGAGAATTTTTTGATGAAGTTGAGAGAGAATTAGCTTTAGTATAAATAAATTACAAGAAGCACATATGAATCATGTGGAATCAGACCTCAATTACATTCTGGTTGTTTTACCCTCTAAGCATTCTTCTATAGGAATTATAATGCAAAGAGAAAATATTATATTAGAATGGATATTTCTGCCACATAGGCTTAGTAGAAAATTGAAAACATACATGGAAAAGATTTCTGATTTGATTTTTAAAGGAAAATTAAGACTTTGTAAATTGACAAGAAAGAACCCAACAAAAATTCTTATTCTTTTAACCAGTGAATAAATTGATAGATTATGGGCAGACAGTGAACCTTGACAAAAAGCCTGCAGTAATTTTGGGGGAAAGACCAACCTATCTACTTCAAGGATGTGCTGACCTCAGAATAGAAGCCAGGATATGTGCTTCCATGGGGAAGGTATTTTGCTTTTGTTTCCACAGAAGAAAAAATATGAGTACCAACAAAATTAATAAAGAGCTGATTCTAAAGGAGATACCTCCTGAAGAAGAGATGTAATGATTCATTCAGCCACATGATGTAGTATGAGGTTTCTGGCCCGGACTTTCAGGCCTAACCTCAAGGTCTAGGCCCACAGACCCACAGACCCGCAGTCCCACAGAGACACACAGATGCTTTCATTAGTTTTTGGCTGATCAGCCTCAGGCCCAGGCATATCACTTGCTAGCTCTCTACCCTTCATCTATCCCATGTCTCTTGTTCAGCCATGCGGCTCGATACCTTTCTTTAGAGCGGCATGGTTGTCCTCTGCCTCCTGTGGCTTCTCTCTGGTGCTCTCTGGTGTTCTGATCTGGCATTCTGTTCTCAGAGTTTTTAGTCTGGTAGCCCCGCCTACACTTCCTGCCTGCCTTTGGCCAATCAGCTCTTTTTATTAAACCAGTGGTTGGGACAATTATTTAAAATGAAACAACACAACCTCCCACATATCCCCTTTTCTCTTCTTAAAACAAAAAGAACTCCAAATCTAATATTCTTTCCCCCCTTATCTGTAACAACCTATAAACAACACTGTAAATAAACACAAGCATCCATAATCCATGTTTTGGGAATGTGGGCGTCATTCTCTAGGCTACTTCCTGCTGAATGGGGACGCTGGAAATCCCATAGGAATCCAAAGAAAAATGCAGGATTATGCACAAGTCTTTAGTGGAGTAGTCTCTAAGGCTGGGTCATCTCAGCCAGTCTCCTTGAAATTGTTCTGGATTCAGAGCTCAGGAAACTTCACAGAGGTGTTCTGAAATACTGAATCATTTGGTCCATCCATTTCCATTGGAGACTTTTCAGGGGGTCTTCCTCTATCAAACTTTATGTTCTTTATCCAGGAAGAAATCCACAGTCTTTCATTTTCTGTGAAAATAAAAGGAAAACCTCTTCTCCAAAGTAGCGTATCTTTGCATTTCAATTTTAAAGTAAACTCATTTACAAAATATATAGGTTGAATTATTCTAACAATATTTATAATCAACTGTCTTTTAGCAGCTTTTACTAAGTCATTTTCAGTCAAGAAGCTTAAAGATAAGACAGTAATATACAGTATCCAGACATTCTTTGTATCTTCCATCTTTACGTGGCTTATTTTTTATTTATTTTTAATCTATGTATTTCACTCTATTTCTTTTTTTTAAGGGCTTTCTTTCCCTTTCTCTTCTTTCTCTAAGCCTATGTATATATATTTTCAAAACACTCTTTACCACTTAGACTTTTTTTTTTCTTTTTTAAAAACTGTCTTTACTGTATATTTATTTCTTAACTTTTTCTGTCTCTGACCACACCTTTGCTTGCCTAGGGTGATTGACTCCACCCAGATTCTTCTATTTCTTTCTGTTTCTGAACACAGCTTCAATCTGCCAGGATTAAAGGCTGGTATGATAGGTGGATGGCTCCACCCAGCTCCTAGTCTAATTTCATAGAATTTATCTTTTTAACCCAGGTACTCTGGGGAATTTTAGGGTCCATATAATAACCAAGTCAAACTGCCATCTGCTGCTCATTAACTCTATTTAAGTATTAGTCAGCAGGGCCTTTTAAAAGACTCACAAGTATTTTGCCTTTAAGGCTGAATCAGGAACCTTCTCTTAAAAAAGTCAAGCTTCAGTTTGCCTCAGGCAAACAGAGCTGATCCATGAAAACATCAACACTAGAAAGCCATCTTTGATTCTGTTCCTTTTTTCTCCTTATGAATGTAAACCTTAAGTAAATCTTTTATAACCTTTTGCTTATATTGAGGCTTCTGTGAGACTTGAGGAACCAGCCATTTTACACCTTAAGCTGCACTCCAAAAGCCCGCCATCGTATCTCAAGCCCACGTGTTTCACCAGGGTGTCTCTGTACCACGGCTCACATGGGAGATACAATTCAGAGGCTGCTTTGGGCTCTAGACCATTTTTTAAGCTTTTTATGGCTTTTTGTGGGTATATTTGCCCCACGTTGGGTGCCATTTGTAGTATGAGGTTTCTGGCCTGGACTTTCAGGCCTAACCTCAAGGTCTAGGCCCACAGACCCACAGACCCGCAGTCCCACAGAGACACACAGATGCTTTCATTAGTTTTTGGCTGATCAGCCTCAGGCCCAGGCATATCACTTGCTAGCTCTCTACCCTTCATCTAACCCATGTCTCTTGTTCAGCCATGCAGCTCGATACCTTTCTTTAGAGCGGCATGGTTGTCCTCTGCCTCCTGTGGCTTCTCTCTGGTGCTCCCACAACATGACAATTGGATACATGCTAAGGAAAACTCACTTAACAAGGCTGGGGCAGGCTTTCATTTTGTTTCTGCAGAAGAATGGAAATAACCATCTTCAAGAAATTGAAAGAATGCTGGGTGCTTAGATGCTTAAAGATGAAAGGAGATCAATCATGAAAGGATTAATATCAAAAGAATATAAGAACACTTGGTACCAATATGTACTAGAGGGTACATTTTCAATTCTCACTGTTTAACATCTACATTTCTTTTTTAAAAAATCGTGGTCTTGATTTAGTTATAAGTCAAGCTGGCTATGGAGTAAGTGGCTTTCTCTTTCTCTAAACCCAAAGACATTGGTAAAGTAAAATTTAAGAGATTCTGTCTCATATCAGAAAAGCCACCTGGTGTGGGTCAGAAGACAGACAGAATAAATAGGGACCAATATTGTTGTAATTTTGTTTCTCATCCTATTTCTCTGTGAATTTATTCCTTCTTAACCTTAAAACCTTCTTTGCCTGCAATTTTCTCCTGAAATCATAAACTCTTCAATTTTTTTAAATGATGTTTAGGTTTTCCACTGTAAACAACAATTTCTCCTACCAGTAATATCCAAAGCATCCAGAAAGAAGACGGGGACCTACCACAATGATTCTACCTGATTAGTGAAAAAAGAAAAATTGGTATATGCCAGTCAATGATTGCTCTTGAAATATAGACTACTCAGGATGTTTGCAAGACAGCTCTTTATGATTACCCCTGATGTCACATCTTGAACAAGAATTCCAGATAACCCTACCTAGTACTCTGAGAATGTTTATAGTCATTCCATTAGGACCTAACCACTGTATTAGTCTTTACAGGACCCCACAGCGATACCACCATCCACAAGTCAGCAGGAAGCAATCTTGTGAAAAATTATGCCCCTCTCTTGATAAGTTTTGTCCTCTGAGGGTTATGAATGATTGCACTCTGATTGGGTGGTTATAAGTTAAATTTGGGTTGAGGGTAAAACAATAATATAGACTCAGGAGTCCCTTTTAAAGAATAAAAAGGAGACTAGATAGGACAGACATAGGTAGATTATTGTATCTACATGTAAACAATTATTAGCCAAATATGAGACATAGACAATTTGCACTGGCATAGATACTTGTATATTGATACAAATGTGAAATTATTTTGTATACCTGATTTAAATAATTTGTATATTGATACAAATTTAATTCTGAAGTTGTTTTATATGTCTAAGGTAATTTGTATATTAATACAAACTTGAATCTGTAATTGCCATATTTTGTACATGCGTCTACCTCTGTTTAAAATATTTTGCATATTAATGCATATTAAGCATATTATTGTCATTCCCACTATGCAATTTCTATCTCTGCTTAATTACACTACACATAAATATAATTATATTAGCCATAATATATAGAGAGATTTTGGTATACCTCTGTTTAGCTATTTTCTATAATGATATATATTTGGATACTGTTGTCATTTTCCACTACACATGTACCTTTGGTTAATGTTTATATGACTGACATACTTGAAGTCATTATTCAGAGATGTACACCCATTTATAGATTGTCTATCTTTAAAATTTAAGCTTCAGTTTTTAGGATAAGAATGCACATCAAAGTTTCTTAGGTTGCCATGTAATAGTCACATTTTTTAGGTTTCTCAGATATATGATAGAATATATTAGATAGACAGGAGTCTTCAGCCACTTCATAGACCTAGATAATACAGCATTAATGTTTTGTCATTCAGAATTCGGCCATGAGAGACAAAAGAACACCTGGCATTACTGTTCCTTCCCTGAGGTGGTGCTGGGCATCAAGGATACTCAACAAGGAGTTTGTCTTCCTTGCCTGACAAGGACCTGTTGGGCAAAGAACTGTCCGATTGAGATGACCAGGATGAAGGATAGAGACTGCTGAAGCATGCATAGATAGGATAAGACTTTTTTTTCCAAAATGCCATGCTTCTGAAGAGACCTGTCAGATATCACAGGCCTGTAGCGAAAAAGGTGGATACTTCAACTTTGCAAAAAAGCCATGAATGACTGTTCAGGAAGTTGACTGTTTCTGCCCTCTCTTAAATCTTAGAAGCTATTCTCTGGGGCTTCTAGCTTATTCTGGTAATATATTTTTTTTTCCTCAGGTCTTTGATGGGGTTGAAGACTAGATATTTCAGGTTAATACCATCTCATATCTTAGCTAAAAGCACTCAGGTATTGGATTCATATTATTCAAGATAAACAGCCTGGAAGTAAATCCTGTACATTGCTACTTACCAATATTATTGACATTAAAGATATACCTTATGTTTATTGTTGTAGTATGACCTTGTTTATGTTATTGCCTTTCCCTCCCCCAGACATTACCTTATAATTATTCCTATTGTATATAGTCTATACTGTTGTAATAAGGTTTTTTGACATTGGGTGGCCAGAGATCTTAGACTTATAGACTTTTAAGCTTAGACTTTTTAGTTGTTTGTAGTTGATTACACTTTTAAAAATGATTTAGATGTTTATATTAATTTCATATTTTTTGGCTTATGGCTTAGGTATATTGTTAGTTTTTTATATTAACTTCATTTATTTTTATTAATTTGTTTTGTTATGTGGCTTGTGGCTTATTTGTGTTTTTTATGTTTTTTGGGGGCGTTTATGGTGTTCTGTTTGATTTTGGTTTTTTTTATTTATGTTTTGATTTTTTTATGGTGTTTATTATGGGCTAAAAGAGTTTTTTTATTTAAAGATTGCTACTTATAGCATATAAAAAGATACTTTTATATTTTTTGTTTAATTAAAAAGGAAGGTTTTAATTTTAATAAAGTAAAATTATATATAATAAAATAGTTATTAAGGAAGAATTATAGTTATAATATTTAGTTTATTCGTATTTAGTAAAATTAAAGGAAGTATTTTATTATTTATTTTATTTTTGTGGATTTAAAGTTTTATATTTAATATATTTTTTACTATAATTAAGAAAAACATTTATAACTATTTAATTTTTAATTATATTAAAGACTATAGAAGGGTATATTTATTTAAGTAAACTGAAAGTGTAAGCAACTTAAATTTAGAAATGACAGAGATGACATTTATTTGTTTGGACAGTTATTTAAAGTTTTTTTTTAATAAAGTTTGGGCATTTATTTTTAGCCTATTGGCCTAGAGGGTTTTTTTGTTTGTTTGTTTTAGTGAAGTAGGAAATTTATTTTGTCTATTTTGGTATAATTTATTAGTCGCTTCTCCTTGAGTCTTGAAGAATATTTGATAGCTTTTTTGGTAAAGTAGGAACTTGAATGACTATTTTACCTTGTTTTGTCAAAGTTTAGAGGGTTTTTTTTTTCCCAATGGGACTTGTATGTTTAGTTTAAACAGTATATTGTCAAGTAGTCAATATAAGAATAGGTTTATGTCTAGTGGCTAATTGATGTCATAAAGAAATTAATCTTATATGGAGTTTTTTGATGTCTATTTTCTTTGAAGTAAATTGGTGTTGTCAAGAGCAGACTTGTTTTATTGTTTAGAAAAGTCTGTTTTTAGAACATTTTAAATGTCATATTTTGTAGGCTTTACAAAGAAATCTTTGAAGATTATTTATTTAATTGAAATATATCTTTGTATATTTAAGAATTTTAACTAACATAACTATAAGCTTGGTTATCATAGGTGAATATTAATCTGTATTTTATAATTATATATTGTAATTTTAAATGAGTTATATGAACATCATACTTTAAACAAGAGTAGAAAAATATATATAACATAACAGAATTGACCTTAAATTTGTATAAGTAAACTAAAGTCTATAGTAATATAGACTTTTTGAGATTAACAGTTGATTTTTAGATTAAAGTAAATTTAACAATCTAATTTTTTAAAATCACTCAATATTCTTGGGATTAAAGATACACCTTATGTTTATTGTTTGTTAGTTGTAGTATGACCTTGTTTATAATATTGCCTTTCCCTCTCCCAGAAATCACCTTATAATTATTCCTATTGTATATAGTCTATACTTAGTTTGGAACTTTCTTACTTAGACAAAGGGGAAAGATGTAGTGGGATTCAGGCATTATTTAGGGAAGTTTAAAGAAATAGCTCCTCAGTATTAGGACCTCTCCAAGGCATGGTCAGAACCTACTGAGACCAAGGGAACACTAACCTTCCTTCCTGTTTTGTTCCTGCATTCCCAGGGAGCAGATCAGCAGCTGGATTGGGACAGTTCCACTCTCCAAGAATTGTCTTAAGGTTCAGTTTGTATCCTGAGTGTTTATATAACCCCTAAATAAATATTAATCCTTTATATGCTATATTTCAAATGAATATTTCTGCAATAGTCTCATAATATTTTTTTATTTGTATTTCCCTAATTGGCTAAAAAGATTGAACATTTTAAAGTGATTTTCAGTCATCTGAGATTTATCTAATGAGAATTCTCTGATTAGGTCTGTACCCCATTTTTTTAACTGGATTGTTTTGTTTGTTGATATCTACTTTTTTAAATTCTTTATATATTTTGGATATTAGCCCCCTGTCAGATTTGGAGTTGGTGAAAATCTGTTTCCATACTGTAGGCTGCTATTTTGTCCTATGACTGTTGTCTGCCGCTTTACAAAAGCTTTTCTGTTTCATGAGGTCACATTTGTTAATGGTCAGTATTAGTGTTCTGATAAGGAAGCTGTCACCTGTACCAATATATTCCAGGTGAGTCCCTATTTTCTCTTATATCAGGTTGTTTGTTTGGTTTTATGTTGGAGTCATTGATGCCTTCAG
Source organism: Phyllotis vaccarum (assembly GCA_033318265.1). NCBI lineage: Eukaryota > Metazoa > Chordata > Mammalia > Rodentia > Cricetidae > Phyllotis > Phyllotis vaccarum. The sequence continues at coordinate 79,168,846 of JARWLC010000011.1, forward strand.
ACTTGATTTTTAAGCAGGGTGATAGAAAATTTATTTATTTTCATTCTTCTACACGCAGAAATCCACTTAAACCAGCACTATTTGTTAGTTAAAAATGCTTTCCTTTTTCCATTGTATATTTCTTCCCTATTTAGGAAGAAATCATGTGTCTACATGTGTATGGCTTTATGTCTGGGTCTTCAATTCTATTCCACATTAATGTATAAGTTTTTTGACAATACTATGTGATTTGTATTGCTAGAGCTCTGTAGTACAATTTAAAATCAGTTGTGGTGATACCTCTGAAAATTCTTTTACTGTTCAGTGTAGTAAAAGGTTTCTGGCCTGGACTTTCGGGCCTAGCCTCAAGGTTTAGACCTGCAGACCCACAGACCCACAGAGACACACAGATGCTTACAATAGTTTTAGGCTGATCGGCCTAAAGCCCAGGCATATAACTTGCTAACTCTTTACCCTTAATCTAACCCATGACTCTTATCCTGTTCAGCCATGCGGCTCAGTACCTTTTCTCAGAGCATCATAGTTGTCCTCTGATTCTTCTTACTTCTCTCTGGCATTCTGCTCTATTCTTCCTGTTCCCAGAGTTTTCTTAGTCTGGTAGCCCCTCCCACACTCTCTGTCTGCCTTTGGCCAATCAGCACTTTTTATTAAACCAGTGGGTGGGACAATTATTTACAATGGAACAACATAATCCCCCTATGGCTCAGGATTATTTTAGCTATCCTGGGTTTTTATTTTTCCATATGAACTTGAACATTGTCTTTACAAGGTCTGTAGAGAATTGTTTTGAATTTTTTAATGTGAGTTGTGTTAAATCAATAGATTGCTTTTGGTAGGATGGCCATCTTTATGATGCTAATCTTGTGAATCCAGAAGTATGGGAGATCTATCCATATTCTGATATCTTCCTTAATTTCTGTCTTCCAAGACTTAAAGTTTTTATCATAGAAGTCTTTCACTTGCTTGGTTAAAGTTACCCCTGAGAATATTATTTGGGGGTATTATAAAGAGTGTTGTTTTCCTAGTTTCTTTCTCAGATCATTTGCCATTTGCATATAGAAGTAATGTGGGATGTCTTTCCATAAGTTGTGAACTACCATTGATAATAAAGTCACTCTTTTGGCCTATGGCAAGGCATCTTAGAAGTATGCAGGAAACCCCGGCGTAGATAAAGAAGAATGAGGGTTGTCTCAAGTCCTGGCTAGAATATTCTGTAAAGCTAGTTCATCTCAGCTAGCCACTTCAAAACTGTCCTGAGCAGACTGTAACCCAAAGCTGATCTTTAGTTGGTGTTTCTTAGCCTATTGGCTTTGTCATAGTCTATGTGAAATCATCATTGTGGAACCCACCCTATCTTCTTTCTGAATACTTCAAAGGACAAAATTAGGCATTATCATGGTTCACTACAGAAAACTGATGAGACTAAAATCCAACACAATGTACAGGAAGCTAAATAAAGCCTTTTTATAGAATTAATTAGTCTCTATATAAGCATCAATGCCATGGCAAAAAGTTTAAAATATATATAATTTTGATATGAACATTTATATAGTATAGGGTTAGTAAAAACAGGATAGCCCCTCATTTTCAGTTATTTTTCTGTTCCATACAAGGTGGCACTTCTGATATGATAGAGATTTTCTATATTCCTTTAACAAGCATGCTTGAGTTTAAAAAAGGAAAGAGCTATACTCCAACTCTAAAGCCAGATATAATTTATAATTAAACTTGGGCATCAGCTTTTTTAACAAATAAAGAGATATAGATGTTAAACAATGAGATTCTTTAGAGTATGTTAATACCGGTAGATCCAATATTCCTTTGTACATTTTTGTGGATAGCCTTCCCTTCTGCTTTAGATGTCTAGATGTCCAAGGTCTTTTGACTTCTTGAAGATGGGTCTTCCTAGTTTTCTATAAAGGCAAAAATAAAACCATGTACTGCCTGTTGAGTTTTTCTTACAACTTAAAGAATTGCAATATGGGTGGATGAGCCATCATTTCTCTTTATCATGAAGTTTCTCCTGTTCAGATGGAGTCTTTTTAAATTTTGATGGTGTGCGTAGCATTACTTCACCTGTGGAAACAAAAGCAAAACCCCTCCACCAAAGTAGCATATATCCTGGCTTCCATTCTGAGGTCAGTACATCTTTGTACAAGCTGATTTAGCTGCTGTTGTTCCTTTCTCACTATCATTGAGAAAATTCAGAATTAATAAAGCATTATGTAATCTATTTCTGGCTGTGGGGTTGGGGGTCTTTCTTATTCATTTCTGCTTATTTAGCATATCGTCTAGAGTTTGATTTGATCACACTATGACTTCTTGCCCTATAGGATTGTGTGCTATACCTGTAATATATTTTATATTATAATAAGCAAGAAAAGTTTCATTTTACTAGAGACATATGCTGGAGAATTGTCAGTCTTAACTTGTACAGATATTCCCATGATGGCCATAACTTCTAGCAAATGTTCAATTACAGAATCAGCCTTTTCTGAACTTGAAGCACTTGCCCAATTAAATCTTGAAAACATATCTATTATGTGATGTAATACCTTAATTAATACCTTAATTTTCTAAATTCTGTAAAAATGAAACACATCTATCTTCCAAATGTCATAGGTTTATGTTCTTGTACTTGGTAAATATCTGTCCCTCCTGCTGATTTAATAATATGCTGATTGGACAGAAGGCAGACAGAAAGTATGAATGGGGTTACCAAACTAAGAAAACTCTGGGAAGAAGAAGGGCAGAGCAGAAACTCCATCAGACAGAGAGGAAAGACAAGAATGCTGCTCAGGTGAAAGGTACCAAGCTACATGACTAATTATGGGTTAGTTTAAGAGTAATAATTAGCAAGTAATATGCCTGAGCCACAGGCCAAAGAGCATGTAATTAATATAAGACTTTGTGTGATATTTGCGACTGTGGGTTCAGACCTGACAGCTAGGCTGGGTCAGAAACATCATACTACATAGGAGGGCTGTTGATTTTTCCTGAGTTACACTTGTGTTCAGTCATATTATTGAAGGTATTTATTAGCTGTAGAAGTTCCCTAATAGAATTTTTGGGTCCCTTATATATATTATTCTATCTACTGCAAATAACAATATTTCAACCTTTTATTTTCCAATTTGTATCCCTTTATTGCCTTTAGTGACTTATTGCTCTACCTTGAATGCTATACCTTCAAGTACTGTATTGAATAGATATGAAAGGAGTGGATGACCTTGTCTTATTCCTGATTTTAGTAGAATTGTTTTAAGTTTCCTTCCACTTAGTTTGATGTTGGCTATAGTATTCTTGTAAAATGTCTTTATTATGTTTAGATATGTTCTTTGTATCATTAATCTCTCTAAGCCTTTTACAATAAAAGGATGCTGGATTTTGTAAAAGAATTTTTTTGCATCTAACAAGATGATCATGTGGAGTTTTTTCTTTTAGTTTGTTTATATGTGGAACTATATTGATTAATTTTCACATATTGAACCATCCCTGTATTTCTTATAGGATAAAGACTATGAGATCATGATGGACGGTCTTTTTAATCTGTTCTTGGATTTGGTTTGCATGCATTTGTCTCAGTATTTTTGCATTTATGCTCATAAGAGAAACTGATATGTAATTATTTTTCTTTGTTGAATTTTTGTATGGTTTGGGTATCAGGATGATTGCAGCCTCATAAAATTAGTTTGGTAATGTTCCTTTGGCTTATATCTTGTGGAATACTTTGAGGACTATTGGTGTTATCACTTATTTGAAAGTCTGATAGAATTCTGTCCTAAAGTCATCTGGTCCCTGGACTTCTTTTCTCCTTCTTCTTCTTTTTGATTGAAAGATTTTAATAACTGATCTTACTTCCTTGTGATTAGAGGTATATTTAAGTTGTTTATCTGATCTTGATTTATCTTTTGGTAAGTGGTATCTATCAAAAAAAAATTAATCCATTTCTTTTAAATCCAATTTTGAGGAATACAGGTTTTACAAGTATGACCTAATGATTTCTTGAATTTCCTCAGTATCTGTTATTATGTTCCCCTATTCATTTGTGATTTTACTAATTTTGATATTCTCTTTGCCTTTCAGTTCATTTGGGTAAGACTTTGTCAATCCTGTGAATTTTCTCAAAGAACTAACTCTGTTGTTTTGTTTTCTTTTTTTCTGGGTTTGAATATTTTATGCTGTCTACTCCTCTTGGGTATGTTTACTTCTTTTTGGTCTAGAGTCTTCAAGTGTATAGTTAAGTTGCTAATATTAAATATCTCCTTTTTTTTAAAAAAAAAAAAAAAGTAGACTCTTAAGAGTTAAGAAGTTTTCTCTTAACCCAGCTTTCATTGTACCTCATAAGCTGAAATATGCTGTGCAGTCATTTTCATTGAATTCTAAGAAGTCTTTAATTTCTTTATTTTTGTCTTGACCAAATGATCATTCGGTATATAATTGTTCAATTTCTGTTGTTCAGTACTGTTTTTGTTCTTGAAATCTAGCTTCAATCTATCATGGATCTCATAGGATGAAGATGGTTATTTGTATATCTTACGACTATTGAGACTTGCTTTCTGATCAAATATGTTGACAATTTTGAAGAAAATTATGAGTTTTGAGAAAAAGGTATATTCGGTTATGTTTGGGTGAAATGCTTGTTTTCATTATAAATCAATAATTATCATAGTCCATCTCTTTCTAAAGAAAAAAGGTGTATATGATATAAAAAAGATAGATTATTAAATCTACTTTGATCCAAAAATCAACCCTTAATCTCAAAATGCTTTACATTAATAAAGATTATGGTCTATTGATATAAATTTTAAGGTTAATTTTGTTGTATTATACCTGTGTATATATTTCTACTCTTGTTTATGGTATTATGTTTATGCGATTCATATAAATTATAATGTATCATTAACAAATACAGATTATTAATCATCTATGATAGTTAAACTTATAGTCATATTACAGTTTTTATGTACACAAAGATATATTTCAGATAGGCAATCTTCATACACTTTAAAGGGCTACAGCATATGGCATTTAAAATGTTTTTAAGAACTTAGACTTGGTCAGTGATAGTGATGCATGCCTTTAATTTCAGCACTTGGGAGGCAGAGGCAGGTGGATCTCTTTGAGTTCAAGGCTAGCCTGGTCTACAGAGTGAGTTCCAGACCAGGTCCCAAAATATATACAGTGAACCCTGTTTCAAACAAACAAGGAACTTAGACTTCTCAGGACAGTGAGACATGTTTTCTCCTGGTAGCACCAATTTACTTCAAGAGGGTGATGAGCATTAATGAAATTCATTATGGAGTTTTCTTTCTTTATGACAAAAGTTAGCTACTGGGCAAAAAAGTACTCTTGCCTTTACTGACTGCTTGACAATATGTTGTATAAACTGGACATGCAGGACCTACAGGAAAATGACTACTGAACTTTGACATATATAGAGAGAAATACATAGGTATAGAGAAAAGTGACTGCTGAATCTTTCCAAGAGAGAGTAAGACTGTCTTTCAAAATATACTGTTTCTGAAACTGGTCTATCAAATATTCTAGGTCTTAGCCATAAGTGTATGACCCAGTGTTGCACAAAAACATTCTATCTATCCAAGCAGCAAGCTTTCTCTATCATTTCTTGCATTTCTCCGAAGATTCTTGCTATAACTTCCTGTTTTCTTAGGTAATATTATTTTCCTTCTCAGGTCTTTGATGGAATTGAGTACTAAATAGTTATGGTTTTTCATAGCTATGATAAAAGATAAACTACATATGAAACTTTAGATTCACAAAAATAGGATAGATTATTTATAGAGTATTTTCTTTATTTTTGCTAAGTACAAATTGGCTATATATTGTAATTGTAATTTTTGCTTTATAACTATTTTGTTATATGTAATTTTACTATGTTAAAACCTCTTTGATTAGACATAAAAGGGGAAGTGATATGGGGCATCTTTCTATATTCTCTGAATATGTGTTACTTCCATTGGTTAATAAAGAAGATGCTCTGACCTATGGTAAGACAAGCTTACAACCAGATGGGAAATCCAAGCAGAGAGAGAGGTAGAAGAAAGGCAGAGTCAGAACCAATGCTGAAAGTTGCTACCCAAGGAAGCAAAATGATACACAAATTAATAGAAATGGGTTTAGTTAAGTTATAAAAGCTAGTTGATAATGAACCTGAACCATAGGCCAAACCATTTATAATTAATATATAATAAATGATTATAATATAATCATGAGGAATTATTTTGTAAATGGCTGCTGATCACAAATTGTAGAGATTCTTCTGAACTGTGGGCCCAGATAAGACAGGAAAAACCTTCTGCCTATAAGAATGTTTATTTTTGATGTTAATGTGTGTTTCTTGTTGTCAGCAGAAGAATGCATCCATTCTGTTAATCTATGTCTTTTTATTAGGAAATTAAGTTCATCAATATTGAGAGATATTAGTGACCAATGATCGTTAATATCTGTTATTTTATTGCTGCTGAAGTTGCTTGTGGTGATCTATTGTATATTCAATAAAATTAATCTGAAATAAAGGCACATACTGTTAGTCCCAGCACTTGAGAGGCAAAGGCAGGAGGATTTCTGTGAGTTCAGGCCAGCCTGGTCTACAAATCAAATTCCAGGGAAGCCAGGACTGCTACACAGAAAACTGTCTCAAAAACAAACAAATAACAAAAAAAGTCTGGAGATATTGAAGAGCAGGCTCTGTCCTCTTATATTCTAGACTGATTTGTGAAATATGCAATATATCACCACAGCTGTTGTTGGTGGTGATTGATGGTAGTGATGTGTGTGTATGTGTGAGTGTATATGTGTGCTTCCCTTCTTTTGGTTTTGCAGATGTGAGAATATTTATTTCCTGTTTTCATAAGTGTGGTTAACTGTAGGCGGAGTTTACTTAGAAGGCACCAATACCAGATAGATATTTATTAAAATATAAGCCAACACTCACGGTACAGGTAACAGATTACAGTAGCACCTGAACAGGAACTGGAGTCTGGACCGGTGGATGAGTGATGGACGGACGATGAATTCCGATCCGATCCTCTCTACAACAGCCAGGAACCAGGAAGAGAGTGTCTCATGTTCCAGAAGCCCCTTTTCAATGGGCTTTCCCCGCCCCCTTCAGGGGCCCGGTACCCTGGATAAGTGTCTTTTGACCTTATCAGCTGACACCTGAATCCCACAACAGTTAACCTCTTAGAGTTGAAGTGTTCTTTCTAGTACCTTCTGTCAGGCTGGATTTGTTGACACATATTACTTAAATTAGATCTAATTTTAAAACATCTTGTTTTATCCATCTATGGTGATTGAAAGTTTTGCTGGGCATAGTAGTCTAGTCTAGTGTCTGTAGTTTCAGACTCTGTAGGACATCCACCTAGGCCCTTCTGGCTATTAGATTCTCCATTGAGAAGTCGGGTATAATTCTACTAAGTTGGCCTTTATATGTTACTTGGCCTTTTTATATTTTAGCTTTCAATATTTTTTTTTGTTCTGTTTCTTTAGTGTTTTGATTATTATGTGGCAAAGGAACTTTATTTCTGGTCCAGTCTATTTGGTGTTCTCCGTGCTCCTTATTTCTCTACAGGCATCTCCTTTATGTCAGAAAAATTTCTATTGCTTTGATATACCATGGCAAAGTATATTAAATATACATCTGAATAAATGTCCAAAGAGGATTTGACCATTTATTAAATGACAAAAATTTTAGTTAACAATGCATTCATTGTGGTTACTGATGACGTAATATTATAAAGTACTATTTACTTACTATTACATTGTTCTGCTATTCATGAGCTCATTTGTCATTGAGTATGTAAGCAGGTTATCATGTGTCAAATGGAATTCTATGTGTTTTCTACTTTGTTTTAATACTAGGTTGTACACAAATTATTCATTGAAATACAATCATGGTTTTTCAAAAAAAAAAAAAAAACCAGAAAATTTTTCTTGAAAATGTTTTCTGGGCATTTGAGCTGGGAATCTTATCCTTCTATTGATACTATTTTTAGGTTTCATCGTCACATAGTGTCCCAGATTTCTTGAATATTTTGTGTCGGGAACTTTTTAGAATTAACATTTTCTTTAACTGATGTATATATTTTTTTCTATCATATCTTCAATGCCTGAGATTCTCTCTTCCATCTCTTGTATTCTGTTGGTGAGTGATGTTTGCAGCTGTAGTTCCTGTTCACTTACCTAGATTTTTCATTTCCAGAATTTTTTTAGTTTGTATTTTCTTTATTACTTCTATTTTAATTTCCAGATCTTGAACACCTTTATTCTTTTCCTTAAACTTTTTGTTTTTCTTTGCTTTCTTTAAGCGATTTACTCATTTCTTACAATTTTTACTAGTCTTTTCTTGATTTTTTTAAAGTATCTATTCACTTCTTCTTTAAGGACTTCTATCATCTTCATAAAGTTATTTTTAAGGTCTTTTTCTTGTGTTTCATTTATGTTGGAATATTCAGGACTTTCTGTAGTAAGATAGCTAGCCTCTGGTGGTGACATGTTGCCCTAGCTATTATTGGTTATATTCTTATGGTGGTTTCTAGTCATTGGGGTTTGTGGTGATTATAAATCTTGGTCTCAATTTCTGGGTTTTCTTTGTTAGATGGATATTTGTTCCTTGGTTTCTGTTTCCTGTCTTCTGGCTCATGTGGCCTGTGGTTGAAGAGACCTTTAGAGCTAGGGACTGGGCATCTGGTGTCCAGCATGGTCTCTTGTCATGCAAGAGTCTCTGGCCATGTTGGGGACAGGAGTTCTATTGACCTGCTTGGCCTGTGAACCAGCAGAAAGTCTCTGCCAGAGTTGGAAGATGAAGTTCTATTGGCCAGTATGTCTTCTAGTCCAACAGGGAGTGTCAGCCTAAGACAAGGGCTGGGATATGTCAATGAGAAGAAGAGGGGGAACTGAGGATAAAACAGGTGACCTACCTGATCTTCCAGCAAGGGTGGCATGTGTTTGAACACACGGTGCCTGCCTAAGGAAGTGGAGAGAGTGTATTGGGGGTCTGTGGGTAATGTGCCTACCTGGTTTAGGGCAGGCATGGCCTTCCTTATAGTGTTTATTTTCTTAGTAAAATATTTTGGTCTCTGTTCAATGAAATATATTATTTCACATTAACATGAGGACTAAAGATACATACAACAAATTTCAATTAAGTGAGAATGTAAACTTTCCTGTAAGACACAAAATTTCACTGTGATACATTAGATATGAAAGCTTGTCTAAGGAGATTGTAACATACTTGAGAACAAGCCCTGCCTCATAGTCCACTCTTCCACTCACAGAACTTTTTAAAATGCTTTCTACAGTATAAACACTGGATGAATGTAATCAAAATGAGATTGCTTTTTCCTTCATTTATTTACACTCTATTTAGTGTAAATTACAAAAAAGCAAAAAGGTTCAATTATCAAAGCCTTCCTTTTGACACTGACACAGTATCCACCATGTTGACCTTTGCAAATGGAAATTATTAGGATATATTATCATTTTAGGGCAGTCAGGAAGTCATAAGGGCAATTTTCAAAGCATTGTGTTTGTATACACATACTTACATTTGTGCACCATGGTAGAATTAACCACATGCAAAGTTCTTACATATGCTCATCTTTTGAGATTTCTTGTAGAGATCTTATTACTTCTAGGCTATTAAAAACCTAGGAAATTTTAGGGTTAACATGAACTAGTCAGGCCACCAAGACAGCACACTTGAGACTGTACCTTATAATAAAATAAACAACTTCTTAAACCCAAATAGGATTATTTTTTTTGTCGTTAATCTTTGAGGTCCTAGATTATAATCTTTTTACAATTTAAAAATGATAACTCTGGTTTGATAACAACCCTGGTCGTTTTATTACCCTATCTCCAGCATTGAGCACATCAGAAAGGATCAGTAAAGACGTACTGAATGCTGGGTAGATGAAAATTCCTCTACAGAAATACTTAAAGTGATGAAGAAAAAAATCATTTGTTGCAATGTTTACACTGCAACTAAACTAAAATCTGTATTTATATTTGACTGAATGAAGATATGAGTAATTATGAATTAAATAAAAAAATTTATGATAAAAAAATTTAATGTAAAATTTGTTTTAAGCACATTTCCTTGGAAATGCAAATATCACCAAAGTATTTATTGATAGTATTGCAAAAGTCTCATTTGTATGATGTAAAGGTAAATATAAAATAATTAAGAAATATAATTTAGACATTTACCTTATATATTTTAATAAAGAATCACAAGTATTACACTTTACTTTCCTACCGCCTTTATATTTTTCTATAATTGAGATAAAGACATAAAATCAAATTTAATTAAGGATAATAACAGAATTGTGCTACGAAATTTTCTATAGCCCAGTTCTGATGACGAACTTGGATTATTGGAGTGTGGAATAATCAAATATGAGTCACAAATTATAAAGGTGAAGTTATTTTTTAGATAGACTAAAAAGAGGATTCTTAATGCACAACCAAAGAGTTGCATAAACCAGCTAGATTATGTGGATAAAAATAGTCACTTCAACTTCTGCTGCTTATATTCTTTAAGCTTCATGAGGAAACTGTTTTCAAATCTAAACTAATATTAAACATAATCTCTACTTATGATAAAACCACATTTTCATTCTGTTGAATCATTTAAACTCCAAGAGTTCTTGGAATTCAAACATGTAGTTTATTCCCCCAAAGAAAATGGAGTTCTAAAAAGAGAGGGGGTAGGAAGAGAGAGAAGGGAGGGGAGTTGAGGAGAAAAGAGAACATGGGAGGTGAGAAATGAAGGAAAATGAGAGGCTGTTCAATTAAAATGATAATAAATCTTTGAATTATCAAGGGACTTAATGAGACAGAGTAATTTCCTAGCTGCCTTTTCTAATGCCCTGTGCATAGACACTAGCCAAATCCAGCTGTAGTGTGTTTTAAAAATGAACACAAATAATATATATACTCAAGCACACACACACACACATAAATTGAAATAAAATAAATGAGATAATTTGGAAATATAATGAGACATAGCAAGTGATCACAACAACCAGCAATTTCCATTGTCTAATATTCTGTTTTAAAACTAGGAAGTGCTTTTGAATGCTTCATAGATCAACTATATGATAATATAAAACCATTCACAAAATGCGTTTCTTACTCATTTACATAGTTTCATAATTTCTCCAGATTTGAGAAGATGGAGTCTCAGTAATCATTTCATTCTTCCATTCACCGTCCATTCACTTATCTATTAATCTCTTCAACATTTACCATGTGCTTCTGCTAGGGACATTCCTATCACTTCAAAGGTAGCATCAAGTACATGTTAACATTTATACAAGGTACAGCAATCATTGGTTAGTATAAATGGTGTCTTCATGGGAACTGGGAGAAAGGAGGGACGTAGCAAAAATTAGTTTGGGAGAAAAAAAAAGCAATTTTCCCCTAAATGAAGAAAAAGCATTGCTAACAATATAGATAATCCAGGAACTAGAAGTAGGTCACATATTTATTATGAATAAAATGAGAGATTATCACAGGCAGTGGATTCTTTCAAACACAGCATTGCAGATGTAAAAGAGAAAAGGTAGAGGCATAAGTATAAGAACCAACATTAAAGTGATCCTAAAGTCTCAGGAAAGGCAGAAGGTGGTCTTGGGTTGGGTGTGTGTATCCACAATGTTAAGTTGTTGTATATTAATTGACTAAGCCATATAATGAACAAATAATTTTGGTCCAATATCATTCTGAATATTTATATAAGGGTGTTTTGAAAAGAGATTAACATTTAAATCTGCAGACTTAATAAATAGCACTGACCTTCCTAATGTGAGTGGGGCGTCTTCTGATTAGTTTAAAAACTAAAAGGAATGAAATGACCGAAGTTTAAAAGAATTTCATCTACCCAACGGTCTACAATGGAGACACCGGCTTTTCTTGTCTTCAAACTTCAGTAGAAATATTAGTTTCCTTGGGTCTCAGGTCTGCCGGTTATAGTTGTCAGCAGAACCATTAGTTCTTCTGATTCTTAGCCTTTAGACTACATTTGGAGTGACCTGATATATTCTCATATTTACATACATGCATACACACACACACACACACATATATATATATTTGGAGGCTTGGCTCACCAAGTCAATACAAGTCTTGGGATTTTACAGTCGCCAACGTCACAGGGTCAATTATGAATCACAAAGCTAGTTATCTTCACATCTTATTAATTCTTTGTAGCACCTTGATCAACAATGACCAACATGGAATGTACATGTGTGTATATGTTTGTGTGTAAGAGAGAGAGAAAGGCAGACAAATACAGAAAGAGAGACAGAAAGACAGAGAGATGTGGTGAGCATACACTATCAAGTTGACAACGTAAAAGTAAAAAGAAGGGTGGAGTGATAATGTATTTTTTGTTGCCATGACAAAACACTGTAACCAAGGCAACTTACAGAAGGAAGGATTTATTTGGACTTACAGTTCTCAGAGGGATGAGTCCATCACTCCTAAAGTAAGGCATCATAGAAGCAGACAAGCATGAGAGTTGTAACAGAAGCTGGAGGTTCACATCTTGAACAACAAGCAGGAAAACAGGAAATACCACATTAGAGATAGTTTATGGCTTTGAAACATCAGAGTCAACACAAGTGACATTGCTGCATGAATCCTAACTAGTCTTATAATAAAAACCCAGAGGCAGATATTGGGGTAAGTGTTGAAATATTAGAGAGTCAGAGAAACAAGCCACTAGAGAAACTTCTCGCCACTTCTGAATCCTCAAACTGAAAGTGTAAATTCTGTCTTCATGAATCCTCAGACTTCAGTCTAAAGGGAAGAAAAGTTCAGGGCAGGACTCCTGTCTCCTCCCTTCTTATATTCCTTTCTTTGCCCAGCCATATCACTTCTGGTCTCAATCATCCTAGGACTGTAATTAAAGGTGTATGATTCCAATGGCTCTGTTTCTCTTTTGGATTGCATAAATCTCACGTAACCCAGTATGACCTTGAACTCAGGAAAATATGTTTGCCTTTGCCTCCCAAGTGCTAAGATTAAAGGTGTGTGCCTCTACTCTTCAGTCTCTGTGACTAACTTTGTGGCTGGTTGATGTGGGAATGTCTTTCTGTATGCTGTGAATATCAATCTTTAAATAACGATGTTTTGGCCCATGACAAGCACCATAGAAAAAGTAGGAGGGGAAATCAGATATAGGTAGGAGAAAGGCGGATTCAGACACAGATTGAGCCAGCCGCCCAAGAAGAAACATGTAAGGAACACAGGTGAGCCATGGGCCATGTGGCAGGACAGATTAATGAAAATGGGTTGAATTAAGAGAAAGAGCTAGCTAGAAATGTGCCTAAGCCATAGGCCAAACATATAAGCATCCGAGTCATTTTGGGAGCCTAAGGAGTGGATGCCATCTACTACAATAAGGTTTCTTGGCCCAGGACCGCTAGAGGTCCAGACCCACAGACCTGAAGCCCCAGACCCCTTAGCCACCTGCAGATGCTTAGGCCCCCAGAAATTATTCAAACAGCTTCATGCTATTTGGGCTATAGCTTAGGCACATCTCTAGCTAACTCTTTCATCTTAACTCAACCCATTTTCATTAATCTGTCCTGCCACGTGGCCCATGACTCACCTGTGTTCCTTACATGTTTCTTCTTGGGTGGCTGGTTCAATCTGTGTCTGTCTCCTCCCTTCTCTTACCTATGCTCTGATTTCCCCTCCTACTTTTTCTATGGTGCCTGTCATGGACCAAAACAGTATGAACTGAATATAAACATCTGAGTCATTTTGGAAACCTAAGCAGTGGCGGGTAGCTAAGCAGTCTAGGACGGCAGGTCTATGGGTCTGGATCTCTGTCTGGCTGGGGCCAGAAAACTTTATTGTAACAGCTGGCCCTGTCCTCTGATCTGCAGGCAAGCTTTATTTCTTAGATTGCACATAAAACATCACCACATGGCATACTTCTACCTTCTTCAACAAGGCCATGTCCCCTAAACCTCTCCAAATAGCATCACCAACTGGGGACCAAGTTTTCAAATATCTGAGGCTCTTGGAAATATCTCATTACGACCACTTCAAATATTTTTTTAAGCCTTAGTACTGACTTTCTTTGCTTACCGTTGAATGAATCCTTTCTTCACATATTGCTTTAATGTTATTTAATTACCTAGTAACTTAGGGGATTCATTCCTTCAAATTAAGGTATACCTAGTTTTCAGCAGAATGATGTGAAATGCTGAAGTTGGCATCCTTGGGAGCTGGGGTAGTTTCTTTTTGGGCACAGACCCTTATATTTACCTTAAATTTGCCAGAAGACCATGTGTTTATTATACATAGTACGAGTCAAGGATCTTATTTACAAAACAATAACAAAAAGCTGATTCCTATAATAAAATAACCACTATTAAAACTAAACAACAAGTCACATGGACTAAATGACATTTTTATCAAAACTGCTTACAAAATATATAAAGTAAAACAAATTCCTCAGTAGTTTAGAAAAAGACAGCTAAAGTAGTATGCCTGCTATGAATATCAAAATAATGAGAAGATTGTCACCACCAAGAATAAATAAATAGGAGGGAACTTCAAACCATCTGATAACCTGACTGGGTACTTTAAAATATTCATGGAAATTGATTTTGAAGTCATCAAATTATAATTCAAGTAAATGAAAATTATAGTTCCAGAAGTGAAGGATTCAGACGTACAAGATAAGAGGGAATCTCTCTTTAAAATTCCTGCGAAGGACAAAGAGTAGGTGTCAGATGTTCAAAGGACAAACTATTGTTTTCTGAAAAAACCAAAAATAAAATTAACAAAAAGAAGAGTATCAAAAAGATGTAAATGCTCCAAATAATGCAGAATTATAATTACAGACAAGGAGGCACAATCTGGCAAAGAGTACAGACGGTGACTTGCTGGCCTTCTTGGGGGACAATGAAAGTGGGAAAAACATATGAACCACTAGAAAATGATTATGTCCTACCACCCAAATTGAGGATTTATTAGAAGTGAGGAAAACCTGAGTGTAAAAGAAAAGCAACTCTCTGAAAAATAAAAAGTTGTTCCTATGAATTGTTAGATATCTTACATTAAATCCAGGGAAGATTTGAGATATAAAAATTTTATGCCTCAAATAAGATCAACAATGCTGTGTGGAATAATAGAAAATGTTTATTCTGACACCTTTCCTAGTTGAAAGATGGTAACGTGTTATAAATTTGCAGTATCACTGTGATCCTGTGAAATCTCACCTGGTGAAAAGCTAGAAGAAAAACTAAGAGATCAGTCTTTGAACACCCAAAAGAGAAGGTCCAGAGACTATCCTGACCTCTCTCTCTCTCTCTCTCTCTCTCTCTCTCTCTCTCTCTCTCTCTCTCTCTCTCTCTCTCTCACACACACACACACACACACACACACACACACACACACACACAAACAGTTAGGAAAGTCTATTTTACTTTAAAATAAGTAATTGTGATAAATGGACAAAGCTGAAAGAAACATACTAAAAGTAGAATATAATCAATGAAAAACAAATAGAATATATGACACTTAGTAGCCAATTAGCTTTTAATTAACAAAAGGTAAAATAAATGTGAAAGGAGTTCTGAAAAAACATTTACGAAAGTTCAAAATTGAGAACAGAAAACGTTTTTTAAAAAACAGGTTATAAGAAAAGTTGGCAACTTTGGAAGAGTTTAAGAGCTATGACCCATTTTATAAATAGGTTAGTTTGTTTTCTGACATATAGGGTTTTTTCTTTCTATATTCCAGATACTACTCTCTCTCTCTCTCTTTCTCTCTCTCTCTCTCTCTCTCTCTCTCTCTCTCTCTCTCTCTCTCTCTCTCTCTCTCTCTCTCTCTCTCTCTCTCTCATAGTTTTTCATCCCATTACCTCTTTTTCACTCAAAATAAATTGACACTCATCTGAAGCTTCCTGCCTACTGAATAACTTTAATAGTTCTGGAAAGTGATAGTTGTGAACCCCAAAAGCGACAATGATAACCAGCCTGACAAGTTTACACCAATGGATGAATATCTTGAGAATAACCAACCACTTTTCTAATTGACTGTAAAGCCAATTCCACTAGATAAAACCCAAGTTTTCAAATACCTAGAAATACCCATACTTTGCACCATTACATGACCCAGAACTTGTGAATAGACCAGCCATCAGCCATTGGAGAGAATCCACTGTTATAATTCAAAGTGGACATAGTATTAAACTTATTCTTAATTACTTATTATGTATATATATATAAAACATATATATATATGTATATATATGTATGTGTATATATATATATATATATGTATGTATGTATATATATCCACAGGCTAGGTCATTTCTGAACCCTCATCAAAGAAGACATTGCTGCAGTAGATAGTGATTAACAAAGAGACCAAAAGTGTTCAAAATGCAGAGAATAAGAGACTATGATATGTTTAGCACCTACTTCTCTTGAGGCTCAGAGATTATTGTGGAATGTGGGAGTGTTATAAATACCAGATGTTGTAGATGGCTATAAGAAGGCAGCCCTCAAGGAACTAATAAAAATAAAGGGCGAGTATAATTAAAAAGATGAATTTGAGAAAGACTAAAACAGAAGAAAGCAGAGAGAGGGAGAGGGGGGGAGAGAGATAATATTTTTAGAGAAGCAGGTGATTAAATCTGGGAGATCTAAAATCTAAAAAGGAAATAAAAAGAACTACCCAAAAGCAAGTAGAAACCACAGGAAACAGGAAGATGTGGTTTCAATGAATCCTTCAACAGTAAAAAATATTAAAATCATAAGTACCTCAGGTAAGCATTCATCTGACATGCACCAAGCCTTGTGTTAGTAGCTTAGCATTCTACACATTTGGTATGGTGACACATGTCTCTAGCCTCAATATCCAGGAGTTAGAAGTGGGAAAATTATAAGTTCAAGACCATCCTCAGTTATATAGGAACATGGAGGTCTTCTTCAGCCAAGACACAGTTAGAAAGAAAAAGGGAAGGAAGGGGGGAGAGGAGGGGAGAAATGAAGGGAGAGAAGAAAGACAAGAAGAGGAAACAGAAAGTTGGAAAAAAAGATAAACAAATTTGAGACTAAATTTTAAAACAGCAAACTGCACAGATAGAAAGCAGTGAATACTGAACAGTCAGTACTATGCCAGATTATTTGGGTGTCATCCTTACATAGGACAAAGAAGAAGCAGATGAGCTGAGGTAAATAGGCAAAAAGACATAGTAGTAAGTGAATGTGAAACAAAATAATTTGTCATTCAATTCAATAATAGTAGACTAGGGCTCAAAATAATAAAGTAGCATATTTTTATTAATTTAATTTTAATTTACATACATGCTTGTGTGTGCTTAATTATATTTATATAAACCACATACATGAAGTCCCTATGAAAGCTAAAAGATGGCATAAGATCTCCTGGAACAGGAGCTGTATTTAAATACATATTCACCTAAAATTGGAGTTATAAATATAGACTGTAATGACTAAGTGCTGTGAAAAGAATTAAGGAAAAGCTTAGAGCTGGATGTAGTGGGGATACCATTATCCTAGAACTTGGAAGGCAGAAACTGGCAGATCTCTGAATTTAAGGCCAGCCTGGTTTACAAGGCAAGTTCAAGGACAGCCCACCCTAGGCAGTGAAAGAAACCTTGAAGAACAGAAAGCTGGAGAAGATGTAATTGAATGAGGGACCATGTTCCAGCCCTAGCAAGCAGCAGAACATGGCAGCTTTGGCCACATGGTTCAAACTTTAAGAATAGAAGGAAAGGATTACAGAATTTACTTCATCAACTAAGGAAAGCCACTGAGGCTAGGCATGTGTCAGGGATGTCCCTGAATAGAGCCTAAAGGCCAGTTAGTGCAGCTGTGAAATTGAAGCCTGGATTGCCTTGGAGACTCAAGATGTTAGAGATGCCAGAGTCATGGGATACCCAATGAGGAGAGCTGTTAACAGGGAGTGGAACCAAACTAAGAGAGAAAAAGTGTGTTGCAGGCAACAAATCCAAACAATGTTGGAGATATAAAGAGTATTTTTACATCAGAGATAGAGATGCAGAGTTTGGAGTTTTCCCAGCTGGCTTTAAGTCTTGCTTCAGTCCAGTACTTCCTCAATATTCTCCCTTCCCTAAATTTGAGGATGGTAATGTATATTTTGTGCTATTATATGTTAGAAAAATGTAACCTGGTTCTTTTCTGTTTTGTTTCTGTCTGTTTTTATTTTTTGTTTGTTTGTTTTTAATAGGAGATTACAGTTAGAAGACTGCAGAATCTCAGAAGAGACTTTGAACTTTGGACTTTTAAACATTATTGAGACTGTGATAAACTATGGGGACTTGTGAAGTTTGAATGAATGTGTTTTTCACACTATGATGTAGGGGATTGTGTTGTTTCATGGTAAATAATTGTCCCACCCACTGGTTTAATAAAAAGTGCTGACTGGCCAAAGGCAGGCAGGAAGTGTGGGCAGGGCTACCAGACTAAGAAAACTCTTGAGAACAGGAAACACAGAGCAGAATGCCAGAGAGAAGCCAGAAGAAGCAGAGGACAACTATGCTGTTCTAAAGAAAGGTACCAAGCCGCATGGCTGAACAGGAAGAATCATGGGTTAGATGAAGGGTAGAGAGCTAGCAAGTGATATGCCTGAGCCTTTGGCCAATTCCGCCTAAAACTTGAAAGCATCTGTGTGTCTCTGTGGGACTGTGGGTCTGTGGGCTTGGCCTTGAGGCTAGGCCCAAAAGTCAGGGCCAGAAACCTCCTACTACACTATGATATCTCTAAATTCCTTTGGGGTCCAGGAAGTAGATTGTGGTTTGAAAGAAAATGGCCCCCAAAGAAAGTGGCAATATTATGCAATGTGGCTTTGTTGGAGTGCATGTGGCCTTGTTAGAAAAAGTGTGTCACTTTGGGAGGCAGGCTTTGAGATCTCATATATGCTCAAGCTACACACAGTGTTTCAGTTCACTTCTTGTTACCTGCAACATGTAGAACTCTCAGCTCCTCTTCAGCACCATGTTTACCTGCACATTATTGTCATGTCCCTCCATGATGTTAATGCCCTAGATAGACCACTGAAGAAGTAAGGTACCCCAATTAAATGTTTTTTCTTTATATGAGTTGTTATGGCCATGGTATCTCTTCATAGCTATAGAAACCCTAAAACCATGGAGAAGAAGATACCCTTAAATCCTACAACTCTCAACTCATTAGGCGGAAATGCTACTGTAGGAAAACTGGGGTATCTGACTATTCTGTAACAGCTGCAGCATGGCTAACTCCAGAAAATCCACAGTAGTGTGGTTTCTTGAAGAGCAGGGACCCCAATCTCTACCTCTTTGAAGGTCTCCAGATTAAAGAAGAAAAAAAAAAAAAAAAGGTTACTCTCAAATTTTAGTACTTACTGTTTGCCCTTCTGGATTTTTACTAAGACTGGTTTATCTTGTATTTTTTACCTTTCAGAATACCTTCTACGTGCTTGATTCCACATGTCATTTTTGAAGCACTTAACTTGTTTTATTTTATTACAAATCCACAGCTAAAAAGCATTTCACCTGAGTGTGAAAAGTACCAGCAAATCTCACTTACATCTTTTTTGGGTGACATCTAGAAGACACTTGACCTTAAACCATGTTTATGCTTTAATAACCTTGGGAATAATGGGATAGAATGATCATTTTATGTGGAGGGTCTTGGATAATGGTTCAATAGAGATACTAAGACATAATGTTGGAAACCAAGAAGTTTATTGGACACACAGGCAAACAACATAATGGCCAGGGTTCTAAGGAGATAATACAGACAGATTGACAGCACCAAAGACAGGAAATCAGCGTCCCTGTGGCAGAAGTGGCATACCTTCTTATGCCTTCTTATACCTTCTGAGGACTGAAGTGGATTAATAAGACAAGCCTGAAGCTAGGTTAGTTTCCAGGTAGGAAACATGGAAGGAAGTGAGGAGCAGGATGTGTAGCTACAAAAATCCACTTTGATGTCAACTCACTTCCCCAAGTGAGAAAACCTGGTTTCTGGAAATCTATTAGCTTGAGATTCTTGAAAACGTCCTCAGTGGGGTGTCTGTGGATGTCCAAAAGAGATAAAGGGCTTCTTTGAGCATTGTGAGCAGCTGGTCTCTCACAAATACATCCTTATAGGTTATACACTGGATAGAAGGACCTTGATGTTAAGAAATGCATGAACTCTTAGTGATGAACTAGAGTAACACTATGGTTCTATTATGAGGCAAATGTCTTTGTTTTATTTTATCTTATATTCTGCTTATGTTTGGTGTGTATACAGATTTTTATGATTATGTACATGTGGGGGGGGTTGCATGTGTGCTGGGAAATGACATTCTATTTCTTTTTTTTGTTAAACAGGGTCTTTGACCACCTATTCTAGATAGATTTTGCCAATGTGACATGAGCTAAAGCCAACTGAAAATAAGAAACATCAATTTAAAAAAAAAAATGCCTCCAAACCTTCAGGGAAAGGAACTAAACCCTCCAAAGGTAGATGACAGTCAAATGGTATGGGCAGTTTGTGGAGCCTCTTTCAGTAGGATCAGAATTTGTTCCTGGTGCATGAACTGACATCTCAGAGCCTGTTCCCTAAAGAGAAACACATTTTTCAGCCTTGATACTGGGGCGGGGGGGGGGGGGGGGACACTCAGACCTACCTCAACTGTATATGCCAGACAGAACTGACTCACCTTGGGACTCCTTGCCTTCCCTGGAGAATTGGGGGGGGGGGGGCTGAGGGAGGACAGAGAGGAGGGGAGGAAGGGGAAGCAGTGGTGGGTTTGGGAAAAAAAACATTTTAAGTAAAATAAAACATAATAATAAATATTTTTTTAAATGCCTCCCAAAGATCAGGCTGTAGGCAAGCCAGTCAGATATTTCCTTAATTCATAATTTAAGGAAGAGGGCCAAGCCCATTCATTATAGGTGGTGCCATCCCTAGGCTGGTAGTCCTGGCCTCTATAAGAAAGTAGGCTGAGCAAGCTAAGGGAAACAAGTCACAGCAACCCTCCATGGCTTCTACATTAGGTGTTGCCTGCAGGTGCCTGTCCTTTTTGAGTTCCTGCCCTGACTTTTGATGAAGAACTGGTAAATGGAACTGTGAGCCAAATAAACCCTTTCCTCCCAAATGCTTCTTTAGTCATGGTGTTTCAACACAGCAATGGCAACCCTAAGACACCAATATCCAGTTATTTATTTATTTCATCAATATTTTATCTAACCAATTAAGCTAGAGTAGTTGACTAAGAAGTTCCAGGAATGACTTGTCTCCACTCTCACAGTGTGGGGGTTATATACAAGTGCCACTGTGCCTGACTTTTACCTGGGAATTGGAGATCTGAATGCAGGTCTCCATGCATGCACAGCAGGTGCTTTATCACTGAATCATTTCTCCAGACACCCAAACACGTTTATCTATAGTTTCAATGTTGACAGACAAAGGATGAAGAAATTCAGACCCAAAGAAAATACACTCAGGTCTTGTCAACTATTTGCATTTCCTGTAAGGAAGAAAGAAAATCCAATCTCTTGGAGTCTCTGAATCCAAGATTCATAAAACAAATAAACAAGGAAACAAAAACAGGTGCAGAAAGGGGCTCCCAGGATTTCTGGGACTGAACATCTCATAGACACATGCTCCACACACTTTGACATCACAGCATCTGTTTGTGTTTTGCTTCCTTTTCCTAGCAGCAGATAAAAAAGATTTATTAGTAAAATCGAGAGGCATGACTAGTTTATATATGGTCATAACAAGGAAACACGGAGCAACCCCTTCAGGCCTTTTGACCCCATATTGCATGTTGCTTTATTACATCTTATGAATTAATGCCTGTCCTTGTGCCCTATTTATTCTTTTCTGCTTTTATTTAAAAAGTTTGTTGTTGTTGTTTACATAGCCACCTCTGTTCTCCCTCCTTCTTCTCCTCTTACCAGTCTTCCCCAAGCTTCCCTCCATGCACTCCTCAGACAGGGTAAAGACACATTGAGTCAATGCAGTCTGGCATATCTAGTTGAGGCAGGACCAAGCCCCTACCCCAAGTATCAAGGCTGAGTAAGGTGTTTCTTTGTAGAGAATAGGCTCCAAAAAGTCAATTCATGCACTACGAATAAATTCTGTTCTCACTGTCAGATGCCCCCCAAAACTGCCAACAACATTCAGCTGCCATCCACATTCAGAGAGCCTAGTTTAGTCCCATGTATTTTCCCCAGCTTTCAGTTCAGAGTCAGTGCAGTGAGCTCCCAATATCTTGGGTCAGTTGTCTCTGTGGGTTTCCTCGTCATGATCTTGGCATCTTTTTCCATACAATCTTTCCTCCCTCTTTTGGACTAGATTGGGAGCTCAACCCAGCGCTTAGCTGTGGGTCTCTGCAATTGCTTCCATCAATTGCTGGATGAAGGTTCTCTTGTGATGGAGATCTCAGGAGACTATGCCCTATATTTTCAATCATCGAAAAGACTTTCAGATGCTTTGTTTATGTGTTTTTTTTCCCCATAGCTTTTTATTGCAAACAGTCCCTCATTTACACTTGTTTGGTGAGGGACTTTTGCTTTTTGTTCTTATACTTTGAAATGCCCCTGTCAAGATCCATCAACATCAGGTGAAGGACACAAAAACATCTGGACTTACAATAATTTAGCTTACGATTTCTTGAACTTGACATTTGTTAGTAAAAAAAACATCTTTGTGAGTCACATTATTTATATTTTGATATGTTTACTGGTACATAGCCCCATCATGTATTCATGGATATCTCTATATCATGTTATATGCATTTGCTGAATACTCGGTCTATCAACTACATGAGATTTGGTTGTGTAGTGAACAAACAAAATTAAATTCATTCATTCATTGAATAAATATTTACTCTTGTGTGCTAAACATTAAATCAATTACAGGGAGCATAACAGTGAGTTAGACATTTAAAGTTTGGCAAGAAAGACTTTAAACAGTTGTGTGTAGTATACCATTAACGTAACGAGATGTTTATGTTACAAGAAATGTTTTGAGGACAGTTGACATACTCATGGTGGTCAGTAAAATCTGTAAGTGGGAAGAGGTGCATAGACTAAGATCTACATGAGAAGGGAAGGCCTACGTAAATAGGAAATGAGGGGCAGATATAGACAAAGCAATTTGCCTCTGACCTGACAGTGTTTCATCAACAGTAGAAAATAATATGCACTTCAATAATTTTTAAGCTCAATTGATGTAAGTAGGGGAAATATCATTAAAACAATGCAGAGAGAAGAATTTAATTCCAGCTGGGAGAATCAAAACAAATTGTCATCTGAGTATTTTCAGAAAGAATAAATGGGATTTGGGACTCAGGAAAGAGGAATGAATGAGTACTTCGATCAAAATGAACAGGTGTTACAAGGCCACAGACGCAGGGGAGTATAGTGCATATTTTGAAAAGAATAGTTAGCATAGCCAGAAGGCATAGTAAATGAAGCCCTACAGTGAGAAGTGAGAGATAAAGCCTGTAAAGCAAAAATATAATTATAGAATCTTGATAGCAGAAGGAAAATTATATTACATGCAGGTTAACACTTAACTGATGGCTGGTTTCAGATCATAACAATGAATATCACACTATGAAATTTGAA
This sequence comes from Phyllotis vaccarum, assembly GCA_033318265.1. Classification (NCBI taxonomy): domain Eukaryota; kingdom Metazoa; phylum Chordata; class Mammalia; order Rodentia; family Cricetidae; genus Phyllotis; species Phyllotis vaccarum. The sequence goes on from JARWLC010000011.1 coordinate 79,192,496, forward strand.
TTTTATTATCACAGCAATGAGGCATCCTTGTTTTGTTGAGCAAGAAATAAAATGATCAGCTATCCATCTAGAAAGCCCAATCTACTGGTAGTGGAGGATTACTAGGCAAGAGAAGTGAGTGGAACCAAGGGCCCCAGGAAGAGCTACTGTAATAATGAAGGTAAGAGAGGCAAGACCAGAGCTTTGCAGTGGTGATAATGACAGAAAGAGGAACATTCATGGAGGAGGTAACTCAGAGCTAAAGGAGCATGACAACTCTGTGGGTTGAGAGAATAAAGTCCGGAAATGTGCTGGTACTTTCAGACTTGAGGGAATAAAAGAAAGCAGAAATTGTTTGGGAAGGTAATGTGACTTTTTAAGAACATGCAAGACAATACAAGCAATACAAGAGATGCTGGAGTCCTTCCCTGTGTACTTAGGCATCTTGCTCTATCCAGTTGATGTCATTGGGAAAATATCAAGTGAGTGATGTCATTGGGAAAATACTGATGTGGATCTTTATGGTTCGAGAGTCAGTGATGAATTGAGTTTATGGTTCACACCTGTAATGTTGGGACTTGGGAGGCAAGAGGATGAGGAGTTTGAAGTCAGTCTTGCCTACACAGAGAGCCTGACGTCATAAGAAGATAAAAGAAAACAGACAGAGCAAAATGATTGACAATGTCTCCAGGACAATGAAATTTAATAGCCACTTAATAATCAATAAAAACCAAATACTTATGATACATTGAACCAAACTTTATTTCATATTTAAATGTCAAATAACATGTTACAAAATATAAACACAACCACAAGACACAAAAAATAAACTCATGTCACAAAGACATTTATATTTTATCCCTTCATTTACGTTTAGGATTCTGTGTTTATTTTATTGTCATTGTTTGGCACCAGCTACCTAATTGTCCCTAAAAAAGACAAAAGTATATGAAAGCTGAGCTAATGCAGAGACCATCATCTCAGGGGAAAAGCAGATTGTGTTAGTCCTGAGTCCCTTCTTCCTGAGTCAGTTAGATGAAAGTGCTAAGTTCCAGAAATAACAGTGTGATTAGGTAGTGGGATGCCTTCCTATCAATTAGCTCTTATGCAAATCTAAATGCTCCTACTCTGTTGCTTTTGTTTGCTATGTACACAGGTGATGAAAAGCTGAAGAAAGAATGTGAAACATGACTCCTGTAGATGGGTGATCATGATCAGTGTGAGCGACATAATAAGACAGAGAAAGGGTGCCCCGCCCCGTTTTAGCTTTACTTGTCTGAGGGATGTTTCCCATTTTAATAATGGTGAGAAAGTGACAAGGTGACACTTTAAAAGGTGAGGAGTTCAATTCTTGCCAGATTTAGCTCTAATGGGAGGCGGTGGATAAATGTGCCCATGTTACTCAAGCAGTTCCAGGTACGTGTTGGAGGGCATTTAAGAAATTAAACTTTGGGGCAGATTGGGAAGGAAATCACATATGTTGGAAGCATAGAGAAGCAATAAGACACAAATTCCAACCCTCAAATTCTTAAAAGAAAAAGGAAACAAATAGAAGAAATGATAAAAATATCAACTCAGATACCCAGGTGTGAAAATCTGTAGAAGAGAGAAGAAAGTTGGTTGTTGTCAATGGCAACTTCCAGATCTTGTAGATTTTTGACTGTAGGTTTTACAGAGGCATCTGGAGCTTTTTGTGAAGTGACACATAAATGACATCACTCTCTTCTGCTGCTGAACAAAAAGGACTTTTTCTTTAGAAGTCTCTCCAGAAGACTCTGGCCAGCTCTATCTGATTCTATGACTTCTCTACTTTACTTAGCACATCCTTCAGGAGAAATAAGTCAGAACCACTCGGTGTTTGGTTAAATGGAATTCCACTTAGAATCTATAATTGCCCTTGTTCTTCCAGAAAACACAAAGGTAAACAAGCCATCAAGTTCTTCATCTTTACTAAACCACAGTCTACTTGTAAGATAAAATATACACAACCAGAATGCCATCGTGGGTGCTCTGCTCACTCGTTAGAAGCAGAAGTAATGTATGCTGAATATTTTATGGAAGAAGAATGTGTTGAGCTGCTTAGGGAATGTTCGGAATGGATGAGTCTAGAAAACAAACAAACCACACTGGCACCCAGCAAGGCAAAGCAGGAGGCCACAATATCAACAGAGGCGAGGCAATTTGAAAGGAAAAGTACGTCCATGAGTGCTGAGGCATAATGAACATCTGCTCACAGAAGGAACACATGATTGATCTAGTTTTGATCAGATACCCTTGAACAGAGAAACTAAATGAATATTATCATTTCAAAAATAAAACTGGGAGAACAATTGGGGAGAAGCCATGGACATTGATGAACAGAATGCTAAATCCAGGGGTAGTTATTCTTGGGATGGAGTACAAGATGCTGTGAGGGGGCAGAAGAAGGAAAAATAAGGCCAAGGAATGAATCATAACCACAAATAGATGTATGTCCATACATAAATGATAGCCACAAGGGTTAATATTGGAAAACTCGTTTTCTGCTTCACTTCAAAGTCAAAGCATTTTCTGTGCCCTAGCCTTATGTCCCATCCCAAACACAAGGAAAAGGGGTGTCAGTCAGCAATTCTAAGGTTACTGAATTCTAGGTCTAGGTTGACATAAAAATTGAAAAAAAAAAAATGGATCTAAGTGGGACTAGATTCATATACTCAGATGAGAAAACCAAAAAAGGAAAAGCAAGGTTTTTCTAGCCCACATACTGTTAGACACAAAGGTAATGATCTCTGTGGGAATGTAAAATGAACAGATGAACCCTGATTGCTTCAGGCTATTATCTAGAACAGCAATTCCCAGCATGGAGTTTGCAATCCTTTGTCAGGTAGAAAGACCGTTTTTACAGTGGTTACCTAAGACCACTGGAGAACATAGATATTTACATGATGATTTGTAACAGAAACAAAATTACAGTTAGGAAGTAGCAATGAAAATAATTTTACAGTTAGGTATCATCACAACATAAGCAACTGCCTTTAAGGGTCTCAGCTTAGAGAGGTTGAGAACCACGTGCTCTAGTGTTTCCAAGCGGCACCTCAAGAAGAAGGAAGGGTGGAAGAATTCAGCAGACTTCAGAACTGACACCCTGAAAGTCACAGAAAAGCAGGAACAAATTCACAGGGTGAGATTTGAAGTTAGGGAGGCTGTTCCAGAGTTCTATGGAAGCAGTCCTGAATCAGTCAACTGACCATGAGCTGCCCTGAACATGATGAACGCCCACTCGACCCAGCGAGAAGCACACAGAAGGCTACATGAAACCCTAATGCCTGGATATCAAATGTACAAAAGGTGCCAGCCAGAGGACAGCTCACTCCGGAGGCTTTGGATAATGCACTCAGGAAGGCTTTTTTTTAGTAATTAGTCCTAGAATAAATGCTGTTCCCATACCCACTAATAAATCCTAAATGAGAAAATGGCAAGGGCACAGCACTTCTAAATAACTTAATTAGAATAACAAGTAGTTTTGTGCTTAAAAACCCAAAGCAAGATCAGGCAAAAGTAGTTCTGGAGACAAGCACACAGCACATCCCAGCTGGATCCTGTGGCCTCCTATGGGCACTCTTTTAACCTGATCAAACCAAGAAAACTTCTGTTGACCCACACGGTCCAGGTTGCAAAAGGGTCATTTGGTGCATGGGTCACCAGCTGAAACTAGGTCACCTGAAAGGCAGCACTGGGGGAAATCAACTGCACAGAAATTTGACTGGTGTATGTGTGTGACCACATTGCATATCACTGTTATAAGGCATAGCTTGTCTAAGATAAAGGATGTGAGTATATGTTTCCAGATAGGCAAACAGACAGACATACAGAGAAGGAGAGAGAGAGTAAAGAACAAATTGTCTGGTTGGTAAGAAGCCTGAGAGAGATTAAATGTCCTAATAGAGCATGATTCAATAACCACTGTGGCCCATTAATTGATGTTAACCAGCCTTAGACAATATCTAACCAAGTATTGATATGGTGACAAGAATGTGACCTCTGTGATAGAGGAATGAAGACTGTGCATGGGCCCTGCATGAGCTCTTCCTCCCCAGGCTCTATCTATCCAGACAGAGATCTGGAATGATATCTAGAGATCAGTGTGGTCAGGGGGATCCAGATATGCTACCACCCTCTGTGAAAACAAGGCAGCCACTTCTTTATGGTGTGTGCATGTATCTATGAAGTGTGTATGCAAACACGTGTGTCACAGCGTGACATGCATGACAGAGGACCACCTCAAATGTTGGTCCTCACCTTCAGCCTTTTTGAGACAGGGTGTCTTTGTTGTTCACAGCTTCAGATAGCAGATTCCATGACAAATGTGGGAATTCTCCTGTCTCGGGCATCTCATTTCACTACAGGAACTCTGGGATTACAGATGTTTGCTATTACACCTGGATGGACATGGAATCTGTGAGACCAAACTCAGGTCCTCATGCTTGAACAACAAGCACTTTTACTACTCATCCATTCTCCCAACAACAGCTACTCCTTGTTATATTAATTAATTGAACCCTGTATTCTAGAAGGGGTTGTATTCCTCTTGACAGGAATGAATACAAATTTTCACAACTGGGGTTATTAAGTCAGAACATACATGTGTTTACAAACTGAGCTGGGTGTTATAGATATGTACATATATACATACATATGTTCTACAGATCAAGCAGGGCATTTACACAGATATAAATGCATATACTCATGTAAAAACAATTAGTGAAGAAAAGAGTACGTGGATTTGAAAAAGAGCATGGAGGGATGTATGGATGTTTGGAGAGAGGAAAGGAAAAGGTAAATGATGTAATTATATTATGAACTCAAAAATAAAATAATAACAAAAACATTAGATGAAGCTACTGAGGGAGCCATGCTGAAGTCAGCCTCCAGACCGCCAACATTCCACATGGGTAAGTATAACCACATGCATGTGCACACATGGATATGTCACACACCCAGGTGGCATAAAAGTCAGCAGGTGAATGTAGCCTTCATAGTGCAGTACATCCCACTTACAAGACATTACACTGCATCACACTCTCAAAATACATGACACATAGATATAAAACTACAAACTAGAAATGAAATGCCCTCCCTTGAGCAGCATTTACTTTACAGTTCTATGACTCAGGGCTAAGTACTTTGAGCTGTCCTCAACAGGAGAATGTTGTGGTTGAAAAAGAAAACAAGAATTTCCTTAAACTTCAAGACAAGACCGCACCAAGCTCCTCAAAACAGGAAGAGAGCAGGGAAGGATAGAAGCAATCACATTATTAGACACAATGGTCCATATCCACAGGAAATATATTTGGTACATAGGTAATAGGTGGAGTTACCTAATTGTGTTGGTAAATAGACCTGTGAAGCAACTTGGGTCTAGTAACCAGAAATTATGGTTCCACAGGCTCAAGTTTTGCTCATTTTATTATGTTAAATATTCAGATCAATGGAGATGATTACTAGAGAATGAGTAGCAAAAGGGTAGCAGAAATTTTCAAATTATTTCACAATATATTTTCTAAAAAGCACATTTAAGCTGGGCATAGTGGTGCACACCTGTTAATTGAGCACCTGAAATGGAGAAACAGAAGGATACAGAGTTCAAATCCAACCTTGGATACATAGTAGTGGACCCAGCGGGGCTATATGAGATGTTATGCCCCCCCCCAAGTGGGGTGTGTGTGTGTGTGTGTGTGTGTGTGTGTGTGTGTGTGTGTGTGATTTGTGAGTTGTGATAAGTTATTTTACATGATTCATAGAGCTTATATATACATATATTTATATATAAAGACAAACTTTTAAAAAAATGAGAATCAGGAAAGAAACTGTTATCATAACCATTTCCTTTTGAATTATCCTTAATTCTTACATGGAATCAAACTGCTTTCAGCATTTATATACTTTAGCTTTTCACAAAAATCCCTCTGAACAGCCTTCATCAGCTGCCGATATGTCTCCATCAGACACTCTAGTAGTCTGTTAACTCTGATTAGATCATTGGAGCTAATTTCGAATATGGCCTCTGTGTGTCCACAGCAACCTAACCAGCCAGGAAGATTATCTGACACCCACATTTGGTCCATTTCCATGGCACCGAAGCAGCAGGACAAGGACTCTGGCCATCAAAATACATCTTCAGGCTGAGCTGTCACTCTCCAAATTAGCTCTTGGTTAAATTTGTCAGGTTTCAAATTACTGCATGAATATTTGTAGTTCTGATAGAAATCCCAGGAAGCTCAGAGGTACTGACCATCTCTTGTTTCCCTCATTAGAGAGTGAGCCCTTAAGAGAAATGTCTTCTCTTCTTAATATATCTTAGCATATCTCAGTATATCTTTATAATATATTACAAATGGTGTGAATTTATACTTTCTCTTTTATTTGTATATGTGCATGTCGGCTTCTTTGTATATGTACCACGTGCATACAATGCCAACAGAAAAGAGAAGGTTCCCAATTCTCTGAAACCAAAAGTTACAGGCAGTTGTCAACTAACCAATGTAATATAGATGCTGGGAACCCAAACTAGGTCTTCCATAAGAGCATTAGATGCTCTTAAACACTGAGACTTTGTTTGGGTCTCACATTTCCTTTCTTTGAAACATGGTCTGCTTTTGTAGTTCAGGGACCTGGAACTTACAAACTCCTGTCCCTCTAGCAATCTTCTGTGTTTTATCTATTCAGATTTGGTAACATTTTGGTAACCAAGTATTCAGAATGTCACTGGTTCTTTACTTTTAGAAGCAATCTCACCAGAAAATGATGAATTTACTCTTCTTCCTCTCTTGAGGGTCAAACAGAAGAGTGCTTCTAGATTTCTGGGTCATCTGAACACACTCCCAATATCCGGTAAACAAAAATATCTAAAACACTCAGAGCCAGACAAGGGAATACAGAAGACAGAATTTAGCTGTATCAAAGATCATGGTTAGAAGGTATTTTGGGAGGTGGAATTACTACCTCTGAATAAGCCCATGAGCCTGGATAGCAATAATGGTTATCCTCTAACCTAAGAACCATGAACTCTAAATACACATTCTAAATCTTAAGAGAGAGCACCAGGTGTAACTAGACTTTTTACCAATAACTCATATGATTGAAACATAATCTATAATGTGGAGGGAAGTGATATATTTTTGTTTTTGTTTTTTTTTTTAAATATGCACAGGATACTTTCCTAGGTTCTTTGTATGCATTCTCTATTTGTTCGCTTATTTATTTGTTTGTTTCTTTATTATTTAATGAGGCACACTTCTGCTAAGTAGCCCTACAAGGTCTGGAACTCATAATGTCGACCAGGTTGGTCTTGAGTTCACAGATATCCTCCTGCCTCTTCCTCCTCAGCCCTGGGATTAAAGTGTGTACCACCACAAGCTTCTCACAAGTACAAGAAGTAGACATAAATACTACTAACACCTCCACTGAGTCAACCAAGGTCTGGGGATGTGAGTTAATTTCTCCATGTATGTCTAGTTGGTGAACAGACAAATTTCAACAAAGACTGCAGCTTTAGAGCTCTGAATTCTAACTTCCTACTTCTTTAGAAATGCAAAACCTCCTAGAACATTCTCTACAATGTCATTGGTATTCTCTCCTGAGTACAAGTGAGTGAGAGAACTTGGTTTGTTGTTATTATGTAGCTGTTTTCTTCAGGGTGGACTTAGCCATGGCTACCTTCAATGAAAGCACTTGTAATCATAATCAGGGAGCTTGCTGCTCACAACACCCAATGGGCTGATCCTCTGGTGGTCTTTCTCCTTTGGGGAGTGTGTAAGAGATGATCGGTTGATGGTACATGGAATTCTTTGCTCGCCTAGCTGACTATGAGCTACAAAGAAGACTTTCTAGAGATGTAGCTGTCTGGAAATCAGTTGTGCTCTTCTAAGATATATCAATAGCTTCATTGGCTCTGTAAGACAAACTTGGACATAATCTTTTCTTTAGAGCTATGGTACTATCTCATTCTGGAGCTAGTAGACACAGATATTATATAATAGTGCATATATACATACATGTGTGCAAGCACACACACATTCAGAAAAATTCACATGACAGTTGCTAAGAGTGATTTCTGCCCAGAGACTAAAGAAAAAAACTTTATCTAGACTCCTTCATGATATACTTGCAAATCTGACAAAAATCTCAATATTAACCTCCCCTTACCATCATCATCATCACCACTGAATATATTTTCTGTCATCCATCAGGTGCTCAGACCCTTAGTGATGATAAGATACACTTTACAGAGCAGAAGTCTTGGGAAAACACCAGTCCAATTCTACTCCTCGATTTATCATTTAGTCTTTGTACCCTCATCCATATTCTTAAAGTATTTGAGCTTAGTTTTCATAAAATGAAGCTTGTATTCTGCAGCATAATTCTCAGAGGGTTAAAAGGCATAATGTACATGAAACTCGGGGCCTACGGATGATGTTCAGTAGTTGAGAGTTCTCTGTGCCCTGTTTGGACTTCGTTTTCTAGATGAAGGGATGGACATGTGTGCAATTAGCTACCAAGTTATAAAGTTAATCCCTGCAGCAAGGAGCAAAATTGCTGTTTGGGCTGGAAATTGCAGAGTCCCCATCCTCCTTATATAGCTGTGCTTTAATTATGTAATTAAGTCAGGACCTCAATTACATTTGAATAGTTGTCTTGATCCTTGAAATACTTGCTTTAGTGCCTTGGTCAGACCAACAGCTTTGAGGTTAGAGTCCTTTGACTGAAAACCCTAATTGTCAGACTTTAAATTTGAATTACACTGTGTGGATTTTTACAGCCCATTTCCTCAAATTCTGCAAATTTGATCCAAATAATCTCAAAAACCTAGATCTTTCCATAAATACTATAAATTGCAGAATTAATTAGCCTGCTTAGCTGTTTAGAATTCTGTTTCTGGTATTGAGCGAACATAAACTCAAAAGTCATACAGCTACCCAGTAAGGTCATATCTGCGGCAGAAATACTCAGATTCTCTTCTCTCATTCACTCTCCACTAGTCCCTATCAGCAGGACCTTGGACAAAGAGCTTGCTCAGCTCCTACACAGAACACTACTTCACATCCATTCCTACCGAAATCCAGCCAAGTCCAGAGAACACCCTCAAAGGCCAGCAGAGAACATAGAACAAACAGCACACACATACACACACAACTTACTGAGTCAAATAATTTATTGGTCAGCTTAACAGTCAATTAATTTAAGACTGATAGCCTAAGCAGCTTGGTCCATTTTCAGCTGACTACCTTGTGGTAGATACTATGTGTGTATTTGCCTGGTTTGTGTGTATGCTTGTACAAGTGGTAGTGTGGGGAAGAGGTGTGCACATTCGTGTATGGATTCCTGTGCACATGCATGCACATTGGTCTGGAGAACAGAGATCAATGTCAAATGGCTTATTCACTTTCCATGCCATTTTTAAAAAAATCTATTAAGTGTCATTTATTTGTATGAGGGTGTGTGTGCCACCATACATATAATCACAGTGTGTAGGAGGCCAGAGGGCAACTTTCAGTTCATTCCATCATGTCGGTGGGGTTTACTGAAATCAGAAAGTCAGACTTGGAAACAATACCTTTATGAGCTGAGCCATTGTGCCCACTCATCTCCTCATTATTCTTTGAGACGTGGTCTCCGACAAAACCTAGAGCTTGTGGATTCAGCTGATCTGGCTGGCCAGTGAGCTCTAATGATCTATCTGTCCCTACCTCTCCAGAGAATTGTTACCATACCTAAATTTTTAAGCTGGTGTTGGGATTTCAACTTGGGTCCTCATGTTTGTACAAAAAATCTTTACCAACTGAGCCATCTCCCCAGCCCCACAGGTTTGTCACCATGAACAAGGAATCTATAAAAATCTATAAAGTTCTTTAGTTCTTTGTGGTCCCCCTTACATATCATTCACTGATGCGTAAATTGTCTAATGAATGCAGTAGTTCCCATGGGTCCTGTGTTATACAGAAAAGTGATTATTCAGTTACTAGGAGTAAGCCTGTATCTCTGTGTTCTGTTGTAGATCCAAACTATTAGTACAGGAACAGGCAACATTTGTCATTAGTCTGTAATCAGCAAGGTATAGCAATGTCATAAGCAGTGTTTACAATGCATGCAGTATTGTAAGTCATTGAGAAATGATGGCTCAGTGTCCTACTTACTTCCTGAGGGTCATGTAGGTATCCAGGAAAGGTAAGAGTGACCCTCAACACAAACCATAAACTCACATAAAACTTTATGAGGTTTTCTGTGATTTTCTTTTGTGACTCAATTTCAAGGCTCTGGAGTGTGCACTTTCAAAGATGTAACAGCATTGTGTTTTGATGCCAAAAACTTAGGAGAGGCCTAAAGGTAAAGGAAAAGATGTGTGTAGGCTTTATGCAAATATGCACCACTTGAGCATCTGCAGAATTTGGTATCTCATCCCCTGCAGACGCCAAAGGGTAACCATGTGTGCAAATGGTCCTGAAATGATGGCTAATCAAGCAGCATTCTTTGTGGTTAGCAACTCTGTGCCAGGAATTAATTTCAAGGTCATTGTAGAATATGGCTACAAATATTTATTTAAAAATACAGACTTGTGTCTGTATGTTTATCATGATTACTGTTTGAGGATAAACAAGTAGCCATTCCCTGCCACTGAGAATTCGCTTCTCTCTTCTTCTGTGGACAGATAGATTTCATTCAGGCCAATTCCATTGGTGAGGAAGTAGCAGGACGTCTCACATATGTGTCATGCAGAATGCATTCCTCCTCACTGTGGAAATTAATCCACCATATTCACTAAAAACTATACTTGAGTTATGTATAACTCAGAAACAATATAACGTCCAAATGAGCAGAGTAAAGTTCTTGTGTTTGTCCTCAAACTAGAAAGATGCTGAGAAAGTAATGAAGAGACTAGACAGCCCAGAGACATTGGATAAAACCAAATATGACAGGAAAAAAATAATGAAGAATATAGTAAGATGTCTAAAACCAAGGGTGACTCGGGCAGGAGGACTTCCACGACTTCAAGGCCAACCTGGACTATGTAGTGAGTTTAAGAAAAACCTGGAAACATTGTTTCAAAAAGGAAAAAAAATGATATCTGAAATGTTAATGTCATATAAATTCAGAAAATGCATTTAAAATCTATGAAAGCAAATTTCTTCAGAACATTTTAGCATATAGTGATCATTGAAAACGTTAAAAAATAACTATCTTGAGCTCTAGAAAAAAAAGTGATATGGATTCAGATATGACTCCTCCATATCAGGCCAATAGATGATATAAAGTAAATGGTTTATCAACCTAAACCACTTAGATTTTCTACTGCTGGACTATATATGTGTCAGCAAGAAAATCATGGATGTGTATAAAAAGATAGCAGCTCAATGGCACATGGAGAACATGGGAGTTTAGGAGCCCACATGCTCTTTTCAGACTCTAGTTTACTTCTCTTGGTGGAACTAGGAGCTCTTAGTCTCCTGCTGGGACATCATCCCGACACTCACAGCAGTACAGCAGTTTTTATAATTAAGGTGTGTGTGTGGGGGGGGGCTGTAGCTTGCTCACAGAGAATTTGAAACCTAGAAGAGAAGAAAGGAAGAAAAAAGTCATAATTAACAACACAAAAGAGTAGAAATGTATCTCACAGTTCACAGTTTACATGGAATCCTCACCATTTAACTTAATAAAAAAATATTATCTTAGGATAGAGTTCCGCGTAGTACTTTTTATTGATGGATGAGTCTAGGAGAAGGAAAGAAGTCAATATTAACAGTGCGGTTTTGAAATCTCATTCAAGGCAGGTTTCTCACTCCTGCTTTGAAGTGCTAAGGATCAATCAGGGTCATGAGCATGGAGGGCGAGCAGACACTTCACTCAGCTACAGCCACTGGCTTCCTGAATCAGGACCTCAGCATAAAGCCCAAGCTGGTCTTGAATATGAGGTCCTCCTGTCTCTTCTTGAGTGCTGGGACCGCACATTTGTACCACTGTCTTCAACCTCAGAACATCTCTAGAAGCTGGTTTTTGAAAGTGACAAGCAGTTGATTTTAGTTCTAAAGCCCGATTCCTCTAAAATAGATAAATATGATGGAAACATCTTTTAAAATATTTATTTAGACATGCTTATTTTGGGCAGAAGTGTCTGCAGCTTGGTTTTTCTATCACCCATATGGTTACTGATTATGCAAAATGCCTATTTTGAAATAAGAAATGGGGATGTATATGAGAGGAAGAGTATGAGTGAGTTATTGTGAGTATATGTGTTTATGGATGAATGCATGCCAGTGTGTATGTGTGTGTGTGTGTGTGTGTGTGTGTGTGTGTGTGTGTGTGTGTGTGTGTGTGTATTTCTTGAGCAATTACTGTGCATCTGGATAAAGCATCAGAATCCATTTGTGGACTTCTCCATCTGACAGAAATAATATCTCCAAATGTCAAGGAGTTTATATTTTTACAAGCTCCAAGTAATCCCAGTGTCTGGGTAATATTTGAGGTTAATGTAAATATATTTACTCTTTGTCAAGAAGGGCTGGACATGATGGTCCACACCTGTAATCCCTTGGATGGCAGAGGCAAGAAGATTATAGTAAATCTCAGGCTATCCAAGATCACATAGTGAGAGACCCTGTTTTTTTTAGAAAAATGATTTCTTAAAACTCTTCACAACATAAAGTCTGAGCAGGAGCCCCGCTGATGACTCACTGATGTGTGCTTCCTGCTTTTCTTTACTGCCTGCTTCCTTGGTTCTCTGGTCCTAGGCAGTTCATAACCCATTCAGGACACCAATGATAAAGGAAAATTTCAGAAAATACCTGTGAGGGTGATGGGCAGTGTCAAAGAAGGTCTTCGGAATGTGATTTTTAGTTCCAAAAGGAAAGATACAGATAAAAGACTGTGAGCTGATTAGATAAGAAATGCCTCTGCTTCAGTAGAACTAATTTATTCACTTAACAAAATGATGTATCATTACATAAGTTGTACAATTGTGATATTTTAAGTAAATTATTTGAATATCTTTGTCTGATTTTCCTCTAATTCAAGAGTCAGTAGATCATTCAACTAAACTTCACCTGCCTCAAAGTTTGTGTGGAATCTCTGGTTCTCTCCACTCACACCCAGCCTCTCACTGGGGTTTCATGCCTTTGGTTGATGGCATGAGTTTTCACATAGGAAGACACGTTTTTGTTTGTGAAAAGTGAGTGCTCTGCTGACATCTCCCCTATCTGAAGTACTCCCTCCTTAAGGGAAAATAAAGAAGGTCCTAAGACTCAGGAGTCTCAGAGAATGAATGCAGTTTTCGTGACCCAGCATCCTCTCTGAAATGGGCTTTGTGATGATGCAGATACCTCTCAGGTGCCCATGCTCAGGTAAGGAACCCAATGAGTTCAATGACTCACCAAGACAGATCTGGGTGACACTGCTTCTTCAGTCTGTCATTGGTGCCTTGTCTAGGGAGAATAGATACTTGTTCATGTTACCTTGGGAAGAGCCACAGAACAGTATGTGAGAATCTCGGGTGTCTTAGATATTGAAGTCTATTAAGTCAAAAAGAGACTTCCAAAGGCATAGCAAAAATGATGCCACACAGAAAGTGTATTATACTTTGTTCATTAATAAAACCAAATGGGCACAGGACAACATTAGAACATTTACCTGTTGACCCTACAGTTTTCAGAATAAAACTCACTCACTAAAATTAAATAAACTCTATAAAGTAAATCTTAATATTGTGTTGACAAAATTAGAATAATATCATAGCTGTATATGTTATAATAATACATCTTCATTTATTTGTCACTTAGTAAGAGCTTTCTATGTGCCAGGAATTATATGCTAGCAATGCCAAGATTAAATAACACTATTAATTATATAGTTTAGGAATAAAAACAAATGTAAACAAATATTGGCAACAATCTATAACAAGTGCTATCATACAGGATAAAGTATTCCATCCCACACAGAGGATGGAGTGTGTGCAGAGCATGGAGTAAATGAGACATTTCTGGTTTACCTATAAGAATAATTAGGAAGTCACTTACTGGACCTGTGGGGGGAGGAAAAGAGGAATCCAGTGTGATGCGAGTATAGTCACTGTCCTTTCCACCCAGACAAGACTCTAGGAGATATCTCCCTCATCAAACTGCACACAACCACTTACCAGTTTGCATTAGTAACATTTCTCATTGCTGTGACAAAGAATTTTTCAAAACAGAATTTTATCTGTGCCTGGGGGACCAGCCTCCAGTAGTGCGAAATTCAAAGGGAATCCACAGAGTAGGCATATTAGGACATTTTTATCTGAGGGGGTTAGGGAAAAAAAAAACTCTCTTTTGATGGTTTCCTTCTTTATTATTCTATATTCTTCTACAGTATACCTCATTTCTATAGCTTATATACCCCAGCAAAATTTTTTGGGCGGTATATGAATTACAATGTGATTATATTCTATTTTTCAAGTGAATGATCATAGCAAACAGGTAAAAAAAAAAAAGTCATCCCATGAACCCATATTCATTTACATCTAAGTAACTTGCTACAGATTAACAGAATATGAGCAAGCAGAGCGTATTTTTTTCCTCAGCCAATCCATTTGTTGTTGGGTTGCATATCGCAGTTACAAAGAAGGGACCAATAACTTCATGAAAAGGTGAGATCTTATAAGGAATCACAAACTTAAACTTTTACATGAAAAACAATCAGTCAACTCTATTTTAATCTTAAGGAAAATACCCACTCGTCAATTAGGTTTTATGTATCAGGAGATTGAGGGCAAAAATGAGTATAAGGAATTAATTATCACCTTTGGTCATCAACCAATCCAAGCAGGAAAGTCATGGCAGCTACTTATAATTGGGCTTATTTGTTCTTGTTCTCTGACCTTAAAAAGTTCTTCATTCAACTTTGTGCCTTTCTAAAACTTTAGATTGTCTTAATTAGGCAGTACATCTTAAGAGGAAGTTATCATGATAATAATCCTAGTAGAAATGCCTAGTAGAACAAGATGTTTCTAAAAGAGAAACACACGACTACGTTACAGACAGTGGACATCTCCCTACAGCCATCCACACCATATCAGATACAAGAGAAAGATAGCAACACGGGAAGACACAGAAGAAGCAAAGACTTTCTAGAGTCTGTGGTCTTGGGGCTTGCCTATCCCTAATGACAGTTATTCATCAGGGATTCGCCTCCTGGTGAACTGACACCCTGAAGACAACCGTCACTGGTTGTCTTGACAACTGCAGAATTTTTAAAGGGGAAAGTAAAATTTTGTTCCAAGCTTAAGATCATAGTTTGGAAAGACATGAAGGTGGGAATAGCTTGTACCTGCGCAGTAGAATATAAGGCTGCTTGTTCACATCTCACAGACCAGAAAGTAGAGAGAGATGAATGCATAGCATTTGGTAGCTGTCTTCTTTTCTCTTTTGATTCACTCTAAGAACCCAACCCCATGGGTGGTGCCATCCACATTCAGGATAGGTCTCCCCACCTCATTTAACTCTATCTGGAAAAGATAAGAATCAATTGGAAAAGGCCTCAGAATCAATTGCCCAGAATTGTTTGTCATAGGTGATTCTCTACCAAATAAATTGACAATGAAGATTAGCAATCACAATGTGATGCCCAAGAGTCATAAAATGCTTATTAAGCTATATTATGTAGGGGATTGTCTTGTTTCATGGTAAATAATTGTCCTACCCACTGGCTTAATAAAAAGCACTGATTGGCCAAAGGCAGGCAGGAAGTGTGGGTGGGGTTACCAGACTCAGAAAACTCTGAGAACAGGAAGCCCAGAGCAGAATTCCAGAGAGAAGCCCAGAAGAAACAGAGGAGAACTATGATGCTCTAATAAAAGGTACCGAGCCCCATGGCTGAACAAGAGACATGGGTTAGATGAAGGGTAGAGCGCTAGCAAGCTATATGCCTGGGCATGAGGCCAATCAGTTTAAAATTATAGTAAGCCTCTGTGTGTCTCTGTGGGAATGTGGGACTGCAGGTCTGTGGGTCTGCGGGTCTGCGAGTCTGCTAGTCTAGACCTTGAGGTTAGGCCCGAAAGTCCGGGCCAGAAACCTCCTACTACAATATTATAGAGCTACGGTAATAAAAACAACCTGATACTGGCACAAAAGCAGACTTGTGGATCAATGGAATTGAATCAAAATCTGTGACATTAACCCACATACCTATGAACTCGTGATTTTTGACAAAGAGGCCAATAATGGAAAAAAGATAGTATCTTCAACAAATGGTGCTGGCATAACTGGATAGTAGTATGTAGAGGAATGCAAATAGACTCAAACTTATCACCATTCACAAAACTCAAATCCAAGAGGATCAAAGACCTCAGCATAAACCCAGCTACACTGAACTTGATAGAAAAGATAGTGGAAAATACCCTCCAACATATTGGTACAAGTGACCACTTCCTAAATATAACACCAGTACCACAGACACTAAGAACAACAATTAATAAGTGGGGCCTCCTGAAACTGAGAAACTTCTATAAGGCAAAGGACACAGTCAATAAGACAAAATGACAGCCTACAGAATGGGAAAAGATCCTCACCAACCCTACATCTGACAGAGGACTCATCTCTAAAATATATAGAGAACTCAAGAAACTAGAGGCCCCAAACCTAAATAACCCAATTAAAAAATGGGGTTCAGAGCTAAAAAGGGAATTCTCAACAGAAGAATTACAAATGGTCAAAAGGCACTTATAAAACTGCTCAATATCTTTAGCCATCAGAGAAATGCAAATCAAAACAACTTTGAGATACCTTCCACCTGTCAAATGGCTAAGATCAAAAACACAGATGACAGTCTAATCTGGAGAGGATGCTGAACAAGGGGAACACTCCTCCATTGCTGGTGGGAGTGTAAACGTGTACAGCCACTCAGGAATGCAGTACGGCAGTTCCTCAGAAAACTTGGAATCAACCCCCACCCCAGGATCCATCAATACCACTATTGGGCATATACCCAAAGCATGAACACTCACACCCCAAAAGCATTAGCACAAATATGTTCATAGGAGCATTATTCACAATAGCAAGACCTTGAAACCACCTAGATAGCCCTCCACTGAATAATGTGTTAACAAACTGTGGTACATCTACACATTGGAGTTCTACTCACCTGTAGTACGAGGTTTCTGACCCAGACTCTTGGGCCTAACCTCAAAGTCTAGGCCCACAGACCCACAGACCCACTGAGACACACAGATACTTTCATTAGTTTTAGGCTCATCTGCCTAAAGCCCAAGCATATAATTTGCTAGCTCTCTACCCTTTATCTAACCCATGATTCTTCCTATTCAGCCATGCGGCTCGGTACCTTTCTTAGAGCAGCATAGTTGTCCTCTGCTTCTTCCGGCTTCTCTCTGGCATTCTGCTCTGTGCTTCCTGTTCTAGAGTTTTCTTAGTCTAGTAGCCCACACACACACACACATCCTGCCTACCTTTGGCCAATCAGCGCTTTTTATTAAACCAGTGGGTGGGATAATTATTTACAATGAAACAACACAATCTCCTACACTCAGCAGAAAAAAAACATGACATCCTAAAATTTGCAGGCAATGGATACATTTGAAGAATATCCTCCGTAGTAAGGAATCACAAGCCCCAAAAGATAGGCATGGGATGTACACACTCATAAGTGGACCTTAGACAAAAAGCAAAGAATACCCCTGAACAGCTTGGGATCAGAAGGAATTTAGGAAAGACATCCAGAGATTACCCCAGGAAAAGAAAATAGAGATCACCTTAGCAAATTGGGATCATAACAGGTTGCAACCAAGAAGAATTTGGAACAAATCAAAATAAAAGGAGATGATTGAGTCAGAGGAGCAACAAAGAGGGAGAAAAAAGAGAGAGAGATGGACATCTTGATAGAGGAAGCCAATGTGGAATTAGAAAGAGACCAGGTGCTAGGGAAACCTCCAAGAACTCACAAGATGTCCCTGGCTAGGTCTCCAACCAATAGTAGACAGTTGCCTAAACAGGACTTTTCCTACAATCAAATGAACAACCACCCTAAGTATCATCTCAGAACCTACACCCAACAATGAATGGAGGTAGAGGCAGAGATACATGGCTGAGCACTGGGCCAAGCTCCTGAGTCCAGGGACAGAGTCTGTATGAGCAATGAGGTAGGGAATATATGCAGAAGTCCCACAGTGATGGCTGACTGGAGCTCTGGGGAGCTCACTGAATCAAGAACAGCCACTGGGGAACCATTCGGAAAAGGAGCTAGGTCCTCCAAAGGTAGGCAGCTGTTGATTGGCCTGGGCAATATGTGGAGCCTCAAGGAGTGGGATCAGATTGTGTTCCTGTTGATGGGCTGGCACCTTGGACCCCATTCCCTGCAGAGGAACACCCAACACAAGTCTTGATATTTGTATGAGGAAATCTGACTTTCCTGGAGTGGATGTGCCATGCTGAGCTGACCCACCTTGGGACTTCTTGCCCTTTTTGGGAAGGGGATTTGGAGATGGGGAGTGGGGGGGGAGCGCTGAAGGCTGACTGGGAGGGACTGGGAGGAGGGAAGGGAGGGGAGGAAGAGAAACTTTATATTTGTGTGTATATGTGTGTGTGTGTGTGTGTGTGTGTGTGTGTGTGTGTGTGTGTGTGTGTGTGTGAAACCCCAAAATAATAATAAATAAATAAACATTAGGAATTTTTTTAAAAGAATGTCGAAATTCAGGTTACACCCATGATCTTAGTTGGTGGGGTAAATTCAAAGCCGCGCCTCCTGTCTAACATAATTTTACCTCATCAATAAAATGAAACTATGTCATTGAAAGAAAGAGGAAAAAAGAAATACTTTTTTTAATTTCAATGTTATAAGCATAGAAACTGTTAATTTAAGCATCCAAAGATTATGTGACCAAGTAATAATAATAATGATGATGATAATAATGGCTAACATTTATTAACTGTTTCTACCAGTCAGGTACTATGTTCTTTACATGATTCAATTCTTGCCATCATTATTATGAGGCTAATGTTAGTGTTATTTCCATTTGGCATCTAAGTCAAGTATAACATAATAGATTTCTATGGCTCTCTAAAGTATGTAAAGTTTTTATGTGAATGTGAAGCAATACCAGATTTCCAGACACATGCTCTTAATCATTCTACACAGTCTTCAAGAGTAAACAGACATTTTTTTTTGATTCTAGAGACATGTTTCGATCTTACTGACACAATTGATTTTACTGCACTTCCTGTTACTTGTCCCAGCTAAGCTTTGTCTAAATGTATCCAAGGTATTTTGTAAATATTTAAATTTAAGTGTAAAAATTTGTAAATTGGTACTATAATGTGTGTTTCTCTCTCCCTATACCTATCTCTCTCTCTTTTCTCTCTCTCAATATGTGTATGCAAATAGACAGACAGAAAGACAGACAGACAGACAGACAGACAGACAGATAGATAGATAGATAGATAGATAGATAGATAGATAGATAGATATCCCAGAAGCTAACAGTTGACAATAAACCCTTTGCTAGTGGTGGATTTAATGTCCAGCGTCCACTGCCTTGCTGGGATTTGGTCTGACATAGGTCTGCATAGGTTTGTATATGACGATGTCACAACCAGTGTGAGTTTGGATGTGTAACTGCCCTGCTGTGTCCCTGGTAGTACCCCATCAACTCTGGCTCTTACATTTTTTTAAGCCCTTCTTCCACAAGGATTTTTAATCTTGGGAAGGGGAAGTATGGGATACTTGATCCATTTAGGGAAGTGTTTTACTCTTAGCATCTTGGCTGATTGAGCATCTTTGTGTGAACCATTGTATCCTGCAAGAAAAATAGCGTAATTTTGGTACTTTTACCATGTATATTTGTGTATATATATATTCAAACCTATAATTTTCTTATATAAATATTTATGTCTAAAAGTACATCTTTAGTTGATACTGCAAGTTCCAGAGTTTAGAAGCCTTATTATCATTCAATCAAAATGTTTAAAACCCTTCTTGCTATGTCTTCTTTAGCCCAAAGATAACACAGAAGCAGGTTCATTAAACCTTAAGCATCTGAAACTATTCCCTACTTTTTCTTGTCTCAATTTTAGTTAAGTACACTAAGACTAGGACCTATGCCCCAAATAATTTCAAACCTTTGGCAGGTTAACATTTTCTTCATGGATCATTAGATATTCAGTTGAATAAATAGTCTCTCTGTGTTTAAAAACAATGTGGGCTTTGTGGATCTTGATACAATATAGAAAAGTATATGTACATCAAAGTTTGATGACACTATAATTTGTTCAGATTTTTAAATATCATAGATAAGAAATGTGTTTAAAAAAACAACAACAGCATGGTTCAGGAATTACTCTATTCCACATAGTTTTGTCATTTTAACTGATTTTTTGAAGACTGCTTTCCTCCGATTTCAAATAGATTTCATAGAGTCACCATTACTGCACGTACATCTGTTAATGACCATCTGTCTTGGTCTTTGAAGGATATCTTTATCATTGCTGATGGCAGAAACACAATGTGATGACCATTTTTCTTTTAGCCATCCAGTCTACTCCATTCCACTCATGCTATTCCAATGCAGTCATCCTAAACATTCCACCTGCAAAGTTGCTCTTTGACATTATGCTTCCAATCTTCTATTTATTTAGCCGCCCCCCCCTGAATTTTCTGAAAGTCTTATATTTGTGTCTTGGTGTCTTTCATCATATGTTTGAAAGTCTTACCTGATACACTGTCAGATATTAGAGTCCTATCCGTTTCTTTCTCTATTTCACAACTTCTGGACCTTTCTCTCTTTACCCAGTCTGGGACCATACCCCGTATTTAGAGACAGTCTTTCTCCTAAGTTAAACATGTTAAATATCTCTAAACCTCCCCCCAAATATGCAATAGAATGTCTCTAAATCCGTGAGGTTAACATGGAAGACTGACCATCACATAATCCTCCTGCCTCAACCTCTGGTGTAGTTTCAATTACAACCATATTTTACCCTTGCTTTATAATTTCTTGTACGGGATTTTTTAAGTTTGTGTTCTAAAGGTGTCATCAGTAAAGTAAAAACTAACCCATAGATCAGAAATTAGCCGATAAATAATAAGTAACCAACTGTATAGATAGCTAAGTCACAATAATCAAAATAGCTCCACTCAAAAGCAAATGGTATAAAAGGAAATTTGTCTAAAGAAGATATAGGAAAAAGAACATCCGTTGTACAAAAACCCACTCAGCCTCACCAATTCTCAGAGAAGTATAAATTGGAGCTGCAGTGAGGACTCACTTAGCACCGCGAGATGGGTTACTGCTGTAAAAAAGGAGCAGAAAAACAAATTTAGGGAAGTATATGGAGAAAGAATGCTTATGCATTGTTGAGAACGTAAAATTAAATGGCCGTTGTGAAAGCTGTGGAGCCATCTTAAAAAGTTATAAATATAATAATCTTATGCAATTTAGAGCAATGTTTTAAAAAGATGTCTTCTACAATCAATGTGCAATCATTTGCAATGGCTATAATTTAGAGGCAGTCATTTGAACATTATCAAGAGAGTGGATAGGGCAAAGTTAGTATAGCCATAAAAAGAATATTATTTTTTTTTTGCAAGGAAGGAAATTATGTTATATCCCACAACACAGATGAGCACCATTGAGAACATAAAGCTAAGTGAAATAAGCCAATCACAAAAAGAGAAATGAACTCTGTATGCTTCCACTCACATAGAGTAATCAAAGTTATGAATGTAAGTGAGTACTACAACTGGGTGGGTGGGGGCGGCGGAGAGAGGTATCCTGACTGTTGGGGAAGCCAGGCTGCACATAAAGCTGATAGAATAGCTCTGGCAACTGGAACTGCAATGAGACAGCTCATCTCTGGAGGGAAAGGTATCCTGGCTGTTCCGGAAGTCAGGCTATACCTGGAGCTGGGGTGCAGTGGGGCATGGTCTCCGCACGGGACATAGCAATATTCCTTTCCTGGAGAGCCTCTTCAACTGAGTTTTGCTCCCCCCACCCTTAAAGGGGCTTTCCTGCAGAGCTCTGTTTCTTCTCTCCATCCCAAGATGTCAATTTTGCTTTACTCTGTCAAAAGAGGAAACCTTTGCAGAAATGTAGCAATCTCTTCTGACTCCACAAACAGTTGTTACTTTTTGTGCTCTGCTTTGCTCAGTACCTTAAGGGATATCTTCTATTCTCCTGTTCTGCTATGGCTTGCTCACCCCCCACCTCTCCCAACCCCCGCACCATTCTCAAAGGAAAAGTCTCTGCAAGTTTTTTTTCCTGCTCAGTCCTCAAAGGGATGTCTCAGCAATGGTCTTCTCTGCACAGGTGAATGAAGATCTTCATCCAAGAGTCTTTTAAGAAAGCGATTTATTTGGGAAAGAGGAGTCCCAAAGGGTGACTCTCTCTACCAGGATGGGAAAGAACAGCCCACAAATGAACAGGCAGAAGGGTTTATACAGGGTCTCTTAGAGGCGGAGTTTCTCCAGATATACTCAAGGATTGGTTAGTTATTTGTGCCCAGGGATTGGTTAGTTTTGTTGGACAGGAGCAGAGATTATTCTGATTTCAGGCCAAACTATGTTTCTTTCACTGGCTTTTTTCTTTTAATAGCCATTTGACTCTACGTCTAAGGCCAGGGCATATTTCTTTTCTTTCACTGGCTCCAATTCTAGGGACAATGCATTCTTTTTTCTTTTGGGGGGTACGGGGGGGAGGCACATTGGTTTCAGAGTCAGGGCATGTTTCTTTGGTTCTAAGATCAGGGACAAAGTGTTTCTTTTGCTAGCCCTGGTTTCAGGGCCAGAGTGGATTTCTTTGGCTAGTCCCTTTTCCCTAAAATGAAGGCAAAGTAAAATGTCTGTGGCCGAGAGAGACTTTTAAAAGTAAAATTGTTGTTTAATGAGCATAAGAGAGCCCCAGTTTATTGTTTCTCTGTGTGTGAATGAGGGTGATAAGTGTGTGTGTGTGTGTGTGTGTGTGTGTGTGTGTGTGTGTGTGTGTTCATTCTTGCCTTTATATCTTGTCTTGTGCATTTATATATTTATTGGAGTGTTTATACTGGTCTTCAATGTATCTTAATACTATTCATCCCTCGCTACCACATCCCAACTCCCCACAGGAAATTTCCCCCCCACTGAATAGCTTACATTGTCTTGGAAAATCCTATGCAAGTTTCTAGGGGAGAGAAGACATCAATGGTCCCATCTAGTGTTGGACTGTATGCTCTATTACCAACCTGAAAGTCAGGATATGCCCAGTGGTACAATAGTGACATTTTATCTGAAAAACAAACCTCTGCCTTGATTGTATATAAGACTGGATACACAAGAATAAATTCATGCCTGTTACTGTAAACATGATCAAAATTTATGACTAGGGAAGTCATAGGCCTTTAGGGAAGAGCCTGTTGATAATGGCTAAATGGTCATATTGTCAAGCTGCCTTATCATGTTTAAACCCATAGATTTGTGCTACCATCTACCTTGTGTATAGTGGTGAGTTCGCATCACAGACACATTGCTGATCAAAGCGCTGAGAATAATAACTATGGGTGCTCAGTCATAGATGGGGTGTCAGTATCAAATCTTTGCCAAACGATTCCTCATCAGGCTCGGAGAACATTCTGGAAGAGGGATGGGAAACACTGAAAGAGGAGAAGGATACTATGGACCCAACACAGTTGCTGCGTATATGTGCTTCACAGCTCTTGTGATAATGGTCTATGCAAAATCTTGCCAAAAGAGGAGCTGTTAAGCCACAGGCTTAGGAGCTATTGGTAATTGATAGCATCTTGGTGAGTGAGACATTTTACTTTGGGAGTGTGATTACAGATAGGTTTGCTATGTACCAATGGATTACCTCCAAACTTATTCATGTATGGACAACACTGCTTGGACTCAATGGGTTAAACAATAAATAAATAATGTTAGCAATGTCTGGAGTCTGAATTAGCTCTTTTCCCTTGTCTATGAATGTTACTCTGACTGCAACTGATCTCAAACATATCACATTTAAGTCAATAGATGTTGGTAATTTTTTTTTCTTTCATGAGTGTACTCAGAAGTTTTTCTGTCCCTCCTGAGGTCCTACAACCACTTATAAAATAATTGACTTGGAGTCTTAATTTAATAGTGACTGCTAGGCCAGTAGTTAGGGCGTTTTACTGACTAGCTCTTATACTTAAAATAACCCATAATTATTCTCTATGTTTAGCTCAGGGTTTGATACCCTTTCTCAGTGTAGCATTCTCATCTTGCTTCCTCTCCATCCAACTGGCTACTCCTGATCTGCCTTTACTCTTCCCGGAATTCTCCTGCTCTGACTGCCCCTCCTTCCTGCCTGGCTACTGACCAATCAGTGTTTTATTAAACCAACATGAGCAACAAATCTTTACAGTATACAAGAGCAATATCCCACAGCACATGGGTGTGTGCATGTTCATGCATGTGTGGGGGAACATGTGTGTAAGCACTTATATGTTGGTGTATGTATAGGCACGTATATAGCAGGAGGACAACCTTAAGCTTCATTTCTGATATACCATAAACCGTTTGTTGATATAGAATCTCTCACTGGCCTGAAGATCACTAAGTAGGTCTTTCTCTAGCCCATCCTAATGCCTCGGGGATTACAAGTTTATACCCTACAATTCATCATTGTTTGTTTGCTTGCTTTGTTCTGTACTTGCCAAGTGGGTTCTGGAATTGACCTTGGGTCCTCAGCTTGCAAGGCAAGCACTTTATCCACTGAACTGTCTCCTCAGTCACTAGACATTTATATTTTTATATTCTATGCTTTTAATTTAAACACATGAAGTCTCTGTACATAGAATTTTTCTCCCTGGTTGTTATTTGTGATGTATTTTTTTTCTGAAGCAATTCACAAAGAAATATGTAACCATTTATTTCCAATAAATTTATTTTAATGAATTATTTAAGTCTTGCCATTAAGTTAAAGTTTGTGGGTATTTGTATGTATTCCTATATCATATATAATCTATAAGGAATCTCTATGAAAATAGATCATTTCTACTTAATGGGGAACCACCTATAAAGGACAAATGCAATATTGCTGTCCCTACCAGAGCTAGGAAGCTGGGAAGAGGATCACTTTACCAATGAGTAGCCTAATGGAGAGAGAGAGAGAGAGAGAGAGAGAGAGAGAGAGAGAGAGAGAGAGAGAAATTTTATAAAACTCTAGAATCTGGACTTCAAGGGTTTTGAGCTAATAAGCAAACATACTTATAGTGTTGATTTAACCTGACCCACAGAATCAGAGAAGGAGACATATAGCTTACTTTTTCCTCTGACAATTCTCTGGATTAGAAATCTCTCAAGTCCACAGAGAATGCTTAACCACCACTCACAACACTGTTGTACAGGGCGACTGTGCACTTGCTTTGCAGATAACTGACTGAATAAGTCATTACTGGGATATAAATTACTGATGCAATGAAAAAGCAAAGTATTGCTTTCCAGCTTGCAAAGCTACAACACCTCTTCTACTAATTCTATAGTTAGAGCTAGTTTCTGGGTAAGCCAGCTCATCATCTACTGGTTAGTGTCACTATAGCTAATTATTAAAAATGGATCCAACTGAATGATATTTATTTCCTACAGAGGGCCAAGAAGTTATAAAACTTCTCATCTCTCCTCTGCTGTTACTTTTCCAACATTGCATCTTATTTTCTGTTAAAAGTGGCTTCGGTCAAATGAACTCTTCAGTGATTCATAAGGACCATACTGATGTGCCATGTCTTTCTGCATGCTGTGAATATGCTTTATTACTATTTGTTAACAACAAAGCTATTTTGGCCTGTGGCAAGGCAGGGAATCCAAGCAGAGATTAAAGGGGAAGAAAGGCAGAGACAGGGAGATGCTATAAGCTGCTGCCCAGAAAGCAAGATGGGATGGAACACAGGTAAAGCCACAAGCCATGTGGCAAGGCAATTAATAGAAATTGGGTAAGTTGTTATAAGAGCTAGTTGGTAATGATCCTGAGCCATAGGCCGAATAGTTTGTAATTAATATAAGACTCTGAGTAATTATTTTATAAGCAGCTTCAGGACTTTGGGTTGGAAAGCTTTGCCCGGACTAAGAGGCCTGGACAGGACAGAAAAACTTCAAGCTATAATATACCTGTCCCAGAACAGAAAGACCATACCTTGCACAGAGCAGGAGCCACAGAGAACAGATCCTCCCAGTGCATGACCCTCCATCCAAGTCTTCTTAGCTGTCCTTGAGTCTTGTCTGGTTCCTTGTGGTCACTGATTTTCCTTCCAAGATGCCGAATCAGCCCAGGTCAGCGGCACTCAACATGTGATTCTCCATCCAGCCTGCAATAAAACAAATAGGAAACTTGTCAGTAGACGTCTGATGCTTACTTTATCAGCTGCCATTGAGGGATCAGGTTTGAATGGGAAAAAAAAAAAAAAGAGTAAGCCACACGAAAATCTTGAGACAAGAATAGGGTAGCAGGATTAATTAATAAGAAAACTGTTCGGTGGGCAATCAAATTCCCACGGAGAGCGGCAGGTAGCAGAAATTCTGGTAGTGAACAGTGAAACCATTTATTGACCTGCATGAAATCAAAAGCACAGAAAATATTTTTAAAGAGTAGATCTATGATTCTGGGGAGATAACTCAGCAAAATGCTTGTCCTAGTCCTACAAACATTTTAACCTGCTTCCAGTCTCCAGCAGCCACAGGAAAAGCATGCTGTGGGCTCACACTACTGAAAGCACATAGCTAAGGAGGTGGAAACAGAGAGGTCTTCAGCATCAGGGAGCCTGGTGTCCCAGTGAGAGACTTTATCTGTAGACCTAGGTGGGAGGCCAATGAGGAACACTACCAGAGGCTGACCTCTAGTCATCACATTCAGCAGCTTACACACACACACACACACACACACACACACACACACACACACACACACACACACACACACCGACCCACACCTGCACAAACCACTACATCCTAACATATAAACACAAAGATTATTCATGCAAGATGGTCTTAGAAGCTTGGGTTGCGCTACTAAGAGTGGGCTGGGAAAGTTTTGTGAACACAGTTGGCAAGACTTCCTGACGTGGCGAGGGAGTCCTTATTTCTACATCGTGACAGCATGCATGAGGGCTACGTCCTGGTGGTGGATCACAACCTGGATAACATCCCAGTGTAAACTGCTTTGTGGGAGACTACAGAGAACATTCTTCTATCCAGCAGAGCAGAAATGACTTGCCCTATGTACAGCACTGGTGTCCAAAAGAAAAGCCACAGAGGGACATCTAGTGGCAGTGGAAAGTTAGCAGTTTGCTCCAAAAGAGTTCAGGAATTCTGCACTGCTCACTGCCTGAGTGCTTAAGATACATTTCTTGAGCATTGCCACATTGTGTCCCAGAACATTAGTCACTGCATTTGAAGGCTGGCAAGCACTAGAGGAAAACAGAGCCATCTTCCCGGCCAAGGAAGCCATACCATCCAAGCCACTGTATAGCCAAACAAGGCCGAGTTTGGGCAGAAAGCAGAACTTCCAGAAATGTGTGCTGAGAAAAATGTCCTTGCTATATACACAGATATTTTTATATTATTTCTAGTAAGCTGCATGCAGACATGGCACCTGTGAGCTACAAAGCTCCAAACGACACTGAATATTTTAAAGGCAACCCTCCACAAATCCTGACCTACCAATCAGCCTCCTCAGAGCTCTTCAGAAGAATGATTGTGAACCGTGCAGCTGTAATCAAGGCCAAACGGAAGTGGTCACACAGCATGTGGAAGGCCTCTCCTGGATTTTGCTGGTCTTATGGAAGCTGCTTTAAATCCAGTTTTAGCTGCCACAGCTTGACTTTCACAGAAAGACAGATGGAAAATAAATGAAGTCTAAATTATTACCTATTAAAAAATCATAATAGTTGTTGTTTAAGAATAATAGTGAGCCAGGTGATGCTGATGGATGCCTTTAATCCAAGGACTTGAGAGCCAGAAGCAGGTGGATCTCTGTTGAGTACGAGGCCAGCCTGGTTGACAGAGTGAGCTCCAGGACAGCCAAGACTGTTATATGGAGAAAACTTGGCTTGAAAAGATAATAACAATAATGAAATGATGTTTTTTGCATCTACGAATCACAAGATCGAACAATATATATTACAATTTTATTACATTGTATTTTTCTGTGGGCGGTGGGGTGGGGGGGCTAGGGGGTGGGGCATGACGGGATCACAGGATCGTGTGGAGGTCAGAGAAGAGGACACTTGTATGAGTCAGTTCTCTCCTCTCTAGCACGTGGGTCCCAGAGATAGAATTAATGCCATTGGCTTTACCTGCTGAGCCATTTCCGAGGCCCTCATGAAGAGATTGTGAAGACATTTCGAGGCCCTCATGAAGAGATTGTGAAGACATTTCTATCTATGATCTCAACTCTTCCCTCAAGTACTCCAACACTCGCTCCACTTTAATTACGTAAGACAATTCTTCGTTTTACCCATTCATGCTGATTGAATTGCTCCTTATCATTGTCACTCATTGTTTTTTTTAGTCTTATTGCACTGAATACTACATTTTTTTTTCTCGTTAGAAGTTCTCCTCAAGATGAACTGGAATACAAGAAAAGGCTGTTTCTGGAGAGGTGTGCCTCAAGTCCTCATGTTCAGTTTGTCATCTGGCGTCTGCTTCTCAATCCTCTGGGCACTGCCGCTATTGAACCTAACTTCATTCTAGCAAGCCCAGGGCTGGAGAACCCATGGTCTATTTTCGTAGTATATTTAGTTCTGACCTATCTTCTCCTCTCTCAACTCCTTCCTTCTCTCACGTCTAACTGTATTGTCCATCTCCACCTACAATCTCTCTTGAACTTCCATCAACTCCTTAAGAAATGCAAATGACTGAGGAAACCTTTGCTTGCTCTCTGACACTGGCTGTCTCTGAACCCCTCAAAGGTTATTCCTGGTGTCCAGAGGATTGTCTGTGGGGGAAACCAAAAAGGAAATACTCGTGATTTTTGGACCCTCCTCTTCCAAACCACCTCTGGGTTGTTACTATGCTCTGGCCATATTCATATTGAATTTGGGTTCTGTATTAGTGACTTTTCTCCTTTCTGTAATAAACACAAACAAAAGATAATTAAGGAAGACATGGCTTATTAGGGTGCCTGATTTAAGGGGCACATGGTCCACCATGGCAGGAGGGTGTGGCGTTCGAAGCCTGAGACAGCTGGGGTGGCATTCGAAGCCTGAGACAGCTGGTAACATTGTAGATGCAGTCAGGAAGCAGACAAAGAAATAAAGATGCTGATGCTCAATTCATTTTTTATAATTTAATTGGGTTGAGGACTTACCCTAAATGATGGTGCCACCCACATTCATAGTGGGTCTTCCTCCTCAGTTGAGACTTTCTGGAAACTCCCTCCTAAACTTACCCATGGGTATTTTTCCATGGTGTCTAAGTGCAGTTGGCAATCAAAATTAACGCAGATGGACTTTGTGAAATGGAGCACTTCAGAATGCACTGTGAGAAGTCAGGCAAATGCTGCAGAAATATTCACTTGCAATACATTGTATAAAGGATAAATATTTATTAAGAGGTTATATAAACACTCACTGATGCAAATTGAACCTTAAGACAATTCTTGGAGAGTGGAAGTGTTCCACGATGGATGATTCAATCCACTCGCTGGGGAATGCAGTAATAAACAAGAAGGAAGGTCAGTGCTCCCCAGGTCTCAATCGATGCTGGCCACACCCTGTGAGGGTCTTGACTCATAGAAGCTACTAAAGTTTCCCTAAATTTGCCTGAATCCCACTACATCTCCCCTTTTTGTCTAACTAAGAAAGTTTTAAACCAGGTATAAGACTATATACAATAGAAATCATTATAACGTAATGTCTAGGGGGGAGAGAGAGGCAATAACATAAGCAGGGTCAACTACAACTGACAAACAGAAAATATAAGATATTTCTTAAATATCTAGAACGTTGGTAAGTGGCAATGTACAGGGAATACTTCAAGGCTGTTTATCTTGAATAATAAAAAACTGATACCTGAATGCTCTTTGCTAAGATATGAAATGGTAGTAACCTTAACTATCTAGTCAACAACCCCATCAAGCCCGAGAAGGAAAATATATTACCTGAAAATTGAAAGCACAAGATAATACCTTACAAGATTTGGGACAGTGACAGTCAGCGACCAGGACAGTCGCCCATGGCTTTTCTGCAAAGTTGGAGCATCCACCTTTTTGGCTACAAGCCTATGATACATGACAGATCTCTTCAAAAGCAGGGTATTTTAGAAAAACTGTCTTATCCTGTCAAGGCAGGTTTTGGCAGTCTCTATCCTTCATCCTGCTTATCTGGATTGAACAGCATGCTTACTGCCAGCAGTCGAGGTTAGGGTGGTTCTTTGCCCAACAGGCCATTGCCGGCCAAGGAACTCAAACTCCTTGTGGAGTGTCCTCGATGCCCAACACCATCTTGGGAAAGGAACAGTGATGCAAGGAGGTGTCGGGTCTCTTATGACCAAATTCTGAGTAACAAAACATTAAATGCCATATTCTCTAGGTCCTGAAAGTGGTTGAAGACTCCTGTCTATATGATATATTTCTATCATATATCTGAGAAACCTAAATAATATGACTATTACATGACAACTTAGGTAACTATGATCTGCATTCTTATCATCCTAAAGACTGAAGTTTACATTATAAAAATGGGCAATCTACAAATTGGTGTACAGTTTCTGAATAATGACTTCAAGTATAACAATCATATAAACATTAACCAAAAGTACATGTATAGTGCAAAATGACAACAGTATCCTAAATATATATCATTATACGAAATGATAATACTAAAAGACATCCCATATCAGTAATTGCCATATTTTGCACATGCCTCTACCTCTGTTTAAAATATTTTGCACATTATTGAATATTAAGCATATTATTGTCATTCCCACTATGCGATTTCTACCTGTTTAATTATACTAGTCATAATATATATTACTCATAATATGTATATGATGTTTTGTATACCTCTGTTTAAATATTTTGTATATGATATATATCTTTATTAATTTTTTGGTACACATATTTTTTTCTATTGTGGAAACAAAAGAAAAACCCCTTTCTCACCAAAGCACATAGCTAGGCTTCCATTCTGAGGTCAACACATCCTTGAAGTAGATAGGTTGGTTTATCACCGAAGTTTTTCCTCTTACCCAATGTCTCTTTGCAGCTGTTGTTCTTTTCTCATCAGCATTAAGGAAATTCAAGGTTATTAAAGAATTATGCAAGCTCTCCCTGGGTTTCTTTCATTTATCCTTTCTGTTTATGAAGCACCTCTTTTAAGGTACAATGAGATCTTTCACAACTACTTGTCCTGTAGGATTGTGCAGGATCCCTGTAATTTGCTTTATATTAGAATATCCAAAAACCTGCTTCATTTTCTGAGAAACAGATGCTGCAGCATTGTCAGTCTTAATCTGAGGAGAAATTCTCATTGTGGCCATGACTTCCAAAAGGTGTGTAATTACAGCAACAGCCTTTGAAGAACTCAGGGCAGTTGACCATTATATTCCTGAATAAGTGTCAATGGTATGATGTACATATTTCATCTTTCCAAATTCTGCAAAGTGAAACACATCCATCTGCCAGATCTCATTCCTTTGCATATCTTTATGATTATTTCCATCAGATAAAGATGGTTGGTTATAGAAGGAGAAAGTAGGACAATTCTGTAGAATTTCCTTCACTTGATGTCAAGTGATGGGAAAATTCTTTGCTAGTAACATGATGTCTCTTATGAACTTCTGAGACCTGAAGCACATTTTCTATTAATAACCTATCAATTTCATCATACTTTGTGCTAGGGGACCTGACAGACCTGTGTGGGATCTTATATGTTATAATATATATATGATGAATTCTATTACTAATGATATCCTGTAGGTGTATAAACCATGAGGTTAATTCTGTATCATCAGGAATGAAATCAGAAGTGCCAATATGTAGAACACCTTTTTTTGCATACCGAGAGTCAGTTATTATGTTGAGAAGTTCTGTAAACTTTAATTCCATAATAATAGCATATAAGTCTGACTTCTGATCAGAATTATAAGGGCTCTAAGCCACTTTACTTAAATTTTCTGATTTGTAACCTGCTTTTTCTGATTTGTTTGTATCAGTATAAAATGTAGGAGCTTCAGAAATAGGTTTTCCCATACAACACAAGGGAGAATCAAGTTAGTTCCTTTTATAAAGTGTATTCTTTTGCTTTGGGGATATTTATTATTAGTATCTCTCAAAAAAAAAAAAAAAAAACTACCGTAGACTCTTTGCCAAAGTTCACTGTCTGCCCATAATCGATAAATTTCATCTGCGGGGTCCTTTCCAGTCAATTGATGAAGTTTTAATTTTCCTTTAAAAATCAAATCAGAAATCTTTTCTACGTACGTTTTCAACTCTTTACTCAGCTTCTATGGCAGAAATGTCCATTCTAATATAATATATTCTCTTTGCATTATGACTTCTGTAGGAGAATGCTTAGAGGGTAAAATAACCAGAATGCAATCAAAGTCTGGATCCATTTGATTCAGCTGGGCTTCTTGCAATTTCTTTCCTACTAAAGCTAATTCTCTCTCGGCTTCATCAGAAAATTCTCTGGGACTATTTAAGTCCTTATCACCATCTAAGGTTTTGAATAAATTAACTAGTTAATGTTTTTTTTTTTTTAATTTCAATAATGGGCCATATATGATAAATATCTCCTAGCAGTTTTTGGAAATCATTAAGAGTTCTCAATCTATCTCTCCCAAGTTGCACCTTCTGGGGTCTAATTTTCTGTAGACCTATTTTATATTCTAAATAATTAATAGAATCTTCTCTTTGTATTGGGGGGGGCAATTTGTAGTACCCAATCAGGCAAAATTTTTTTTATTTCTTCAAACATTCTTTCTAATGTATCCATCTTTGTGTCTGCCAATAAGATATTGTCCATATAATGGTAAACAATAGATTGTGGGAATCATTTACCTTTTACTTCTAATGGCTGTTGTACAAAATATTGACATAAGGTGGGACTATTCCACATTCCTTGTGGAAGAACTCTCCATTGGTACCTCTTTACTGGATGTGAATTACTAAATGTGGGCACTTTGAGGGTGAATTTTTCTTTGTCCTGTTCTTGTAGAAATATGAAAAAAGAACAATCCTTCAAATCAATAACTATAATAGGCCAACTCTTAGGTAACAAGGAAAATAAGGGAATACCAGATTTTAAAAAGTCCATTGGTTGAATCACCTTATTTATTGCTCTTAGATCTGTCACCATTCTCTATTTTTCAGATTTCTTTTTAACGACAAATACAGGAGAATTCCATGATCTGGTTAATCCTTCAATATGCTAAGCTTGTAACTGTTCCTCTACCAGCTGTTCCAAAGCCTGCAGTTTCTCTTTTTGTTAAGGGCCATTGATGAACCCAACAGGCTTTTCTGTCAACCATTTTAAAGGTAGCACTGTGAATGTCTTTATGGGCTCAGCAGCTATTAAACTATGTTTTGAACAATCTGAATGCCTGGGGACTGTTTTTTATAGTACATTAAAATACTTTTTATAGAAACATAATTGAGTCTCTGGTTCGTGTTTGAGCCTGGAGGAATTTTAATGTGGGTGTTCCATTGTTGTAGAAGATCACGACCCCATAGATTCACCTTTATACTAGCCATATATGGCTTCAACCTTCCTCTCTGTCCTTCCAGTCCTATGTATTCAAGCCATATTACACTTTGTTTCACCTGAGCTATTGTTCCAGTACCTAAAAATTGAACTTCTACCTCCTTTAGAGGACATCTTGGATGCCACAAATGTGGGATTATAGATTCTGTCTCACATTAGAGAGGCCCACTTGATAACTTAAAGACTTGTGTTCCCTTTGAGTTCCAGCGACCTGTAGTAGTTGGTTTCTTTGGTCCCAGGCGGCCAGAGGTCCGATACCCACAGACCTGCCAAGCCAGACCGCTTAGCCACCCGCCGCCACCTCTGCTACTCAGGCCCCCAGAAATGACTCAGACACTTATATTAACTTCATGCTGTTTGGCCTATGGCTCAGGCACATTGCTAGCTAGCTCTTACATCTTAAATCAACCCATTTCTATTAAGCCATCTGCCACGTGGCCTTAGCTCACCTGTGTTCCTTACATGTTGCTCCTTGGGCGGCTGGCTCGATCTGCCTCTGACTCCACCCCTTCCTTTCCTACCTATTCTGATTCCTCCTCCTACTTCTTCTATGGTGCCTGTCATGGCCCAAAACAGCTTATTTAAAGATTGAGATTCACAGCATACAGAAGGGCATTCCCACATCAGCAACCAGAAACAGAAATTTCATTGTTAACAGGGTTAGCTTTGCCTATGCTTTGAGGAATAATCCACCGTATGCTTTGTTCTTATCTTCTGACCTCCTGAAACTCTTGATACTACTTGGTTTAAGGAAGCCTGACTCTAGCTCACCTCCCTTCCTCCTGGTCTTTTCTCTTAAGAGGTACTGATGTGGGAATGTCTTTCTATTTGCTGTGAATAAAGAACTGTTTTGTCCATGGCTGGCACCATAGAAAAAGTAGCCAAGGAAATAAGAGCATAGATAGGAGAAGGGCACAGTCAGAGGGAGAAAAGTGTTCTGGATCTGAAGAAGCAACACGTAATGAAACAGGTAAACCACGGACCACATGGCAAGGTAGATTAATGAAAATGGGTTGAGTTAAAATGAAGAGCTATCTAGCAATGTGCCTAAGCCATAGGCCTAACTACATGAAATTAATACAAGTATCTGAGTCAATTGGGGGGGGGGACTAAGTAGCAGTGGGCAGCTAGACACTCTGAGAAGGCAAGTCTGTGGATCTGGACCTCTGGCAGGGGGACAGAAGCTTCCCTGTTACAATGTACTATTGTACTACAACCTGGATCAGTTTCATCTGCAAATCTCCTGGTTCTCTATAACATCACATATATAGATCCTAAGAATCAGAATCGGGTGGACGGCACTTTGTACACAATTACCTGCAGTCACAGCTCACTCTGAGAACTCTCCATCTACTTACAAAAGCCAGATGTTCCAGGGGACCCTGGGAACTTCTTAGAGCCCCCTCTTTGTCCACAGAGACTGGAGGTCAAAGCTAAGTGTCCTTTTCCATCACTCCCACTTTGTGAGACAATGTATCTTCCTGCAGCTGGAGCTGGCAGATTTGGCTAGAACAGTTGGTAAGGAAACCCCAGATAACTACTTGTCTCTGCAACCCCAGTGCTGGGATAATAGGTGCACTACTCTACCCAGTGGTTTTAGGTCAGTTCTGGGGGCTCAAAGTCAGGTTCTTCCATTCCAGTAGCAAGTAATTTGCCAACTGAACCCTCCTGCGTTTTATAAATAAGTAGTTTGCCTATGCTATGTCCTATTTCTGAATTTTTTTATTCTCCTTT
Organism: Phyllotis vaccarum; assembly: GCA_033318265.1. NCBI lineage: Eukaryota > Metazoa > Chordata > Mammalia > Rodentia > Cricetidae > Phyllotis > Phyllotis vaccarum. The sequence continues at coordinate 79,227,928 of JARWLC010000011.1, forward strand.
TCCTTCGATCTGTTAGAGCCTTAAGGCATAACATTAACAATAAAAAGATAAACAAATGATAAATATCTAGAGTAGTTCAAGAGAACCATTGTATTATTGTGTGAATATATTTCAAAGGTATGATTTCTGTTATTCATGCAGAAGCACACAGAATATTATATGTTACAGTATCCACCCCATATGACCTCTACAAACATTGAGAGAGAAAGAATGGGGACTTGTAAAAATGTAAAAATCAAAATCACCAACTGAACACAACTCAAGGTTACATGAAACTCTTCTCTACAGGATACAAAATGCTTTATAAATATTAGTTCAGCAGACAGCATATAACTCATTTATGTTTAGATAAACTGTAGTTTTGGATTTTCAAAGAAGTCGCTCACTTTTCTTCTCTGTGACTATTTCCAGCATAAATATAAGCAGAGAGAAGACCATCACTCTCAGTGTGCCTCCTCACGATCAGTAACGAAGAACTAATGCATTACCTCACTTCCATTGCACTCAGACTCTGTCCCAAGATCCTACCTATGAACTCTGATGTTCCCCCCAACCATATCAGCTATAGACATTCCAGGGAAGCTTATAAGGGAAGAAACCCTGATTCTGTAGATGTAGTCCTGGTTCTGATGAGAAGTCCTGAGTTTAACCTTTAGCACCACATTGACCGGGAATTGTCGTGCTTGCCTGTAACTTCAGTTCTCAGTTGGTAGAAACAAGAATCAGGAATTCAAGGTCAGCATTGGCTGTAGACAGATACAAGTCCAGCCTGAGTTACATGAGATACTGACGTAGCAGTTAGGAGTACTTGCTGAACCTCCTGGTAACAAGTCAGGCATGTTTCTTGAGTCTGTAACTCCAGCTTTGAAAGGAATAGAGACAGGAGCATTGCTGGTGTTAGATGGCTTTAGCGTAGCCCAGTATGGGCTCAGAGAGAGACCCTGCCTCAAAGGAATGGATACAGAGTGAAGAGAAGGACACTGTATTCCTTCTTAGGACCTCTGCCCTTGTGGAAATACTTAGGTAACCAATTTCAAATTTTCAATATGAATTCATATTCTTTAAAGTTTTGTTTGAGAATTAGAATTCAACACCCATTCCTTGTCCCAGTTCTTTTCATCTATAGGATTTTTTTCTGTATATCTTCCTCTTACCTCATCTTCTCTCCACAATCTTTTATTGAAGAAATAACTCCTTCCCTGGGCAGTTCCCCGTCTGATCTCTGACTTCATAGTGGTTTGCCCCCACTGCATCTCCTGTAAACCCCACATTCAAGCTTAGAAACTTGTTTTTAATGGGGTTTTGTCATGAGCATGGTTCTCAAGGAGATATTGTTTCTTTAATTTTTACTTTTTTATAGAAAAAGATATTTGTATTTTATTTAATTACTATGTAAAATATATTTCAGAATGTTGTAGCTCCCAAAGAAGATATTAGGAAAACTCACCTTTCTTCTTGTTTCTAAACTTCATAGTTCTTCTTTTTATTGATTTTTATTGCACACATGCATCACAATCCTCTTACACCCTTGATATTGCCTCATGGTAGCCATAGCAGCATGCACAGGAGAACCTTATTATAGCTACATAACATTATGGGAGTCATCAAATTTCTCCCCTTGGGAATATTTTTAAAACTTTCAGTGCTTTGCTGCAGTAAATGATGCCCCAATAAATCTTATTTGCAATTATTTTTAACATTTTTGTATAACATTTAATTTAGAACATGTTCCTAAAAGAAGTGATCCTGTCATTTTTCAAAAATTTAGAAATGCAACTCAAAACTCTAATCAGAATTCTAGCCATAATGGTTACTGATTTTGTTTTGAGTAGAGGGATTTTGGATGGGTTTTTAATTAGTAGATTTAAGAACTGTTTGTGTGACAGAACGGTGAGAAGACACAATGCCCTTGTGGAATCACATGTCACTTTCACTGAAAATACTAACAGTTACAATTCACCAGAGAAACTAGGCACAGTTCTTAAAAGTAATCACCATGACTTCATTAAATGTGGGAGGTAGAAAACCATCACGGCAGGTCTAAATGTCCCGGGACACACACACACACACACACACACACACACACACACACACACACACACACACACACACACACACACACCGTTAAATTAGATGTCCATATTGCCGGCTCTTTCTGAACTTCTGGTTGGGTTTTTTTTTTTTTTTTGGTTTTTTTTGTTTTGTTTTGTTTTAGTATATTCTTCTCTGTTAGCAGAAAGACTTGGCTTCTGATGTGATTAAACATTTTTGATAACCTTACTCTGGAGCCATCATGAGTTCTATACATTTGCTGTAAGCAAAAAGAAAACTCCAGGTTCTGTCACGGTAACATTGAGACCTCATCCTGCAGGGGGAGCATATCAAAGTTCTGACTCTGGGGAAAAGTCCAAGTCCATGAAGAAAATAAACAAGTACCTGTGTGCAGGGGAGGGTGTGTGTGTGGGGGGGGTATGGTCGGTGCATGTGGTATGAGTGGTTTGTGTGCAGGAGTAGTGGGTACATGTGATGTGTGTGGCTTCTGTGGGGTGTGTGTGTGTGTGTGTGTGTGTGTGTGTGTGTGTGTGTGTGTGTGTCATGGGTGCATGTGGTATCTTGTATTCATAGTGTGTTTGTTTGTAGGGTTATAGGAGTGGGATCTTGTGATGTAATGTGTGTGTGTGTGTGTGTGTGTGTGTGTGTGTGTGTGTGTGTGTGGTGGGTACATGTGGTGTCTTGTGGTGTCTATGGTGTGTGTGTTTGTGGGGGGGCAGGGTCTTGTGGTGTCTGTGGTGTGTGTGTGTGTGTGTGTGTGTGTGTGTGTGTGTGTGTGTGTGTTGCAAAAGCTAGAGGACAGTCTTGGATGTCAATCCTCATGAGGCAAGAACTCTGGCTTTGTTCCCTTTTTGAGACAACCCTGTCTCCAAACTGACCTGAAATGTCGCAAAGGATAGGCTGGATGATCAGTGAGTCCCATGGGTCTGCCTGTTTCCACCTCCCGGTACTTGGAATACAAGTGTATGCTATCATATCCATATTTTTTTATGTGAGTTTTAAGGGATCAAATTCAGAGAAACACTTTACCAAATGAGTCATCTCACCAACTACCACATCTCTTCTTTTATTTAAGTTAGACACATGTTTAAAAATCATAATGTAGTCTAACATCTTCCATACTACATAATATATAATGATATGGAACAAAAATAAATTTGCACTAAAATAAAAGTGGATATATGTGGAAACTATGTGATTGTTTTAGTAGTGTAAGAAATCATTCAGTCAGATTTTGGTGACTAATGGCTTTAAAAACTGAGTTAGCTCATTGGCCTTGATGGTCCATTTTTAGTATGACATACATTTAGAACTCATCGAAGAATCCCAGATAAACAAGAAGCCCTAGGTCTCTGTTTTCCCTAGCAGTTAGCTGGTGCCTTCTTACCTACATGCTTTTTATTTTGTCCTAGGGTTGCAAAGGTACAACCTGTTATATGACTGAGTGAGAATTTCAAGAAGGGAAGATCTCCAGTGCAGTTGGGTGGGAAATTTGGAATGGAGACTGTCTGTGATAGGTTTGAAAGAGAGACTGTATCTTCCTGAAGATCACAGACTGGCAAAAAGAGAACAGAATTTCTCAAGAATAATAACTAAAAACTCATAGCTTTTGACAAATTATCAATATAGCCATTCTTTCCTTTCTCCTTAAATAATGCCCAACTTTTTAAAATTTTAAATAAATGGCAGTGTGTTCTATACTCTGAGTCTCCAACACTGTTACTATGAAAAAGGAGGGTCATTGCCTGTCATTGTCGTTGCTTGGATTGAATCTTAGGACAAGTTAGTAGGTGTCAGGCAGCTAGATAACTCCCTGTCTTATAACATGTTAAGCAACTGTGTGCATCACATATAGGTCCACATATTCTATAAAGAGCCTGAGTAGACACTGGGGGAATGGGTCAGAGGTTAAGAGCACTGGCTGCTCTTCCAAAGTTCCTGAGTTCAATTCCCAGCACCCACATGTTGGCTCACAACCACCATCTATATGGAGGTCTGGTAACTTCTTCTGGGGTATAGGCATATGTGCAGGCAGAGCACTAAATATATAATAAGTAAATAAATCATTTTTTAAAGAGCCTGAGTAAATATTTCAGACTTTATGAGTCAAGAGACAGAAACTAGTGTGTCACAATGGAGCCCTGGAAAGAAGAGCAGGACTAGTGGCTACAATGGTGTGGTGTGCTTCTACGTAGGGTGGCAATAATGATGTCCTCTTCCCTTCCTCCTTTCTTTCTCTTTTAGTTTTTCAAGACAATGTCTCATTCTATATCCCTGGCTACCTTAAAACTCTCTATGTAGATGAAACTGGCCTGGAAGCAAAGCAGACTGTCTACCCTTCTTCCTCCTCCTCCTCCTCCTCCTCCTCCTCCTCCTCCTCCTCACCCTCCTCCTCCTCCTTCTCTCTCTCTCTCTCTCTCTCTCTCTCTCTCTCTCTCTCTCTCTCTCTCTCTCTCTCTCTCCTCTCTCTCTCTCTCTCTCTTTCTCTCATTCTTAATTCAGGTCCACTAATAAAAATGTGAAAACTTTTACCCAGCAAATATCACTCTGCTTAATCTTGGTTCATTGTTAATGTCCTCAGACACTAAACTGATTACAAAAGTTTATTAGTAAAACACCTTTTTATCCTGTGGTCTCTACTGAAACCTATCAAGGCAGATTTGACCAACAGGCTATAGTGAACTGGTTTCTGCCAGAGGACCCCATTTAAAGCTTGAGTTCAGTCTTTTAGTGAGCTCCTTTGATTTAATTGCAAACCTCTGTCTACTGTCTATGTCTTTAGGGCTGTACACCAAACACCTACCACATGGGGAGGGTCTTAGTAAATAGTTTCACGAAGATTAATATTGCCTTCTAGTCTCTCTATTGAGATTTGACATACAGGAATATAACTTTTGGGGTCAAGATTTTGGGAAACCAGAATGTATAGGACATTGGCTTGTGGTCATTTTATCTGTCCCACCCCTGACACTAACATCTATTAATGGCTGGTCTATTCAAGTGACAGTATATTTCCCATCTGAAGAAAAAAATGAGAAGAGAAAACTCTTAAAATGGGGAGAACTCTATAATTTATTTAATGTTTTTGAGTGTTCATGATGTTTTGGTGACATGGCATTGATTCAGAGAAAATTAATTTAAGCATTATTATTCTAAGTCATGAAACCTGCAAAATGCTATTTGCCTCACAAATCAACTCTGACCTAATTAATGAAGTTACAGGTTCTCGCTGTAATTACTCCCACAGGTTGAAGCTCCCGTTCTATCACTAGAAATGAGTGGATCAACACCTGTCTCCGGAATAAATAGAATTCTCGAAGTCACTGATTATTTCAACCATCTACTTCGCTATAATGGAGAGAGCATGGGGTGATTCATCTGTTGTTAGGTGGGTTGGTGAGAAAGAAATCATTAGAATAAATTCTTGGATCTCACCTCTAAAACAGTGTCACAAAGGGTAAGTTATAAAGAGGAAAAAAACCTATCACATTAGCTATTAAGTTTATAGATTACCACAAAAAATGTAGCATTTACTTTCATAATTCACAAAAGCCACGGACTAATATTAATTATTATAGAAAACACCAACGTGATCATTCACATTTAGACCACTAATGTTCTCTGATCTACTGACAGTTAAAAGTCATTAAATTTTATGAAGTGCTTGGTTGGGAGCAGGGTGCAGATGATAATTTCAAGAGAACAGACGGGGCACAGTTTGGGAACCAACTTGGTTATAGAGGCTATAAGGCTATCCAAATATTTATTTTTTAGCCCCATCTGTCTTTCTAAGTCAACATGTCTCAAGTGAGAGAGGGAGGACCAGATTTATATGCTTGCATTTTCTAAGCTTAGTTGTAACCATTTTTATTGCACAGAGTATATCATGTATTACAATTAATCTGATAAAATGATGACTGACACATTAGAGCAAAGGCTGCTTTAATGGCATGAGATTTTAGATTTAAATAATGCTTGTGCTTGTGTCTGAATTGAACTTCATAACAACATGACAAAATAGGCATAAAGTATTTTTTTCATCAATCCTCTCTCCATGCGTACCTACCCTGTGTCTTGTGATGCTGAGGTTGTTCTGACTTGGGAACTTAAGACTTTACCCTGTGATTCTGAGGTCAGCTGTGTGACATGTAACTTTGTCTATTGGCATGTTAGCTGGTATGATGCACTGATGTTTTCTTGGAAGGCAATTTATAGGATTCCGTTTCCTCTTCTGATCCTTTCTCACAGTAATGGTGATATTCACAGGTGAGCCAACTGCAGCAAAAGTAAGCACAGTAAAATGATCAGACAGTAAATATGCCTGTTTTGTGAGCCAAGGAAATCTTTATAACATAACAGCTTACTCCATTCTGCCACTGTGCAGGGAAAAAAGTTAGAGAAAATATTAGAATAAACAAATACAGCTGTGCTCCAAGAATACATCATTTCTAAATACCATCAACATTACCCGAGAGACCAGAGTTTACCAAGCCCTGTCACAGAAAATGAGACACACAAAATTACAATGAGTTGGTTCCAGTAGTCTTCTTTGAGGGCTTTTCAGATCATTCAGGTTTTAGCTCATTCCCAAAATCTGGATGCACCCAGACATAGAACTATCTAGCCAACAAGAGACTTATAGAAGACACAGAAACCTACTCAGGTGGGGCCCCTCAATTCTACAGAGGTCTTTGTGCAGCCCCTGTGTCAAGGGATGCTGGATACTTCAGGATGATTGTGTCAATCAACCATGAACACAGTGAGCCATGTGTCAAGGCATTTAAGGTTAGAGATGAGGCCCAAAAAGTAGTTAAACACCAAGTTTGTATCTCAGGAGAAGAAAGTCTCAGGGCCAGGATTCAGATAAAGGCATTATACAAGCCCAGTATTCTGTTCCCATTCCAAACTACTTCAATAAACATTTGGTGTTTTGTTGTTGCTGTCTGTTTGTTTTGTTTTTGTTTTTGGTTGGTTGGTTGGTTGGTTGGTTTTGTTTTGGTTTGGTTTGTTTTTCAAGAAAGGGTTTCTCTGTGTATCCCTGGCTGTCCTGGAACTCACTCTGTAGATCAGGTTGACCTCAAATTCAGAGATCTGCCTGTTTCTGCTTCGTGAGTACTGGGATTAAAGGCCACCACTGCCTGGCCTTAACATTTTTTCTCATTTGGAGTTTTTAACATTCATTATATGGGTGTGTCTGATACGTGTGTACACAAGTGAAGGTCACAGGAAAACTTGGAGCCTGTCTTCTCATCTCACCCTGCGAATTCTGAGGTTGAAGCCAGATCATAAGACTTGCTAGTAGGTGAATCATCTTGACAGCCCAAGATTTTTCTTAATGGTGGGCAGTCTTATTTGTATACAGTATAGATATGTGTGACTTCAGCTAAATTATGTAGAATTTTAGGCATCTTCTAACTCTTAATTTTCCTCTTAACTCTCAATCATTAAAATCATAAAATTCAGCTGTCATGCCAGGAATATGTTCTTGGAGTCACTAAAGTTGATTTCTTGGTGGTGTATTGGAGTTCATATTGTCCTGGTTTGGATTATCCAAAAGTCCAGGGAAAAGAAATGACTCACTTATACACATAGTCTCAATCTCTCCATTGTTACAGTTCACACTGTATGCAGGGCTGTCAAGGTTTTCTGAATTAGATGTGACTCGGGCAGGACCTGCATTTGCTGACTAAGGAGGCTCACGGGTCCTGTAGCTCATCCTCCACCTTTCACTTGAGCTGTCAAGGATGAGAGATTGGTGCCAAATTCAACCCAACGTCGACTCTTCCCGGTAGTCTGCCTTCAACAACTCCTCCCTGTCAAATCCAACAGTTTACATAGAATTTACAGTGAATCAAGGATCCTGAAAGGCATGCCAGCAGTAGTACTGTTCACTGCATAGCAGGAACACCTATCAGCATCCTACAGGGCTGACATTTGAGGCTGGCGGGGAGGAGATGATCACAGGATTTTCATGTTACTCTTTGTAAATGGATTGTTGAAAACTCCCAAGGCAAAAGGTTAAAAGTCAGGGTGATTCAGCTATGCAATACCAAAAAGAAAACCTCCTATTTATTAAATTGTAAATGATAAAGTAGAGACCTTGAGTGAATGGTTTGTAGAAACCAAACAAGACCCCTTAGGACGAGTCCTCTGGGTGCAAGTATAACGCATTATGGGCCAGAAACTTTGTATTCTTCTCCTTGCTACCTAGAGAAACTTCTAGACATAGAATCAGAGAATGTTTGATCATGGAGATAGTTCTTAGAAATTCCTAGGGCCTTTAGGGGGCCCCACTAATGACAAGGGGCCAGAGGTTATACAATTACACATTTACAGAGATCAGCTTTCTAGTTAGCAGGACCCCATGAAGTGTCCTCATCTGTTCATACCAGAGTAGCAGGAAAGAAGAGAGACTGGACTAGAGTACCAATATTCTCTTCAAGGGAAACTCACAGAAACTTATATCTTCTCACCAGAATCCTCTTCCTAGACAGGACCAGCCTCCTAAGTGTCCAAATGCTTTTACACATGAACCTTTCAGGGACACTTTTGATTGGCACTTCATAGGTAATAGTTATGTCAACTGTGCGGTTCCCTCCATTCCTTGTCACAGGTTAAAGTCACAAGCCACAGACTATAGGCAAAGTGATGTCATTCGGCTAAGTGAGAATTCCTTGATGCAAAAATAGATAAGATCAGTAAATATCCCCTCCCTTCTCTCTCCCCATAAAAGCAGTTTTGTTAATAGATTTCTCAACACTAACGGCTTTTCTTGTAAAAGAAAATTTAGTTAGAAACTATTCTGAATTTACTTTCAACTATTATTTAAATTTGGAAAGTAAAATGGGTAATCCTTGGGCACTTTATTTTTCTTTAAGTGAGTTCTGCTTTTATACATAGACTTTAGACCTTAGAGAATATAATATTCAATATCCACTTTCTTTAATAATTACCTGAAAATGTATATTAAATATTAAGGGCCAAATAGGTACATAATAGAATAACCACAATCTATTCTGAGACTTGAAATTTAAAGAAACAGTGGGAAAATGACAAAGGGTAAATGTAGCTGCTACTCAGAGTGAGAGGAAGCTCAGCTACTGAGTCTAAGTGACTAAAATAGATGATTTGGGTGCTTATGCAGAAGAATTCTGGTTTAAAACATACTAGTTCATAGGCTTCACATACATAAAAATATTTGACTTTCAAGAAATCTCATAATATGGTTGTTCAAACCTAGTGTGTATACCTGTGTGTATGTGTGTGATAACTATGTACATTTGTGAATGAACGTGTGTGTGTCTATGTCTGTGTTTGTGTGTGTGTGTGTGTGTATTTGTGTGTGTTTGTGTGATATGTATGTGTGTTTGGGTGTGGTATATGCTTCTGTGTGTATATGTCTGTGTGTCTGTATGTCTGTATGCATTTGTATGTGTGTCTATGTCTGATGTGATTAAAAATCCAATCCCCAAATTTCAGACTTTTCACTTCGATACCTATAAACTAAGCTCCTTGTCTGATGGGTTTTGTTTCTGAACATTAAATGTACTCAGACAATCAAAACTTAAATGATTTTACTTCTGTGAAAAACTTCTGTGAGATAAACTTAAATGAACAATTCATAAGGGTCACTAAAATTGCTCTTTAAGAAATATATATTTCATCAAATGCTGGATAAAGGTTCTATGATTACAGTTAGGGTGGTCATTAATTTGACTACAGGGGAAGGTCAGTTTAGGCACCCTCTGCACTATTGCTTGGAATCTTCTGGGGTCACTCCCCTAGCACTGGGTTTCTCCCTAACCCCAAAATGACTTTCTCTTTCACAGTATCTATTTCATTGTCCTCCCTCTCTGTCCCTCCCCCAGACTGAACCATCCAATTCTGGAGGTAGGACCAGTATTTATCCCTAGTGCACAAACTGGCTTTTTGGAGCCCATTCTCTACAGAGGGGTACCCTATTCAGTTTTGATACTGGAAGAGGGGATTGGTCCTGCTTCAGCTTTATAGCCAGACTTTATTGATTCCCCATGGGGAGGCCTAAACCCTTTCTGAAGAGTGGATGGGGGTGGGGTGATGGGAACTGGGGATGAGCATAAAAAGGGGGTGGGGGGAACTGTGATTGGTATATAAAATGAGAAAAACCAGTTATGAGAACTGGCTGTTCTTATAGAGAACTTGGGTTCAGTTCCTATCACCCAGGTGGCAGCTCACAACCTCTGTTACTTCAATTGTAGGGTCTCTGAAGCCCTCTTCTGATCTCTGTGGACACTGCATACATGTTATGTTCATATATGCAGGCAAACATACATAAACTAAAAATGAAAACATCCTTTGAGATTGTTTGAGTCATGGGAATAAAAATGAATACAAATGATGACGTGTACAAGGAAAATGTTGAGACTTTAGTAGTCCACTGATGTGGTATGTCTTTCTGTATGCTGTGAATACCATTGGTTAATGAAAGGACTGTTTTGGCCTATGGCAAGACATCTTAGAAGGAGGCAGGAAATCAGAGCATAGATAAAGGAGAAGGAGGGCAGAGTCAGACAGAGATGCTGTGAGCTGCTACCCAAGGTAGCAAAATATAAAGAAACACAGGTAAGCCATGAGTAGCATAGCAATACACAGATTAATGAAAATGGGTTAAGTTGAAAGAGCTAGCAAGCAATAAGCCTGAGCCATAGGCTGAACAGTTTGTTATTATAAGCCTCTGAGCAATTATTTTATAAGCAGCTGCATGATAGCAGGTGGGAGAGTTTTGTCTGGACCGCTGGGCCAAACAGATCAGAAACTTCTGACTACAGTTCACCACCCTTCTGTATAAGCTTTTAGGATTCACAATTCCAGTTGAGGCCAATAGTCTACATTTATGTGGGTTTATATATGCTGACAAATACTTCAATTTCTGTTTATATATTTATCTTTAAAAAAAAAAACAAATCTAACAGCACCAAGTACTAAACCCACTAGGTGAAATTTGTTATGATCCATATATAATTATAAAGAAAAATCTACTTCTCCACAAGGGACAATCTGACCAATATAACTCCATTTGCCTGTGATTTCAATTTATAATCAAAGTAATGGGGTAAACTTATGCCATATACTCACTGACAAATATTGTACAAATTCTGTTTGGTCTTATAATACCCAGAGCCAGATATTTAGGAAAATCTGAAAGATCAGAGAGACAGAGGAACAAGCCAAAACCATTCCTTCTAAACTCTCAGACTGATGCCTCTGAGTAGTGAGCTGAAAGAGAAGGAAGTACAGGAGAAAGGCTGAACTCCTGCATTTTCTTCTTATCTTTCTTTCTCCATCCAGCTATCTCACTTCTGATTCAACTTTCCTAGTGCTAGGATTAAAGGCCTGTGTATTTCCCAAGTACTGGGATTAAAGGTGTGTGCCACCACCACCTGACTCTGTTTGGCCTTATTGCACAGAGATCCAGAGGGATCTCTGCCTCCACAATGCTGGGATTAAAGTATGGGTCACCGCTCCCGACTTCATGGCTGAATCTGTGGCTTGGCACTGTCCTCTGATTTTTCAGGCAAACTTTATTAAATACACAATATTTCACCACAGATATATTATAGTGTGTGGGATGAATCACCAGAAGTCTTTGATCTAGACCTAACAATAAGAAGTTATAGATAAAACAAATTTGTACTAAGGCCATTCCATAAAATAGTGAGTCAATACTCTCCAAAAATGATCAGTTTATAGATGATACATGTTTTTGCATCCCATGCAGACCTGTGTTCTAATTTTCATACATGTGTTAATGGGGGAGTGACTGTGGGTAGAAATCAGGAAACTAGAAAGTCCATGAGAGGGGAGGGCTAGATAATAGAACATGTGACCAGAAAGTAGAGTGGGCAGGGCAGAAGTAGAGGAGAAAAATGGGAGAAGGGATCAGCTAAAACAAAATATGTCTGAAATGCCACAGAGTTCTGTTCATTTGTTTTCTAATTAAAAGCCATTTTCAAAACGTATTTTTCAAAAGAAAATAACAATTGAGTAAGGGAATTCTTCCATCTCAATGAAATTGCTTAACAATGATCATCAAAAGGTTATATGTGCTCCTTATTTGTTCCCAGGTCAGAAACAAGACAGCTGTGGAGGTTCTTATTTGAAAATTGACAGAATTTGAATGCGGAGCTTCTATTAAATGGTACTACTGTGGTGCTATATTTCATGCTTGGTTCCCTGAAGACTGCCTTCTTCATGGGAAAAACATACCAAAGTTAGAAGAAAAATACCCTGATGTCTGTAACTTACATTCACATGGTTCCAAAAACCAACCTGAGAAATGGCCAAATCAAAGGACACAAAAATGTCAAAAATCAGTGATTCAGTGTGAAAGGTGTGGAGAGACTTATTATTCAATGGTCCAACCTTTCCATAGGTTTTATTTTCAAAATTATGAAAAATAAAAATAAATGGGCTGGAGAAATGACTCCTCAGGTAAGAACACGCGTTGCTCTTCTGGAGGTCGTGAGATCAATTCCGCTTCTAGCCCCAGGTCCTAGGGCTTCTGTGGGCACTTGCACACATAGGTGTCATACACACACACACACACACACACACACACACACACACACACACTCATAAATATTAATAAAAATGTAAAAATAAAACAGGCAGTATTGGTGCACACCTTTAACCTTAGCACTAAGGAGGCAGAGGCAGGTAGATCTCTGTGAGTTCAGAACCAGCCTGATCTACAGAGTGAGCTCCAGGATAGCCGTGGCTGTTACACAGAGACATACTGTTTCAATAGATAAATAAATAAAATCTTTTGAAAAAGAAAAACAAACAAAATTCATTTTTAATATTTTTAATTCATGTGCCTACTTCAGTAATAATGAAACCCAGGTTTCACATATTCTTATAAATGAGCAATATGAACTGTGGATAAGTGCTACAAATTATGACACAATTAAGACTTACAACAAAGTACTGTAGGAGTTAGAGAACATGGTTAAGGATGATTATAATAAATTTTTATCCCTATTACAAAACAAGAATATAGGCAATTGATGCTTGTCTTTAAACTGAGTTTTTCCTGATTCCTAATTTCTCTGCTTCTGTCCTTAGGGATTATTTGAATACATTGGAAATATAAAATTCCTTTTAAAAAAATCAGATGATGATAAGGATTGCAAATTTCTTTACAGATACAGCTTACTCTTTAGCAGTCTGTAAGCCATTGACAAAGTAACTCCATAACCAATAAAAAATGACAAACCCCTGTTGGGCTGAGGAAGGGGAGTCAAGTAGGCAATCGTGTGGTAGATCCGAGCACCAACGAAGAGCCTGAAGTGCATGAGGGCTGTAGAGAGATCTGGACCACTCAGAGAATACAGAAGACCAATACCAAGAAAGGGGACGATGTTTTCAATATCGTTCAGATGAGCTCTGTGAGAGAAGAAGACACAAAGTTCAAAATCAGTGGGAATGAATCCTTCCTCTCTTCTAAAACAAAAACACGGTCACAAATAGATATAAGCCTTGGGTTGAGTTGGCATTCATTTGGTTAGAGTCAAGGCTGGCTGAAGCTGGCCTGAAACTTACTGTATAGCCAGACTCTCTTTCTGCCTCTACTTATAAGTACCGTGATTACGGATGTAATCCACCACACTGAACAAATCTAGAGGATCTTTACATTACAAAGTAATAACCATGATTTTCTTCCCAGCTGCCCCACTTCCTTACTAACGTGGTTTTCATTTAGAACATCACATTTTGAAAGCTTTTAGTTTATCTTGAGAGGGAAGTTTATTCTTTCCAGAATATTAAAACATCATCTATCCGGGAAAATCCATGTCTTTTTTATAAGCATGAGATATCATTCTTTTAATCCAAGTTTATTTTGATGAAAATTTTGTTCCCAAAGAAAGAAGTTCTTTTCTCATGTGCTCTTCATCAAATTCCTTCTTCACTTCCTCTTCACTTCAGGGTGGTCGCATGGAAATTTCTTTGTACAAACCACCATCAAGTCTCATAGAACCGTCCCCTGGATATGGGTGAGATTTTAGACAGTCTATATTTAAATCACAGAAAGAACTATCAATCAAAGGGCAAAAGTAGTGAGGGATGAGGGGAGAATGGAAGAGAAAGAAGGAGAATATGATTTCTTAGAATCTATCTGCACAGCCATGAAAAGACAGAAAATACTTTTCAGTCAGAAATTTTCCTCTGGCTTATGGCAACTTAGGCTTTTCTAACTTGGACTATGAAGTAAAGTACATCCATTATTGACCTGAAAAGTCTTAAGTGCCTAAGTACTAAACCGAGTATCCTTTATTAAGCACAGAATTAGCAATTGCTTTACAACCTAGACTAGAATTTGGTAGCATCAGCAGAGTAGAAAGTTTGTGTCCTGCCTTCTGCTTGGACATAAATGCACAGTTCTCTCTGGGTGGCATTTTCTTTTCCTCCACTCCCATTTTCCCTAAAAGCTTAAGACAAAAATGATGATAACATAAAACTATAAAGAAGTCGCCAGAGACCTAGGGAAGATGGAGAAGAGCCCAACCCATTCCTCTCACAAAACAACCCAAGGATACATTCAGAGAAGTAGATGAGAAGGTATAGGAATATCATCTGCTGGGGAAGGGCCTGCTACCTTACTCTGGGGCTGATTGCTTTAATCTTCTAAATTTTTCTGAAGACAACAAAGATATCCTCACCCTTGTGTGTGTGTGTGTGTGTGTGTGTGTGTGTGTGTGTACATATGGTGTTCATGCTGGTGTGGATACACAAGTAAAGGAGGGTGTATGAGAACACCTAAGAAAAACCTCGGGTATTGCTTTTCAGAAACCATCTATTTATACTTTATTATTATTATTATTATTATTATTATTATTATTATTATTATTATGAAACAAAGTATCTCAGTGGCCTGGAACTTGCAGAGTTGGCCAGGATGATTGCCCAGTGCCTGTCTCTGCCTCCCCAGCAATGGGATTGTGAGTTTGCTCTACCAGCTCTTCTTATTAACCTGCCGGGTTCATATGGCTAACCTTTCCGCAAAGGCTCGGGAGATGCTGTCAGAGTCCATTCCCACAGATCAGGTTCTCAGCATCAGCCTGACCTGTACAATAGTTTCTCTGAGCATCTTAAATGAATTAGCAAATGGTTACCAACTATGAAAGGAGGGTAGGGAGATCCAGCCATATTTCCCTGATACCCTCTGCTCAGACAGGGCACTGAGCATATGTCTAAATTCTCACAAGGAGTTTTCTCAAATTAATATAATTTCTTCACTTCTTCTTTCATGAAATTGTCCAAAACGCCATGGCACATACTCCTTGTATCCCACCACCCCATCATAGGCACAAACCATGGCTTCATGTTATTGCCTGATTGCTACATGTATGTTGCTCTAATATCTTCTTGGAAAATTTTTGATGGTATCATAAGGAACTGTGATACACATGTAAGAACCTTCCAGTAGCTGCCTTTCTTCATAGATTGGGGCCGCAAAGGAAGACATTTAGTTCAGTCTCTAACCTATTGCTCAGTCTCTTGGGTCACTCAGACTCTACAGAATAGTCTGGATCAAATGGTGTTCTCTAGCTCTGAAGACAGTGTGTCACAGACTCCTTTCAGTTTCCTAAAACTAAACTCGGGTTCTTTAGAAGAACTCTCTTTATTTTTCCAGCCTTCTTGATTACTCTTCGAGTTTCATTTGCCTCATAGAACTGAGTGTGTGTGGTCTTGAATTCCTCTCATAATGAAGTAAAATAGGATTCAGTAGAAAAATCAGTATGTAAAGTGTTTTCTAATCAACCCTGGCTTCTGTCTATTTGGAATTCAAATTACTGACATAAAGATCCATTTCTTGACATGTCAATGCATACTATTTTAAGCTTGTAGCTAATTGTCCTATATGTGCATGTATTCACTTTCTGAATATCTTCAAGGATAGCTTCCATTTCGTGTGTAACACAACCCTGCCAATTGACTATGGAAATAGCAACAGGTTTAATAATTACATCTTGAGGTAATGAGAAGGAAATTCTATGTTGAAATAGAAAGGTGGGATTCTAAAAACTTTTAAAATTTATTTTACATGAGTGCTACTAGCATTTTATTTGATGAACCCAGTCAATTCTCAAAGGTACGTAACTGGAAATGGGATCTTTGACCTTCCAGGAAAGTTGCCTATAGCTACACTGTAAGATCGAATTCTGATCACCAGAGGGCACTGTGCACACTGGTGTTACACCTCTCTAGGTACTTAGTACTAAGGTCAAAGGCATTAAATGTCGGTTACATTTTATTCACAGTCTGAAGAAAATAACATCAGACTGGATTATAGATTTCTCCTCTAAAAGTAACCACAGGAGGGTAGGATGGCAGATGGGATAAATAATAAAGAGAATCTGATCCTTTAGAATAAAATGTGTTTTTTGTTTTGTTTTGTTTTGTTTTTAAGTTTTGGTACAGGAGGCTTGCATGGTCCTCTCCATCTTGCTAATATTGCTACTGTAGTTCTGCCAATGTTTTCTAGTCTGAGCTTATTGTAGGAATAAAACGCCATGATTACCACCAACCATGCAAGCGCTTGTTGTCAAAGACAAACTGAAAAGGAACAGATAAAGCTTTAAACGGTTTAATGTCTCCAAAGCATCTGACATATTGCTCTAATCTTGCCTCTCTCCCATCATAACACTTGACACTGTTTGAAGTTTTCACTTTTATTCCTTTGTCCTTAAAGTCTTCCTGGTGCATATGCTTGGCACCACCTGTTTCTAAGACTGGCTTACTTAAGAGGACTGAAATCCCCACAACAAAATCAGCAGAAACAGAAGCAAGTGTCTTAAGAATCTAGTGACCACTTCCTCTTCAGAGAAAAACATCTTGCTTGAGAAATGTCTATAGCCCACAGTGTGAACTCCCATGCACTTCGGTTTGCTCAAGCCCATTTCTGTTCACATGTTGTCAGTTGATTTGCTGAGTAAATTGAGAGAAGAACTGACTTTATGTCCAACATAACAAGGTGTGAAATTTGGAAGCATGCATGACTGTATGATCTCAGGCTAGGGTTCATCTTGAGCCCACATGGCATGAGGGAATGGGTGACTATCCTGGGAGAGCCTGAGGTCCTCAGAGAAGCAAGGAGGTGGTGACATAAACATGATCCAGAGAGTTCATCTGACATCCCATTTGCAGAAGAACTCTTTGCTCTTGATTTGTATTTTATGGTTATTCATACCAAACTGAGGCAATCTAGTCAAGTGCTCATTACTATCTTCACTCTCTATCACAGGACTACCAAGATGATTGGCACCTACAAAGCTTCCCTGACGCTTTAGATCTCTGTAATGTCACTGACTGGGATATGACTGGAATTGTTCCACAGCTTGGATGAGCATAGAAAATAGTAACTGGCAAGGCAGCATATCTCTGATATTCTGTGTTTTATAAAAAGGGATAACCCCTTACTTAAATTTAGCATTGAATATCTGTGTAAAATAATTGCACACACATGACTTTATGATAAAAATTTTAAAAATGCTTTCAGACATACAGTGCTTTTTAAAAGAAGATGTGAGGATGGAATGTGGCTTCTCTCTCCTTAATGTCATTAGAATTGAAACATATTAAATATAATACCTACAAAGGAGATACAAAGATAAAAGAGTGGATAGAAAAAGAGACACAAGGAGCAAGAGGCATAAGGGAGAGATCTCATTTCTTTGAAAAGTTTCAGCTTTCACATCTTAATTCTTCAACAAAAGCACCTAGTCCTTTGACCGTCTGTGTGAATGGACCGTCTCAATTTGGGAGAGGGTAACACAACTTCAGGGCTTGACTGCAGCTTTCCCAACTACTGCTGTTTTAATGTATCCCTAAACAGCAGATTCCCACCCCAACAAAGTCCATCCAGAATTGTAGCAAAGCTGGTGACAGCAGCAACTATAGCATCATGTGGACATCTTTAGGTTCCTAACGTGCTTCAGTTCAGTACATAAACTGCAGGAAATGACTGACTCCTCCCACTTCTTCTCAAGGAGCCTGATCTCTTAGCTGGACACCTTGACAATGACTCTAGAGGGATTTCCAGAAGTACTAGTTTACCTTCGCACACGTTCAACCTTATCATCAGTCCGAAGAAACTTCTTGGCATTCTCTCCCTTGCCCATAACAGCAGAGTCTTCTGGGTTGGCAAAAACCTATTCCAAATACCAAAAATAAGAAAGAGAAAATAAGCATTTATACATGCCAGGGCTATGTATATAGCTTGAACATATAGCATAAGACCCTGTGTTCAACCACTAGTATCAACATAACAACAAGAAGACAAAGTGAAAAATAGGGCCCAGATTCCAAATGCTATGAAATGTATAGGATCAGTAGGGTTAGTCACCAATTTGCTAATTTTCATTTGAGTGGGAATACGTGTATGCATGTTTGTACAAGTGCACATGTGAGCATAAGTGCATATGTATGTGGATAAGTGGAGGCCTTGAATATTTAAGTTTCATCTCAATTGGGAATAACCATTAACCTTGTTTTGTGACAAGCTTCTCTTAGCTTTAGCTTTCTGGAATAGGCTAGGCTGGTTGCCAGTGAGCCTTGGGGATTCACCAGCCTCTACCTCCCCACTGATGAGATTATGCGCGCAGACCACATCTATACTAAGAATGACAGATGTGGAAGATCAAATTTGAGTCCTCACCCTTGCATAGCATGTATTTTACTAAGTAACAACCCCAGCACAGTAATTTGAAATGTAATAAAAGAAATAAAAGCATCCTGGTTGGCCCTTACAAAAGGAAATTGCTGACCCATAAATCAAACACAGAAAGAGAGAAAGAATGGATAGTTACAGCCTGAATCTTTATCAACACAAAAACTTTTTTTAAAGCAGCATAAATAAAAATTTCAATAAAGACTAGAATGTAAGAATACTGAAAAAAGAGAAGTGAGATAGAACTGCAGATAAAGGAGCAAAGCCTTATGGCACCCAGTGTGGGGCAAGAACTTCCACATAAAACGTGTCAAAAGCTTAAAAAGAGATTCTAGACAAAAAATAATATAGTCTAGTACAGCTTCTTGGTAACTGCCTTTTGTTGGGTAGGCTCTGTTTGCTGGCAGTGAGCAGAGGTATGTATGGCTCCTTTAAGAGATGGTTTCCTGACTCAACATTAGCATAAAAAAACCGAGGAGCTCTTTTAAGAGGTCTGGCTACTAAACACTTATATGGGGTTTATGAGCAGTAGGTGATGCACTACTTGGTAGCAGGGTTAATCAAAAACTGCTCAGAATTTTAGAGATAAATGTAGTTCCTTTGGGTACCTCCACCATGAAACTAAACTCTTGAAGACAAAGAAGTGAGGCAAAGCCAGTGACCAAAGCAGTAGCTTTGGTACTAACCATGCCTGCTTAACAGTTTAACCACCTATGTGCAAGAGAGAAAGAGAGAGAGGGGAGAGAGAGAGAGAGAGATAAAGAGAGATTCAGATTTAAAAAAAAAAAACTTCTAAATGGTGTACAGTATTCTTGGGAGAGGAAAGTAAAAGGGTAGAGAAGTCATTTAAAAATAGAGTAAGTAAAAAATATGACACATAAAGATGGAATATACACAGAGAGTCTGGTTATTGTATGTTATTGTGATGTGTTTGAGTTTTTTGACTGCAGAGAAAGAAGCAAGAGCTGTTAGGGACATTTGATTATAAACACTGCTGAATTAAAACAACCTACATATTTTGAAAATACCTTGACTTCAAAATTTAAATTATACTTTGGAGAAGAGGTTACACTTTTGTTTCCACGGGAAATGAGAGGCTCTGGGTGCACTCAGGGCTAAGAAAAATCAGGTTTGATTGAGGAGATCCCTGAAAAATCTTCAATAGGAAAGAGCAGCCCAGATGATCCAACATTTCAGAATGCCTCTTTTGTAGTTTCCTCTGAGTTCTGCAACCAGAACTTCAAGGCTGCTGGCTGAGATGCTCTAGCCACACAGATTACTCCAACCAAGACTTAACCATTATCTTAAATTTTCTCCCGGGCCCCCAAAAATTATCAGCACCCTCAATCAACAGGAAATAGTCTAGAGAACTAAGCCTATATTCCCAAAAGCAAGTTATGGATACTTGTCATTGTTTAGGGAGGTTGGTTACAAGTTTTTATGGATAATGGTCAAGAAAAAAGCTGACCAATGAAAATTAGATTCAGGGATCTTGTTCTGAAAAGAAAAAGGGAAATATAGAAAATGATAGTATAAAAGTGTAGATTATTGAATCTACTTTAATCCAAAAAGATTATTAATCTGACATATTTTACATTAGCATAAATTTTGATTTATTGATACAAATTTAAAGTTAATTTTGTTATAATATATATATATATATATATATATATTCTTGTTTAGGGTATTATGTTTATGCAGCTCATTTTGAAATGTATAATGAATAAATACAGATTAATCTTCATCTATAATAGTCAAATTTACAGTCATATCAGTTAGGTTTTTTACGTATACAAAGATATATTTCAGAAAATAAGTAATCTTCAAATACTTCAAAGACCAACAGAATATGGCATTAAATATATTTAGTAACATAAGGCTTTTCATGACAATGAGACATATCTGCTCCTGGCAGCACCAATCTACTTCAGAGAAAATGATGGGCACTAAAGAAACTCTATATGTAGTTTACTTTCAATGTGGCAAAGCTAGCCATTGGGAAATAAACTGTATTTCCCTCTGCTGCTAACAGTAAACTGTCCAATCTGGATAATCAGAACACAAAGAAAAATAGCTGCTGAACCCTGCCAAGACAGAGTAGGTCAGTCCTTCTAATTTTCCTGCTTCTGAAAATGATCTGCCACATACTAGACCTATAGGCCAAAGTTGGATCTCCCAATGTTGAAAAGAAACATTGGATTACTGTCCAGACAACTTGATGTCCCTGTCATGAGGTGACATTTCATCCTTCTGGAGTCTTTGATGGTGTTGAAACCTAGGTAGTCATAGTCATAATTTTTCTTTATGATAAAAGGGCAGATTAGATATAAAACTTTGAGCTTACCACAATAAGATGAATAATTGAATGTTTTCTCTGATTTTGACAAACAAAAATAGACTAATTATTACAACAGCAATTCTTGCTTGATAACTGTTTTGTTATGTATAATTTTACTATGTTAACAATAAAACATTCCTTTTAACATAGACAAAAAAAGAAAAATGTTGTGAGATAATGCTCTTGTACACTATAAATATTGTCACTTGAATTCATCTAATAAACTGCTGATTGGCCAGTAACCAGGAAGGAAGTAATGCAGGGTGACAAGACTAGGAGAATTATGGGAAGAAAAAGGGTAGAGTCAGGAGTCACCAGTCAGATACAGAGGAAGGAAGACAAGAATGTCTTACTGAGAGTAGATACCCAGTCATGTGGCTAAATATAGGTAAGAATTATGGCTTAATTTAAGTGAAAGAGTTAGCTAGTAACAAGCCTGAGCTAAGCATTTAAAATTTACATTAAGCCTCTGAGTAATTATTTGAGAGTGGCTGCAGGGAGAAATACAGAAACTTCCACTAACACCTAATAAGCTGAGTTCAAGTTTCAGAACCCACAGTAGAAGAAATGAACTAAATGAACTGACCCCCAAATGATTGCTTGCACATACATAGCACATATAAAATTTCAATCTCTCTCTCTCTCTCTCTCTCTCTCTCTCTCTCTCTCTCTCTCTCTCTCTCTCTCTCTCTTTCTCTCTCTCTCTCTCTCTCTCTCTCACACACACACACACACACACACACACACACACACACACGCATGCATGCATGCATGCATGCACACAAATAATGACATTCAATAATTAAAATAGTTAACAAAAAAGTAAAAACATAAAAGAGACATAATTCTCAGCCATAGTAGACTATTAACATGGTACTTTGGCATCATTTACAAAGTGATATCAATACACCTTCTTTCAAGTGTATCAACATTCCAAGTGTTTGGTTTTCAGCAAGTAATGCCTTTGTCTTCTAAGGCTGTCAGAAAAAGCAAGCAACAGGAAATGTTAAGGGATAATGAGGCATACTGACTTCATGGGGATGTGGAAATGCCCTCCATTTCTCTTAAGGGCATAAACCCTCATGTTCACTGATACCATAAAATATAAGCAGTTGAAATGCATTCCATTTAGCAACAAGGATATGTTCTGGGGCATCTGTTCTTTAATTTATTCCTATAATTACTATTCTGTTTGAAATTATTTCTACCATCCCTTGAAACTTGAAATATGCATTTATTTAAGTATACTTCACTGTTTAGTAACATACAATAAAGAGAAACACAGACTGTAAAAATAGTTTTCATTTTAGCTAGAAAATTTCATAAACATTATAATATGTTTCTTAGTATGTGATCATGTATGACAAATAAAGATGTTAAGAACTGCTAAGCAGAGATGTGACAACATCAGCTACTGAGGTCATGTGTTGGCCTTGCTTCTCATGGTGCCCTCTAAATGAATGCCTAGACTGTCCTGGATGTTCAGCATACGAATTTTGAATAAAGAAACAGACAAACCATACAGAAAAGTATCCAGAGTTGGGGTTTAAGACAATAAAAATTGGAGGAGGTTGCTAGAAATTCAAGTCAGGGCCTTGTATATCTTAAGCAACCACTCTACCACTAAAATGCATTCCCTATTTCTCAAGGTGAGTTTTCATCTCAACCCCATCATTCACAGTAAGCAAGTCCTACTACTGACTGATAGTTTTGTCTTCATAAAATGCGTATGCTGAAGCCTAATTCCCAGGGTGTAGGTGGGGCATCTATGACATCCTAAGGTCACGTGGATGGGCTCCTTGTGAATGGATTCAGTGTCTTTATAGAAAGAAATAGGATAGATTCTCTGCTATCCTCCTTTTATTTCAACGTGTGGACACAAGGAAGGGACAGCTGTATGCAGATCAGGAATCTGTCCCTCACTAGACACCAGATCTGGCATCTTGATCTTGAGCCCTCCACCTGGCAGAGTCATGAGGAATACATATTTGTTACCTAAGCCTCCCCTTCAGTGACACATTAACCTAAGTAGCTTCTTGCCTCCTTTCTTACAGTTTCCCTTAAGGGAGACCAGGCTTCATTTCACGTGAGATTGTTAACAATGTCACAAAATGATGAAGTGGTTCCAGCACATCTGAGAAGTAAAAGAAAATCCTAATACACCACCATGAGATTACTATGAACAAAACCTGAGTATTCCAAACATTTCATCTGCTATGCAAATCACCAAAGATGATTCCCACAGAGACAACTATCATTGGTTTCATCATGAAAACAAAAGTTTTGTGGCATGAGAAACACCTGGGCCCAAGCGTTCCAGACTCCATTCACAGCATAGTACATCACAACCTTCTACCAACTGAGCATTATTTTAAAAATTAAAATAGAAATAAAGAAGGCTGTTTTCCAGAGTTCTAACCCATTATGTGCGGAAATATTGCCTCTGAACTCTTACCTTGTAGGTCATCCTCTTTAATGCAGTCATAAAACTCATGGCCATCATCTTGCCAAGAATAATGGTTGCATAAGTGGCAAAGGCCATCATCACCTCGTTGTCCATGAGCTGCTTGAGGTCAGCCATTCTTTCAGTCTTTAAAAGACAATCTCAATCTTTAAACGACAAGAACAGCAGGAGGTTGAGACACCCCAGGTAACTTGGTGATCACTTATGCTGATATCACTGCACTAATCTCATTGTTCTTTAGAAAATATTGTGCACTGTTTGCAAGGGAAATGATTACATCTTCACAAAATTTTCAAAATAAAAGCAATATATAGTGATTCAACTATATATATCCAACTATTGTGAGACTAGGCAGAAGGAATCCTCTGAGTGAGGACAAGAAGGCTACAAAGAAAGTTTCAAGTCACCCTGGGCTACACAGTAAACCCTTGTCTCAAGTAACTCAATTCATTAATTGAAAGCAAAAATGTTTCCAAAATAAACGGTACAATAATTTCTCCAGTTCTGTGTCATTAAAAATAAAGATATCCAGCAAATACTAAAATGAATTAGGAGGATGACTGGAGCATTCATTAAGACAGTTGAAATGCCCCATAATGGAGTAAAATGCAGACTCATTCCAGGAAGAACAAAGGCGTCAGTAACCAGAGCAGAGGTTGTGGCAGGGTCTTCAGAAGCATCAAGCTCCACTCACAGCAGGACTGCCATGTTACTGGGAATGCCTAAAATCTGATTCATGCCCTGGGCTAGAAACCTAGCTCTCTGTTCTCTATCACTCCAGTCCAGCCCAAATTCTCAGCCACCTAACATTTGAATTCAAACCCCACAATTTGGTTATTGACCTTACTTGAGGAATATAAGTTCTCTAAGACATAGTGTCTTCATTCATATAATAGACATATTAATAATATCTAACATTAATTTACTATCAGATTAAAACAAAAAAGAATTGAAAATACATACAATAGTAATCAATTATAACAGGGGAAGCCATCCATAGTTTATTAGTTTATTCTACATTTATTTGTTCAATGGGAGGAGGGAGACATTATTCTTAGGTGTCTTGGGCTGCCCTCTACCTGGTGATATACAGAGAATAACTTTGAACTCTGCATTCTCTAGTCTCTGCCTCTGAAGTACTGAAACTACAGGCTTGTGGCACAAACCATAGCTTAATAAACTTCACCATACCCATATCCTCACAAGAGCAGCTAAAGTGGAAGAAGAGAAGATACTGTCCTAGAC
This sequence comes from Phyllotis vaccarum, assembly GCA_033318265.1. Taxonomy (NCBI): domain Eukaryota; kingdom Metazoa; phylum Chordata; class Mammalia; order Rodentia; family Cricetidae; genus Phyllotis; species Phyllotis vaccarum. Next base: position 79,252,735 of record JARWLC010000011.1, read on the forward strand.
CCACAGCAAGGAAATTGTGGATATGGCAAGAGGAGCCAGGGAAAGGAGACCAGCTCTTCAGGTCAGATCAGTTCATTTCACATTCTATATTCACATCCATCTAAAAAGCCATCAAGAAGAAACTGATGGACTGGTAAGGTGGCTCAACATGTGAGGGTACTTGCTGCTGAGCATGGCAACCTGAATTCAATCCCTGGAAACCATATGGTAGAAGGAGAGAGCTAACTCCTGAAAGTTGTCAAACACATGCATATATACCAGGAAGTGTGTGAAAGCGCACATATGGGCACATGCTAAACAAACAAAGTGCATAGTAAATTGAAGGATCCTGGAGTGAGAAGTATACTGTGCTCAGGAGAAACGATGCAGTCAAGTATTGCACAGCTGACACCACACACAACCTCTAGTTAGTACATAATGAAAACCCGGAGGCAGATATTGGGAAAAAGCTGGATTATCAGCCACCCAGACAACTCCTCAGGCCTGTCCCTAGAAATCCTCCAACTGTATACCTCTGAGTCCTCAGCTGAACTTAAAGTAAGGCTTAACATCTGAGTTCCTCACTTCTTCTGATAACCCTCTGACCCCTGACATCTGCCTTGCCTTTATGCATTCTCTGTAGCACACACATTCTCTCACGCTCACCTTGGGCAACATTTAATCTTCTTGGCTTCTCCATGATGTCCATTCCTGCCCATAAACTCCTTCTTGGAGCTTTATCGCTTAGCCTCCAGAAGCTCTGTCCATTTGCCTATAGTCTATAAAGCTACACCTATCTTTTTGTTTGTTGCTCATTGGACAGTCAGACAGTTGCCTATGTGTTGCTACGGAATATAATAAAAACCATACCCACCATTTCATTTTGTAAGACTTTTTAGTGTGTACAGTGATACCTCAGACTTCACTGCAAAACCCTACATAATGTTTGTGAGAATAATATTGTAATATACTTCATAGAAACAGAATATGGGGGCTGGGGCACAAACCCAGGGCTCTAATGTTTCATCCTACATGCTAGCGTATTGGGCTGACTCCTCGGGGTGGGGGGGGGGGGCATTTGCTTCATTTACCTTTTGACCTCTTTATTCTGTTTAATCCTAATTCACTAAAAATTAGATGTCTACTTGAGGTTGACACAGTAGACACAGTTCCTATCACGTACCTTCTTTCTTCTTCCTGGTTATACCATGTGCTAGACTCTTTGCTATTGTACTAATAATGAAACTAGAGCTTCTTAAGAAAACTGAATTTTATCTCCTTAAGATGAAAAGATGCACCTTGTGTGTAGTCTAGCAGAAACTACACAGTCATCCCCAGGGTTCCTGTTGTTTTAGAAGGTTCTCAAGGGTACCAATTCCACAGGTGTTCAAGTGTCTTCTATGGCATTGCCTATGCACACCTCTCAGGCAGCTTCCAATACTTTCAATCCACGTGCTGGGCAGTTTTTTTGTTTGTTTGTTTGTTTGTTTGTTTTTTTGGTTTTTTTTTTGTGGACTTGACAAAACAAAAATGCATTGGGAAGGGGAACCTCAACTGAAGATTGCCCCAACCATATTGGCCTTTGGTCATGTCTATGAGGAACTGTTGATTGACATTAGAGGGTCCAGCCCAACATACGCAGCACCATCCCTGGATAGGTAGCTCTGTGCTGATTAAGAAAACTGAATCGGGGGAGGGGGGACGCTTTATGATTTCTGCTTCAGTTCCTGACCTGATTTCCCTTGATGATAGATTGAGATCTGCAAGTGGAAGCTAAATAAACCCTTTCCTTTCAAAAATTATGGTCAGAGTGTTTTATGACAGGGAAAGAGTGAAGCTAGGAAATCATCTCATCACCACTTAGGTGCCATGTATGTCACATGCAAATAGCTCTGCATTACTGTTTAGAAATTATGAAAGGAAAAACTTCTACACAAGCCCAACACAGACAGTTTCTTCTGATACTTTTTATCCACAGTTTGATGAAGTTCACGAAATAAAGGGTTCACTGTACTCTAAATTGTTTTTAAATTCCACGTATGACAGTAAATTAATCCACTTTCATGAGTTCATGGTCTTGAAAGCATAGTGTGTTATCTCAGTAAAAGATAAGGCTTGCGATAGTTTTTGATATATCCACTATTGCTCTGGTATTTGTGGGAATAAAAGTCATGGTAAAATGCCCTATGCTTCAGAGCTCCTGTAAAGTTAATTAGCTTAATAAAGAATCCCTACGGACCATGCCTCAGCACAGAGATCTGAAGGAATACAATAAGAACTTTGATTTAAAAAAAAAAAAAAAAAAAAAAAAAAAAAAAAAAAAAAAAAAAAAAAAAAAAAAACCTTAAGAAGTTTATCAAGTAGAAAATTCTACTATTTAATAACCTTCAAAATAAAAGTCTCTATGACTGTTCCCAGAACAAAACTTATTTAGTGCTAGAACAAAAGTTTAGAAAGGTTTTGGTGGTGGTTGTTTTTTGTTGTTGCTGTTGTTCAGAGTGGCGGAGAAGGAAAATAATAAAGAATCTTCTAGAACTGTCAGTGGGAAAATACAGAGATGTCAGCAGGCGGAAGGGAAGGGCAATGGAGGGTTTTCTGCATCTGCAAACAGTGCAGGAGAAGCTGGAACAAGTGGAATTGCTAGGTTGTCACGAATGTGGATGAACTTCTCGGGCCTGTGATTCTGGGACACTGGCCAGTACCAAGTCCCTGCCGTTATACACCATGCACCCACGAACCTTCTCTTCTTCCAAGGTATAGGGGAGGGGGCATGTGGTGAAGAGCAATGCTAAGAATGTTAAGAAATAGGGAACACTGACAACATGAGGGAAATAAATAATAATTTGGCATCTTTTTCCTTTTGTCATTATCGTGCTACCCCTAATTGAAACCAAAATATTGGAAAGGCTCGGCAATGATGAAAACAAGCCCACTTAAAGCTTATTGTCAGGGAAGCTGCCTAGGAGGGTAGAAGTAAAATAAATTTTAAAAAGTAAGTAAATAAATAAATGGTTCAAGTGTTAGGTGATTTGGAGTCTTCTAAAAATGAAGTAGAAACAATCTAAGAAAGGGGGAGAAAATTCAGGATGTTTGGTTATAAATTGCATAAAATACATAATCACAAGGATAGGATCTACTGTAGCTGTACATCCATTTTATTGCCCTTATCTTGTCTGGCATTGTGCCTGTTCCCATGATATGGAGACAGCTATGCTTGGTCTGTGAGGCAAAAGGAAGTGGAGTTCACACCATAGACTCTGGAAGCAGCCTGGAGGCCAGGTAGATTTCAACAGGCTGTTTACTAGCTACACATTAACTGTACCTGTAAAACGGGATCTCTCACATAGACCTTATTGGCACTGAACTCCCGATCCTCCTGCCTCAACCTCTTAAGTGTGGGAATTACAGGTGAGCACCACCACACCCTAAACACGTTACAAGCAAATCCTTCCTCGGAGGATTCTTTTATGCACCAAGTGATTGGGTAGTTCTTTAAGAATCACCACCATCTTGTCAGTGCTATATGGGTGCTTGATAAAGTTACTCCTATCTTGGCACTGTTCTGATCAGTAAAGGTGTGATTTTTAGGGTTGTCTAAGGTTTCACACACCAGACCTCCCTTTAAGACAGGTGGAGTACCTACCTCTTCATCAAGTGCTATGAAGTTGTTAAGCATTATTGAACCACTGATAAACATTGTTAATGTCATCATTCATTTTATTAAGTCCTACTGTAAGCACCCTTTCTGATATTTATTTTCTTGTATGTTAGCAAATATGTTGGTGGGCCAAGTAATTTAATGCCCTAAGTCGACAGCTGTGAGATGCTTCCTTGGCTGCATCTAGCACAGGACCATCAGTCAATCACCCAGATGATGTCATGCCAGTACCTGATTTGAATACTTTATGGACACATAAAATAAGCAATACAGCCACCACAGCCACATGCTACCAAGGGACATCTCTAGCTCCTCAAGGCCTTGTCCCAGCCATCACTGTGCCAGCTGATTGATCATCACAAGCCTTGGGGAATTCTGAAGACCTCAAAGCCTTTTCCACAGAAGAGAGGGGAACAGTTTCTCTGAGGGACCCAACAGGACCTTAGCAAGTGAACACAGTCCTGTATTTGCATGTCAACTGCTGTCATTGGTAAAGATACAGCTTTTTATTTGCATGAGGGAATATACCACAGTTGGGACTATGCCTTCATTTACATGAATGTCTGCTATGATCCATGCCAAGATTTCCTTTCTGGATTACTTTGAAAGCCACCATAGAGACACCTTCCCGTGCTGCTTACCGGCATAATAGCCTCAAAAGTTTTTTCTTATGTAATCTTTTATTGTCTACCTTGTGTGTGCATGGTCTTTTGAGGCAGCCTCACAATGTAGGCCAAATTAGCCTCAAACTTACTATACTTTTGTTTCCATCTCCCAAGTGCTGGCATTACAAGCCTGTCTCACCATACTTAGCTGCTTGAATATTTGTGCTTTCCATCCTTAGCATGGTGGGCCTCCCTGAGAAGTCAAGGGAAGACCACGGAGTCCCAAGGCAGCAGAGACATGGTAGCGACCACGAGAGGCAGCTGGGGCAGAAATAATGTAGAGCAAAGGTGATAAAGACAAAGTCCAAAGGCAGAAATTCTGGATCCTGATCCCTGCAAGACTTGTCAGAAGCTGTTAAATATCTAGGCTCCGAAGCCCAAGGGCTAGCACGCAAGCCACTGTTAGGGCTGAGGGTCCCTCGAACTGAGAGCTGTATACTTCTCAGTGTGGATCTAAGAGGCCTAGAACTTGAGGCCTGTAGAACTGCAATGCTACACTAGCTTCTGCTGCTTGCTCAATTTGCTATCACATAGCTCACTGCTGCCTGAAGCTGAGAAAGACAAAATCTACCTACCAATTTATAAGCCTAAAGACAGTGATAGCTGAACCTTTAACCCAAGAGTTTAAACCTGTGGAACTCAGCTTTCCAAAATGTTTGTAGCAACATGTCTCTGGGTCTGCTAGTCTAGCCTCTAAGATCCAGTACCTCTCCAGGACCTGCCAGCGCTATACAAGGCTCTCTTCACCTACTGGGTATTCCTGTAGGAAGAGAGCAAAGGGACATCAGCCAGTGGATTGGAAACAGCTTAGGATAAAAGGCTCCAAAAAACAAGGATTTTTGTCTACTTTGGGCTACTAATAAAGCCATGAGGTAAAGCAGAGGAACCAGTCTGGAGCCCAGTTTCCTCAACCTATAATTCCTGGGGTCTCTACTATGTTAGGAAACGTGAAGAAACTGTGTCTCCTAAAGATTTCCTTTAACTGCCACCACCACATTTCACCCTAGCACAGTTTCTCACAGATAAGATGCCATCTCGAATTGAGGAATCTGTCTTTTTCCCTTCATGGGCCCTTGGCCAAGAAAAGCAAAGTTCCTTTCTTCTCAAAACTATTTGGCCTTCTTGCATCAGGATTGTGAAACACAGAAAATCTGGGCACGTTGCCACAAGGCTATGACTCTTCAATTTTGAGCCTACGGATAGCTGCAAGCACATAGAGTAGGCAACAGAAAAGAGGGCTTCAAGCTTCAACAGCCCTGCCACTGCTTGTCAGCTCTGAAACAACTGTGGGAATTATGCTTCTTGGAGGCCATGGAGAGTCAGGTGGTCATTGGAGACCATACTGACTTTCAGTCTTCAGGGATTAACAAAAATGACTCCCTAAAAATACTTGTCTCTCACAGAGTAATACTCAAGTTGGGACCAAATTTATGATTAAGAAAAATAATCAAATATCGTCAGCACACATTCATCTTCTTGATTTGAAAATCGCCAAGATGAACAGAAGCAACATAGCCCAAACTCTCTGAAGCAGGTACTTCTTGGAAAGCAAAAACTGGCTCCAACACAGGTCTTGAACACTGTAGGCTTAAAGACCCTTAGCTAGGGTCCTTCTTACTCAACATGTGAGTTGGCATCCTCCTGGCATGACACATGGAGGAAAAGCAGGAAGATGGGAAAAATACATGTGATCAGATCCCTGGGACTGAAGTGAGCAGCAAAGGAGACTAGAAGACACAGACACCTCCCCTACAGCCTCAGTTCAGCAGGCAACACAGGCTGAATCCCAAAGCAGAACTTCCCAGCCCTGTCCTTTTTTCTCCAGACTGGAGTGGAGAAGGGGGAGGGTGGCACCTGGGACAAGCCCCACAAGGGAGGCACCCTCAGCTCTCTGGTCATGGGCCTAAAGTACCCTGATAGCTTCATTCTGCCAAGTCTTCAAACATCATCTGACAACAAAAATATTATTTTAAAGACTCTTTGAGGTTTGCTTGCCTACCAAAGCTGACCCTAGAAAAATCAGCCTTGCAACAAGTTCAAAGTCTTTCATGTCAGAGTCAGCAGAGACACTGAAGGGTTTTACACACCAGGAATAAGCAGAAGTTACTGAAACCACGGTGACTTCTCATCTTGCTACAACTTGCATGTACTTTTTCTCCCCTAAAGATCAAGGGGTCCTTTCAAAAGGGGGTGCAACTTGAGCTTGAAAACACGAAGAAAACCATCTCTTAAACATGAAAAGACACAAGCTTCCAAGTTTCTTCTTGGAGTTTGAGAAACAGAAACTTAACGCAGGAGGGGAAGGGCACAATTCTCTTTAAGAGCAGGCCACTGAAGGGAACAAAGACTTTACAGACAGGGAAGTCAGGCACCCTATTCCTTAGTTCTGCCACCCACCGGTCTCCTGCACCCACCACCCTCTCTTTGCCTGTGGCGTGCAGAGCACCCCTGCTGTGCACTCACCTGAGTCCTTGGAGAAGATCACAGTCTGTGGGGCCAAACTGACACACCTCGGGGACTTTTCACCTAGAGGACCAGAGCCAGCACCGCCCTCTTTCTGGCTTTCTTTTAATTACTGGTCTCCTGAGCTCGCCAAGCCCCGCCCCCGAATCACCCGCGGTGCCTGCAGCTACCCACAGAAGAAGCCATGACTCAGCTCCACAACAGAAGAGGACCACTGTTCTTTGCCAAGGACCTCAGCATTTCTGTTTAGGCTAGGGAGCAGGAGGACAAGGAAGGCTGTTAACCTTTATGTCACTGGAAACAAACAAGGCTTGAATTTGGGGGCGAAAAATACAAAAACAGAAACAAAACGCTTTTGGAAAATTTAAGTCTCAGGGGAGGGGTTCTATTGTTGTGACAACTTTGTCCCTCCTTCAGGCAGCAAAGTGGAACCAGAGAAATTCTAAGTCTGTTAGGCAATTTACGATGTGTATTATTCACAGTGACTCCTGGAGAAGTATTTCAAGAAGGCAGAGTTGTTAGGGCAACGTCAAAGGTATTGCACAGGGCCCCACAATAACGGCCCAAAACCAGTTCCTCCTCCCCCTCCCCCTCCCCCTCCCCCTCCCCCTCCCCCTCCCCTCCTCCTCATCCTCCTCCTCCTCCTCCTCCTCCTCCTCCTCCTCCTCCTCCTCCTCCTCCTCCCCCCTCTTCTCATTCTCCTTTTTCTTCTTCAGTATTTGCCACTTCATTTTCTGGTTTTCATTTGTCTGTTCGCCTCTTCATTTCTGTTGTTTGTTTTAGGGAGGGTTTTTCTCCTTAGACCTGTCCGGAACTTGCTGTATCCGCTCCGCTGTACTCAAACTTGTGAACATTCCAACCTCAGCCTCCGAGACTGAGATTTGCACCGCCATGACTCACTCTTCTTTTTCTTTTTTCTTTTTTTTTAAAGATTTAATAGATAATTCTGTGTTCTACCCCTTTCCGAAAACACAAAGGAATTGAAATGGAGCTTGATGTCTGCAACAGGAGTGTGTTGGGCCTGATGATAGTTACATCAGAGGCATGAGACGTAAACCTAAGACTTTCACCTTTCATTCCACTTGGAAACTTTGTTTAGTGGGCCCTCCCTCCCTCTCTAAAACCCAGCTGGAACACAGTGCACTGGAGCAGAGCTGGAGAGGAGATGCAGCCATCTTGAATTCCCTGGAGGAAGTTTAGTAGTGTAGGAAGACCTAAAGAGTTCTTAATTTATGCCAAGGAAGACAACAAGAAGCCTCCAGATGAGATTGTAGAGAAGGGTACAGGAGGGTTCTTAACTTCATAATCTTTTCAAAAAAAAAAAATTCTATCTTAAAAGTTTTTTCCCATATCTACTTCCCTTCCCTTCTCCCAGCCCCTCCCAGTCCTCTCTCGGCCTCCACTGCCCACCCCATCCCCCATCCATTCCCCAAAGAAGGCAAGGAGTCCCAAGGTGGGTCAGTTCAGTCTGCCATATCCAGTTGAGGTAGGTCCGAGTCAGTACAGACACTAAGAACAGCAATTAATAAATGGGACCTTCTTAAATTGAGAAGCTTCTATAAGGCAAATGATATGGTCAGTAAGACAAAACAACAGCCTACAGAATGGGAAAAGATTTGTCACCAACCTTATATCTGACAGAGGACTGATCCATATTTCAGAGAAAATATATAGAGAACTCAAGAAACTTGGGGCTGAAACTCCAAATAATTCAATTTAAAAATGGGGTGCAGAGCTAAAAATGGGAATTCTTAGCAGAAGAATTTCAAGTGGCTGAAAGACACTTAAAAAATTGCTCAACATCTTTAGCCATCAGAGAAATGCAAATCAAAACAACTCTGAGATACCATCTTACACTTGTCAGAACGGCTAAGATCAAAAACACAGATGTCAGCCTGTACTGGAGAGGATATGGAGCAAGGGGAACACTCCTCCATTACTGGTAGAAATGTAAACTTGTACAGACACTCTGAAAATCAGTATGGTGGTTCTTCAGAAAACTGGAATCAAATTCCCCAATGATCCAGTAATATCATTGTTGAGCTTAATTGGGTATATACCCCAAAGATGCACATTCTTACCCCAAGGGCATTAGCTCAGCTATGCTCATAGAAAGGAATGTTATTCATAATATCCAGAACCTGAAAACAACCTAGATGTCCCTCAACCAAGAATGGATTGAAAAATTATGGTATATTTGTACAATGGAGTCCTATTCCGCAGGGGGAAAAAAAATAGACATCTTAAAATTTGCAGGCAAATGGATGGATTTGGAGAGTATCATTCTGAGTGAGGTAACATGGGCTCAAAAAGATAGATATGGTATGTACTCACTCGTACATGAATTTTAGACATGAAACAAAGAATATCCAGCCTGCAAACCACAACCCCTGAATAGCTAGGTAACAGAAGAACTTAAGAGAGACATCCAGAGATCCCCCTGGGAAGGAGAAATAGAGATCTCCTGAGTAAAGTGGGATCATAACAGGGAGTGAGCAAGGGGAGGTAAGAACAAACCATGAGAGAAGTAGATGGTTGAGTGAAAGGAACAACAGAGAGGGAGAAAAATAGAAATGGATATCTGGATAGAGGGAGCCACTGTGGGGTTAGAATGAAACCCAGTGCTAAGGAAACCTCCAAGAACCCACAGATGTCCCTGGCTAGGACTCCAAGCAACAGCAGAAAGAGTGCCTAAACAGGACTTCCCCTATAGTCAAATGAATAACTTCTTAATCTTATATTCATAAAGCCAGTAGACAGCCAATAACATGCTATTATAAAGAAAGACCATTTGCTTCACCTAACAATCTAATTGAAATATGTCTAAACTATTGGCTAACTAATCAACAAATGGAGAGTTTGTGTTATACCTTAGAAATTATTAACTACTTGGTAAATAAGATTATATGTATGCATATAGCAGAAAGGCTACTTACATTTGTTGCTTTGGTATAATATGAGAGTTTACTTATAATAGACTTAATTCAGCAAAAATTTATTAAGTGAATGCAACATACTTGCAGTTGATGATAAAATTCAAAACTAAAGGGGGTTTACACTAGAGCAAAGCCCAGGAAAAAAAACTTAAGTTGCCATTCAACTTTGGAATGAATGAAAGATCCAAACTTAGGAATAATAACTGAGCATGAAAGAGAAGTGTAACAAAAAAGGGGGCATAAAAAAATGGATACTTTCTATTCACCTTCCTGTAATTACAGTAAGGTAAAAAATCATGGCTTTGGCCAACTGTCACCAGCAGATCCCTTAAAAAGAGAAGTTATGATGAAGTTATGATGAGATTTATTCAGTGTAGCTATAGTGAGATAAGGAGCAGATAAAAAGTTGTAGGAACTCCAAGTCTGTGTCCGGGGTAGAAACATGAGTATGTGCTGGGGGCAGAGGAGTAAATCAGGCAGGGGAGAGGTATGCATAACTTAGCTGTCCTGGTCAAGGTGTAGTCCTGCTCAGATCTGGTCCCACAAAGTGGACAGGCGATGGTTTTCTTATTACTTGAGTGGGTGGAATAGTTTACAGAAAGTGATTGGTTCTGCTCCAGGATGCAGGCTCATTGCCATGGGTAATAAAGGGTCATCTGTATTAGAACCAAGGCAACTGCAGATTTAGCACAAGGTCTGAGCTCTGTGCTTTCAGTCTTACAAGACGATGAGGCAGGCTAGGAAGCTGCGACTTAAGAGAGCAATGTGCTGGCCTGCCAAGGTGAGCAGGTGACCCCCAGTAAAGGGGACAGGCACGAGAAAATAGCAAAGACATCCTGCACTTAGTTGTTGTGTGGGTCCATGTGAAGAGCAAGCACAGTCTCTTGCATCCCTGGTGTGTGTTTAGATGATTGAAGAGAAGAATTATTATGTCATTTGTCTTAGTTTGATTGAAAAGAAGGGTTACAATTTTCAACCTTTCTCCTTATCACCATTTAAACATTAGGATAAAAGCTTTCAGAGAAACTCAGTCTAAACTTTAGGACAAACAGTCATACAGTAAATATTAAAATAGCTTAAAACGTCATTGATCTGGAGGTGGAGAGAGCAAAGATCATTCTGCAAAGCATAGCGGCTGTAATGAAGCAAACAAATCCCTAGTAGGAGAGACAGAGCCAGAAATATCCAGACCAAAGCATTAAGCTTCTAGTTTGCCTGGCCTTTTGAACACCATGGGGAAAGAAGGAAAAAGCTTGCCAGCCATGCTAGCCTGGGCTCCTGTAAATGGGTGGAAAATGGGTGTCTACTCTTCCCTTTTTTTCTAATTTGACTTTTTATTCATTCTTTGTGGATTCATATCACGAATCCCGATCACTTCATCTCCCCTGTCCCTTCATATCTACACTGTCCTTGCACTTTGCCCTCCCCAAGAAAAAAATAATAATTTAAATTAAAAAGAGAAAAATCCCATCATGGAAGCTTTAATGTGCTAGTGAGTCGCACAGTGTACCCTTTAGTTCATCTGTTCTTGCAAGTGTTCGCTGCAATAAGTCATTGGTCTGGTTTGATTTTAAGAGAATATTTTATTCATTTTTACATACCAACCACAGATACCCCTCCCATCCCTCCTCCTGCTCCCCCCACTAGCCTTCACCACCCTCTGATCTGTCTCCAATCCCCTCCTCTGAAAGGGTAAGGCCTCCAATGGGGAGTCAACAAAGCCTGGGACTTTTAGTTGAGGCAGGACCAAGTGTCCCCCCAACCACTACACCCATATCAAGGCTGAGCAAGGAGTTCCACCATACGCAATGGGCTCCAAAAAACCAGCTTGTGCACCAGGATCCTGATTTCACTACCAGGGGCACCTCAAACAGACCAAGCTACACAGCCATCACCTGCATGCAGAGGGCCTACTTCGGTCCCAGGCAGGCTCCACAGCTGTGGGTCTAAAGATTGTGAGTTCCCACTAGCTTGGTTCACTTGTCTCTGTAGATATCCACATTCTGTTTTTAACTCCTCCCACCCTTGCTCATATAATCCCTCTTCCCTCTCTTTGACTGGACCCTCGGAGCCTGTCCTGGTACTTGACTATGGATCTCTGCATCTGCTTCCATCAGTTACTGGGTGTAGTCTCAATGATGGCTGTTGGAGTGGTCACCAATCTGATTACCAGGGTAGAGGCCTCTGGCTTCTGCTACACCATTAATACTGGGCCCTCGTTGGGACTTCTCTTGAATACCCTGTTGTCCTGTGTCAAAGAAATCCTGCAGTTTGGGGTCTGCAGGACTGACCCCTTCCAGTGCTCCAGCAGATCATAGATGAGGTAGATGATGGGGTGGGTCAACTCTAGCCCTGGTTCTGGGTGGTTGCTGAGTTGATCAAGCAGCCAGTTCCCCAGCACTTCCTTGGCTAGATCACCCTACATAGTAAGCAGCATGGGGCAGGTACTCTCTCTCTCCAGTGATTCATTCAATGGGGGGCAGGGACAACTCTATAGCTTTATCCTCTAGGCCTTTGGTGGCAACAGAAGCCACCAATATCAACACAGAATTCATCTACAGCAGGGCCACAGGCAAAGACATGGCCCTTGGCAGTCCAGGCCCCAGGTGGCAAACAGGCTACGTACTCACCTCTCTCTTTCTCTCTCTCTCTTTTTTTCTTTCTCTCTCTCTCTCTCTCTCTCTCTCTCTCTCTCTCTCTCTCTCTCTCTCTCTCTCTCTCTCTCTCTCTCACACACACACACACACACACAGCTCACTGTAACAGGCTTTTGGGGGGGAGGCAGGGGGGGGGGCAGCTCCCAAGTCATGACACAGAGACTTATTAGTAATGAACATTTAGGCTCTTTTCTTGCTAGTTCTTATAATTTAAATTAACCTGTTTCTCTTCATCTACGTTTTGCCCCATGGCTTTTTGTCTTTCTTTCTGTATGTATGTCCTACTCCATATCAGCTGACTGGCAGATGCCTGACTAACCATGGGCATCTCCCTTTTTCTCCCTCTCTCTTCTCTCCAGCCTAGATTCCTCCTACATATTCTCTCTCCCCACCAGCCCACCTATCCCTCTTCTGCCTAGTTATTGGCCATTCAGCTTTTTATTAGAGCAATCAGGTACCTCAGGCAGGCAAAGTGAAATAGCAACACACGTTTATATAGTTAAAGTAATATTTCACAACACCCCACTGATGTGGGAATGAGAATGGGTTGAGTTAAGATGTAAGAGCAAGCTAGCAATGTGCCTGAGCCATAGGCCAGACAGCATGAACTTAACATAAGCATCTGAATCATTTTGGGGGCCTGAGCAGCAGCAGGCAGCTAAGGGGTCTGGGGCTGCTGGTCTGTGGGTCTGGACCTCTGGCGCCCTGGGTCCAGGAAACCTATTGTAACACCCCACTGTTTATTTGCTTACCAAAACAGGAACTACGTTTTCTCTGTCTTCTGTTCAGTCTTTAATGGCCCTTGGCAGGCTCTTGTTTTCTCCCCTAAAATATGCTTTTCAAATGTGTGTCAGATTGCCTATTTTTGACAACAGTGAGATAAAGGAATTCTTATTTTTCCTATTGAATATATGGGCCCTGTTATCCAGTATGGCTTATGAAATAAACTCTGAACCTGAGACCCAGAAAAAGGAAAAATGCATCAAACAAGAGAAGGTCAAAATGAAACCAGTTGAGAGAATGTGAAAAAAAAAAAATGATGTTAGCTAACTGAGGAGAGAGAGAGAGAGAGAAACTGAGTCCAGATACTGAACTACAATTATTTGAGCAACTGATTTTCAACAAATGCACCAAGACAATTTAATGGAAAAAGGGAAACTCTGAACAACGTGGGGAAATGGTAAAACTGAATTGCTGTGTGTAAAACACATACCCTGTACCACACACAGAAATTAAGGCAAAGTGAATCACAATACTATAAAAACTTTTTTTAAAAACACACATAAATTGGCTTTACAATGTTCCATAAGCAATGGCACCATAGACAGGATTCCAGAAACCTTTTCATCCATAAAACAAAAACATAAATGATAAATTGTGATCATTAGCCTTTATGAAAATTACAGTTTAATCATCAGAAGATGTCACGTGAAAAGCCACAGAAAATAATGCATTTGACAAAGAACGCACATTAAAATAATGTATATGACAATTATTAATATACAAAGGTATACTATTAAAACAGAAAATTGACAAAATATTTGAACAGAAACTTCATAAAAGAAAATATATGATTGGTTAAAATGTATATTAAAAGGTGTATCATGTCATTAGTTATAAGAAATATGAAAATCAAATCCATCGCTTTGATTTATTCTCCCAAACATTTCTACAGATGTGCCCAAAGAGATAAGCCAGCCTGACATCAGCGTGAGTACTAACAGTCTGCCTTGCCATCTGAAGTAGTTTGAAGGTAGAAAACTGAAAGTATTTATTTGACTTTAAGACTGTAGAACTATCTGCGGATTACTGCAGAAGACTAAGCAGGATCTTTGGTTCCCAGATTTAGAACAAGTCTATTCATCCTTCTCCAGAATTTAAAAACATTCTAATTAATTCTGTCTGCTTTGGTCTGATTGGATGAGAATAAAAGAAACTGTGTTTGTGTGTGTGTGTGTGTGTGTGTGTGTGTGTGTGTGTGTGTGTGTGTGTGTTGCAGATAAAGCATGCAGAGGGATCGTCATTCTCTGGCCATGCACTTCTGTTTTTATCCACTTCTTGCTATAGCCAATTGCTTGAGCAAAACACTTTTCTCTGAGTTCATGATTAACTCTGGTCTTTGGAACTGCACACGCTGCCAAAAACTTAATTCTGCATGCATTAAGAAGGAAGAAGTGTGAAGACAGACACAATCCAACACAACATGGTAGAGAATATTGAAGTCTTATGCCTGCAACTGGAAAAACTGTCTCAAAGTTTCTCATAAATATAAGCAGATTTATATCCCAACAACATTATTTCTAGATATTGACCCAGGAAAAGTAAGAATTGCCCCAAAGAAAGACACCTAAGAACAATTAAAATGTTCATGAGCAGAAAAGTGGAAAACTAATTGTGGTATATTCACACAAGGTTCAACTGACTGTATTATAAGAAAAAGCAATAAGCTACTACAGCTCACATGATGGCATGATCCAAGCTCATTATCGTGCCAAACAAAAGAGCAGGCACAAAATACATGGCTTTATTTATGTGAAGGATTTTTTTAAAGGGAAACTAATTTACAATAACAGAAATGAAAAAGTGGCTGTATTTCCTTTGTTAGAATGAAGGCAGTGAATGGCTGGGAATAAAAAATGTCTCTGTCTGCTCTTATGATAAAATACCTTAGGTGTGTTGAGTTAAAGGTAACAGGACCTTATGGTTCTGGAAACTGGAAAGCCTGAGATCATGATACCAAACACATCTGGTGCCAATGACATCTGTGCTCTGCTTGTAAGACAGGGCCTCACTCAGTTTACAAGGGAGTTCCCTCCAACCTCTTCTATAAAAACATCAATTCATTCTAATTTAATCACTTTCTAAAGGCCCAACCTCTCAATACCACCACAGTGGGAACATAGATTTTAGGGACATAAGTATTCAGACCTTTTTCAGAGAATAAAAACTTTCTGGAGTACTGTATGTGAGGGTATTTGTTGCATAGGCATATACATTTATCATGCTTGGTGACAACCTAAACATTCAAAATCAACACACCTCGTCATATCCAAATTACACTACAGAGATTAGCTGTTAAAATTTTGTGCTGTTTGCAAAAGGTAGCAATGAGTCCTGAGTGTAATAGTTGCATATTATTGAAGCTCATGCCACATCCACTCTGCACTAAAAGAAAAGAGAGGAACAAAGGTAAAGCAGTCACACCAGAGTTTGTGAAATCGTAGTGCTCTCTGTGTGCCTGCCTCCCCAAGGGACCCAATAGCTATTTGAAGAACAGCAAAAGGCAAAGGTCAATTCCATGGGGTTCTCATGCAGAAGGTCAGTCTTCTCATTCAAGCCATCAAGCAACACACCCAATCTTGCCAGGATTCCCTGGCAATGGCTTCAGCCAACATCAAGACATAACTACTACACACAGGATTAATAGTTACTTTTCAAAGACCTATGATTTTACTAATTTGTGGAGCCTATTTCTGGATTAAAGCAGTCAGCCATTCCAGTCACCAAAAGTAAATAAAACCTAAATAAGTAAGCAAAAACATATCTCTATGTTCACATACAATTATAAAATTAGGGCTGGGAAGATGGCTAGCTCACAAGCAAAAATAAGAAGTAAATTTATAAACTTTCATGTTACAAAGTTTACACTTATAGTTTATATGTGTGTACAAGCATGTGTGTATTTGTAAAACATATGTGTTAATTTAGTCATCCCCTTCAGTGGTGTACTGGTGACTTCACAGTATTGAATTCACAGAATATTTTAAACTTACAATATAGGCAGTGCACAGCATTTACTGTCTCTGTAATAGATGACACCACATAAGACTACCATCTGCAACTATCAGCACGTACTAATAGAAATGATCAACTTTCCTATTAGAGAGCTCCTCTTGGATTAGAACCATCCACAGGTAAAGAGCAATCACTTGGCAAATCTCATAGAGCCCATTTTTTCCTCTGCCAAACTTGTTTAAAATTCTTCTTCTCGGTTTTGATTTAGTAACTTTAGATCTGCGCATTATGTTGTGTTTTGCGGGGAGTTATTGACTTCAGCTAAGGAACCGTGAACAGTAATTATTTTCCACGACTGAGCTCTGGTTTACCATTGTTAGACAGGCACTTTACAGTACCACAAGTTTCAAAATTTAGAACAGAGCTGTCAAGCAGGCAAATGCTTCCACCAAAGATTTCTATTTTCAAGCTCCAGGCATGAGCTGTGTGATGTGCAATAACAGGGGGAATTTGTGTGTGCTCAGGAAGCTCCTCATTTGACAGCCGTGGAAATGAAGTCTGTTTCTTTCTAGAAAAAGAAAAATCATAGCAACAATACAGATTTTCAGGAATAACTAGGGAAAAGCCTCCATTCTAGAAAAAGGTGACAGGCACTGAGGTTATTTAATATTACTAAGAGTTTTGTGGTGAGTAGAGAATGATTCACCCCAAATTGAGAATTCCTGTTTTGAGTCATGTTATTGAAAATCTTTCCAGTCAACCAAGAAAGATTTTTTGCATTTATATTCAATTAAAAATTTCCTCATGCATTAAATACTCATGTCTCTTCACCTGTAAAAACCTGAGAGTACAGCATCAAATTATAAACATTCATAAGAAGGAACCATATATTTTATGTATATTTAATGTCATTTTTTTCTTTTAAGCACTGGCAAAGATACCTTGCTCAAAAACCTGGGTTTAAATAATTTTTATGCCCCAAGTGCCTTTAAAACTCTAAAATATATCCATTTTCCCCCAGGTTTCCCTCTTATATGCTGAGTCTTAAAATTACACTTGGAAACAAGTATCATCCTCTATTAATAGACCAATAAATTGAAGAACAGAGATTAAATAACTTTGAAGTGTCAGGTAGCTGTTTAAAAAGAAACAAAATAGGTATTTGTAAGTTCTCTTGATGACTTCATCTGGTGCCTTGACTTCATCACCACTGCCTTTCCATATCCAGCAACACCTGGGAATTGTACCAGGGATATTTCTTGGACCTCACCCAAGAAAACTCACCACCACTTAGAACCCCTTCAATATACTAGTTGCTGCCACTGAATTTGAATCATCATAGCCTCTCCAATTAAAAGTCAGCACCAATTACCTGAAAAAACATAAGTTACATACTTCTCCTATTTGATCTCAGAGTTTTGACAGCAAAAGTAGAATGAGACTTCCAGTCAGCATTTGTATGTAGAAACTCTCACATCAGACACACAATCGATGAAATAACTCCACTTACCCAACTCCCATCTCCAAAACACAAACAAAAAAAATATATAAAAGACCAAGGCAGTCTGCAACCTCCAAAAGATTACAGCCCTGTAGAAATATTCTGCAGTGAGAACAACCTAGAAGAATCTTAGAACACAATATTTAAAAGAACAATTTTTTAAAGGATTAAGAATTTGGGGAGTAGAAAGAGGTCATAAAATATGAATGAACTCTAAGTGAACAAGAATAAACTGCAGATTGAAGTCCAAGATAATACAAATCACTAAATGAAATGAGGAAGAAGTTCAGGATTGGAAAGTTGAATTCTATAAATACATATTGAACAAAACCCTAGCTGAAATAAAGATGAAATTGAAAAATCAATAACTCAATTGTAAACTCAGGCAGATCTGGATAACACAGAAGAGACAGTCATGACTTGAAGACAAAGTAAAAGAGTTGAACCATTTAGTCAAAGAAAATACATGAAACAAATATGCAGGAATTGAGAGAAAGACAAAATGTATGAATTATAGGCATAAATAGTAAACTCATACAGATGTGACACACATAGGACCCCTAAGAGACAGGTCTGGATAAGAAGCACCCTATGTCATATTCTAGCTAGAATATTAAATCAATAGCACAAGGAAAGGATATTTAAACTGCAGGAGAAAACCACAGTAACAAGTAAAGGCAAACACATAAGAAGGACAACTGACTTGGCATTGGAAACTTTTAAAGTCAGGAGAATTTTGTGCTTCAAGTTTTAAGAAACAACAGATGCCAAGCCAGACTATTTGACCCAGCAAAACTATCCACTGTAGTGAAAGGAGAAAGAAAATCTACCATTATATAAACAGGCTAAAGAAGTAATGTCTACCAAATCAACCCTACAGACAGTACTGGAAGCGATACTTAAACTATAGAGAGGCATTAGTACAGGTCCAGAAACTAGAGAAAGCAAATAAATGAAGATATGATTACTGAAATACAAAATGGGACTAAGCAGAAAATTACAACAATCAACATACACCTTTCAGTAATGACTTGGAATATTGGTGGCAACAATTCTCCAATCAGAATATGCCACTTAGTAGATTAGGTTAGGAAGCATCTCAAACTCTTTGTTATCTGCAGACACACCTCATTTTCATGGACAAGTACCACCTTAAATTTACTTTAAGGATAAAAAAAGTTCCAAGGAAATGGGACCAGAAAACAAACAGCTATCACTATCTTAATATTTGAAAAAATAGATTTTTAAATCAAAATTAAACAGAAAAGATAAAGATACGCCATTATGATCAATAGAACAATTAATGAAGAAGATATTAAAATCCTAAATGCATAAGTATTAAATTATGACACAACAAATTTCATAAAAGCTAATACTACTAGACCCAAGCCACAGATTAATCTCAACCAGGGACTACTGCATGATCTCACAACCCTGCTTTCTCCAATAGACAGGCTATCTGCCAAAAAGATAAATAAGAAACTGGAATTAAATAAATCAAATGAACCTACTATATATCTGTAGAACATCCCACCCCAACCGCACAGAATGCATATCCTATTAAGCATCCCTTGGACATGCCTCAAAATGGCTATGTATTGGGATATAAAGCAAATCTACAGAATTAAACAAATTTATGAAGATTAAACAACACACTACTCAATGATGAATGGGTCAGAGAAGAAATAAAGAAGGAAATAAAAATATTCCTGGAAATAAATGAGAATAAAAACATACACAGTACAACTCCTGGAATGCCTTAAGAGGGAACTCTAAAGAAGGAAATTTATAACAATTAATGCCTACATTTAAAAAACAGAAAGAATGGAAATAAATAATTTAATAATACAATCCAAGTGTTTTTGGAAAACAAGAACAAACCAACCCCCCAAAACAGTATATGGGAAGAAATATATATGTGGTATATCATATAACAATGAAACAAAAGACAAAGAAGTACAAAGAACTGTCAAATCTAAGAGTTGTTTCTTTGAAAAACTAAGCAAGATTGACAGACCCTTACCTGAAGGAGTCAAAAGAAAGGGGACACCAAAACTAATGAAATTAGAGATAAATGAGAAAACATTATAACATATACTCAAGAACTTCAGAGAAATCACAAGGGAATACTTAAAAACATATACTCCCATTAAGCTTGAAAACCTAAAGGAAATTAATGAACTTCTAGATATATCCAAACCAAAGTGAAACCAAGAAGAAATCAGCAACTTTAACAGACCAACAAACAAGGATATTGAAATAAAAGAGTGTCCTTAAAAAAGGAAGAATAATGAGGAAAGATGTTTAAGTGGGGAAAGAGATGGGAGATTAGGGCAGAGGAGAGAGTTGTGTATAGTTATATCACTAATAAAATTAGAAAAACATATGGAAACCTACTATCTTATAAACTTTCTAAATAAGTATATTTCTATAAGAATTTTATTCCTTAGGGACTTAAGTTCACTCCAAAAAATTATAGGCTGTCAAATAAAAAAAATCTCACAGTGTTAGTATAAGATTTCTCTCTCTGGGGTGTCCTAGAGAGCTCCAAAGAAAAGATATTGCTATTGCTCTCGGTTGTCTACAAGCATCTAATGGATCCCACTGGTGAACACACCACACACATTGACTATAGGACATGGTAAAATTAAAATATTACTCACCTGGAAGTTTTTCCATTTCTGGATAGTTTTTATAATGCTGGACGGTACTGTATAGGATGCTGGGAAGCAGGGTAGATCATCAATAATTTATTCAACTGTGTACTTTGTGAACTACAATAATGACCAGAAAGTCAGTATAACTATAGGTCCAATAGTGGCACAATGCTGGGAAGTAACCAGTTACTTTCTGACTAGAGTTAAGATCTGTTCCATGGGAGAGAACACATACCTGATATTGTGATTTCAACCACATCCCATGACTTACCTCACAGGTCACAGAAATGAATATACTACTATTATGTTGCTAAATTAGCATAATATTAAACTGCCTTCTAAATTCTCTGTATCCTAGTGAAGTGAAGCCCTCAGACCTTATCATGGGACTTCTTCCTTGGTGGAATGGGTAATGACTACAGAAATTTATGGTGGTCTACATGGTAGAAAATAGGTGTCAGTGGAGTTATCAGCCACATTTCTAGGTTTAATACCATGGATGGGATATCTCGGGTCTACCTGGTAGTCAGTTGGTCCTTTGATAAAAGATCTGACTATCTGCACTCTGAGGTTGACTTCAGAGTTTACCACTCTCCTGCCTCACATCTCTGTGTGGGCTGCAACTACGTACATGGTTGGTATGGGAACATCAAACCTAAACTAAATCAAAGAGTTTCATTCACTCAGGTAATTGTAACTTTCAGGGTTTGAATCAAGTTTCATAAAATGGCATGGGGACTTTTCCCATTTCACTTCTCCACGCCCTTGGTATTAGCTATATTCCAGGAAATTTCTTCCCTCATGTTTGTGGAGACTTTTGTCCTCAGATGCATAAGACATCACGAGACTAGCCTTCTGGATGCAAATTTATTTCAATTTGATTAGGTAGATACCTCTGAAAATAGTTAAATTGAATACACATGAATCTCTTACGCTTAATGGGATTACTCCCTAGAATTGAGGATGGGAGCTGAACCTCTTCGAACATCAAAGGGGAAATACGGGAGCAGGTTTAGGAATGGAAGGGGCAGTCATGGTCCGTGATGAGCTTTTTAACAAAAGATTTTAAAACTCTTCACAGCGTTCTCTGATTCTCCATCTTTTCACTGCCTGGGTTTGAATCTCATTTCTGCCACTCACTTCGGTGAATGGCTGAGTGTAAATTTCTTGACCCCTCTGTCCTTTGCTACTCTATAAACCAGCAAGAATAATGGTACTTATCTAATGTGGTCACTGTGGTGATTAGCTCATTAATTAAACTTAAAGCAAGGGTAACACATACAAGCCTTTCTGTATTTTTAAACCTGATAATAATGATTATTATGCAATCATATCTTTGGCTATAACTTCTCTTTCTCATTTGTTGACTTCTTATTTTCTCTAAATTAGCTTGCTCAGAGTTGTCAAGAAAATTTTCATAATCTAAGTTTTCCAGGCTTCTCTGGCTCCCTTCTTCTTCCTTTCCCACCTTCCTTCGCTTCTTCCTCATGCTTGCCCTATTTTATCTCTCTTTCTCCTCTGTCTCTCTCTGGTTCTCTACCTCTGTATCTCTCTGTCTCTCTCTGTATCTCTCTGTCTCTGTCTCTCTGTCTCTCTGTCTCTGTCTCTCTGTCTCTGTATCTCTGTCTCTGTCTCTCTCTGTCTCTCTCTGTCTCTCTGTCTCTCTGTCTCTCTGTCTCCTCTGTCTCTCTCTGGTTCTCTGCCTCTGTATCTCTCTGTCTCTCTGTCTCTGTCTCTGTCTCTGTCTCTCTCTCTCTCTCTCTCTCTCTCTCTCTCTCTCTCTCTCTCTCTCTCTCGTTTTCTCTGTCCTTCTTTCTCTCTGGTCCTCTGTCTATCTTTCTCTCTGTAGTGGGGAGAGAGTTGTGTGTTTCTGGGCATGAAATCTAGGGCTAACATATGCTAAACAAGTACTTTACCATAGAGCAACCATTTGAGGTCATCTGTCTTCTCTATGAAATTTATTTGTGCCAGTAAAATTGTGTGTGTGTGTGTGTGTGTGTGTGTGTGTGTGTGTGTGTGTGTGTGTATTTGTATCAGACAGTCAAAAATCATATACTTTTTTTAAAAATAAAAACTTATATGAACTATGCAGATTGTCTAATCTAGTAGTTTCCAAAGCAATGTCCACAAGATCCACCCAGTCATGTGTGAGGTCTTAGGTTCAATTTCTAGTAACAAAGAAACTATATAATACATGCATACATATGTTACAATGAGACTTCTGGCCTGGTGAGCCAGAGGTCCAGACCCACAGATCTGCAGTTCCAGACCTCATAGCCACCCGCCACTGCTTAGGCTCCCAAAAATGACTCAGACATTTATATTAAGTTCACACTATTTGGCCTATGGCTCAGACATAGTGCTAGCTAGCTCTTTCATCTTAACCCATTTCCATTAATATGTCCTGCCATGTGGCCTATGGCTCACCTGTGTTCCTTATATGTTTCTTCTTGAGCAGCTGGGTCGATCTGTGTTTGACTCCACCCTGCTTTTCCCACCTATGCTGTCTCTGGCTATGGTGTTTGCCAAAGGTCAAAGCAGCTCCTTTATTTAAAGACTGATATTCATAGTATACAGAAAGATATTCCCACATCATACATACAATTCTGTAGCCAGAAAATTCAAAGATCTTTTATATTTCCTCTTATTTCACATAAGAGAAGAGTGACCCAGAGAAAGGAAACAGTTGATCAAAGGCTACAGATATGCGTAGAGAAAGATGACTCCAAGGGTAAACTGACCCCACTGAAGTCATTTTATTTTTTTAGATTTTGTTTATTTTATTTATGTTTATGAATGTCTTAAATATATATATATGTGTGTGTGTGTGTGTGTGTGTGTGTGTGTGTGTGTGTGTGTGTGTGTGTGTGTACACATGCACCAGATATGTTTCATGCCCACAGAGGCCAGAAGGCCCCAGATTGTCTATGTTGGAAGTTGAAGAGCATTGTGAGCCACTCAGTGTGTGCTGGGAGCCACAGACCATTGTGAGACACTGTGTGGGTGCTGGGAACCACAGACCATTGTGAACCACTGTGTGGGTGCTGGGAACCACAGACTATTGTGAGCCACTGTGTGGGTGCTGGGAACCACAGACCATTGTGAGCCACTGTGTGGGTGCTGGGAACCACAGACCATTGTGAGCCACTGTGTGGGTGCTGGGAACCACAGACCATTGTGAGCCACTGTATGACTTCTGGGGGCCACAGACCATTGTGAGCCACCGTGTAGGAGTTGGGAATCAAATGTGGGTCTTCTGGAAGCACAAATGCAATTACCAGGTGTCCTTAACTATGGAGCCCACTGAGGTTATTTTATTTGTTCTTATTTTTAAGATGGAACTAAGGGGCCTTATCAAATTAAATGAGAAGATACTGATAAAAGGTGATACAGTGTTTGGCACAATCTTGGATTCTATCAGTATTAATTTTTACCCTTAACTTAATGAGACTAACCAGAATGCCATAGAAAGAAATTTCCTCTCAAAAACTAGATGTTTATAAAATTGTATGCTGTTTATTATATTAACTCCTTTTCTTAGTGCTGTGAAAAAATAAGTGTAAGGAAAGATTTAGTTTGGCTCAGAATTTGAGGAAACAGACCATCACAGCAAGGAAGAGACATGACAGCATGATACCAGGGGCCTCAGAGCACAGCCAGTCAGATGACATGTGTGGTGGAATTACGTGACACTGTAAACAATTGCCCCACCTACTGGTTTAATAAAAAGGCTGATTGGCTGATGGCAGACAGGAAGTGTGGGCAGGGTTACCAGACTAAGACAACTCTGGGAACAGGAAGAACAGAGCGGAAATGTCACAGAGAAGGCAGAAGAAGCAGAGGACAACTATGCTGCTCTGAGAAAAGGTACTGAGCCACATGGCTGAACAGGATAAGAATCATGGGTTAGTTTAAGAGTAAAGAGTTAGCAAGTTATATGCCTGGGCCCCAGTTCAATCAGCATACAGTTAATACAAGTGTCTGTGGGCTTCAGTGGGACTATGGGACTGTGGGTTGCAGTTCCAGGCCACAAGGCTAGGCTGGAAATCTGGAACAGAAACCATATGCAACAGACATGACACAAGGAGCCAGAGAACATGGCTGGTCACATTACATGACACTAGGAGGCAGAGAACATGACTGGTCACATGACATGAATCCAGGGGCCTGAGAACACAGCTGGTCATATGACATGACACCAGGAGCCTGAGAACATGGTTGATTGTGTTGCTTCTTCACTTTGGAGATAGGTGAACACTGGTGCTCAAGCAGCTTTCCCCTTCCCATGCCCACAGAGGCTGCCATCCTCCTCCATTAACCTAACCTAGATAATCTACATGCATCTTCCCATGTGTGCCAGAGCCTTGTCCTGTAGTGACTATAGATCCTGTCAAGGTGGCAATCAACATTAACAATCACAGTTACTAAGTAAGAGTTTTTCCCTGAGAGGTGGGGGAACATGTTGGGATTGTGATTTAACACATTTTTAAAGGATGCGGACATTTGTATAAAACAGAGAAGCTCAAGTGTCCCAGATGACCAGTGACAGTTTCAGGGTAACTCTCTTCTTTGTCACCCTCCTCCCAAATCAAAACTACTGGGCCAATGTTAGTGCTGCTCACAGCACCCCTTATGGTAGGAGTTCTGGGACAATGAGATAGTAAGAAAGCAAAAATAGGAGCTGAGTGTGGTGACATATGCCTGTCACTCCAACACCTGGAAGGTAAGGCCTGGAAAAGCATTTTTTCAAGCTCATCCTTGGCTCCATAGTGAGTTCCACAACAGCCCAGAACTTGTCTCAAATAAACTTAAAAATACACATACACATAAACAGAAGACGTTAAAGCCAGTGACTTGCTGCTTAGTTAGACATAATTTATTTAAATAAATGTATTTTAATAAAGATAATATTTCTCAGTGCCACCCACACCCTGCCCCCCTAACCACTCATTGCTAATTACTTCCACAGACCATCACATGTATATGCATGTCTCACCTAGCAATCTCTCCCATTCCTCTTCAAAATCTTGCACAAATAATAATAAAATTTCCCATTCATGTGTGCTCTAAATAGTCACTGGACTATGGGAATGGATTTGCCTTCTACTTACTAACTCTTCCCATCCCTAAATCAAGACTAATTAGCTTTGTTTCTCAAATTGCTGACACTGAGGGTCTTCACTATAGCAAACCTGTGTGTGATTAGTGATCTAATGGCTGCTGCTGAGCTTGGGCAAATATTTATAGAGTAATCATATTGGATAGGGTTGAATAACCTCTTGGATTAAGTGAGAGCTTCTGCCAGGCAATGCTGCAAAATTGTGCTAATTTAATGGTTCAGTCCATTGTTCCATCTGCTAATACAAACTCCACACACACGAAAACAAATAAAATCAGGAATATTAAGTCACAGTGTGGCTTCTTTATTGGCACTCCTGGCAGTAACGCACCAGAAGAATCCAAATATCACTTTGTAAATATAAATTATGTGATGGATAAATGAAAGCTCATACATGGAAAAGATCAAATATATTCACACAAGGATGAGAAGAAAGCAAGTAGTCGCTAGATAAACAGTTGTTAGGTTATTAGTAGATGAGCTGTGAGAGAAGTAAGTTTGCTTTTATTTACTTTCGGAAACAGTAAACAGATTTTAATTAGGCAAGTCAGTTTCACCATTAAGGAAGGATTTTTTTTTTTCCTGAATCAAGCTGTGTTGATATTAACTCTGGCTTTTCAGGAATACACCAAACAAGTATAAACGTATGTCATTAATTCTTTGGTTTAGCAGCACCAGGGATAGAACCCAGTACCATAATTATGTCAGTCAATCACACTGCCACTGAACTATATGCTTAGATTCCAAATAATGCTTAATATTTTGATTTTAACCTGTAATATGACAGGAGACCCAAATTTTGGGAAGAAAGAGATTGGAGAGGCAATTTGGGGGGTGAAGGTATTTGTTTAAAACAGATAATAAAGAAGCTGACCATGTCAGAATATCCTGGGGTGAAGACAAGAGACTCTGTCATGGGTTGGGGGAAGAGGAATGACAATGATGAAGCTAAGCAATGGTCAAACTGAGATTTGAAATTATACCCCTGTCCATCATTTTGTCAATTGGGGTGTAAGGGTTCTAGAAGCTAAAATATTGCAATAGTGATACACAAGCAAATTTAAGAACATGGGTCATTTTCTAACATACGTTTTTTGTTCATAATCTTATTTAATTTTCAACTTACTAGCAATGACCTATTTTACATACATAGATGAACAACTTGGAGCTTTTTCTTTACTTTGATCAATTGTAACTGCACCATTTTTAAAAGTAGCTTAGCTGTCTTTCATAGGCATTCCAACCAGTTAGCTATATTTAGATGTGAGGAGGAGGCAGAATAATTTTTTTGAAATAATTCTGTGTTTTTTACAACTAACTTGACTGACAGCCCTTAAGTGCTATTTCTTTGAAAGCAAATATGATTCACAGCCCTTAGGTAGAGTGTGTGCACAAGCTAGAAATATTGATCTGTCCACATCCGAGAAACATTAGAACACAATAAAAAGAATTTTTAACTTAATTCTAAATAATGCAAGAGTTAAAAGCCCACCATATGAACAGCACACACTTGGCAATGGTAATATACCTGTAATGTTTTATAATGTCAAGGATTTAATTTAAACTCGGGAAGCAGAAAGTGTCTTTCTAGGGTGAACTCACCCTCTTCAACTGTCGTGACAGTTCTCAGAACATAGGGTACCTAAGAAACTACTTAAAGATATAAATAAATCTGCCTTGTTTGAGCCACTGAATACAAGGAACTCATCTTAAATTACTCTAGCCATTAGCACAAAATTTAGAGATGAGAGACCCAAAAGGCAGCTGGTGAGACTTCTTTTGGGTGTTTATTAATATTAGAATGGAGAAATCGTTTTTATTATGCCCCCATAAACATGGCCAGAGTACATGGAGAAAGGAGGCAGGTTGCAGAAGGGAGCCTTCTACTCAGAGGTTGCTGTTTACTGTTCCTCTCCCACATTTGGAATGACCAGGAAGCCCCTTTTTCTACTTGCCCCAAGCCAGTCTTCTTGCTACAATTATTTTTGGCTCCCAGAAGGCAGCAGAAAGCAATCAATACCGCTATGGGTTATGAAACACAAAATATTCTCAACTTTGGCTCTGGCAGCTCTCAGTTTACTGCAGAGGTGTCAGCATCTGGGATCCTCTTCCTTCCCACAGTAGCTCAAAGGCAAGTTGACCAACTATATAAGAGTCTTCCCTGCCAAGTTAAGTTTTCTACAATTACTTTTGTTTCCATTGACTATGTGTAGATAATTCTTTCCTGAAGCAATGTGGAAATGCTTCCACACAGTTACGTTACAAGGGAGTTGGCAGTTAGTGAGAGAGGAATAGGCAAGAGTCAGAGACGAGCAGGTGTGGGAAAGACAGTGGTACATCCCCAGAGGGTCATTTTCCCATGGCTGCTCCCCACTCCTGCATCCCAGACCTGCCCTCCCACTACATATTACTATGTGGTTCTCTCACCTAATCTTCTCTCATGATCTCTAGTATTTGTTTGGCTTGTCCCATGCAGACTGAAGTACAGGTTAGAGACACAATATGACTCCTTATCTGAAGGCTAATATTACTTGCCTCATATAATAAACCAGCCAGCACTAATATACATATTTTAAAAGTTCCATCTCCATTTAAGTCTATGAATTTGTCACCATGACCTTTGACCCATGTACCAATTTCTCCCAAGGCTGGTTTCCTAGTCCTGACTCATCTTTATAGCCTAGGATGTATGACATATGCTGTTCATTTTTCATCATAACTTATAGGTCAAAACTTAATCCTCAATGTAATTGTATCTGGAATGGAGATAATTAGGTCAAGGTGGAATTTATGCCCACATAAGAAAAGACATCTGCTATGGGATTATGTTCTGGTACACTGTAAATATTTGTCCCTCCTACTGGTTTAATAAAATGCTGATTGGTCAGAAGACAGATAGGAAGTGTAGACAGAGCTACCAGACTAAGAAAACTCTGTAAAGAATAACAGAGCAGAAACACAGGGGACTTAGAGGAAAGAAGACCAGAATGCTGCTCCGAGAAAAGATACTAAGCCACTTGGCTAATCATGCATCAGTTTAAGAGTTAAGAGTTAACAAGTTATATGCCTGAGCCACAAGCCAATCAGCATGAAATAATTGTAAGCCTCTGAGTGTGTCTTTGGGACTATGGTAGTGCTGGTCCAGATCTTGGGCCTAATCCAGGCCAGAAATTCATATTACAGACATCAGACACAATTTCTCATTCCACTATGTAAAGAAAATATCTGTGAGGGCATCCAGAGGAGGTACCTAGCCATGAACCCAATAAGTTAGCACCTTCCTCTTGGACTTCTTAACCTCCAAAGCTGTGGTAAATAAAAGTCCATTGCTCATATTCCCTAGTTTACATTTGCTATAGTAACCTATATGTGTGCCACACCCACACATCTAAGTTCTCGACATCAATTTCTGAACACATGAATATTTGCCTCTTTGGCTTTCTGGATGTAACATTATCTTTAACTTTGGGTTACATGCTACCTATTCTTCCCTTTGAATAATCTTCTAACATCAGATTCCTTTCCTATATACATGCTCTTGTTCTCCCAGTGCTGAAGCTGGATAAATGCTTTTTTATGATTCTATCTTAGAAGTTCTGAGGGTATCCTGGTCTATTTTTCTGTGTTCCCAAAGTATAAGTAAAATATTTAAAATCAGATTTGAAAGGTAAGTTACCTTCCTAGGAGTTCTTTAGTAGGCTCGGATTTTTACCATTCCTCTTGGTCACCCATTAGAACTAGATGATGAGTTCTTATTGCTGAGGATACCACATGTTTGTAGTAAGATATGGAGAAATCAAACACGAACAGAATTGGAAGCTTCCTTCTTGCTAGTGACCTTTGATAGTGACAAAAGATACTGTGGAGGCTGCTGAAGGAGAAAAACCATGAACAATTTTATGATACTGTAAACCCTATGAACTCAGTGCCAACCTGCTAAGCAAGATGTGACCACCAATGTAGCACTGGCATAGAGTAAGTGATGATTGAGTGTTCATGGCTAAACAGGACATACTTTTACTTATTTACTTATTTTTAATCGCACACATATGTGTGTGTGTGTGTGTGTGTGTGTGTGTGTGTGTGTGTGTGTGTGTGTGTGTGTGTGTAGATACATGTACACAGGTAAATGTTCCATTGAAGACCAGAAGAGACATTGGACTCCCATGGACCTGGAGTTACAGGCAGTTGTGAGCTGCTTGACTTAGTTGCTGGAAACTGAACTCAGGTCCTCTACACGAGCAGTAAATACTCTTAATGGATGAGCCATTTCTCCTATCCCTGAACAGGATATTTATGCCATCTTTCTAAGGCTTGGGGAATATTGGAGAAAAAATACCAGAAATAATAAAGCAAGGGATGGAAGAAGTGGAGAAGGTTTGAGAAATGTTATCTTTTCAGGGCATGATACAATCGTTGCAAATATTACCTTATAGCAGCTAAGACAGGCTGGTTTGGGCCTGCACAAGAATGGATTTACTGCAATCAGTTATATATTGTAGAAGAAGTCACCCTCTCCCTGATGAACAGTTATTGGGTAACGATGGATTCTGGGGGAAAGAATAGTCACTGTCTTCAGTTGTATACACACTGGTGAGCCTACTAGCCTCCAACAGAAAGTTCCAAACAAGAGGTCCTGGATGAAATTAGTGGGTCACAAAACAAACAAAGACATCTATATAGAAAAATATCTTAGTGAGAGGAAAATGAGAAAATGATATGAATGAATTTTATACATTATGAACTAGTCAATGAACAAATTTTAATAGAATATTTTTTTAAAAAAAACAAGGTTTGGGGTGTAACTCTGTGACATAGCACTTACTTGGCATATGTGCAGGGTAGTCTTGAGTTCCATCGCCATCAATGAAAAAAGCATTAATAATAATAATAATGATGATGATGAAATATAGTTGACTATGCTTGAATATCCAATAGGTGTTATGCTCTGCATTTTCAGTCATTATTTAAATGCTGGGAAGAAAAAGTTTATTTAGCATTGGTTGATAATAGGTCAATGAGCAGAATATGTGAGCTGTGCAAACATTATCATGCTTATTCATTGGTTGGTAAGCCACTGGTCCAATACTCCAAATACCTTCCTCCCACCCCAGGGTTCTAAGGCTATCTTCTTGCCACCTACCCTCTTCCTCCCCATGGCCAAGCAAATCAAAGCTTGATGCTGACAGTATGTGGCCAGTAATGATTCTGATTGGTTCCTAGTGTATCATATGGCCTGCCAATTAATTTTCAATTTTCAATCTGTCGGTGTCGTTTCTCATGTACAAACAGATAACTGAAACTCTGGGACATTTTCTTATATAAAGTCACAGCCATGTAATCCGTGAATAATCAGAAATAAAATAAGTGAATAATCAGAAAATAAAAGCTACTTATTTCTGCCTTCATATACCATTGTTTGTCCTCACATAGACAAGCCATTAGAAAAAGATATTTCTAAAACTTATCCAAAGAGTTTTGTGAAAATTATCCATTCCTGTGCTCCTGCCCCTAAAGATTCTATTTCAAATAAACCTAGTTCATGGCTACAATAGCTTCTTTCAAGAAGGTACATCCTACAGTTAGACAAGCTTTGGAAACACTACACCGGGATTCCTCTTCCCCAACAGCGAGGAGTTTGAAACAAACCTGTTAATAAACATCTCTGTGTTTTAAAAGAACAAGTAAATCCTGGGATTACAAGAAGCAATTTTGAGCAGAATAGAATATGTGTCTCAGATGGTGGGCTACTTGCACCCATTTCAGGTGTAGAGGTGCAATCGAAAAGCAGGATGGTTCTCTGGTTTGTCTCAACACATCACTGATGGTGGCAACCATAAGAATTAAGCATCAGTAGCTTACAAAGAAAGAAGACAGACTAAACACTAAACTAAAACTTATTCCATGAAATGGAGGAAGGGGTCCTGCGCTGATGGTGGAAAGTCTTCAGACTCTAAAAACTATGAATTTACCCAAGTAAGGTTTCAAAGTGTGTTTTGCAGAACAATATCCCCTTAGAAGAGAACCTAAAGAGAGTTACGTGTGTAGTGTTACCTGGGGTAGGGGACCCCTCCCAGTGCTGTCTACTCTGCCAGTCGCCACTGATCTGTGATGTGCTTTTCTATCCAGGTTTGGCAATTTGGCCCGTCACGTGAGTCTCTCAACGGTGGTTTCTCCCTCCTGACATTTCTCTCCCTCTTCTGATGTTAGCAAGAGATAATCACGTAACATTAAAAAAAAAACATGTCCAGGAAAAGGCAAGCATCACTTATTAATTGCACACAGCAGGCTTATGAAGCAATTCTCTTTCACATGAAAGACCTTCGGAAGAAAATGAAGAGAAGTATAAAAAGGAAACAGAAAAGCGATTGTCTCCAGTCTGGTCTGTCAACTGAAAGTCAGTCATTAAATATTTCTGAGGCTATCAGAGTCATCTGACTCAACAGAACCTTCTAGATGTTCCTCCTGACTTGTAAATCATCAATGAGCAGGAGAAAACTACAGGAAGGCTGAGATTTACTATCACAGGACATGGCCCAAGCTGGGTTGATCCTCTTCCAAGTGATCAGCCCTGCCAAAGGCTTAAGCACCTGCTACAGCTCTCTGCACATGTATGCCTTTAGACAACTGAGAAATGTCTCACTGGATAAACCAGTAAGTAAAATAAACTGCCAAACACAGCTTCAGCAAAGGATGGTAAAAATAAAACATTTAAATGGATTTAGCCGACTACTTCCAAAGAGTACACCTGACAATGTAGGAAAGGCGTGGCATCAGAAGCCTTAGAGAGTTAAACAGTAGAAGGCTTTTCCCCCCTCTTATTTGGAGACCACAGCCATCTCCAGGGCCATCCTCACCACCCATAAATAGATGACTTCTTAACCCGAGCTGGAGGAAAATCAAGCAAAATAAAAATTAATAAGAACGAAGATAAGCCGTAAAATCATCTCGACCCCTCAGAATGTGAATTCATTTTAGTGAACACTGAAGCTTTTCTCTGATCATCAGTCTGTTTATTTTCACTTCCTTGCAGTGTTTAACACCTGTATAAAAGTCTCTGACTTTAAGAGGTCGGGCTCAGCTAATGAGGTGTGTCAACCCAATTGGAAGCCCGTTTCTAAATGAGAATTGCCCACAAGGAGAGCACAATTATGTGAGACTAAAGAGAGCATTTGGAGGGTGACGGGTGGGAACTAGCGATTTTTCTTTAAGAAGGGACCTAGGTTATCACTAGCTAGGGCAGCAAGGGGCTAGCCTGAAGCTATGGGCTAACATGGTAATTCCCCTCTAAATTAGTCATATTTCTCCATGTTACCTTGGTAGCTAGCAAATAACGGCTGATATAATCCCTTTTCTAATTGTAAACCAGCACCAGCCTAATTATATTCCCATTTACCCCAGATACTCTAAAATCATGGGCTTTCTATTTGTTAATTCCTCTTATTCATGGTTTTACGACTCTGGAGGAGGCTTTGGGGAGTATGAATTGAAAGCCAGTGCAGTGAGTTCATTCCACATAGACATTAACTATGAAAAAGCAAAGGCATGGGGGAGGGAAGGGGTGGAGGGAAAAGGTTGCTTATTTGTGTTAGACTGATTTTAGTCTAGACTAGAGGAGTATTTTGGAAGCCTCGCCTAGAAAACTCAGAGGTCAACATCAGAGTTGCAAGGTTATACAGCACGGTGTCAACCAGTGGGTGGGCCTTTATCTCCTCTCGAATACTTGGAGCCACTCTGCATTAATTCTCTGCCCTTTGCTTTAGGATGTGTCCTTACTTTTCCATAGCCAATATGTAAGATCTATAGAATTTTGAATACTTATAAGTCATTTCTCTTAAATAGGATCTTATTACATAGCCCTGTCCCACCTGGAACTCACTGCTTAGACCAGGTTGGCTTTGAACTCATAAACCTCCTACCTCAGCTTCCTGAGTATTGGAATTACAGGCATGTGGCACCGTACTTAGATGATTCTATATCATCTTAAGACTAACACAAGGAGATATCCCACACCAAAACTTATTGAGTAATGCTGCAGTGTCTCTGACATTAAGAGATAATAAGTAAGCCAAATAACACCGATAGAAGCAATTTTATTAAGTATTTTAATAATATTAACTTCATATTCTTTCTCCCCATCCTTGCTCCAGAAAAGTAAAGAGCAGTGTGTAGAAGAATGAAGTGTGTGTGTGTGTGTGTGTGTGTGTGTGTGTGTGTGTGTGTGAGAGAGAGAGAGAGAGAGAGAGAGAGAGAGAGAGAGAGAGAGAGAGAGAGAGAGAGAGAAGAACATGTTAAAGTTATTTCCATACAAACTTGGTGTCTTAAGTTTTCCCCTGGCCACAACACAAAAGGAAATTCATGGGGCTGGGGAGCTAAGACAGTGGTAAACAGTACTTGCTGGTCCTGCAGAGGATCAGAGTTTAGTTCCCAGTACATCTATAAATAGTTCGCAACAACCACCTGTACATCCAATTCTAGGCTTCTTCTGGTTTACATGGGGGTCTGTACACATGTGGCGTACACGCAGGTAGAGAGAGACGGGGGGGGGGGGGAGAGAAGGGGGGATAGAGTGATACATAGAGATCAAATTATTTAATTAATTTTTTATGTTAACATTGGTAGATATTATTATAGGCCAGGCATTCTCAGTCCTTTGGTGATTTTTCCCAAGTCAGTGCTGTCACACTGGACAGAGAAATAGGGATAAAGATGAAGGAATACTACGTGAGCAGTGCTCTCAGAAAGTTTATCTCCTCCTGGTATGCAGAGGACTACGCTAGCAATGGATGTTCAGCTCTCGCTGATGAGGTTTGGGCTTCACTAAAACAACACTCGCTAACTCAGAACTTTGGACTCAACTGAAAACAGCCATGTAATTTCAGTCATATCTTGTGCTACCCCCAGAGCCGGGAAGGGACCCCTGCACAACACTAACCCCCATTTGGCATTACTTAAGTCAGCAGAAAGAACAAATTTAATGGCTTTCTATAAAAAATTACTGTTTTAAAGCCCATCAGGCAATCTGTATTTTTGTGAGGTTTCTGTTCTATTTTGTTTTTACTGATTCCTTATACAGGTCAGGGAACATTGAGAAATTGAATTTAAATTTGAAGGCTGCTTGGTAAATATGGAATCAGAGAAATGGAAATTGCGTGGCCTCAAGAGAGGGTACTCTCATCCAGCTGTGAGGGTGAATGGGTTATGTTTGGCAATTTAATCATATATTTGTAACTCCGTTATCAAATGACCCTTCTGCTTTTGAATGTCACTCCTCTGAAAACACACAAATTCTTACCCCATTTTTTATTTTGAAGTTTAAAAATACTACTTCTGTAATTTACCAGCAAACTCCCTACTTACATTTAGTTTCCACAATTTTTCCCTTGCTAATCTCTAGAATAGCCTCTCAACAAACTAGCTGATCTTACTGCTCAGCCTAGAACTTTTCTTCCTTCATCTGTCCTATCACGCAACTTGGTGCACAGTGGTCATAAGGCAAGTGGGTACAGACATGTAAAACATGTGGCGCATGCCAAATAAGATCACACGCAGGGAAAGGGAAGAGGGAGAGAGAGTAAAAACTTAAATAAAATATTTTTCTTGTCTTCTTCATTGATGAATCAGACATCTGACTAATCCAGAGCAGAGTGGAGGATGGTCACGTGCACAAGCTCTGAGGTCAGACCCTGGGGGTTCCTACTCACCCAGTTATTTGCAAGTCGTGTGGTCCTAAGCAACAAGTTGCTCATCTCCTTGGGGCTTTTTCCTTTATAAAATGTGATGTTAGTAATTGCTTCTATTTTGTACAATTGTTCTAAGGATAAGATAAATTAATATGTTGAAATAATCTTGGGCAAAATTGTTTCCACTGCTATTATACTCTGTTTATGCAGATGGTGGACTATATTGGGGCTGAGTATATAGCTCACTTATTTAGCATTACAAAGCTCTAAATTTAAGCACTGTATAAATGAAATCTGGCAACACATATCCCTAATCCCAGCACTCATAAGGAAGATCAGGAGTTGAGAATCATCCTCAGCTACATAGGAAACTTGAGACTAGCCTAAAATACAAAAGGTCCACAAGAGCAAATAAAACACCTTTAAATAAATATATGGGGCTCAGAAATGTTCAGTGGTCAACAGACCTTATTGGCCTATAATGAAGACCAGAGTTCAGATTCTCGCACTGGTATCAGGCAGCCCACTGAAACTCCATTTCCAAGGGGTCTAATATCCCCTTCTGACCTCAGCAGGCATCTGCTCACACCCTTATATATACCTTCACACAGAAGTACATGCAGTTAAATAATCATTTTATTAAAAATGAAAGTAAATAAAGCAACAAAAGATAGTTTAGGTTGACTTTCATTTCATTTCCTAGGAGCACACACAACTCATATAATATGGTCCTTATATGGGTGACCTTAGTCACCCTATGACTATTAATCATGGATATCTAGATGTGAAGTTGTCATTCACTGTAATATACATTCCGATTTATTCATTCCTAGTCATTCACCAGCTCAATAAACAAATACTCACTGAGTGCCTGCCTCCTCTCTACTGGTTTTTTGCCACTTAGAATATAAATATAGTAAGACAGAAATATGGCACTTGATTTCACGAAGCTTGTAGAAGAAGTAATATACAAACATAATAACAAATGGTAATTGAAATTATGCCACCACGGCTTAAGTATCTTTCATTCATTTTCTCATTTCCTCCACACAGCAAATCTGAAGGCATCTTCTGTGCTCCTCCTAGATTTCATATATATAGTAAAATAGGATCTCAACAAACTCGATTTTTAGAGATGATGAAGGTAACAGAAGGAGCACGTGGCTGGTCATGAATCAAGTTCAGTGATGGAAACAGAACCTGAACTGTAACCACCGTTCCACTGTTCTGAGTCTCTCTCTCTCATCACCCTCCTCTCTCTCCTCTCTCTTCTCTGTCCTTATTCTTCCATTTCCTCCTCCCTTTGCTGCTTCTGTGCTTCCTCCGTTTGCCCTCTCTCTGTAACCTGGCACTTTCCTCTTCCTCCCTCTGCCCCTGCACCTCTCCTTCTCATCCATCCCTTTTCCCACTCGAATTTCAGCCTCACTTCCCCCTCACCTGTTAATGATCTACAGAATTCTGGTGACATGCATCTTCTATTCCGTAACAGAAATGTTCATTTTGAACACTGAGCTTAAACAAGGCAGTATGGACCCTTCAGGACCCAGAGCTGCTGTGCTGTTGCCTCTGACAGAATATCACAGCCAGGCCTGTAGATAAATGTGACCTCAGCCAGGAGAGGATAAATGATAGATGATTTGGAAGAAATAAATGACAGGGTTGTTAAAATGTTTTAGGGCAAGGGACATTCAAATAAATGCTACCCGGTGATTTATTCTCTAAAAGGTGTTCTGTTCACTGTTGAAACACACCTATGTGTCTGCCAGAAACATGGCTGTAAAAAATCTGTGTATAAAAAATTTACACAGCAGCAAGCTGACCTAAGGCTTTCATTTACTGACGCCACATCCTCAGCTGCAAGGGTAACTCTCTGTGTTCTTTCAGTAGGTCAGTGCCTGGATGGCCAGAGCTTCCCGAATTAGGAAGTAGTCAATGTCTGCACCCTTACCTCTGCTGCACGGGTTGGCCCTTCAAATCTCCACCAGCCATCACCTCAGCAGGTGTGTGGATATCCTCATGATTGCCTGTCTTATCCTCCTCAAAATCAAATGTGAAAGTCTTCTCTCAGAGTATATCATATACCTACCAATCACCTTCTACTGACTCCATGAGAACTCCTGTAGCAAACCTTCAACAAGACTCAATCATAGTACCTTAGCTAAGATGTTCTGAAAATCAGAGTTTAATATAAAGTGTAAGTTCTGACACTGTGGGATAACACGCTTAGATACTGCAAAGATTTGCTGCTCATACTGGTTTAATAAAAGCTGATTGGCTAGTGGCTAGGCAGTAGGTATAGGTGGGGTGACCAGATGAGGAAAATTCCCTGGGAAGAGGAAAGCCAGGGAGAAGCAAATGCCAGCCATAGGCAGATAAGAATGCATTACTGAGCAAAGGTACCAAGGCACTTGGCTAAATGTAGATAACGATAATGGGTTAATTTAAGATGTAAGAACTACTTAATAATGAGCCTCAACTACTGGCTTTAGACAATATAACACCTTGTCAAGACGAGTGGGTGGGAATACAAAGGGAGGCAGGGAAGGAAGACATGAATAATAAGAATAGCAGTTACTAGATTAGCCCCAGCTTTGCAAAGAAGCCCAGGTAATGAATCCTATCCACAGGACAAAGTAGACATTCTGCTGCAAAAAAGACAGAAGACACAGATCTGACAAATGTCCACTGTCTCTCACTAGTACAGTAGAGCCCACATGTCCATCCTGGCTTTCTCTCCCCACTCATTTGCCAGTGGAGAGGGTGGAGGCTAAAACGACTCACTCAATCTTGCCATCAGCACTGAAACTCGGTAGTTTCCTATGGAATTTCTACAGTGGGGTAAAACACTATTCTGATGACCAGAACTATTTCTCTGGGAGAAGTTGAAACAGCTGGAAGTGTGATAGGTGGAATGATAAGACCAGAGACCAGCATGCAGGAAGCATTTGCTTATTCCAATTTAGATGGAAAACAAGACAAATAGTTGAGCATCATATGTGATGGTAAGGGAAACAGGCTGGTGTGGGATGTCACATAAACCGAGTCTAATAAAGTTTATTCAGTGCTATTCAAATATGTTCATGCTCACCAAGAATAAAAAGGCATTTTATATGATTAAGATATTCTCACATCTTCCACAGAGGAGAGCAACTTGCCCTGTCTCCCAAGATCCTTCTTGTATCTTCTTTTGAAACATAGAAAGAGGCTATTACTTAACTGTGACCTGGAGCCCTGAGAGAATAATCTAAGAGAATAAAGATACATTTTAGCTCACAGTTTCATAGGGTTCAGATTCTACTCACCTGCCCTAGAAGCTTAGGCAGAACACCATGGCAACAGAAGCATGTGGTGACAGAGGTTATACCTCAGAGTAGACTGGAGGACAGAGCAAGCAAGGGTCTATGGGCACAACTCCAGTGGTCTGTCTCAGCCAAGTGGGCTCCAACTCCTAAAGATTCCATCAGTCACCATCATCATGCCACCATCTGGGACCAAACAGTAACAGTGTGTGTGTGTGTGTGTGTGTGTGTGTGTGTGTGTGTGTGTGTGTGTGTGTGTGTGTGTGTGTGTGTACCCCTGGTTAATATCTCACGTTCAAAATATTTCAGAGATCCAACTTCTTTAACATATCTTTGGACATATTGAAATTTATATCTCTTTCTTCACTTAGTTACTCCTGTAGTAATACATTTCTGGCTCAGACTAGCCCCAAGGTTTGAACCAGTAGTCCCAAAATTCCAAAGAAACACACAGAAGCTTGTGTTAATTTTATGATGATTGACCTATGGCTCAGATATATTGCTAGATCTGGCTCTCAAACTAACCCATGATTCTTGTCTTCTTTAGCAATGCAGCTTTGTACCTTTCCTCATAGCAACATCTTGGTCTCCTTCCCTCTGGGTCTACTGGTATCTCTCCTGATGTCTTTGTTGGCATCTCTTCCTACTGGCATCTCTCTGGCATCTCTGCCCTGCTCTTTCTGTTCCCAGAGGTTTGGGTTTTTTTTGGCCAGTAGCCCTGCCCACACTTCCTGCCTGCCTTTTGCCAATCAACATTTATATTAAACCAGTAGGCAGGAAAATTATTTACAATGTAACATAATCCCACTACATAGTCCTATTACCTTTCACAGAAATCTTTCTGGTGATGTTTCTACCCTCAGGGGGTGCCTTAGATTTCAATGTAAAAGTCTCTAGTCTCGTGCCAAGGTGGTACCTACAATTGTTCACTTAAGTTGCTACAGCACACAAAAGACCCAAGTGAAGACAAGGAATCCCATCCTTTGGGACATGCTTCTTTTGCTGTTCAGGCATCTGAGTTCCTGGGAGTCTTTGGAATCACTCCGAGACACTTTACTATAACTCCTTCTTGCCTGGTGATATGCTGGTATAGAAATACAGTTCTGAATGGCAGCCACAAAGCAAGGCCACTCACCCACTTGGGCTTTTGTGGCCTCTGCAAAAGCAGAAGTTTTCTGGTGGCCTCTCACATGACAAACAATGGTGTGTTCACTTGGTGCCACTCTCATGCATCTGCTCCAGATGGTCTTTTCCTCATTAGTCTAGTATTTTTCCCTGTCCCCAGCCTCGGGTGTAATATATAAATCTGATAGCTACTGGCTTGGAGACACTCCACATGTGTCATGTACATGGAGACAGGGACTTCAGATGTGCAGTGATCCTGTTGTATCATTTGTCAAAAACAGGAAGAAAATGGAAAGCAGTGTCCATATTACCTTTAGGTCTTTATTAAGTCTTATGTGTGTGTTGCTTTAGATAAAAGTGGACCCTACGAGCTCATAGAGAATGTCACTATTTCAAAAGATCAGAACATGTGAACTTTTTGGAGGAGGTACCGTCTTTTGGGAGGATATACGTCACTAGATGTGGGCTTTTTCTCTCCTTCTCACTGCTTACTCAGATGTAGAATTCTTGGCTTCTTCTCTAGCATCATCTCAGACTGTGTGCCACCATGCTTCCTGCCACAACAATAGCGTACTAATGCTCTGAACATGTAAGCCAGAGTCTGGGTCACAATCATCATGGCTGTTTAATTACTTCCCAGGAACTCAAAGGGAGTTATTTGAAACCACAAACCCACCATTACCTAGGCCTGTCCAAACATGCAGTGACTGACATTTGGATACTGAAAATCTACAGAATATGCCAGAGTTTTCAAAGCATGGGTACTGGGAAGTGCTACAGAGACCACCCCCCAGGCTGACATCAATTCTTGCTTTCTCTCACTTGTAAGTACCTTTCCCTATGCCTCATACCTCCCCTTTTCTTACCCTACAAACATGCTTAGACACCAAGCTCAGGAAGAGGAAGTGGAGACTTGCTCTGCCAATGGCACATGACTCAGTTCTTTCTCCTCTGTGTAGCTCAGTTTTGTGGTCGGCTTTCCTCGGACAAAACAGACCTAGTACTGTAACAGCAATCACTCCTGGAAATATTGCATTTCCCTAGACTAATCATGAGATGCCTACTATGTACACGAATGATGTAGTGCTATATTGTATATCTAATAATAATAAAAATAGCCTGAAATATCACAGGACAGAGCTACCTATAGAGCCAGGCCATGAAGGCCAGGGAGTGCTGATCCATGTCTTTAATCCAAGAACTTGGGAGGCAGAGATCCTCTGGATCTCTATGAGTTTAAGGCCAGACAGAGCCAGTCAGTGACAGCACACACCTTTAATCCTAGCACTAGGAAAGTTAAAACAGGAA
Source organism: Phyllotis vaccarum (assembly GCA_033318265.1). Lineage (NCBI taxonomy): Eukaryota > Metazoa > Chordata > Mammalia > Rodentia > Cricetidae > Phyllotis > Phyllotis vaccarum. Next base: position 79,293,520 of record JARWLC010000011.1, read on the forward strand.
GTGAGATATCTTGATGAAGAAAGAGGAAGCAGGAGCTCTCCTTTGCCCATGCTCTCTTTCAGCTGGGGACTCAGAGGCATTGAGTTTGAGGATTTTTGGAGACAGGGCCTACCTTTCTCAGCCTGAGGAGTTGGCTGGGTGAGAAGTGGCTGTGGCTTGTTTCTCTGTCTCCCTGATACTTGACTCCAGGTTTTTATTAATAATACCAAGTAGGATTCTTGCAATGCCAAGGGACCCACAGTGCTTTGGATAGGATGAAGCATATGTCAGAATCCAAAGAAGTGGCTACTACATTTGCCTATTTGCACATCTAAATAAAACTTTAAAATTAGCCAGATGAGGTAATCTAAAATATCTCCTTAAGCTCATCATTTTCAGGGCTCATTATACAATTACACTTGAGTCTCCAGCTCTTTCGTTCAAACAAACTAAGAGTATAAGCAACATTTAGATCACTGTGGAGAGACTCGTTTCCCCACCCAGTTAATTGACTGAGCCAGGATGCCTAATTAGTGCTCCAGTCACTTCTCACCGAAAAGGGTTCACTGTACATTAGGACAACCTCACGTTGACTAATATGGTGTGCTAAGCCTAGATCTTGTTCACTAGCAAGAAAATCATTTTAATGTTCTGTAAATGGGCCATTTATTGATATACAAGAGGGTCAGAAGAACTAATTAGGGACTGGCTTAATCACATGCAAGTAATGTGGTTTTCCCAGGTTGGCAATTGTGATCCCAAATCCCCAAGCCAAAAACTAAAATGCAGAGGAAAACCAGATCCTTGAGAGCCTGGGGGATTATCCAAGTGTCCCAGAGCACAATTTAAATACTAAGTTGTGAAAACAGGTTTCAGCAAAGCAAGTGTAGGTCATATTCCTTTTGAGTTTTATGGGATCCAAACAGCTGAAAGCCTGCTTAGTCTTTGGAAATGAGCTCCCCAGCATTCTCTATTTACTTTATCAACTTCAGTATAAATACCAAAAAAAAAAAAAGCAAAATCTCTCCTCTTAAAAAGCAAGCAAATGAAAAGCCAAAGCTTAATCCAACCTTCACGGATACTAATTACCCAGACTCATTAATCCGGGCTTTCTTCTTGTTTTTGTGTAACACAGTTTTTCAAACCTTCCTCAACAGGAGACCATCCTAACCATTTATTTTATTTTCCCCCAGTGCTGTGTGGAAAGGGAGTAATTTTGGAAGTTGATAGCAGAGCCCTGAAGATGTGAAAACTAGCTCAAAAATCACTGTACAATTGCTTCAGGCAAGTAAGATTTACCCCAGCTATAAACATCTGGCATGCAAGTTTATTTACATAATGAACTCACCCTCAGTATTTACTTCAAGATCCCCCTTCTCTCTCCTTCAGGGAGGTTCCAGAGTGTAGGTGAGCCACCCCCACCAACGTGGGCCAGACGGTAGCCACTGCAACCTTCCTCCTTCTTTGTGCAAACGAAAAGGGATCTTTTTGCTTCTTAATCTGTCATGACTATCACTTTCACTGTTTCCATCTAAGGGAATTTCTTTCCCCAATGTATAAAATGTATATGCATATTCTTTAAGAAATGTGGTCAGGTTCATCACAGAAACACCCCCACATCTGGCATTAATCTCTGTTTCTCTGTTGCTGTGACTGACAAAAAGCAATTTAGATGGGAGAAGGGTTTATCTTTACCTTACACTCCCATGTCACAGTCTATCACTGAGGAAAGTCAAGGCAGGACACAAGAAGGAATCTAAGACAGAAACTACAAAGGAAAACTACTGGTTGGATTACTCTGTGGCTCATGCTCAGCTAGCTTTCTTTATAGCCCAAGCCTACCTGTGTAAGAATGATACTTCCATAGTGGCCAGGGCCCCTCACCATCAATTATCAGCCAATACAATTTCTCACAGACTTGCTGTCCGGTTAGCGACTTAAATGAAGTTCTCTCTTCCCCTGTGACTATGTATCTGGTTGTCAACCACTAACCAGAACCATGAGTTGTGACAAGAGGTGGAATAAGAACTGACCTTTAGTTTGCTTTGGCTCTAAAAACCTACAGCTGAGAACACAGCTCACTTGCTTTGTTCTCAGTGTAGTAAGAGACTTTGGAGTTTTTAAAAAGACTTTTTAAAGTGTTATAAATAAAGACTGAGAGTTTTAAAAGTTGGACTGTATTTTATATTGTAATATTAACATGACATCTTTAGCAAGGATGTGTTTATTTGTCAAGTTGACAAGAGGTGGATGTGGATGGTGTGGTTAGTGATTGTCAATTTGACCCAACCTAGAGTCAATTGAAAGAGGAAACCTCAATTGAGTAATTGCCAAGATCATATTGGATGACACCCAAGGCTGAACTTCTCCTTCTACATGCATATAGATGCATGTATACAGGCTTGCACCCATACCCACCACATGAGCTCTACATGTATTCATGAGCACACACACACACACAATGTGCACATGCATGTACAAGCACAATGTTGTAAAAGGACATTGTGTTGTTGACATTACATAAGAATAAAAATGGGCAAAATTTGAACTCTAAAATAATGTGAACAATTTGAAGCAGAAATTACAGATCAGTGGAGGGGTCATGACAGTTCAACCTTGGTCTCCATGTTTCCTGCCCTTCTACTGAAGACGATAATTGGTTATCTACTCAATGCTTAACCCTTATTACATACAAAAGTCAGTTACTGCCTTTAGATTGAAGACAAATATTATAGAAACTGTAAGATAAGATATAGAACACCTATAAACCTCAAAGTACAGAGGGTTTCCTTAGCAATAAAATCCAATAATATGAAGGTGTGTCATCATATTAAATTAAAAATGACTTTAGTCTCGACACAACAGACCTAGTTTACATATGAACTCACAAAGGCTGATAGCATACAAAAGATCTGCACAGGTTCAAACCAGACAAAATGCCAGCACTGAAAAGGGAACTGAACACGAAATTTCATTCACACACACATACTCATACACATATGACTCTGTAAAGGGGAAAACATGGGCATCTCACAGATAAGGTGCTACAAGAAACCCAGTTTGTATGATCAGAAAAGGAAGACAAAATTACAAATTAAAACCACAGTGATGAACTAGCTTATGAAAATTTAAATGACAATATTACAATTTCAGCAAAGCCGAGAAGGTATTGACCCTTACACCCTGCTAGTGATGATCTAAAAATGTCCAGCCTCCTGATGAGAGTTTAGCTTGATGCTTGTTAGAAACAAGATTGTAAAGAGATCAGTCCCACATTGCCACAGCTCTGTCCCTAGCCATACCCTAAATACCTAAGAGAAACTCTACACTATGAGGAAAATGATCTTATACAAGGTTGTTCTTCACAGCCTTAAACAGGAAATGGCCTCTCTGGCCCTCAGCAGAGCAGTAAACAAACTGTGATGTATTTGTGTTGCCCAGTTTTATGTGAATCCAGCAGAGCTATCTGAGAAGAGACAACCTCAGTTGAGAAAATGCTTCCCTAATGATGATCTGTAGGCAAATCTATGGCATATTTTCTTGCTTGATGATGGACATGAGAGGGTCCAGTCAGTAGTGTTGGTGGTGTCATTCCTGGGCTGGTCGTCCTGAGTTGTTTAAGGAAGCAGACTGAGCAAACCATGAGGAACAAGCCAGTAGGCAGCTCCCCTTCACAGCTTTTGTTCCGGCCTCCAGGCTCCTGCACTGACTTCTCTCAGTAAGAGTGTTACTGAAACAAACCCCCCCTCTTCACCCAGGTTGCTTTTAGTCATGGTGCTTGCCACAGGAATGGAAACCCTAAGGCAATGCTCATCTGAGTGAAAATTAATTGGTTGCTACTACATAAATCAATACATGCATATAATGGTATAGATGACTGAGGAGGTGTGTAAGAGATGCCAGCTACGTCATAAAGTAAGTCTTTCATAACCTGTCACTTTCTATTCTTGCATGGGCTCAGTACTGTTCATTTTTCTTATTCTTCTTTATTCAGAGGATCTTTACTCATTTTTGTGTGTTATGTTTCTTAACCATCAAATACCTTCTTAAAGAATCAGAACAAACTTTAAAACTCTTGATAAAAAAATCCCAAAAGTCCTCCTCAAAACTCTTGGTCTGAATTGTTTTAATTGGGTTGAACCTCTGGAAATCAGTGCCCCTCGGCAGTGTTCTTTCAACTAAGTTAAGCATAAAATAAAAATAGAAACTAGGCTGGGGATCTGCTCAATGCTTAGTCCTTCCAAGTGTGAGAACAGGAGTTGGGATTCCCAGAACCCATATAAATAACAATTGGAAGGGACATATGGCCTGTAATTCACAAGGTGACCCTCTGAGACAAGAGATCCCAAGAGGAAGCCGCCTATTGAAATCAATTGCATCCATGACCTCTGCTTTTGTCTGAGAGACCTTGCTTTCTCATTGAATAAGGTAGACAGGCAATTGAGGATGATTCTGGCATCAACCTCGGGCCTTCACAGATATGTGCACCCACATGCACTTATACTCACACACTGTGTGCCTACACATAGGCAAACACACACACACACACACACACACACACACACACACACACACACACACTAGAAAGGTTCACAGAGGCTGCTCATTGGCAATTTCAGATACAGAGATTTTAGGGGCAAACACATGCTCCATTAAAATCACAACCACATCTCCATGTCCCTAATACGTCACATATGTTACAGTGTACAGTAGATGTTCAATAAATATTTGCTTAGCATATTGAAGAGAGAGACAAACCATGGGAATATAGGCTAAACTCTTACATTGCATTTAGATAACTTTTGTGGGCTGAGAGTTGAGAGTGGGCTGACAGAAGTTAATCCTTATTCCAGCACATGGGAGGAGGGATAGAGAACTAAAATCAGTTTCCCCTAAAGAAATGGAACATTTTAATCAAGTTAACTTAGCAAGGATTTAGTCCTGTGACCATGCATAGTTACAAGGGAAGCTGGGGAGGAAAATTACATTTTTAGGTAGCCATGAGTCCATTTAACTTGCTGTGAAAGTTTCTGTTTCTAAGAGAGAATAAAGGCAGTAACACAAAACTGCTAACAGAAATGTCTTCTCTTCCACCTAACCCTATTCAGTTGCAATCTTCTTCCTTTCCCCCTGAAGATACTCTATAACATGAATTTGCTATTTACGGTTTCTCATCAAATTATCAGCTTTAGATTTTAATCATTCAGGGCATAACATTCTGGATTCTGCATTGTAGGGGACTGTGTTGTTTCATGGTAAATAATTGTCCCACCCACTGGTTTAATAAAAAGCGCTGACTGGCCAAAGGCAGGCAGGAAGTGTGGGTGGGACTACCAGACTAAGAAAACTCTTGAGAACAGGAAGCACAGAGCAGAATGCCAGAGAGAAGCCAGAAGAAGCAGAGGACAACCATGCTGCTGTGAGAAAAAGTACCGAGCCCCATGGCTGAACAGGATGAGTCATGGGTTAGGTGAAGGGTAGAGAGCTAGCAAGTTATATGCCTGGGCCTTAGATGGATCAGCCTAGAACTATTGAAAGCATCTGTGTGTCTCTGCAGGTCTGCGGGTCTGCGGGTCTGCGGGTCTGGGGGTCTGGGGGTCTGGGGGTCTGCGGGTCTGGGGGTCTGGGGGTCTGGGGGTCTGCGGGTCTGCGGGTCTGGGGTCTGGGGGTCTGGGGGTCTGGGGGTCTGAGGGCCTAAAGCTTGAGGTTAGGCCCAAAAGTCCAAGCCAGAAACCATATACTACACTGCATCAACCTGAGGGATTTTTTTTTTTTCTCCCATTAAACGTTTCAGAACTTTTTTTTTCCTTGTTAATACATTTATCTATTTCACTTTATTTAGCTGCCACTGGACAGTGCTCATCATGCGGGTATCATGCAACCTACTTATTCATTGCTTCCAAGTTTTTTTCCCGGAAACCTTAAGCTCATAAAACACAGAGGGAGCTCTGCTCCAAGCTAAGATCTGTAAAGAAACAGTAAATTTGGGAGAAGAAAAACTTATTTTTAAATTCCTTTATAGACATTTCTTTCTCTTAAATTTCTTCCTTATTTCACACTTTCTCTACGTATTTATCATTACTCCAGAGAATGAATGTGTGTGGCCAGCCATGGTAGCAGCAATCTGCAATTCAAACTTCTGTTTCCCTCACCACCCACAATTCCTATTCCCCTTCTCACTGTCCTCTTTTACTCTTCTTGGTGGCTCTCTCACACAACAAACCCCACCAATTGTGGTGATATTTTGTTTGTGTTCTAACACATAAAGCTTGCCTAAAGATCAGAGGGCAGAGTTAGCCACTGATGAACCATAGAGGCGAGGCAGTGGTGGCACACACCTTCAACCTAGCACTTGGGAGGAAGAAGCAAAAGACCAGGAGTTCAAGGCCACCCTGGGCTGCATAAGATTGAATGTGTCTATAGGAGAAACAGAGCCAGGCTGTGGTGGTGCTTAAACCTTTAATCCCAGCACTAGGAAGGTGGAGACAGGAACATAAAGGTGGATGGAGACAGGATCTCATCCCATTCAGTCTGAGGATTCTTAAAGACAGGATGTCCCCCTCTGTGACTGAGGAACTGGTGAGGTGAGAGGTAGCTGTGGCTTGTTCCTTGGTCTCTCCGATCTTTCAGCATCTATTCAATATTTGGCTCCAGGTTTTTATTATTAAGACCAACCAGAATTAGTGCTACAACTAACCAACATTGACTCTTCCTATCCCATTGAATTGTGCATCTTATTTTTTAAGGTTGGGACATATCTGAAAACATGGCTATAATATTGAAAAACACATTTTCTGGAAGTTTGACTGAGCTCTATACTTCAAGCCTCTGTAGTTAGTTGCTATCTGTGACAGGGTGTTTTATGCATGAGGAGCAAGGGTGTGGCTGGGGAGGGATAGACTTGGGAATGGTCATGTTTCCTGTTTAAAATATAAAGAAATTTATAGCTGGCATTCTCCTTTGTATATGAAGTTGTGAAACTTCCCTGGAGCATCTCCTCCAAGCACTGATTGACTCACATACTTCATGTGTTTCAGCCACTTTCACACTTTCCATCTCAAGCTTGAATAGAGTTGACAGAGAGAGCACTAATTTGTTAATGATATTTAATTTTGCATATCTGGAGAAGGGCTTCATGGATATTAATGCAAATGTATGTAAATGTATGTAAAAGTAACCAAATTAATACTGCTGTGGTACTTCTTTTAAAGGGATCAGAGCCTGTTCTAGATGGAAACAGTAAAAATAACCACCTGTCTGCAGGAAACACTTCCCTCAACCCTAGTTACTTTGTTACTTTGCTCTGTCTTCCTAGGCTGAGTCACTCCTGAGATCCTAGCATGGGGGAAACTGAGGTAGGAAGACTCTCATGAGTTTGATGTCACCTTAGGTTACATGGTGACACCCTGAAAATAATAATAGATAGTTTTTGATCTTTTATATAGAGTTGTGTTGTTTTTAATTCTATATATGTTTAACAATAAGCAAAAAACAGAAAAAGGAGGCTATCAACTTGAGAGTGAGGGTATGGGTGGGGTTTGAGGGGGGAAGGGAAGGGAGGAAAGTGATGTCATTCTATTTCAATTAAAAATATGTGGTTTTAAAAAGGAGTCCAAACGTTTCAAATGTGAAGCACAATAAAGCCAACGATTTTTTTTTATTTATTTATTTATTTATTTATTTATTTATTTATTTATTTATTTATTTATTTATTTATTTATTTATTTTTAAAGAACAAATCAGTGAAAAAAGGAGAGGCTCCTTACTCAGAATCACAGTATGGCTTGAAACACACCAAGAAGTGATCCGGGTTTGCCACAGTAACTTGATCAGTCTGATTTTCTACAGATCTGAGATACACCAGGTTATGTGTAGTGGACCTTCCTGCCCACACCACAGGCCAGATTTACATCCTGAATCCTCAGACTCTGTTTGCTTTTGATTATTTTCACAGCAAAGAGGATATAAAGTAGGATAAACCAAATAATTAAGCTTTAGAAGCCTCAAAATGCAACTTGGATAATTTATGATTGGTATGGTAATTTATTTAAACATATCCTTCTTGCTAGACAAATTGTTTTCAGAGTGGTTTCTATTACAAAAATAATACAGTGTGCTTATGTAAGCATGTGTGTTTATCTAAAAAATGCTTTTTTTTTTTTTTTTTTTTTAAACTGGGAGAAAGTATCCTGAGGAAAAATGGAAGTTTGAGAATCTGGAAACTGGATTTAAGCAGATGGCATTAAATGTCTACAGACTTTTTTTGTTCAGCATTTAACATCCCTTCCACACTCATGCACTTCACTTGCTCTAAAGACTTAATTAATGTTGTTGATCAATTAATTGCAAGCAAGGGGGGAGGTGAAAGCCTCAAGAAGGTCTGAAATATGGTTCTAGTATGCCACATTTACATATTATTCACAAGGCAGGCACAGTTGAGGTGCCTCAACTAATATTCAACGTAACTTTGTACATTGGAGAAAAAAGTTTAAAGGGCTTTATAGGTCAAGAGGAGGCTGTTGAAAGAATTTAGAGATTAATAAATGACAGTATTAGTAGTAGCAGATGTATATTAGACTTATGTGGAACATCTTATTTAATGTCATTCATAGTAATTTACTGATAATTAAATAAACATTACATGACTTTGGCTTTCTATCTCCATGAAAAGCATATTAAATTTATCTTAGGTGTTCATATATATTTGCCAGTTTGTCCACATCAACTTGGACAGTATAGTAATCTTCTTGGTTAAAAAAAAAAAAGGAAATATAAATTGTATTGGGTAAGTACAGTGTACTAAGACATACCATGTTATATCAGTAATCTCTGTGCAAAAACCATGTGAGTAACATATTACTGTTTCCCATAAATAAATGAGAAATCAGAGATTTGGAAATGCCAAACTCTTTGATATTTCACAAGTAGAAAGCTGGAATTGGGTTTTGAATTATTGTCCAATTGGCTTTATTTCCCAGAAGGCTTCTTCCCTTTGTGCTAAAAATGCTTCCTACTGGAGGAGAAGGAAAAGCTAGGAAATATTTCTATAGGTTAGGCCTCCAGTAAAACGCTGACGGTTATCTTACTGGAGAGTACCAACATCAACCCAGATAGCAATAACAATCCCTGTAAGTAGCGAGGCAACACTCTTTGCTTCCTCCTATAAAGTTATTCCTGGGCAAAGCCTTTTTCTGGAATGCTGAAGATTGCAAATGACTGTTGGATCCAAACAAATATTCTAAGTGCCTTTAATATAGCAATACAGTATACAGTAATTTGCTCCTAAACCCCAGAAATCATTTGTTTGGACCTGATGCCTATATAGTCAGACTCAGGTGTACCCACTAACTTGGGCAGTAAACACACACACACACACACAAACTTAAATAAGATGTTAAGCCAATTTATATTTTGTGGAAAAAGGAACACTCATTCTCAGCGACTATTCTTAATCAAGTCATTATAAAGGCTATGTCTTCAAAGGTCTTCTCAGAGGAAAATAACCCTTTCCTCCACAGAATAACCTTGAATGTGTAAGCACTTCAGGACTCAGCTAAGCAGAACTAAAAGAAAACCTAATATAAACTGAAGGAAGACTTTTCCTCTTCTTTTTTCTAACAACAACAACAACAAAAAAAAAATCACTTCTATTTGACAACATAGGGGTCTCCCAAAGGAAATAGCAGAGAACCTACTGGTTCTTCACTAAGCCAGCGGAGGAATGCCCAAAGGGAACAATTTTGCCCCAGTTCCCAAGAGGAATGGGCTCCATGTGAAACCAATAATTATTTTCCATCTCTAACTTTGATGACACAAAAACCAGAATTATGTACTTATTTGATCCAATGTTGAATGGGGTTCTACAGCAACATTTCATAATGGCTGAAGTCTGCTAATTACGTGTGCTGGGACAGCAGCCAAGAGTCCATTACAGTGGTCCAACGGGAATTTAAAAAAAAAAAAAAAAGGAAAATAATTTTAGCATGGATCCGCAGGAGCATGGCCTTGACGCTATAAGGGAATTTTTACTATAGCTGAGCAATGTGCGTAAGTACTGAAGTATACGATTTACCACTGAGAAGAGGAGAAAGAAGGTGAGTGTGTCTGTTGATGTAATGATCACAGTGAAGCCCTGTAGTCATCCATAGTCAGCCATTCAGTCAACAGTGCTTTGCCACCAAGTCCCTTCTCAGATGCTATATATCCAGCAAGAAGTAAGGCTTAAGCTATGAATAAAAACACAGGAGAAGGAAGAAAAAGACACACAGTAGATTACAAAGAGGCATCAAAGACTCCCCCCCCCCCCCACTACAGTGTTACAGGTCAGAAGAGGCGTACTTCACCTGCCACTGACTGGGGCACTGAGACGTCCTGGAAGACAAGACACTGGAAATTAATCTTGGAATATAAAGCTTTATGTTCCAAGATACATAGTGAGCTAGAGAGGGCAGTATTCATGAAGTAGCATGGTACACAGATGGCCATGAAATTGAAAGGAGAAGAGGCCATGGTAAGAAAAGGTGGGGGCAGATAAGCAAGAGTATAATAACTCTTATGGAAAGACATCAGCTATGAGTGAGGAGTGAAGGATAGAAAAGAAGCCATGGTCTTCAAATAAATAAATAAATAAAAATAAGAATAAAATGGATAGGGCCTGATGATTGGTTGAGAGCAGAAGATGGTATGGGGGTGAGACATCTGAAAGAGGTAAATGAGAAAGACAGAAGGGAATTATAAAAGGTAACTCTTGGCCTTAGGGCTGGGACCTAACTTAAAAGAAATTAGGGCTAAGACAATGGCTTAGACCTTCAAGTGCTTACCTTACCATTCAAGTGCGGGGACCTTAAGTAACTCCTCAGCACACAAATGAAAATGCCAGGCATGGTAACGCATGCCTGTGATTTCATCACCAGTACACTGGGGACAGGAAGATCTCTGAGCTTCTTTCCCAGCCAGTCTAGCAGAATTACTGAGTTCCAGTGTCAGTGAGGGACCCTGTCTCAAAAAATTGTGTTGTTGTGTGATTGGGGAAATTAAAGGACACACATGCATACCACACATACCATAACACACACACACAAACATACACACAAACACACATATACACATGTGACACAACATATACACAACACACAACAGATACAACACATACAAAAACACACAACATACACAAATACATACAACATAATACATAAATACACACCACATACACACACATGCCACACACATACAAATACACATACACCACAAACAAATACCACAATACAAATGCACATAAACACAACACACACTTAAAAAATAACCAACAAGAACAAACATGACAAGCACTATATGAATGATTCCAGGTAAGTCACTCAATTTGATGCCATCTAATAACCTTTCCAGTCTGTTATATGTTCTTCCCTGCTGCTAGTTTTTCCATTAGGTACCCATATGCTCTAAGTCTGAGCACAGTTTAGCCAGCTGCATTTCAATCTCAATCCACAGGTGCTTCCTGTGTGGTGCCTCCTTTAAAGCCAGAAGCCACACCAGTTCCATCTCACTTTTAGGCCCATTGATTCCTGTTCTTATGTTTCTACGAGTGTCTTCAACAGCCTGTAGCAGGACTGAAAGAGACCATCCAATCTGATCATCCTGCAAGATACTTCTGATACAAATCAGCATTTTCATTACCTAAATCTCAATTTTCAGTTCAAACTGCTTGTGTATAAGACATCGTATTTTCTGCTGTTTAGAATCTCTGACTCATGCAGGTTACCTGTGTGTATGAGTTGGGAAGATGATAAGGATCAAGACATAATTTTGGTAGCTATTTGGACAGACTGGCAATGTCAACATGGCCTTTCTATTCTCATTTTTACTAATCTGCTCTGACATATAGGTTTTTTCCCATTCATTTAGCAAATACTCGTTGAGATTTATTTGGAGGCCATAGGAATGCTGCTATGGGCATAAGGGAATACAGAAGGAAAAAAAGCTTACTGTTGAGGAATGTAATTCAGTTCAATTAAATAAAAAGGGTAAGCAGATGAGTAGGTAGATGATAGATGATAGACAGAGACACAGACAGACAGACAGACATACATACAGACAGACAGACAGATAAGATAGATAATAGATCACAGGGAGATAGATGATAGACAGACAGACAGACAGATAGATGGATGGATGGATGGGTGGATGGATGGATGGATGGATGGATGGATGGATGGATGGATGGACGGATGGATGGACGGACAGATGGACGGATGGACGGATGGACGGATGGATGGATGGATGGGTAGATGGGTAGATGGATAGATAGATGGGAAAAAGTGAATAGATAGATGGTAGGTAGCTCTTTGGGATCACTAATAGACTGTATCCAATGCGGTTCATGGACCATACAATGTTCAATATTGAAATAAGAGTCCCCAGAAAGCTGGGGAAAATTGGTCACCCTTGAATAGGAAGTGAGAAAGTGGCCTGCTATTTTAATGAAATTCACTGCAAAGACAATTGAAAAAGTGGTCTCTCAATAAAGGCTTGATAAAAAGTAAAAAAGCTGGGCATGAGGATATCCTGTAGCAAAGCATTCTGGAAAGGGAAATTTGAAGGGAAAGCCCACAGGAGACTTGCTGGGCTTGTAGATTCAGGATAAAGGCATGTATTGTAGGTGGACTCTACCTGTAAGGCCCAAGTACAGAGTGATGCATGTGTATCAGTGGAACCACTGTTAGCACAGTTGCTTTCCAAGTGTTAATCTAAATCAGAGCTTTTCTGCTTCCCAATTGTCTTATATGGGACCTCTACAAACTCTGCATGGACACAGATACATATGTTGAGGAAAAATTAAAATAAGTTCAAAACATAAATGGAAGGATATTAAATAAAATCATATTTGTATGAACATCTAGAAAAGCAACAGTAGAAGACCAAGTCAAAACTTGGATTAAAATTTTATTGTGGTTTTTCTTCCTTATCCTTTGAGACATTTTGGCCTTGGCAATAATCACAACCCAACATGAAACCAATCAGTATGATTTCCCTCATACATGTTTCTGGCACTTATAGACTTAAAGAAGACTAGAACATTCAATGAATGCTTGGTATGACCCGAGTTAGTTCTGATTTAATCTGCATCAAGATTATGTCAGCATTTCCCAAGAAAAATAAGAGTTAGTATTGTTCTGATTATTTTCAAACTTGTTGACAGCTATCTGAATAATTTACACCAACAAAAATTTTAGTCCCCCCAAGAAATATCTGTTGTTTTAATAATCTACGCAACCATACCAAATTTCATATTCATTTTACATGATATAAATGAAAACTACATGCTTGGTTGGTGTGAATATTTTAACTAAAGCGAGATAAGGCCAGATCATTTTTTTTTTCTTGGTCATTTTCTATTCAAGGATATATTGTAGCCTTCATATGTACCATATGTACCAAGCTTCAAGAAAAGTGTCCTTTACTATCTTTCTTTTCTTTTAAAATCCTATCCTAAGCAATTCCTCCAAGGACTTCTTCAGAGTTATCTGTAGATGGGAAAGGTAATTCACAATGCAATAAAATTTATAGCTCATAAAATTATGAATAAGCCGAATGTAAAAAAAGAAAAGTTAAACTAGGTTTAAAATGATTTTTATAATATCAAGCACATGAATTGACACAGAAAATGAATCGCAAATGTGAGGAATGCAGCAGCTAAATGCTATGTGCTGTCTACATGCTAAATGGGGACAGTCAGCATAGCTCCAAGAGATGCTTGGGAAATAGTCACTAATTTCTCTCAGCAAAAATGATCAAAGTGAGGTTGGGGTGTTTTGTTTTGTTTTTTTAATCATGCTAACTGGAATTGCAATATGCAAGCAAACTTTCTTTACAAATAACAACAAAGAAAACAGATGTCTGAAAACTAGAAAGTGAAATTATGTGAGTCAGCCCAATTTTTGCTGGTTTCATATTAGAAAAACAAAAATACATCCAATAAAGAATTAAATGGGTGGAAGAGACAGTTCAGTGGTTAAAAGTACTTGTGGTTCTTCCAGAGGACAGAGTTCAATTCCAAATACTCAGGCTGTGTAGCTCACAACCTCTTGAAACTCGAGAACCAAGGGTTCAACTCTTCTTCCCACCTCTGTGGGCACTCACACATCATATGGTACTTACTCACAAAGACATATACATATAACCATATAAGCACACACAGGTGTGTACAATAAAAATGAACCTTAAAGAAAATTAAATCATATAATTAAACCTCACTGGCCTAGAGTTCATCTAGTAGGCCAGGCAGGTTGACCAGAAAGCCCCAGAAATATTCCTGTCTCTGCCTCAAATGTTTGGATTTCAACCTCATGCCACCATACCTGGTTTTTCTTTAGGTGGGTTCTGAGGCCAACTCAGGTTCTTGAGCTTACAAAGGCAAGCACTTTACCCATGGCATTATGGCCCTAATCCCATAATGCTCCTTCTTAAAAAGAAGTTCTAGTGCTTAACTATGTTGGAAGAACTTTTGGATTTTCATCTTACTAACTTTACCCCATGTCTGAATTAGATAGCTTTCCATCACCATAACTATAATTTAGAAAAACAACTTAAAGAAGCATAATTGTTACTTTTTTCCCTATTAAGAAAGTGATTTGACAAAACTTAGAGGAGAAAGGATTTATTTGGGCTTATAGTTCCAGAGGGCTAGAGTCCATCACAGTTAGAAGGGCATGGCAACAGGAGCAGGAAGTCACATTTTCATGCACACAAAAAGCAGGGATATTAGAGATGATCTTGGGTGGAGCTATAAGACCTCAAAGATCCCCCTGATGTATTTTCTCCAATATGACTCTACCTTTTAGAGCTTCTCTAACTTCTAAAAATGTTGCCACCTACTGGGTGCAAATCAGTTGAACACATATGCCTGTGGGGGACATTTATCATTCAAACGTACACACAACAAGGAAAAGTTTATTTTGTCTCATGATTTCTGGTTTTTATCGACAGCTGATTCTATTACTTTAGACTGAAATCAAGAAAATATTGTGTGACTAGAAACATGTGACATAAGAAACTGCCAACCTCAGGGCAGACAAGAAACACAACAAGCAAGAGAAAAGGGCCAGAGACAAGCTATACCCCTAAGAGACGTTCTTCCTATGCCCACTTACTCTAACGAAGTCTCAATTCCTAATAACTCCATCTCCTGTGAACATCAGTGAAGTTTGTGAAGTTGGCAGCTATATAATCCAATAATATCTCAATGCTACCAGGTAGAAGAAAATTCTTCAGTGTATGACCTTGTGGGGACATTTCATATCCAAACAATAAAACCATAGATACTCTTAGCCACAGCTCTTTCAGAATACAGATGGGTGTCTTAGTGGGTGTTCTATTGTTTTGAAGAGACACCATGATCTCAGCAACTCTCATAAAGGAAAGCATTTAATTGAGGCTTACTTACAGTTTGAGAGGATTAGTCTACATTCATTACAGCAGGGAGCATGGTGGTGCACAAGCAGACATGAAGCTGGAGAAGTACCTCAGAGTTCTATACCCAGATCCACAAGCAGCAGGAATAGAGAGGTTCTGGACCTGACTTGGGTCTTTGAAAGCCTCAAAACCCACCCCCAGTAACCCACTTCCTTCAACAAGGATATACTGACTCAAACAAGGCCATACCTCCCAATCCTTTCAAGTAATGCCATTCCCCAGTGACAAAGCATTCAAATATATGAGCCTATGAGGTTATTATTATTCAAACCACCACAAAGGATAAAGAATATACAATATTCTTTATATATATATAAATATATATAAAGAATATATATATATAATATATTATATATATATATATATATATATATATAATATATATATATCCTATTCAGAACCTTTGATTTACCATGAAGTTTTGTTCTGGATAGCATTCTTCTCTGACTGACTGCACATACATTTCCAAGATGAGCTCAACTGTTTCATTGGCTTGAATGATCATCTGTGTATTAATGTATCCAAAATGAAGATCATCATTATTCATATTCTTGTACCCCAGGTAATATATTTATCTCATTTTCCCTCTGGAAACTTTGAGTAGAAAATACAAATTCAAAGTAAATATTCAACCATAGCATGCTTTGTCTTCTAAATTTTACAAACCTGTTGAATATCCCTCATACAAATCTGAGGGTGGGGCAGCAGGAAAAGGAAGTCAACGTCTGTAAATCTCTCTGTTCCTATGCCAATGAATTAACATATTTAGACCACAGCATCTATAACATGTCTATTGAGCTTCTATCTTCTGGTTTTAGTATTTCTGGATCTCAAGTCTGTTTCTGTCATTTTCTTCATTTTCTTCTCTGTTTGTACTGCAACCCCTATTTATGAAGGCCCTTAAAGAAGAAATTAGTGGGTAAAGGAACTTCAGAAACCCATTCATTTCTTCTTCACATTAACATTAACAAATCTGCACAGAGGAAATTCACAACCTGGAAGAATAGAGAGACACTAATCATTTCTGGTAACAGAGCAAGCTTAGTATCCCACCTAAAGGAAAGGAGTGACTGGTTATTTCTGGTGACAGAGCAAGCCTAGTATCCTATGGTTATCACCTTCTTGGTTTAATTTTTGATGCCTCTGTAAGTGGGATTCATGGTGTAACCTTTTTCTCACGCCAGTTACTCACTTTCTTTAGGCTGAGCTAAAACATCACCAAACCGTGTCCTCAATCTTGGGATATATATCCTCCATTTCTGAGTAAAACACCTTCAGCATATCATTGAATGCAAGGGAAACATTCTATAGTTAAAGATATCAGAACTATGGTTGGTACCAAGTGAAGTCACTACACTTGAGTCTTAACAACTTGACATATTGACTACTTAGTCCTTTCAAGCAATTGCATCCACAACAATTTGATTTCCTCCACATCCCCAAAGCAACTCCGTTTTCTGTTTTAAATATCAAAATATTTGCCCTTTCTCATACCCTTTCCCCGCTATGTGGCCCCAACCATTTCTACAGCTCCTTGTAGTATGCACACAGGAGACTGGGTCTGTTTTCCTGGCCCAGCTGCATCTCATCAGATGTGAATCTTTAAAGATATCTCCTTTTGCCCCATTGTTACTCAAAAACTGTGAGTCTTATGCCTCTTCTAAGCCTCTTATATGCATTTCCAGAGTGCTGGATTACATGATCGTACCACCACACCCAGTTTATATGACACTGAGGAAGACAGGGCTTTGTACATACTATAGGTAAGTGGTGCAGGACATTATATCTGGGCAACCCTTGGGAGAGGGGATGAGAAGGCTTGGTGCCAATAACACAGGAACCAGGAGTCAGGTTAGAAGCAGACATAGACCTGTCTAAAATGACAGTCCCTCCAACTCACAGACTTGCACACTTCTCTATTCAACAATAGGGAGAGCCTTATACATCCTCCTTCCAGTACCCATTGACAACTGAAGATTCCCTGAGCTGTGTTGTCTCTCCCTCATTGGCCTCCAACATGGCTATAATCACATGTCACCAATTACCAGGTACAACAGCAGACTCTAAGCTGACTCAGCAGGAACCTCAATTTAATGAGGCTTGCTCCATTCCCCCACATATTCATCTTTTCATTTATTTTCCTTTGGCAGCTCAGTGTGAGTCAAGTTTTTGTACCACAACCTTGGCCTTGTTGTCTCCGACTCCGAGAGAATCCAGCATAATGGACTGTGCCTGTCTTAGATTGACCTGCTGAACAGGTTCTTACTTATCCTTGACTGCCAGTCTTCAAGGGATTGCTGTTTTTGAAAGCATGAGGCAGGTGTTATTAAAAAGGCAGCCTTATTGATTTTGGTATGAGGAGGTCCACAGTAAAGAGATTCTAGCCCCATGAGAACCTGGAGGGTGGTCTTGTTGATAGCAGATAACTGTCATATCACATACTGTAATAGATACTTGGAAATGATAATTAGTTGCAAATTAAGGTGGGTCTGGGCCACTGCCTGGTCATCCTTTCAAAAGAGAGGGAGTTTGGACCAGAGACATGTGGACAGACTGGGTAGGAGAGGCCCCAAGTGGATGGATACCTTCCTAACCGGACAAACAGACAAACTAGGATACGCAAAGGGAGAGGAGGTTCCAGTGCTGGACAAACATACAGTGTAAAAAGAGAGAGAGAAAGGGGTCACAATGCTCACCTCCAAGGGGACCTAGTTCACAGAACACTGAGAGAACAACTCACCAAGCAATCATTGATCAGAGGCCACTGGACTGTGTCATGAGAAGGAGTGCTGAGTCACAAGAGGAAACAGATGTCCAGAGGAATGACAACAGGGCATGCACCAAGCCTAGGATCATTCGATGCAACACTGACAGCAAAGAGCAAAGTTTAAAAGACTTTAACCCATATAGGATCAGTGCCCATACCAACATGTTCACCAAGCCTCACATTGGATGCCAGATGTTGCAGGTCATCCTATCTGGGCACCGTTTGAGAGGGGGTAAGAAGGTACAGAGTCAAAGAGCACAGACTTATGTAGAGGAACATAGCCAGCTAACTTAATGAAACCTTGGTTCCTGCTGAGCCAGCTTGGAGTCTACCACTATACCTGGTGATTGGTGACATCTGACCATCGAGATACTGGAGACCACTGAGAAGAAGCCAATACAGCCAAGAAAATGGCAGATAGCCAATGGGAAATTGAAAGGTGAAATATAGGTTTGCCCCATATCTGTATTAAATGAATCTTTGGGCCTACAGTTTGTTTTAAATGAGTCTGTGTCAGCTTCTCACCTAACTCTCAGAGTCTGTACTGTTTGACTCCATACCTTCTCATCCCCTCCCTCAAGGAATGTCCAGATAGAATGACTTGCAACAGGCAAGTGTTCTACCAACTGAACTGCATCCCCCACCTTGGAGATAATCTTATCAAGACTATTTGTGCCATATATGGCATATCTCAAATGTCTGATTCACTTACTATAGTAGGGGAAAGTTAGCTTCTTACTATCTGGCAGAGTGCCTGACAGAGAGCAGATGCTCTGTGTGTGTTGAATTTTGATTGGTTCTAAATGGTCTAAATTGAATGATTTGTTACCTAAGTTTGTGGTGTATGCATGCCAACCTTATGCTGTCTTGTCTTATACTAAATTATTATGTAAGTCACTTGATCTATTTTTATGGAAAGCAACTATGAAATGCTTAAATTCTGCATTTTTTTTTTTTACCAGTTGTAGATTTCTGTAATGGTCTCTGTTACAGAAAGACGCTTATAACTAAGGTCAGGGCAAATAAAGGAAGAGGGAGAAGAAGATGGTAAAAGCCAGGGGCTCAGGATACTTGTTAGCTAGTGTCTCTTTGACAGGAAAGACACATGATGAAATCTCAACAATATGGCTGCTTGAGCAAGACCAGCATAATGGCAATACCAGTTGACCAGCCAACATAGACATGGAAAATTCTACATGTTCCCTTCCCTAGAAAAAGAGCAATAGGTGGTCAGTGGCCTGGCCTCTGAGGGAGAGACAATCAGTTTTCTCAAGGGATGAGTTTCCACACAGGCTGTCCAATCTCAAGTGGTCATCTCTAGAAGCGTCTAAATACCAGCAATGTTAAGTAGACACAGTAGGTTGCATATGCATGTGTTGTGGAAGGAGAAGACAACTGACTTTCCTTTATTCGTGCAACCAATACTCTGGGTCTAATTTCCCTTGCTAAAGACTAATAATTTGTAAAAAAAATATATCTTTTTTCATAGTCATGATAGAGCCATCTGCCTATAAATTCTACTCATATGGACCAGACAAATAAGACCTTACTAGTCCTATGAAGCAGTTCATTATTTCTCTCATAATCCCCCAGTTGCAGAGAAGGCATTGTACCTGTTTGTGCACACTGCTTTCTAGTACAAAAGTCTTTCTCTGAAATTTGTGTCAGGAGCTAGGAAACGAGTTAGCAAGAGATGCTTTGCTCTCTGAGATAACTTGTTCTAATTTTCTCATCACTGAAGATGACATCATCATAAAGAATATCTGCCAACAATCTGATATAAAAATGTACATGTGTTGTGAAAAATAATTACTCTTCAATTACCACTGAATTATAAAGCCGCTACACAGGTGCAATAATACATGGGCCCTGCAAGTATAAAAACTGCGAAGCTTAGGTAATTATGTATATTTCAATGAAGACCTAGAATAAAATTTTCAGAATTTATGGAAACAATGAAGCCATAACTGAAGAGCTATTTATAACCATATATATTTAAGTTTTCTATTATTTCATATATATATATTTCATATATATATGAAAAAGCCAGGGATAATTTTTTTTAACTCTGGCCTCCAGGAAGATAGAGAAACAATATCACTTCATCTGCTTCCAACTGTACCCACAGGACAGTATTGAAAAGATAGAAATCTAGACAGAACTATGATAATTGCATTTTTTTTTGAAAAGTAGTTGTCTTACTTATGCCCTGTGCTTAGTCTATGAATACGAAGAGTAGAATTTATAAGCAGATGGCTCTATCATGACTATGAAAAATATATTTTTTACAAATTACTAGTCTTTATCAAGGGAAATTAGACCCAGATAGTTAGAGTCTTTGTTGCACAAATAAAGGAAACTCAGGGCCAGATCTCTGGGAAAGGTGTAGATATTAGAGAGAGTAAACACTACAGTCAGATCTCACCCAGCTGTCTTCCAGCTTCCTCAGCCTCACTCCTCCTGGCTTCTTCTTCCCCCTCTGTCTTTCTATGCCTGCCTTAAATACTTTCTTAGCTCAGTTAAGGAGTGACACCATCATGGGAGCCTGACACACCTAGGAGCCTGGAACTCCTTCTGTAAACTAAAATGACCTGGAACTCAGATTGGATTAAGGGCGTAGGTCACCCGCTCCAGGATATTTCCTGTGCTAGGATTAAAGGTGTGAGTTACCACTGTCTGATCCTCCTAGACTGACTGTGGGTAGATCCTTCTGATATCTCCAAATGTTTTTATTATATTTGAAAATATCCCCATTATATACATACCATCCAGTCCACAGTCTTTAGTGCAGGGAACAGAACACCCTATGATAGGAGGTTTTATCATTCTGATTGTAGCTACCGAAAAACTCTAAAGCCAGATCCCTACAACACTGCAGTAGTTCTGATCTTGGAAGGTTAATGAAATCTTCTACTTTTAAAATTCAATGGTAAAGTTCTGTGATGGACTTTTATCCAGTTGCTGATGAAATGAAGGCTGATGAAATAGCATTGAACTCACAGCAAAGGGGCATGTATTTTGCTGTTTTTGTTAAGTTATTAATTAATTCAGTTTGTTTAGACCCATCACTGATGACTGTCCCAGTTTAATTTCTTTCCAGTGACTAAAACCCTAGATCACTACTAACAACTTAGGAAAGGGGAGGATTATTTGGTTTACACTTCAGGGTTAGTGCATCACAGAAGGAGGTCAGGCTAAGAACTTCCAGCAGGACCTTGAAGCAGAGACCCAGGAGGAACTCTGCTGACTGGCTTATTCTCTGGCTTTCCATTTGTCTTATAAACTGGCTTGCCTTCTGGTTTATTCGTTTACTCTCCCACATGTAGGTTCATACTTAGCTAGTTGTAGGCTGAAGTTTTTCTCTGTCTCACCCAGCCTCTTATAAAGTAATCACTTGGAGGCTTAATATTAATTACAAACTATTTAGTCTATGGTTCAGGCTTCCTACTAGCTAGCTCTTCCATCTCAAATGAACTTGTTAATCTATGTGTTGTCACTTGTCTCGTGGCTTTATCTGTTTTCCATTGTACCTTGCTCCCCCGTGGTTCGAAGTGCTCCCCTGACTCTGCATTTTTTTTCTCCCTATATCTCCACTTGGATTTCCTGCCCGGCTATATGCTGTCTTTCCAACAGGCCAAAGAAGCTTCTTTGTTAACCAGTGGTAGCAACACACATTCATAGCATACAGAAAGACAATCCCACAGCAGCTAATTTTTGTATAGTCCATAACCATATGCCTTAGGGATGGTACCACTCACAACTGGCTGGGACCTCCTGTATCAATTAATATTCAAGACACACACACCCCAGACATGCCTGTAGGCCAATCTGATCTAGATAATACCTTAAAATATTTAAATCTTCTTTCAAGACTTCTTTTTTAAAAAGAAATATCTATAGCTGTGGCTCTGGCTGGGGCTGTAACTGAGTCTGAGGCTGTGGACAAGGCTGTAGTTATGACTGTGACTGAGGCTGTGGCTTAAGCTGTGACTATTTGTATGTGGATACATGTGAGTGAAGGTGACTTCTGATCCCTGAGGCATTAAATAGCCTTGAATCCAGAGTTACTGCTATTGTGGGCCACCATACAATGAGTACTGGCTATGTCTCTAAGAACAGGACATAGTTTTTACTGCAGAGCTATATATCCAATTTCTAAATTAACATCTCCTCCTGTTTCTATTTTTTTTTCCAGGTTGCAGTTCTTGAGAGCTCTTGAGAATTGGAACTAGAGGCTCACACATGCTAGGTGAGCATTCCACCTCTAAGCTATCTCCTTAGCCCTCTTTCTACTTCTTATTTTGAGACAGAGTCTCATTATGTTGCCTGTGTTGGCATTCAACTCATTCTGGTTGAGGCAGAACTTAGAATCCTCTTAGATAGGTAATAGATTACTGGTTCCAATGCCAGGCAGAGCAGTATGCTAAATTTCCAAATGTCTGGTATGTCACATAAGTCCACCAACTATACACATTGGATGTAACTAGTAAAACCAAGGAACTGTCCAAAGAAGAGGACAAGCAAAGGTAAGTATGAAATTGTCCCAAGTTTCAAGGAACATATAGTTAGTAAAAAGAAAAAAAAATTTAAAAAGCACAGGCCTGCCTGGCATCATTATGATGAGAAAATATATGGTGATATGTGTGTGTGTGCATGTGCGTGTGCGTGTGCGTGTGTGTGGGGGGGGGGAGAGACTCAAGTCCCCCGGAGAGCAGCAGAGCTGAAGAGGCAAAGGTTGTAAGGAACAGGAGGATGTGGGTGGCCTACTTGCCACCTGGGGCCATAATGACATCCAGACCTGGGCCATGGGCCATGACCGAGTCTGTGACCCTGATGAGCCACAGTCTGTGCTGATGTATCTGGCTCCTGTTACCACCAAAGGCCTTGAGAATAGGCTGCACAGAATTGACCTTGTCCCTCATTGGCTCCATTACTCAGAGAGCAGGCCCTATACCTTTCCTGGGTGGCATAGTAAAGCTGACTCTGTTGAAGAATATGCGAACCAGCCCTGAGGGTATAAGAATGGGAAAGATTGCCCCACATTGGACTCTACAGGCAATAGAAATACAGGTGGTACAAGTATATGTAGGGAAAATATACACATAAACAAGCAAACAAATAAATATAGTGAGTAGAGCTGGGTGGGGTGGTAAGAAAGGGATAAATAGGGTGTTTCCATTGCTTCAGTTCCACTTAGTATAATCCAGCTTCCTGACTTCTCTTCTCTGTGTAAACAGAACGTGGAAGATGGCTCCATAGTTCCCAAAGATTCATTGCTTAGAGCAGCTGAGAAATACAGACATAAGGAACAAGCAATGACAAAGGCATTTTTGTGTGCGATCTGTGACATTTTCTCTGTCATTTCTACACTAAGATTCCTCTGTGACCGTCTGATACAGGATTTGTATACAGTTGGTATAACAGACTCACAGACAAAAGGGAACAAACAGGGCTGCCACTTAATTCTTCTCCCAATTCAGTGAATGTCCTTTTACTAATTACTTTGACCTTATCACAATACTATCAGACTTCACCACTGCACCAAAAACTCCAGGAATCTTCACCTCAGAGTAAGAAGTTCTCTCTGCTCTCTTGAAGGTTGGGAAAGCAGGCGATCTCTGTAGTTCTCACAGAAGAAAAATTTCCAAAGCATGAGTTCCTACCACCTAAGAATTCCAGAATGCTCACCATGCAAGGAGAAGAACTGCTCCCAGTGAAATGCTTTCTTGGGAGGCAGATATATCCACAGTGACGAGCTTCTCACATGTGGGGCAAACACCAGAGACAAATGCTTCTTGATTCACAGTAAGGTCAATTTTTTGTGGTTTTTATAAACCACAAAACCCACAATGGTTCTTAACTTAATCAAACTAAAGATTGGAATGACCTGAGTGTTTTACAGGAGGGCAAATTTGTCAGGAGAAGAGCCAGGAGGCACTAAGTTTTTAACCAAGTACTCATCTGGTTCTGCAATCTGGGTGATTCAAATTCTGTATGCCCATTCTTGAGTCACCCACACACCCACCCACCTCTCCACACACACATGAATTTTAAAACTTTATTATTAATTCTATTATAATTATTGTTGGTGTGTGTGTATGTGTGTGTGTGTGTAGCATATACATGGTCATTCATGCTAAGGTATACATGTAGAGGTCAGAGAACAACTTTTTTGTGGAATCAATTGCTTCTTCCCACTTTTATGTGAGTTCTAGAAATTGAACTCAGGCCACTAGGCTTTCAAGGCAACTGCCTTTACTCACTGAGCCATCTCACCAACCAATGGTATGGGAAAGCAGAGGCACTCACATCATGGAAGCCAGGAAGCATAAAAAATTAAATACAGGAAGGAGCCTGGACAATAGTCAGCAAGTGGCCAGTGACGTGTGGTCTACTTTCACTAAGTAGACCAAGCTCCTGTTTTTCCAGGGAATCTCTTATCCAACCAACCATGACCCCCTGCAATAGACAGGAGTCATTCTCCAGAACAAATTGACTTTGCTCAGTGCAGCCCTCATGTAATCCATTTCCCAGGAATAACTACACAGAACAGAATATCACTTTAATCTCACAAAAGTGCTCAAGCTTAAGAGTGAAGTTGTGTGATCACTCTACACGAAGAAAAATAGAACATAATATTAGTTTCTTTTATATTACTAGGATTAAAAAATGACATGAAAAATAGGAACCCAGGGGAAAATGGGCTTTTTTATTTGGGATTATAGGTCCAAAGGTCATAGAGGTTATCATGGAGAGGATGACTTGGCAACAGGCAGGGAAGGCATGGCGGCAGGATCATGGAAGATGTCTGATCACATTGTACCTCTGCAGAGGAAGCAGAGAGAAAACAGCATCCCCAGTGTCCTCTCAAAGACCACTTCCAGTGACCCAGTTCCTCCAGCAAGGCGCCACCTCCTAAAGATTCTACAGTCCTCGCACAAGTGCCAAGTATTCACGCACAAGAGCATGGGGACATTCATATACAACTCACAATGGATAAACTGGCCATAGGAGGGATAAAAGGGTTGGCAGATCAAAACATCAACCAGCACATGCAGACTGATATTGGGGGTCAAATCAAAGCATTTTTGCTCTGTACTCGGGGAATAAATGATCAAAGTCCACAGCCTTGATCAATCTTTGGTTTTGTACTCCAACATGGGTCTCACTTATTAAAGTTTTACAAGTTGACCCAGTAGTTTCAGCCACTTGTATCTGGCATCTGGCTGGATAGCGAAACTCCAAAATGGTGCAATGTTCTCAATCACTGCTGCTTTGGTTAGTTTAAGAGATACCCTCTTGCTTTCCAAGATAGAATGCTTGTTTCCATTCACTCAGTTGGAGGGTCAGAATAATACTGGATTTAATATTCCCCAAAGCATGTGTAGGCTGGTTCCTATATTCCTGGCTGCTAATTAATAACCAGTGAGTCAAATGGCACTTTGATTCAGATTTCCTCTGAGAGGCTGTTCTACAAGCATGGGGTCAACCTAAAGGAAGTGGAGTTTATTTAATATTTTCTCCTTTCATTAGTAAGTTTAAATTACTTCCTTGTAAACTCTGCTCGTTACCTAAATGTACTAGCACTTTTGTTTCCTAATTAACTTTCTTATCAGAATCCCAAGCAAAAATAACAAGAAATGTAATCATGATAAGGTACCCTGCCTCCTCAAAACAGATTTCCTTTTGCACTTTATCTCTCGACACTGTTCTGGCTTGTTTAATTAAAATATCAGAAATTATTAGACTCAAATTATTTCTTGATCTGGTGCTCAAATTCTCCTGAAAAACTGTTTCTTCTGCCACCATATTTAAACCTTTATCTGTGTGAGGCAGATGGAGCTTCCATATGTACACAACTGGATTCACATAATTCAATATAATTTTGGAAGAAGCATCTAATTTAGCCTCTAGGTAATTAAACAAACAAATCAGATTTGGCTATGCTGGGCCTTGAGTGTTTAAATGCTCAAGTCTTTTTTCTTGGGCTTGTAGACTGTCAAGGGGAATAACATTAATGTGGAAAAACCTGAAGAAATTTTAACATGGAACTGTGAAATTCAAGGCAACCATCTTTTTTTTTTTTCATTAGAGGAATAGGGTTTTTTTTTGTTGTTGTTTTGTTTTTTTAAAGCCACCAAGTCCAAGAAACTCACGTAAGTATTATTCAAGGGAAAGAAGTCATGGCCATGACAGACTCCCTTACTGGTGAAGAACTAGCCTTACATGGTGGCCCTGAGCAGCAGAAGACAGTGAAACATTTTGGGTGTTTCCAAGTTGGAATTTGCTTGCTTCTGGTAGAGCTGTGTGAGAAGTTTATCTTCTTTGAAGTGGTCTGCAACATGATCCCCTTCTGTACAGTGAAGCTTGGCTACTACAACCACCAGGCAGCCATTCTCAACTTGTGCTTCATTGGAGCCTCAGACCTTACCCCTATGTTTGTGGGATGTCTGGCAGATAACTACTTCGGGAGGAACAGACTGGTGTGCATATCCTTATTACTACATTTTATAGGTGAGTGTTTCCTGATAACTGGATTTTTTGGTCACATTGCTCAATAAGTTTTTGTTATAACTTTTAGTTTATATTTCCACCCTGTTCTTAGTATAAAATAGAATAAATTATGTTGTTTCAATATATTTCATTCTGTATATTATTTAGGTTACTAGTAGATGTGTGTATGTTGTGTTTCCTAGGATTTTTAATACCTAATACATTCTGATTACTACATTTTTGCTAATTATATCTTTGCATGTCAATCTGGCTGTACGCTTAGAAAACCCTTGCTTCCCTCTTTGTATTTGAACTGAAATTTGTGACCTCCTTTATAAAATTTGAAATCCATTTGCTTCATAACTTAATGAAATATGCTTAAAAGGTTTCTGAAGGTCATGTAAAATAACTAGTAAGTGTTTTTGTTTATAATTAATCATATAGCAATTAGATTTCACATGATTGCATTGAACTACAGCTATATGATTTAAAGATAAGTGAATTCATTCAGGGCATTATGATTGTTTACATAAAGAAAAATAAACATACTTCAAAATGTTGGGAATGCTTGACAAGGAATGAAGAACACTCTGGTGGATAGCTTGCAAGTGTGTGGGGTAAGGGGGACCACAGGACAACTTTTGGTAGTAGGTTTTCACTTTCCATCCTGTTTAGGGCACAGTCTCCCTTGTTTCTTCTGGAAAGATATGTATGCCAGAGAAGCTGGCCAGTGACTATCCAGCCACTTCCTTCATCTTTGCCTGCTATCTCAACACAGGAGTGCGGGAATTAAAGATGCATGCTACCACATGCAGCATTTTACATGGTTTTGGGGACTATGAGGTTGTATAGCTGGAACTTTTACCCACTGACAAGTCTTCCTGGCCCTGGCTTACAACATTGAATCATTTAGTCATTCTTCATAGAAAAGCAGGAAGAGGAGAGAGAAGATATAGAAGTTGTGAAATGGTTTACTTCAAGAAACAGCACACACAGACACATACACACAGACAGACATACACACATACACACGAGGCTGATGATATGGAAATTCAGAAAGTCTCAACATATTGGTTTAAGCAAGAGTGAAATACAAGACCTAATACCCTGGTGGCCATTCTCAGAAAGGCATTAATGTGAGAATGGCCTGAGGCCAGCTACCAGCTTCTGAGCTGAAGAGCCTGGCAGGTAGTGTGCCACTGATGGGTAGTTTGTAGGGCAGTCAAAGTTGATGTTAGCTGGTGGGTGATGAGGAAACATGGTAGACAGCAGGTGCTGGAAGCCCTAGATTTCAAGCAAGAGGAGACCGCCGTTCAGGAACTTGATGAGAGAGCATGATCATCACTACTCAATTTATGTGAAATACTGATCTGGGTGATAAGTATTCCTTCAGGCTTCAGAAAACGTTTCCTGCTCTCTACTCTATGGCAATGTGTTGCTCTGAGGTCTGAGCAATAATCAAAGAGAAAACAAGGAGTTCCTCTGACACTGACTTTCAAGTGAAGAGAGACAGAAAATCTCCAGATGAAGAGGTTTCCTGTCAGTGGTAATACCTGTGAGAAAAGTAGACCTGGGTGAGGAGACAGTGGCAGGCTTGCTATTGTGTTTTAAGGAACACTTTCTGATGAGATAGCTGAGTCAAGGTGGGAAAGATAAAACCTCCTTGACTGGATAGCATGACAAACTTTCTTGTTTCATGTTTAATGTTATTTTGATCAGTCTGAACTCCTGTGTAAGTCACCACATTGGAGCAGAAAGAGGAGGTCTTAACTTTCCAAACAAAAAGAACTAGATTAATTCCCTATGCTGTTGTTTGATTTTCTTCTATATCTATGTCTCTCTCTATGTCCCTCCCTCCCTGACTTCCTCTGTCCTTTCCTCCCTCCCTCTTTCCCCATATTGGGTATGGAAGCCAGAATTCACACATGCTTAGTAAGTACTCCACCACTGAGATACATTCCCATCCCTTTTAACCTCTTTATTTTGATACAGGGTTTCTCTTAAGTTTCCCAGTCTTAGAAAATACTATGTAGCTCTCTCAGGCCTGAAAACCAGTCCTCCTGCCTCAACCTGGCAGGAAGATGGATTGTAAACCATCTTTAGCTGAGCTCTGCTTTCCTTTCTTCTATAAGCTATACCCCAAAGTTTCCACTCACAACTGCCAGGACATTGCAACCTGTTATTAAATATTAGAAATTCTAACCATGGTATGACCTTTTTATGAATTGATAATAATTTGAATTTAAAAATGTAGCTTTCTCTTTGACTATGACCTATCTACTGAGCTACCACTAATCTCTCCAATTCCAGCCCACATACAGTTCTACCAACATGACTTCCTGAAGAAAAATAAAATCATATTGCTTCTATTTTCTAAAAAAATAAACACAAAATTCAGCTTATCAGAGCTTTATAATGTATATGAAATTTAATCCCCTGGAATGGTCTATGCTCACCTACAATGACATTGAACTACTTGCTACATCCATACTTTTCCTTCTGCCATTCATTTTACTCTGTGTCTAAAGGAGTTAATGTAGCCTGAAGTATTCTGACCCATCCAAGCCCACAGTCCAGAAAAATCTTTCCCACCAATGGTCCCACAGCCACTCATAAAATAATTACTCAGAGACTAATATTAATTGCAGACTGTTTGGCCTCTGACTCAGGCTCATTATCAACTAGTTCTTACACCTTAACTCAACCCATTCTTATTAATCTTGCTTTCTGGGAGGCTGCCTGCAACATCTGTACTTGATTTCTTCTTTTTCTCTGCTTGGATTTTTGATCTGTCTCTAAGATAACTTGCCCATAGGCCAAAACAGATTCTTTATTAACCAATGTGAATAAAGCATATTCACGGTGAACAGAAAAATATCCCACATTTCCCCTTTTTGTCTAATCAAAAAAGAGTTTAATGTTAACATAGTAAAATTGCATATAATAAAACATCTATCCAGCAAGAATTAAATATCTAATCTTTGTATTCAACAAAATTAAAGAAAATATGCTATCTATCCTCTTTCTGTGAATCTAAAGTTTTATATCTAATTTACCTTTTAACATGACTAAGGAAGACTATAATCATAATTATCTAGTCCTCAACTCCATTGAAAGCCACAGAAGAATATAATATTATCTCAGTAAACAGGAAGTTCATTGTAAGCAACTTCCAAAATTCTAGAAATGACAGAGATATTTGGCTTCCTAGACAGTCATCCAAAGTTCCTCTATAATATTGGTACATCAATCTTCAGCCAACAGGCCTAGAGTCTCTGGTAGACCGTTGAGTGAAACAGAAAATTTGGAGGACTATTCTGCCCATTTTGTCAAGATTCATCAGTGGCTTCTCCTTGTGTCCTATAGAATGTCTGGCAGCTTTCTCTGCAAAGCAGCAACCTGAAGGACCATCTCAGCTTGTTCTGGCAAAGTTTATTTTCCTATGGGTCCTTTATGTCCAGTTTATATAGCATCTTGTCAAGCAGTCTAGGCAAGAACAATCTCTTGCCCAGTGGCTAAGTTTTGCCACAAAGAAAGTAAACTCCATATGGAGTTTCTTCGATGCCCATCATCCTCTTGAAGTAGATTGGTGCCACTGGAAGCAGACATGTCTCACTGTCCAGAAAAGTCTAACTTCTTAAAATATTTAAACTGCCATATTCTATAGGCCTTTGAAGTGTTTGAAGATTGTCTATCAAATTGAAATATATCTTTGATATCTAAAAAAAACCTGTAAATTGATTATCATAGATGGCTGTATTAATTTGCATTTCTTAAATATGTATTACAATTTTACTTTAAAGTATTACATAAATATAATACCTTAAACAAGAGTAGAAATATACATACAGTTTAACAAAATTAACTTATATTTGTATCAATAAATCAAAATACATATTAATGTAAAGTATTTTAAACAAGTAGTTGCTTTTTAAAGGTAAATTTAATATTCTACCCTATCATATCTATATCTTCTTCTATTCTCTAGAAAGAGATTGACTATTACCAATAACCAAACCTTCTCAACAAAAACATCCATAATCTATTTGGGGGGAATATGCATGTAGTTTTCTAGGCTACCTCCTGCTGATTGGGGACACTGGAAATTTTTGAGGGACCCTGAACCTGGATCACCTCAGTCAGCAGCCTTGAAGGTAATGTGGATGTTGGATCATCTGACCCTTCTCTTCTCATCAGAAATTTTTCAGAGGGTCTTTATTAACCACATCATATTAGCCTGAAAGCAACCCATAAGTTCATATCTTATGAGGAAACAAAAGCAGAACCTCTTTTCCAAAGTAACATATAATTAGAGCCAAATTTCAAAGTTGAGATATCTTTAAAATATATGTTGGATTAACTTAACAGCTTTACAGTCAAATGCCTTTCTGTGGTTATCTCATTGACAGTTAAAAAATTTAAAGAAAACACAATAATATACATAATCAAGACTATGTATTTTTTTATCTTTACATGACTATTATTTTATTATTTTACTCTCTTTAAATATTTATTTTTAAACTATTTATTTCTTTATATAACTGCCTATATTCCTTTTCCTCTTTCTTCTAAGCCTACATACATTTTTGCACACGTTGTAACCTGTATAGAGGTTTTTTTCCATCTGAATTTGTTTTATTATGTATATGTATCATTAATTATTTTTTGACCAGAAGAGTTTTTTAATTTTTAAATTATGTAGCTAGGACCCTTAGCTTCTGGCTCTGATTCACTGAGCTTTTTAACATGGCAGAGGTACTATTGAGTTAGGCTTACCTCCACAATTCTGGGAAGCAGTATTAAGTAGCATATAGTTATATTTTTAATCCCACAGATGTTCTCCCAAACCTGCAAGCAGTGACTGGGAGAAGCCTCTTTTAACAGAGGCCCTTGAGAGAGACTGTGGAAATCGGCCATGTAGCTTAGCTCATGGCAGCTGAGTGCAGGCTATGTCTCCCAGGCAACTGCTGGAAGTATCTGTGCTGCTGCTGGCATGTAGTTCAATTTCTGTGCATTTAAAATTATTTTTAAGCTTTCATATTTTTATATTTTTATTGCTAACTTATCATTTATCCCCCCCCCCCCGACAGTGGGCTCCATTTGTAGCCTAAAATTTTCTGACCCATCTGAGCTTTCAGTCTGGAATAAACTTTTCTACCTAGGTCTTATAGTCACTTATAAAAATAATTACTCAAAGGCTACTATTAATTATAAACTGTTTGGTCTATGACTCAGGCTCATTACCAGTTAACTCTTACAAATTAACTCAAACAATTTCTATTAATCTATTGTATTGCCACGTGTTCCATGGCTTTCCTTGTGTTCCATTACATCTTGCTTTCTGGGTGGCAGCTTGTAATGTTTCCTGACTCTGACTTTCTTTTTATTTGTTTTTATTTACCATCTACCTCTAAGCTGCCTTTATTAACTAGCAGCTTTCGTATTAACTGATGATCATAAAGCATATTCATAGTGTACAGAAAAAACATCCCACATCAAGTTAACTTCTTCAAGTTTTCAATTTGTACCTGAAAGTTTGAAAGCTCCTCCTGTTTGATCAAGACCCATGTTTATTGTTTCCTATCTGTGTTCTGCCATGCTGTTATCAAATATAGAGGGCTGCATGGGCTGGAGAGGTGGATGGCTCAGTTAGTAAGTGCTTACTAGGCAAGTATGAAAACCTCCATTTATCCCAGAACCAAAGTCCACACATAGGATGTGGTGGTACTGAATTTTAGTTCAACACTAGAAGATGGAGACAGGTTTCCTATTATTATGAGGATTTTCCTATGAAGCATGCGTGCATGTGTGTGCGCACATGCACACACACACACACACACACACACACACACACACACACACACACATGCACACAATCTACATAACTTTACTTAGGTTTCTGTCCTGCACCTTTTCTCTGCGTGTCTGTTTCTTTGTAATATACCCACTCACTTCTGAATTGCTCACCACTACCTCACAAAAGACATGACAGCACTTTTCAAAGAGTTTATAGATACAGGCAGATGACTTATGCAGGACACAATGGCATACATCAAAGAGAGAAATTTTTATCAAATATATCACAGATTTGTATTTTTATCACATAAGTTTTACTGAAGATAAAAATGAATCTTGAGCCAATGAAATCAGAGTGTTCTGACATTTTCTCAAAGGAAGCAAATATTTTGTGGCTTATACCAAGGCATCATGTGATCTATCCTTAAATAAGTGGTTACTGCATAGACTAACTGAACTAAGCATGTTGTTGGATACCCCTTGTCACTGACAAACTTCACATTATACTTCTGAAGATTAAGAAGTAGAGAAACATGTTGTTTCACCTCTGACTGATCTTTAAAGAAAACACTTCAAACTCAATAGCTTTAAGCATCCACTCTTAAGGTAAATTAGCCCATTGCTGAGTGACAATTGAATACATATATATTCCCCCACATGGTTAAGTCATGTAAAAAAGATGTTAAATGCTGTTCCCAATATATATATTTCTATGGAACTTAAGATCTAATTGAGGGACTAACTGCCTGGAACCACCTTACAAAACTTCATACCAAAAAAGGTATTGTAAAAGTATTTGAACATAACAAAAGTAATCAAATGGACAAAGTAGCATTTACAGTGTTGTGGATGTAGTTCAGTGATAGAATGAATGCTTAATGTGTGTGAGGGTTTGGTGTCCAGCCTGAGTATCATAGGAAAGAAGGGAGAGAGGGAGGGAGGGATGGAGGGAGAGAGGGAGGAAGGGAGAGAGAGATGGAAGAGAGAGAAATGGGAAGAGAAGGGCACAGGACAGGAAGGGAGCTCTACCAACTGACACTACATTAGTTTCAAGAGTAAACAATATAACATATGAAAACACTTGACAAGTAATGGACAAGTTAACAAATGATGGAACTCCACAGTAATTTCTATTTGATAGTAGAATCATCAAATGAGAGCCCACAAGGTAAAAGTGGGAAGGATACGCAATCTTTCCTAGACATTCTGTACCCTACCTTCTCCAGACTAGTCAATATGATCCAGGACACACTCTTATCCACCCCGCCCCCATGTATGGCCTTGGGGTACAAGCACCTAGGGTATGGCCTTTGGGATAGCTTAAGATCTGGGAAACATATACAGGGGCCCCTTCTCTCAAACACTCTTGGATGGTGAAGCAACAGACAATATATTCTCCTAACAACAATCTCTGAAGCCTCCATAAGAAATAAGAATCCCCACAGCAATGATTCTACATGGATTATAATGATGTCATTGAGCCAGTACATCACTCAAAGAGTGGCTTTGGACTGCAACTTTTCAGAAAAGTTACATAGTGGCTAAATAATATATTCCATAATCTTACACCCTTAGCCAGAATTTCAGAAAAGCTTTACCCATTACTCTGAGATTAACTAAAAATGGTATAGCCAGCCCTAGTGAGACTTGACTATTGTTTTCATTTTTTCACAGAATCCCACAGAGATACCATTGCCCCCTAGATAGCAGGAAGCAACTTTAAGAAAACAACACCCCCTCTCACAATCGACTTTGTTTACTTGGGGTTATGGATAATTGTTATTCTGTTAGAGGGTGTTCATAAGTTATATTAGAGTTGAGGCTGAAACAAGGGAATTAAACTCAAGAATCTCTTTTGGAAAAGAAAGAGGGGGAATAGATCTGATAGATAATGAGGTAGATTATTGTATCAGTTAAGAACTAATTTAGCAAACTATCAGCCTTAGATAAATTGCACTGATATGGATTCTTGTATATTAATATGAATTACTTTCCTTATTTCTGTTTAAGATAATTTGTATATTGATACAAATTCAAATCTATATTCTCATATTGTACATATGCTCTTACTTCTGTTTAAAATATTTTATATGTTAATAAAAATGTAAAATTACACTTGTCATATTGTATGTATGCTCTACCTCTGTTTTGGATATTTTGTATGTTGATGCATATCAAGGATATTGTTGTCATATTCACTCTATATGTTTCTACTTCTGATTAAGATATTTGTATATTGTCACAAATTTGAGTGCCTTTTCACTATATTGTACATCTGTTTGCAGATTATTTCTTTTTTTTTATATGTGAAACCTTAGTCTTCAAGTTATTTAGGTTGATAAGAATTACAAGTTAATAGTCACCCATGCTTGTCATATTTATAATCTTGTTAGTTAGGTTTTCTAGATAAACATTAACATATGTCAGGTGGATAGGTTATCTTCAAACACTTCAGAGACTTAGAGAATATGGCATTTAAATGTTTTAATAACTAAGATAATAATAAGATAATAAAATAATAAGAATTTTGTTGATGTAAAATGCAATTTCTCCTGGCAGCACCAATTTACTCCCAAGAAAATGCTGGGCATTAGAGACACTTCTTTTTGGCTAAAATGGCCTATTGGGCAAAAAACTGCCTTTGCCTTGACTGTTGACAGTAAACGTGCTGTCCAATCTACACAAGCACTATACAGGAAAAGCAACTGCTGAACCTTGCCAGGACAGGGTAATATGGTCTTCTAAATTATCCTTCTCCTGAAATTGATCTGTCAGAAATTCTAAGCCTTAGACCTAAGTGGATGCCCAAGCATTGCAGAGAAATATTGGGTGATTGTCCAGGCAGCCAGCTGTCTCTGTCATTTCTTGCATTTCTTGGAAGCTGGTTGCTTGCACTTCCTGTTTACTCAGGTAATACAATTTCCCTTCTCGTGTCTTTGATAGGGTTGAAGACTAAATAGTTACAGTTACAATCCTCTGGTATCTTAGCTAAGAGCATATTAGGTGCCAGATTTAGATTCTTCAGGAGAAGACTACTTTTGGAGTAATCTCTGTATTTTGCCATTTACCTGTATTCTGAACGTCTGGTATGTTTCTTGCTAGATGTTGTCCTTGTTGTTTGTAATTTCCTGTAACTTATTAAAAACTTATTACAGTTTTTGTCCTGTCTGGCCTGTGGTCTAGTCCAGTAGGCCCACAGTCCCACAGAAGCACACAGACACTTATATTAATTTTATATTGACTGACTTTATGGCTCAGACATATTGTTAGCTAGTTCTTTTATCTTATCTAAACTTATTTTTATTAATCTGTTTAGCTATGTGACTTGGTACCTTTTTTAGAGCAGCGTGGTTGTCTTCCTTCTTCTGTGTTTGCTAGCATCTCCACTGGTGACTCTGTTTTGCTCATCCTGTTTTCAGAGGTTTTTTTAGACAGGTATCCCCACCCACATTCCTTGTCTGCCTTTTGGCCCATAAGCATTTTTACTAAATCAATAGGAGGGACAAATATTTACAATATTAACATCATAATCCCAGTATAGTTCCCTTTTGTTTATATTATTACCCTTTATTCCTCCTGGACAATAGTTGGTAATAGTTGATCATATATGACAATTGTATATAGTTTTGTATTAGGTTTATAACTTTCTTATTTAGACAAAAAAAAATGGGATGTAGTATGTATTTCTTCCGCCTATGGCCTTGGGATACGAGCCCCTAAGGTGTGGCCTTTTGGCTAGCATAAGATCTGGGAAACACATATGGAGGCTTCCTCTCTCTTGAGCTCTGTGATGGTGAAGATGGAGTCAGACAGCACGAAGCAGAGTTGGATCTCTCCACAATCTTCCAGGGACACTGCAACCAAAA
Organism: Phyllotis vaccarum; assembly: GCA_033318265.1. Lineage (NCBI taxonomy): Eukaryota > Metazoa > Chordata > Mammalia > Rodentia > Cricetidae > Phyllotis > Phyllotis vaccarum. The sequence continues at coordinate 79,329,889 of JARWLC010000011.1, forward strand.
TTGCCATATTCTGTATCAGTGAGTTTCTTTCTCACAGAATTCCTTAATAAATAATTCTTTTGTCAGTCACCCATGGATTTCTCAATTTACACTGTCTCACTTCTCTGTAAATGCCAGTAAGGCTCCATGAAGTTGTGTGAGAAATCAGAGAAACAAGGATGGCCTAAAACTCCTGACCTTTCCACCTTCACCTCCTGAGAGCCAGTATACTACAAGTTTATTCTTCCAGACACAGGAAAATGTCTTAATGTTTCACATGACATAGTTTTGAATCGTTTTACTGTTGTTTAAAAAAAAATTTATCATTTGCTTATCCATTCTTAGATTAAAAAAAATGGTTTAAGCCAGAAGTCAAATAAACAGAATCTTGGATTAGTTAAGACACATAATAAAGAGAATTTTCTTTTTTGTATAATTTCCTTGTAAATAAATCAACTATAAAGGTATAAAAATTTTATGAGTTTGTTATTTTATTTTAAATTATGTGTGGTGGAGAGTGGGGTATATGCATGTAAGCATGAACTGCAAAGGACAGAATGGGCATCTGATATGGCACAGAACTGGACTCAGTCCTCAGCAAGAGCAATACAAGCTCTTAACCACAGCCATCTCTCCAGCCACAGAATTTTCACACTTAGAAAAATCCAAGCCATCCCTGAAATTGCAATGATCAACATACCTATGCTAGTAAGACACTCATAAAATCGTGAACCATTCAGAGGAAAATGCATATTTAAGATGTGCTTTGGTGAGTCTGTGGTCTGTGGTATTCATCTTCTCTTCTCTCTCCCAATAGGCGCTGCTTTGTTATCTGTGCTCGCTTTCCCCTTGGAAGATTTGTATGGAGGGTCTTACCCTGTAGTTAACAGCATGCGGACAGAGGAGCGGGCTGGTCTGTTTCACACAGCACTGCTGACCCTCTGCCTGGGCACAGGAGGAATAAGAGCTGCCATCTCGCTACTGGATGCATATGGCCTTCAAGAACATGAATCAAAGAAGCCAGTGTCTTTTTTTAACTGGTAAGTGGCACTGATTAGGAGAGAAAACACAGAATTATAGTAATCTTTCCTTGCTTGTGTTTTTTCAATTGTTGGACTGGAGAAGTAAAAGTGTGGTGACATCTATTACAATGGTTCATTCAATAACCATGGTCAAGGTTGGACACACGGCTCAGCTTCCACAGGAATATAGTTTGGTTCCCAGCACCCAAGTCAAGTTGTTCACAGATGCCACTAACTCCAGCTCCAGGAAATCCAGTGCCTTTTTCTGGCCTCTGCAGGTACACACTTTTATGTGCCCCTATAGGCATGCAGACACATACACAAACACATAAACAAACAATAAAATAAATCTGAAAAAAATAATGATCAGATATAAATCAGAACCAGAAACTTCTCAAGAAAAAAACTAATTTATCCTCCAAGTAAGAAGACATACAATGGTTTTTATGAATGGATAAAATGTGGCCTCTGAGCCAAACAGGCCAGGTAGAAGTCCCATCCCTACTTAGCACAAGTGATTGCCAGTGACCAAATAATTTGTCCCTAGCATATTCATATCTGAAGACAGCACTAGTACTTTCTCACTCATAACTGCTGTAGACAGAACTTGGTATATGGTGCAGATGCTCAAAATTTGGGAAGGGTAGCTACAGTAGTTATGTCCACTTGTAGCAGAGGACATAGGCAAGGCTGGTAAGTTCACAGGCCAGTGTAATGAGGAAATGACAATGAAAAGGAGTATTTTAGAACATGTTGGATATCTGCCAGTATACTTGTTTCTCATCAACATCACCCCAACACCCAGAGGGCTTGATGTTTTATAACAACCAATCTTTCTCTGACTCTTTGTTGCCTGGCCTGGGGAATATGACAGTATATGCAAGTAAGTACATGTGTGTGTGGGTGTGTATATGCATGTGTTCCTATGGCGATCAGATGATACCCTCTGGTGTCATTCCTCAGGGGCTACCAAGCATTTTGAGAAAGGGTCTCTCATTGTCCCTCTTGAGCTTTCCAATAAGGTGGATGGCCAGTAAACTCCAGGGACCTATCTGCCTCTACATCCTTAGAGCTCGGATTACAAGTGTGCATCACCACATCTGCTTTTTTACATGGGTGCTGGGAACTGAATTCAGGTTATCATTACTTTGCCTACTGAGCCATCACCCTGGGCTCTGTATGTTTTTTTAAAGAACAAGTTTATATATTGTAAAAGAAAAATCACAGAAAACAATTTAGATTTGGAAGTTAATGAATAGTCACTGTTCATAGCTCAGTGTGGAATTTCTACTCATTCGTGAGTATCAAACAGCTATGAGCCAACATTAAAAGCTACATGACAGCCATTTCACACCTTTCGGCTAGAGGAGAGATTAGTTAATGTTTCGGGGAAGTTCTATTTAGATCCAAAATGTCTCCCCAAAGGCCCATGGATATGAATTGAAGGTTTAATCCCTGACCTACAGTACCATGGAGATGTTGTAGGACCTTCGCATAGTGGAGTCTCATACAAACACAAGTTAAGGGTTTTGAAGGAGATAGTGAACTTCTGGTCCTTTCCTCTTGTTCTACTTGCTTCTTGGCCACAAGGTGGGCAGCTTTGTTAGATCATTTGGCACCAACCACAGGCACAAGGTACTGCATTGTCACAGACTCCTTATCAATGGGTCAGCCCACCAAACACAGAAACATTGGGAGCTATGACATCACACTTTCCTTCTTTTTAGTTGATTGTTGCATACACACCTGTCATAAGAGCTGAAAGCTAACGGAGAAGCATTGCTTTTGCTCTGGGTTTGTTTATCTCTTGGGCTTTTTGCTTTTGTTGATGCTTTATTTGGGTTTGATTTGGTTTGACTTGGCTTGGCTTGTTCTTTTGGCATATTTGTGTGTGTAAAACGGGCTCCCAACATTGTCTAGAATAACTATCTCTCCACCATTGTTATCTATGGATAAATCAAGGCAGACAGCATTTAAAAAAAAAAAACACTAAAAAAAATTAATCTTGAAAACGTTGAATGAGGGCTGGAGAGATGGCTTGATAGTTAAAAGTCCTTGCTGCTCTTGCCCAAGACCCAGGTTTAGCAGTTACTAGCACCCTAGAACCCGTGTGTCTAAAAGCTACCTCCAGTTCCAGGGCATCTGACACCCTCTTCTGAACTAAGAAGAAACCAGGCTGGCACCTGGCTTATATACGTATGTGGAGGCAAAACGTCCACACCCATTCTAAATTTTTTTTTTAAATGTGTTAAATGAAAAATGTTTAGAGTCAATGTTAGCTATCCAAGCAAATTCCTCCTCTTCCTCATTCATTCCTTTCCCCATCATAATATGACAGAACACTCAAGCCTGGTTTGGATTAAGTCCTTCTGTAAGGGAAGGATGCAGTCTATCAAAGGAAGAAGAAATGGTCACTTCCTCCTAGCAAATTCTGCCTCCTTGACCTGCCCAAAGGAGAACAAAATCTTTCTCTTTTCTCCATTCTATTTGGAGGTTTTAATCCTTAATTAGCAACATCATTTTGATCAAATAAGATTCCGGAGAGTTACAACTGGAGAGAGAGCCATTGTTCTGAAAGATCGCTCCAGAAACTTCATTGGACTGTGCTTTTCGTCATTTGGAGTTGTGTTTAATCAAAGTGACATTTCTTGGTGTTGATCACAAAAGGGACATTATATCAATGAGCTGCTTCCTTTAGGAAGCAGAGTGGACTCTCAGTGGGTCTGTGCTTTGGGGGTTGGGTAGAAGGATAAAGAATGACTTACACTGAATTTCAGGAACTGGGAGGAGCCAGGCCAGATTCAGGAAGAACACATTTAGCAAATACCTTTTATAATTGTCTAACTTCAGTAAAATCCCTGATGAGAATAATCATGTCTTGTCTTTGAGGCCTGAAGATAGAAGTGTCTAGAAAAGTAAATGAAGAAGCACATTATTATTCCTTTTATATTGGTTGCTTCCTTGCTTTACAGACTAAACTACAGAGTAAATTTTATCATTATCTACTTACTGAAGTTAGCAGGAATAAATGACCTGAAATATCTGTTCTAGAGCATTCTGAATGGATTGGTAGAAAGATTGACAGAGACTCCACTGGCAGCCAGGCAACTAGCTGGCAGAATCTTGTATTGGTCACTTGGGAGGGCTATGACTTCCAGCAAGGTCAGTAGCTTGCAGAAATCTGGCTTTCCCAGCCACAATGTGAGAATACCTCAGGGATATATTGCTGCTTTTACACAGAGTATCCTAACATATCACTGGTATTTGAATTTAATAGCTGTTATTATTGTTGAACAATGAGCAAGTTATAGCTGAAAAAATCTTTAAAAGTGGCTGTCCGTTAATTCAATTGTTTTCTCAGAGTCCAAAAATCCCCTAATGGGATGAGGTTATAATCCAGTGGTAGAATGGTTGCCTTGGGTTCACGAAGCCCCGGGTTCAATTACCAGTACCACAAAAGAAAAATAAAATCCTGAAAGTTGCAAGCATGGAAAATGTAATTGATTTCAGCAGCATCTTTCAAACGAGAACATACCACTTACATCTAACTGAAGTCTGCGTTTAGTCCTGCCTTTGGCACAGATGTCGGAAGCTCATAGCCGCGAGACCTTTAATGAGATACGTCATTGCCTCTTTTCACCCAAAGCTTCCCAGCGATCCTGTTAAGCAATGTAGACTGTAAACTTTAGGAATTGAAAACATCGATTCTGAGTAAAGTTGCCAAGTGTTGGGGAGAAAGCTGCTGCTAGCCAATGGTGCCATCTGGAACCGAGCCTCGGCTACTGTATACCTCACGGGAAGCATAAAGTTCAAGATCTCTGAAAAAGGGCTCTCTGCCAACAGCTTGGTGTACGTACCTGGATCGGAACTCGGCTCTTTTAGGGATTTTTCAGCTTCTCAGGCATGCAAGTTATGAGCCACCACACTGGATACAATGTCAGTGAGCACACCTGAACAGATTCTTTCCTAGAAGCCAAAGGATGGTGGAAAATTAAATATGTTCATGGTCACGATTTTAAAGCTTACCACTGTCAGCTTCAAATCGCTCATTGAATTTTTTTTCTACCTACTTTACCTGATCATTTACATTCTATCTCTATTTCACAGAGTGCTGCATAAGGCAGAATTGAAGTCCCAAGGAAAATATTGACTGGGTTGTTGAAAGGGGTAGAAGATGAATTTATTCCATCCCCCACATTTCTGATATGTGTAGCTAAATTGACCTTACACTGTGTCTGTCCCATACAAAAATGCTCTCTGTTAAATACTGTGGTGATTTGAAAGAAAATGTCTCCCACAGAAAGTAGCACTATTAGAAGGTGTGTCTTTATTGGAGAAAGTGTGTAGTCATTGTCAGGATGGGCTTTGAGATCTCCTTTGTTCAAGCTACTCCCAGTGAGATAGATCATTTCTTGTTGCCTGAAAGTGAAAATGTAGGACCCTCAGCTCCTTCTCCAACACCACATTTACCTGCACACTGCCTTGCTTCATGTCATGATAATGGACTAAACCTCTGAACTGTAAGCAAGCCACCAAAACTAAATGTTTTTCTTTGTAAGAGTTGTGGTGGTCATTGTGTCTCTTCACAACAATGGAAATCCTGACTAAGACAAATATGTACTCAAATGTACAGTCTTTATTTAGGGAAATACAGGAGTTTAAAAGTGATTGTTCACCTGTTTTTCCAGAAACTGAGCTGAGAGAACAATGGGTTTCAACTCTAGATGCACGCCAAAGCTATCAAAGCATCCTTTAAAAATATACCCAATCCTGGACCCCAGGAGTCTTGATTACATCAGTTTGACATAGGACACAGGGAAGGGAAATTATTTTCTGCCTTTTCAAGCTGACAGAATAGAGAGCTAAAAGCCACTGTTCTCGAATAGTGTTGCTTGACTGTAAGATTACAAAAACCAAGTCGTGTACTTGTGAGCTAGATGTCCAGGAGTCCAAGGCACACCTCAGCTACATAAAAAGTTTGAGGCCACCCTGGGTATATAGAGATCTTGTCTCAAAGAAATCAATTAATAAATAAGCAAAAATCAGATTTTATCTGTATTGTTTGGGGGAACTATGTATATTTATAGCACATATATTAATATATAATATGATGTATTAAAGAAGGAAGAGGCAGAAGGGTCAGGAGTTCAAGGACTGTCTTCACTAAGTACCAGATGTAAGGTACTTCTGAGCTACACCTGAGACCTTGCTGTAATCTCCTACTACCCCTTAAAAGCAATAGTTATCAAATCTGACCCAAACATCACACATTAGAAATTCCTGAAAAGATTGCTCAGTATTGGGAAAAGTTGAAAGAGGAGGGAAGGGGATGGTGAAAATATAAAGAACAGCATCATAGATCTGGGGAAAGAGGAGGAAGCTGTTGTTGAATTAAAACTGTTTCTTCTTGACCCTTAACATCTACTTATCAAGATTAGCAATCTTTCATCAGCATCTCTGCGAGGAAAAGCAATTCCAGGAAACAAGGAAGAACTATAGCATCTCTGTTTTGCTCCTTGCCTCTCCAAATGCACCATTGCCAGAATATTCTCGCAAATATTTTATTAGACTGGTGGTTATGGTAGGAGGATGATAGCACCCTCCATGAAATCAGTGTTCACGTGTTTCAGTGGACCTTCTAAATCCCCATGTTCTATTCAATAGTCACAGTCTGCTAAATATCTTTGCATCTTTCAGGGTGGAATAAAACATTCTCTCTGGGGTCCCTAGTTGTCCATGAACATTAGGAAGACTAGAGACTTCCAGAAAAGTTGTCTCCTCTCCTGCATGTCTTCTCAGATTAGTCAAGAACTTCTCTAGTTGTTTCTGTTAAAAAAAAAAAATCACTAAAATAAATCTATCCATTTAAGAAATAACAAAAAAATTATGTGCTTTTCAATCTACCATTAAATAAATTAAGCAAATATTTAAAACAATTCCAAAATGACAGCTGAGATTTGTGATGAGAAATCCCAGGGATCATACAATTTTTTTTTTATCGTCTTCATGGTTCCAGTTATTTGCAGTTTCGTGCCCACACTTAGAAGAAGACTAAATTGTGTTCCTACAGCTGCTTTCAACTTCCCTTAATCGCTGGTATTTGTTTTATTTAGTGCTTTGCTCTCTGACTTCCTGTGTGAGAGGTGTTTTAGATATTCAATTTAACTGTGAACTCTGAGCTGAAAGGAGTCTTAATGGTGAGCTCTAAGACTGTAGGTTTCTCTTTTATTTATTTTCCTTATTTGCAGATAATACATACATAATTTTACCCTTAATTATCTGTGGCTTGTCTTGCCTATAGAACAGCAAAGAAGAATGTAGACTGTGTCTGCGCTAAGTAATTCTTTCAGAAAATCACACAATCAATTAGGTGGAATGGCATTTGTTAAACTACATTTAGTGTTTTATGTGAAATTCCCCTTCTGTACATAGATAATTCAGTACTGCACTTCTCTGGGTTTTGAACTAACTTCCCCATGATTTAAATCTTGGGAGTATTTTTCATTTTCCTTGACCTTCTTTGGAGCAGTTCAGTGTGTATCATTTTGTATGTTCTCTATAGTGTTTGCTTATGACTGAGAGAGAGGGGAAGGAATTCTAAAGGGTGAAAGTCCTGCAGCATTGCTTTTGGTTCCCACCTCTCAGTTACTACAGCCCGCAGTTCAAGAGGACAGCTTGCCACAGCATGAAAAGTTAACCCCAAACTGAGCCTCAGAACTCTACCTGGTTGTCGTAGAAAATTCTGACTTGGCACCCTACCTGTATTAAGAGAAATAAATTCTTGTTCTTCTGTGTTACATTAACTCAATTTACTTATTATTTCTTATGAATTCTCATTTAGCTTGCTGTTAGCCCCACCTCTACCGATGTCAATTATGAGGAATCTTTAATGGGTTATGCTTTTCTTATATGTCACATCTTTAATCAATTTGTCAGGTGTTGTCCACTCACTGTGGCTCTAGCTCTGTGCTAGGTCCATGAGGCTAGAGAGGTAGAGATATAAAATAAGATGATGTCGGTGAGAAGTTTGATAATCTATACTCAGGAGTATGAATTGTCAAAGGTGGATGTTGTATTATGTTTCTGGGACAGACTTTCTAGCCTAGCCTCGAGGTTCCGACCTGAAGACCAACAGACCCGCAGTCCCACAGAGACACACAGATGCTTACGTTAATTTTGTGCTGATTGACCTAGGGCTCGGGCATATAACTTGCTAACTTTTTACTCTTAAACTAACCCATGATTCTTATCCTATTCAGCCATGTGGCTCGATACCTTTTCTCAGAGCAGCATAGTTGTCCTCTGCACCTTCTGGCTTTCTGTGGCATCTCTGCCCTGTTCTTCCTATTCTTAGAGTTTTCTTAGCCTCGTAGCCCCTCCCACACTTCCTATCTGCCTTCAGCCAATCAGTGTTTTTATTAAACCAGTAGTCAGGACAATTATTTATAATGTGACATAATCCCACCGCAGGTGAACTCTCTGTTTCCTCAAAAGTCCAGGCATGAGAATGATGGAATATTTCAGAGTGCCTGATGGGAGCTTAGAAAGCAAGATATGGCAAGCCAAGGGAGATAGAAAATCACAGAGATAAAAGTGAGTACATATGTTTCAGAGACAGTGCCACCCAGTGTGATGATATGTTGTATATTTAAGAAAGTTCACCTGGAAATTGGAGGACAGAGCCAAACCATTAGCCCTGATGGTCAGGGAGTGGTGACCCATGCCTTTAATCCCAGCACTCAGTAGGCAGAGATCCTCTGGATCTCTGTGAGCTCAAGGCTAAACAGAACCAGGTGATGGTGCACACCCACATGCCTTTAATACTAGCACTAGGGAAGTTGAAGGAGGAAGTGAGATAGCTGGGCAAAGAAAGAAAGGCTGGAATTCAGCCCTTTGACTGTGCTCCTAGTCCCTTTTGGCTGAGGACTCAGAGGATTCTCTCTGAGGATTTGGAAAGACAGGTCTGAGGAGTTGGCTCAGAGAGAATTGGCTGTGGCTTGTTTCTCTGTCTCTCTGAACTTTCAGGTTTTTTTTTTTTTTTTCCAATGTCTGCTCTGGGTTTTTATTTATAATACCAAATAGTGGCACATCTCTTTCCACATAGAGCCATTATGGCCTTTTCCTATGGCAGCCCTGGCCGGCCCTCTCTTAGCCTTGATCCAAACCATCACATTGCTTATGATTCCATGCCATGCTTTGTCTATAATCACAAAGCTACTATGATCATCCAATGCCTTTTCACTTAGAGTCAGGTTTAATCAGTCCCATGTTTTCTTTCCTTCCTTCCAAAGTCTCCCATTATCTGACAATAAAACCCCACCCTTCCCTTGGCTAACCAAGCCCTACATGATCCATACTAAACGTATCTGCTTGATCTCTAAACATTGTACCCTTTTTCTCAGGTTCCCATCACAGGTCTGGTTGCCTAAGTCAGGATTGGAGGAAAAATGCAATAGAGACATTTGCTTAGCACCATACAGCTAATATCCAATTTCTCACTCAACTCTTTAAAAAAATCTTTATCTAAAAGGTATGATCTCTATTTGTAAAATTATACTGAATTCCAGAGCACGGGAGGTCAAGTAAGGTGTGAATGATTGTAAGAGTTTAGCTCCAATTCATGTCTTCTGACCACCATTTGAAAGAGGAAGGGCAATATTTATAGTTAATGATAGATGAAACACGTTGCTCAAATGTCAAAGTCCGGATGAATAAGGAAATAATGGTGTCATAAAACTGATAACTGCGGAGTCCAGGAAAGAAGCACACAGAGATCACAGAGCCCATGTCCCGGTTGCACAGTGACAAATGACTCTGGCTCTGGCTCTGCAGCAGCTAGAGGAGAGCAGACGAGTCACCTCAATTCTCAGATTTCTTTTCTGAAGAAAAAGTGGGAGAAAAGTTTTATGAGCTTATGTTTGGCAAAGATTCTTAGAAACCACACTGAAAGCATGATCTGTAAAAACACAAAATAAACCTGGTAAGTAGACGCCATCAGTACCTTAAGACAATTGAAAGACAAGTCCCAGGCTGAACGCGAAGATTTGCAAAACTACATAATTGATTAAATTTTTAACCCCCCCCCCCCAAAAATGAGAAGAGAAAAAAAAACCAAGAGGTTTAAAAGAAGAGAATTCTACAAAATAACTCAAATTTATTTCATATAATCCTAGAGAAAGAAAAAAAGAATTACTAGCTACTAAGTAGACGATACTCAGATAGCTTGCAACATTGAGAGCCCCAGAAGAATGTATAAATATGGGAAAAAAAAATAGAGGCAAGCAGCTGAGCTGCCGTACCCCAGGCTGCTAGCTAAGATTGGGAACATTCAGTCTGCTGGGATTGATTCTGAGAATCCTTAGGTTTTTAAATGTGGGACAAGTTTCTATCCCACATCTTTGCCAGAGTACACACTGGTTACCTCAAGTCAAGTGAGACTGGGCTGAAAGCCTGGTCATCTATTGGGGAGACCCTACTCCTAAGGTCCAACCTCCACCCAAGGCAGCTTCTCCAGGGCCACCCTGAGGAAGCGCTTGAAGTCACCTCAGTTCATCTTGCTACAGGTTGATTCAAGAACAAGGTATAGCTATACCTCAGTATTCAACAATGAGCATGCAAGTGCTGTGAGCTCAGATTTTCCAGCGCCCATGTAGCAGTGGATGTGGCTGGTTTCCTTCACATGTGTAGTGAGGTTTTTTGTTTGTTTGTATTTTTGTTTATTTGTAGGGACTCTAGCTCAGTCTGGCCTTAAACAAGCAGCCGTCTTCTTACTGCCTCCAATGTCTGAGAGTACAAGGCATGCAGCACCACACTTGGCTTTGTGGAATCTCAGAGAAAGTTACATCCCAAGAAATACTTTCCACTCAGAAAGTAGAGTGCGAATATTCTCCTTTGAGAACCTATCCCCAACCCCAAAGTACAGTGGTAAACGTGTATAGAGAGCTTGGGTGACCCTGGTGCAACCTTTGTGTCTTAGTCCCCCTTTGTGTTCAGATAGGAATCACTCACATGGACATACCACTTCAGTTTACCCACAGAAAACTGGAATCGTGGCTTTTGCAAGTGAGAATAATCACTTGCCTTCCATCAGCCCTCACTAGAGATCAGATCAGGATGGGGAGATGCCTCTTGACAAGCAGTATACCAGTGACTAACGTGTCACTTCATGACCCTAGAGCCTCCCAAACACATCTCCTTCTCTCAAACTTACTTCTCTCACTCTATCAAGAGACTGAGGACCCCCTGCCCTATTTGCCCTAGGATTCTTGAGATGGTAGCATCTGGGAAAGGGGAGAATGTCCCCTTCCCTACCTGAAGGTGAGTGCTTAAGAGGTCAAGTGGGTGGATGGAGACAGCGCCCTGGGGCAGGGAAGATGGTTTTCCACTGTAGAAAGTACAGTAGGATCATGGTCAGACTTAATTTGAGGCATTTAGTAACTCTACAAATCACCAAGGAAAATTTTTCAAATGCAAAATAAAGGTAGGAAATAAAATAAACTTATGAATAATCAAGTAAGTCATAGTAGAGTTGTACACAATGCAGAGAAAGAAGGAGGATAAATGTTTTAAATGTGCAATTGAGATGTTAATTTTATTAAAAAGTATTATCATTTTTAAAAAGAACTCATATACAGACATAAAGATTTTAAGTTCCATACTAAGAAAACAATCAACCTTTTAATTTGCGTGCATGTGTGTGTGTGTGTGTGTGTGTGTGTGTGTGTGTGTGTGTGTGAGAGAGAGAGAGAGAGAGAGAGAGAGAGAGAGAGAGAGAGAGAGAGAGAGAGAGAGGACATGGGATCACAGTGTAAAATGTCACAAAATGTAAAGGTCTCAAAAACCATTTGTAAATTTCTTAGAATATTAGATATACAAATGTAATAAACCCCAGCCATTTGACCCCTAGACTTTTACCTATAGAAAATGAATGTCCATGTCTGTTCAAATACTTGAACATCAATGTTTGTATTAGCTATGAGCTAGAAAAAAAATGTATATCAACAGAAAAATGAGTGAATAAATAGTAAATGTTTATATAATGGACCCTACCTGTTGGTAAGAAGAAGGAATGCCCTAATGGGACAGATTGAGGAAGCATTGGATGGGGATGAACAGGGAGGAGATGGTGGTAGATGGGGAGTGAATGGGGATGAATAGGGGGTTGGTGGAGGAACAGATGCGAAAATGGATTAGAGGAGTGGAAGTGAGTAGGAGGGGCATGGGCGGCAGCAGTGGTTAGATGAGAAGTTGGTAGAGATGAGAATGTACAGGGAGTAGCTGTGGATATAAACAAGATGGGTAAAGACCAGATGAGAAGTGATCAGGGGTAAATGGGACCATATGACAGTTGGAAGTGAGTGGATGGAGATATATGAGTGTGGACATTGTAATGGACAGGGCTGGAATAAGGTGGATGAAGCGCATGGGAGGTATATGGGTACTGGTTGCTGGTGGATAGTGAATGATTAGGGTTGGTAGAAGTTGAATGAATGGTGGATATCAGTGAATGGTGACACATTGGTATAAATGGAGGTGCATAGGAAATTGATAAGGGCAAATGAAGGTTGATAAGGTGTGAATTATGGGCAGTTAAGATGGATAAGGATGGATGGGCTATATGAAGGACTGGTAGAAGTGGACAGAGGACAGATGGAGTTTAAAAAGGGTGAATGGAGTTGGATGATGGGTGGATGCCAGTTTGATGAGGCATGTTTATATGAAACAAATGGGATATTGGGGTACATAGATGGTGGATAGACAGTGGAGTGGGGTGTGTGGAAGGGTACTGAGGGATATACAAGACAGGTGAAGAAGGTGAGTAATGGATAATGAAAGAGAAATTAAAGGGGTAGACTGTATGTCTGTGTGTGGGGGGGCAGAGTTTGGAGTGTGTGAAGGAGTAGTAGATGGAGAATCTGAAAGCAAAGCAGATGGCAGGTGAACAGTGGAGGAAGTGTGGGGTGGGGTAGGGAGGTATGAGTGAATGTGATGGAGTGTATGGAGTGTGGACAGGAGTACAGGGCACAGAGAAGAGGCTGATGTCGTGTGAATGATAGAGCGGTATCTGCCTAGAGGGTTTGGAGGGGCAGTGGATGGTGGGTGGGGGGAAAGGAGAATGGAAGGTCAGAGGGATTGTGGATATGGGGCAGGTGGATGGTTTGTGGCAGAAGTGGTGTATGAAGTGGTGGAAGGGAGTGTAGGATATTATTAAGAAGTGGCAGGTGAGTAACAGTGGACAGTGAAAGTGGCTTTGGAGTGGAGATGAACTAAGTTCTCAGGGTGGCTGACAGGGAGGTGACAGGGAGGGTGTGGATGGGACATGGTGAAAGTGTGTGCATGTGTGTGGTTGGGAAGGATGGTGAAAAGGGGGAGTGGGTGGGTGGTGAGGGTGGTATGAGGCATATGAAGGAAGTATTGTGGAAGGGGATGTGGTGGAAGGGGTACAGAAGGAAGTAGCAGGGTATACGACTACCAGGGACTACCAGGGACACAGATATAAAGAAAGGAGGAGCCATAGAAATGGAAGACAAAGGGAAGGGGATGGTGAAGAGACGGAGAAGGTGAATATAAAGGAAGGAAAGGGGAGGAAGGGGGTGCGATGGAGGAGTGAGAAAGAAGGGAGAGACAGGAAAGAAAAAGAAAATAGGGGAAATAGAGGGACAATAAATGGAGGAGATAAATATGAAGAGAGGCGCCAGGAACTCCCATGGACCACACTTCTGTCTAGACACATCCTACCTGTGACTATCACAAAGGTGATAGGGCTTGCTTCCCTAACTACACAACATAGCAAAGGGGAAAGGATTCCTCGGAGTTAACTGAAATCCCTAATCAGTTGGTATTAAATTAATCAAGGGGGAATTTAGTCATCCAAACCCTTAAAACTTCTACTAACAAAGCTAGTATATGAAAGTGTAATTCTATCAAAATTTGCACAACCAAAATATAAATTCATAATAAAAATTTGTATACAAGGGGGACATCTGTACTTAAATGAGTAAATGTACTATACTGGTGTGGGGTGTCTGTCTGTATGCTGTGAATTACCATTGGATAATAAAGGTATTGTTTTCACCCATTGCAAAGCAGCTTATAGGAAGGCAGCAAATCTGAGCACAGGTTGGGGTTGGGGGCGGGAAGAAGGGTAGAGTCAGACAGAGAAGCGGTGAGCTGCCACTGAGAGAGACCAAGATGTAAAAATACAGGTAAGCCTCAAGCCTCATGGCAAGACATAGATTAATAGAAATGGGTTAACTTAAATGAGCCTGAGCCATAAGCAAAACAATTTGTGATTAATATAAGTTTCTGAATAATTATTTTGTAAGTAGCTGCAGGACGGCATGTGGGAGAGTTTTTATAGACCCCTGGCCCAGATGGGCTAGAAACTTCTGACTACACTGTACTGTATTAAACCTCAACCAGGTTTTTAACTTGACATGATAGGATTATGCCATTGAATTCTAAGCCAGTAGGTTCTGATGCCAAATTGATCCAGTGAAAGGTTGGGAAGTGAGAAGATCTCCCCAGAAATAATTTGCATACTAGACTCTGGGGTAGGTAGCTTTTCATGATGCTGGACATTAGGAAGAGATGCTTTGTTCATACCTCACCTATTCCTTAATGTCTAACCTGGGTTTTAACTGGATAATCCTGAGGGTGTTTTTCTGTACTTTGGGATATTTTGTTCTTAAATGATAGACACTTTGCAGGCTCGGGGAGGAGGGGTTATCCCTGCTTAGGTACAGTCCTCAGCTTCATCCTCTTCAGTTGCTTCTGAAAAAATAAAACTGAACCTGTCTAGCCTGGCCTTTATTATATAAGGCTGCTAACAGGGGGAAAAAAAATCTATTCTCACTGAAACTATTCTAAGCAGAACAAAGACAAGGAAAGTAATAAGGTGGTGGTGTTCCTACACTTACGAAACAATGAGGAAACGCTATTATAAAGTCTGGATTGAGTACCTGGCACCGCTCTTAATCCATATATCAAGTAAAACACCCACAACTCAAGACTTATGTAAAGTAACCATTAGGAACTTTTGTCTCTCTGTGTGTGAACCCAGGGCCTCCTGGTGCATGAACCTGAATGCAGCTGTTGTCTTTCTGGGAATCTCGTGCATCCAGCACTCAGGGACCAGGGCCATTGTGGTCCTGCTTCCATCTGTGTCTGCGTTCATGGCCCTGGTAGCTCTTTACATGAGGCGCTGCGACCTGATCTGTCAGCCAAAGAAACGTGAGTCACACCTTGCCTTAGGTCTGATAGGGAGAGGGGAACAGTTTCGTACCTCCTTCTTAGATTGCCTACAATGCCTTTGGACTCACAGAACTGCAGGAGTCTGCGGCCAGAGAGTGTCCGTGTTCTCTGCCTTTACCCCCTCATTGTGGACCAGCTCCAGCTCTCAGACACTCCACTCAGGCTTCTCTCCCACTCCGGCAGCCGTGGAGCATAACTGTTCTAGAATATCACTCATTATGTTATGTGAAACATTTACATGCATAATACACATAAACAATATTGCATACATAATACACATCACATACTAGGTGAATACTTACGTTCAATACCTTTTAAAACCCTGTTCTCAGTGTCCTCCATGTTCTCCAGTAGAGACAGGTGTTTGTAGAGAGGAAGTGGATTGCTTCGTATTTGTTTCTTTTTGCTTTGTCCAGAAAGGCTTACACTGTGTACAGCAGCCTGGCCTTGAACTTCTCCTTGTGTTCCACACTAGTCTTAAACTCATGATCTTCTCCTGAGGGCTCCTGAGGGCTGGGACTATGGGCATGTGCCATTGCACCTGAATCCTAAATTTATTTTTAAAAATCCTTAAATAAAATTTTAAAACATTTTAAATATATATAAATTTTATATTTCAAATTATATGTGATTTTTTATATATATTTTAAAATTATATACTTTTTTTTTAATGGTAGCATGTATGTGCAGTTGCCCTAAGAGACCAGAAGAGGGCATCAGATATTAGATCCCATTGGAGCAAGTTATAGGCAGTTTTGAACCACCTAATGGAAATGGATTCTGCTCTGATTCTCTGCAAAGGCAGCATGTGCTCTTAATCACTATACTATCTCCCAGCTTCTAAAGTTACTTTGAATGGATACATAAAAACATAAAACATGCATTTCGTTGAGGTGTCATGTGATAGTTCTCTCTCTATATATTGTCTGCAATGTTTAAATTAGCTTAAACACATATCGTTTTATTATGGTAAAGCATTTTAAATCTTTTTTTCTAGTCTTTTTATACATAGACTTCAACTGGACTGGTGGCACATACTTGTAATTTTGTCATTTGGGAGATGTAGGCAGAATCATGGGTTCAAGGCCAGTCACATAAGCAAGTTTGAAAACAGACTACGGTACATGAGATCCTGTCAAAACACAACAAAACAAAACAAAAATAAATAAATAAAACACATAGCATACTGCCATTATCTATAGTCACCCTGCTTTATAACATCACACCAGAAACTTCCAGACTGTGTCTAACTGTAACTCAGTGCCCACAGACCACTCTTTCCCATCCTCCTGTAGTGGGATTATGTTCTGTTACATTGTAAACAATTGTCCTGCCTATGGGTTTAACAAAAACATTAATTGACAGAAGGCAGACAGAAAGTCTGGGTTGGGCTACCAGACTAAGAAAACTCTGGGAACAGGCAGAAATGCCAGCAGAGAAACACCAGAGAGACGCCAAGAAAGATGCCAGCCAATACAGAGGAAATAGGACAACTATGCTGCTGTGAGAAAAGGTAACAAGCCACATGGCTAAACAGATTCATGGAAATAGACTGAGTTAAAATCAAAGAGCTAGCTAACAATGTATATGAACCATAGGTCAATCATCATGAAATTAATATATGCCTTTGTGTGATAATTTGGGACAAAGTGGCAGCAAGGCTATGAGTGGGGCCAAACCTCTGGGATAGGCCAAAGGGCCAGACAGAAACGTCATATGATATCCTCTCTTCATTAATCAAATTCTCCAAAGAAACAGAATTGATGGACGATAATGACATTTACTTCAATTAAGAAGTGTAATGTCTTGGCTTTTATAGTCATGATATCTACTGATTTCTTTGACATACATCTAATAGTCCCTATTAAGGTAGAAAAAAAATTAAGTCTGTACTGTGTTCAGATGAGTACTGCATGCCACATTCATGAACAATATAGCAAAGGGAATTTCCATGCTACTTTTTCTTCTCAAAATATAAGCTTCTGTATTCACTACTTGCTAATTCCTCTGTTGCTCCTCAAAGAATGCAGGAACTGGCTTTCTACTTTCAGTTTCATTTCTAGGTTTTAATTTACTTATTAATGTCTTTACTTGGTTTTATAAGTTTAAAGTAAACTTACATGTTTGTTTTGTATTCTGTGGTTTGGGTATCATATCAGTGTACAGTATTTGTCTCTCTATGAATTATTTCCTTTAAAAAGATCCCCTCAAGTGTCACACACATGGTAACATGAAAACATTTTCTTCATTTTAAAGACTGCATAACACTCCAGTGTATCTAGCATATCATCATTGGTTATTTTAGACAGACAACACTGGCTTATATTCATTATGTATTCAAGGATGATCTTGAGCTATGCACTCAAGGATGATCCTTCATGCTTGGACTACAAGCATGTAACTAAACCCAAAACACATTTTTTTGGTTACTCATCTGCTACTGGACAGTTAAATAGCCCATACTTCTTATGTAATGTAAATACTGCTATTATGAACATATGTGTGCAGGCCCCTTCAAAGTCTGACCCCTTATCATGTGCCTAGAAGTATATCTCATCCACCTTTAATGTCCAAGGGCAGTTCCCAAAGCTTTCTTTAACATCTCCATCTCCTACACTCCCATCCTTGGTACCCAGGAATTCCTCACACACTCTCCATATTTTACCATATTTTCTTTTACTTTTAATTGTGGCCACATTGATAACAATGAAGTGATGTCATGATTTTTATTGGTGTTACCCAAATAATGAATGACACAATCTTATTAATGTTAATCAGACACTTTTATATACTGTTTGATAAATTGTCTATTCAGCTCCTCTGTCCATTTTTAAAACTAGGACATTTGCTTCTAGTTATTATTGGCTTATAGAAGTTTGTTATGTCCTAAATATTGACCTTATACTGGATGTATAAATTACAGATTCCACACTCTGCCTTTTTGCCTGATTCACAGTTTCCTTTGATATGCAGTTTTTACATGACAGGCACCATAGAAGAAGCAGGAGGAGAAATCAGAGCATAGGTAGAAGAAGCAGGGCGGGGTCAGGCAGATCGAGCTGAAGCCGCCTAAGGAACAACATGTAAGGAACACAGGTGAGCCACGGGCCACGTGGCAGGAAAGATGAATAGAAATGGGTTGATTTAAGATGTAAGAGCTAGCTAGCAATGTGCCTGAGCCATAGGCCAAACAGCATGAAGTTAATATAAGCATCTGAGTCATTTCTGGGGGTCTGAGCAGCAGCGGTGGGCTGCTAAGGGGTCTGGCGTCGCAGGTCTGTGGGTCCGGGCCTCTGGCCGCCTGGGACCAAGAAACCCCATTGCAACATTTACCCTAGTAATCTCTCTCTCTCTCTCCCTCTCCCTCACCCTCTCATCCTCAAAGGTATTGAACGTTACAGTGGGGTTTCTGGCCCAGACAAACCCCGTAGTTCGGACCTGCCCACCGCCACTTATCTGGACTAGACACTTTTGTTAACTTCATGTTGTTTGATCTATGGCTCAGGCACATTGCTAGCTAATTCCTTCATTTAACTAAACCCATTCTCATTAATCTGTTCTGCCATGTGGCCCATGGTTCACCTGTATTCCTTACATGTTGCTTCTTCGGACATCTAGCTCAATCTGCGTCTGATTCCACCCTCCTTCTTCCTATGCTCCTGCCTGTGGCTAAAGTGTTCACCAAAGGTCAAAACAGCTCCTTTATTTAAAGATTGATGTTCACAGCATACAGAAAGACATTCTCACATTATACACACACACACAGTGTTGCTATGATATTTCTGATTTGAATTAACATTTTAACACATATACTCACATGAGTACTGCCTCTTTAACTTACTTTAAGAATAATTATTGTGAGGATCCAAGTTCACAATGAAGTTTTGATCATTAATTCTGCTGTATTATTTATTTATTTTTATTATTTATTTATGTTTGTTTGCAAATACACTGTGAGTGTATTTGCACATGTGTGCAGACCCCAACAAAATCAAGAGAGGGCATTAGATCCTCTGGAGCTGGAGCTAGAGCCGTACTTAGCCTCCAAATACAGGATAGCAAGCACTCTCAAACGCTGAGCCATCTCTCCATTCCCATCATTTTGGATCCTGGAATTTTGGTAAATGTATTAATTAATTCCCACAGAGGTAGGGGTACGTGTGTGTGTGTGTGTGTGTGTGTGTGTGTGTGTGTGTGTGCCTGTGTGTGTGTATGTGTGTTTGTGTGTGCCTGTGTGTGTGCCTGTGTGTGTGTGTGCCTGTGTGTGTGTGCGTGTGTGTGTGTGTGTGTGTGTGTGTGTGTGTGTGTGTGTGTGTGTGTGTGTGTGTGTGTGTGTCCCTGTGTGTGTCTATGTCTGTGTGTTTCCGTAACTGGTGCATTCAGGATCTTGTTATCTGAGAACAGTGATGCATTTTACTTGTTTCCTGAAGTTCTGGATCACTTGCTTTCTACCTCCCTTCCTTTTCCTCTATTCCGTCCACCATCTCGGTAAAGTGATGTAGTTTTTTTAAAATGTTGAGCCATCCTTGCATTCTACATACAGATTCCCTTTGTTTGGGGTATTAGTCCTCTTACTATGTTCTTGGTTTGGCTTCCAATTGCTCTTAAGGCTTTTGCAGAGATGCTAATCTATAGTTTGATTTTCTCGTACCACCTTTATATCGTTTTGGTATCAAGTTAACTCAGCACCTCACAGAACATTTTGACATTCCCTCTTTTAAGTTCCTCTGTGAAGTTTGTAAAGATTTGGCATTTATTTTCTATTAATTCTTCTTTAAGTGGTTGGTGGTGTCCTCCAGTCTTGGACGTTTCTTTTCTGTGAGATTTCTGATTCAGCCTCCAGCTCCTGCTTCGGGTTCATGTCTTTATGGTTCAATCCTAACAGCTTGTATGTTCCTAGGAACTTGAGCCATTTTTTCTCAGTTGTCCAATTTGTTGTCACACAGTTGCTTACAGCCTCTCCCATCTTATTTCTGTGACGTCAGATGTAGTATGGTTTTACTGCATCTTTTACTTCCGATTTTGGTTGTCACTATTTCCTCTTGCACCCCTTCACGATGCATAAAGATTTGTCAATTTTCTGGTATTTGCAGGAGCAAAGCCATTTTCTTGGTTTTTGTTTGGTTGGTTGGTTTTTGTTTTGTTTAGTTTTCTATCCATTGTCTACTTTGTTCCTTTACCTGGCATTTGGTTTAGTGTGTGCTATTTCTCTAGTTCTTTGAAGTGTCATCACATCCTTCCTTTCCAGTGGCCATTTCAGTGCTCCATTTGTGGCTATTTGTCTTCAAACCTTTTTTATTCTTTTATTTATTTTTGAACTGATTGCTTAAGAGCGGCTAGTCTTGTAGGCCCTTCTCACCAATATTAAGGTTTAACCCTTAGTATTTGTATTCACCCAGTATCTATGATAAAAATTCTACATTTTATTTCTACTATATAGCGTGTATTTTAATCTAGGTTCATGTGTTATTTTCTATGGACAAATTTTTTGTTTTCCTTAACACGGTTGTATTTCCTTTTCTTGGATTTAATGTTTATAATCAAATTTATCTACCCCCTTTGTTTCTTGTAGATTCTAATCCATGGTGAAATAGCTTTACTCTGGAGTTATAAAACTTATCCATGTTTTTTTGTTGTTCTTAGTTTTTATAATATGTTTTTTGACCTTATACCTCTGAACCACTGAAAAATATATTTTAATAGATTTTAAGAATAAATACTTCTTCTGTTTATACTACTATCAAGTTATTCCAACCTCATTTATCAGAAAGTCCCTATTGTTAACCTTGATTTGATATATCACCTCCATTGCATCTTGAATTGTGGGAATTACTATTGTTCCCTGGATCAGTCTTTCTTTCTGTTCATCTTGCTTAACCTTGCCTTCTTTCTCACGTGCTCCCTGCCTCTCCTGTTTAGCTGCACAGTCACCAGCAACAGACACATCATGATTTGAACTATTTACTAATGTCACTCACCAGTGTCACACCAGCCACCACTGTCACTCAGCGGAATCATTCTCCAGTGTCACCCATCCACATCACTCACCTTTATCACTCATTAGCATCACTCATCAGCATCATTCTCAAATCATGTTCACCAGCATCACTCAGCCATGTCACTTTACTTCTACCATGTGCCTGTGAGGCAGGTGAAAAAGGCAGCATGATTACTTTGCAGACCAGGCTCCATGCACTTCACGGCACCTCTGCTGCTGGCATACCATAAACTTACCATTTCCATTGGACTTACAAACTTGTTCAAATTATCCTTTCAGAGCCATAATTAGAGACTCCTGTAGCTCTTGCACTTGATATAGAAGAGGCTCTAGGTTTCCACCAGATGCAGAACAAAGATCCAAAAGGCTAGGATGATTTTCTTATGTCAAAACCCCACAGAGATTAACAGAAGTAAAAGCAGATCTCCCGTGTCTCAGAACTCTGTAGTCTGTGGGATATCATTTCATGGTACATGCCCTCCCAGTGACCAATAAATGGTGTCTATACTCAAAAAAAAAAAAAAATACTAAAGGAGAGAAATGTAAGACAGGGGCTTTTGATTTGAAAACTATCTTGGCATTTTTCTGATGTCTAATTATCTAATAATTTCATATTTTATGGATATGCACATAAACACATTTACACATACATGGGGAGGAGCTATCTCAGTGGTATTTCTAGGTGCCTAAAATTTACAAGGCCCTGAGTTCCATCCTCAAGTATTGGGGGGAGGGGGCAAACCACTAACGTTGCACATATCTGCAATCTCAAGATTTCAAGTTCTAGACCAGCGTGGTTACAGGATGATTGATATTCTGTCATAAATGCATGAACAAGAGAAACATGACAGATAAGCCCACATATATTAAATACTATATTGTCACATTTTTCCAAAAAAATGATTCAACATATGTCAATTTACTTCTCAATACCCCTATTTGAAAATATGTTTATTTGAATAAAGAAATACACTCCTTCAAGTTGTACAGATCCATACAACCAAGTGCAATGTGCTTGCCTACCTAGTGGAGTCCACCAATTGCATGTTTTATCACTTCAAGGTAAAACTCTTTCGTAGTTCATTAATAAGAAAACAATTTCATATGTTGCAGGAATACGATTAGCCTAGAAGATACTCATCAGTGACTTATTCATGAAAGTCTCTCTACACAATGACTATGTGGGGGTGGATGCTTTTTTCCCCCCTTTGATGGTTTTGTTTGTGTTTTCTGCTTTGCTGGATCACCCAATGATTGTGAAGTAAAACGCCACCTTTCCCCAGCAAAAGATATAATCCTTATTTTGGCTTCTTCCTCTCTGATGACTAAATTGGAAATCTCTCCAAGCTATAATTCAAAGCCATAGGTGACCTTAAAGAAATGATTTTTTTCTATGCTACCTTTTATCTTAAGGTAACTTTTCAAATGTAGACCATGCATTCCATTATGTTTAGCTGTCAAGCAGACCCTTCATTTGCATTTCTTCCCACTGCTATAATTTTGAGAACTGGCAGGTGACCAAAGGAGAAAAAATATGCCTCGACCATGGAGAGTGCAATGTAGGCGGTTTTTTTTTTATTATTATAATTAAGTACCATAGATATTCATGATTAGATCAAGGTCAGAGGAGCAGAATGTAAGAGCCAAGGACTTAAAGGTACAAAGAATAGGAAAATGGCTTCCGAAAAGTTATTTAAAAAAAAAAAAAAAAAGTAATAGCTGCAGTCCTTTGGTTTTGAAATAAAACATTGAAAATTGCTCATCTGTTTTATTTTAGACTATGCACATCTGTTGTGTGTTTCCTAGGCATGTAAGCCAGAACTTCCTATCTCAGCTGAATTTTCATTCCAGGCTAAGGTTTTTGTTGCTGATGATTTTTGTTTTGCTTTGTTTGGTGGTTTTTAAATGGGATTGTTTTGGTGTGTGTGTGTGTGTGTATGTGTGTGTGTGTGTGTGTGTGTGTGTGTGTGCTCATATACACACATAGGTTTTATTTCATTGTTTCTTTTCTTTTCCTTCGCTTCCCCTTTCGGCTCTGGGTGCTCAAAAAAAAAAAAAAAATCTAAGAATTGCAATGACAGTGGAATTGTCTTAAAAGATGACTCTCAATGACAATCACAATTATTAGGACAACAGATGTGAGCTTTCAATTAAGCCTAATGGATTAATCCATAGAGATGGTGTAGCATGTATGTGTAGCTTATTTCAGCAGAAAAAAAAAAAAACAGTAGTGGGGGCAGTTGTCATGTCGCAGCTGTCACATTGTCTACCGACTTCTTCCTCAGAATTGCTTCTAGAGACCGCCCAGCTGATGAACGAGGGTTCCCACTAGCTGTGCTCCTTTCCTCTTTCCCCTACAACCCAGCCCCGTCTATTTCTCTCCTCTTCAGTCCTTCCACCCAGTTCCCTCCTTAAATAGCCTGATGATAACCGAGGCCCAGGATTCCTTTCAGGAGCATTCCTCTTCTCCATCCAGGCCTTTCTCTTCCAGTGGCCCCAAACTTGAGCCTTTAGTGCCCTCCCCCAGGCCTCTCGCCTCCTCATCCACCTCTCTATGAGTCTTGAAAATCTCATCTTCACTTTTTATTTGACTTTTAGACTTAATTTATCTAGCAGTGACTCAAATGTGACTCCCAACTCAACTTATAGTTCATACGGTTGCGAATGTACTACTCTCTCCCTCCTTCTCTGTCTCTCCCTCAATCTCTCTGTCTCTCTTTGTCTCTGCCTCTGATCATGTCTCTTTCTTTCTCTCTTATCTTACTATGTAGCCCTGGTTGGGCTAGAACTCACTATGTAGACCAGAGTGCCCTCGAACTCACAGAGATTCACTTTTCTTTGCCTTCCAAGTGCTCAGATTAAAGGCATGCACCACCATGCTCAGCTAATGCGAGGCTCTTAATATCCTTCATATAAGTGGGGAGTCACCAACACTCAGCTGTTTAAGGGAAAATGTGGCCATCCTCCAATCTACTCATTTCTCTCACTACCATACCTTTAAACACCAGAATATTGTGTTGATTGCTGAAAATACAATCCACTGTATTAGCCTCTTCCCTTCCACTACTGTCCTATCCACATCACCACTTTCTCAAGTCTGGTTTCTGCTTTCCAATCTCATCCCTAGACATCTATCAGCAATCAGGCTCAAGGGTTAAGATCAAATCTGCATACATATTAGGTGAGCCTCCTATAACTAAGTCACAAACCAGATCCCAGGGTAGCTTTTTATAAAAGTAATTCACTTTAAAGTATATAACAAAATAAAAATATAATAAGATAAAACAAAAACTGTCACAATGAAGTTGGACAAGACAAAAAAAAAAAAAAAAAAGAAGGCAGCAGCATAGGAATCAGAGACCCACTCATTCTCAGCATACTCAGGAAATCCACAAAAACACTAAACTAGAAGCCATAACACACAGGCAGAGGATGTGGTGCAGATCTGGGTAGGACCTGTGTTTGCTGCTCGGTCTCTAATCATTTATATGAGCTTTGCTTATATTGATTGAGAGGGCCTTGCCTTTACCCAGTCTGACTCTTAAACTCTACTTTCTCTTCCACTGGCTTCTCTAAGCTCTAAGTAGCAGGATTGGAAGGAGACAACTGTAGTCGGAAGTTTCTGTCCTGCCAGAAACTCTCAAATACCCAGGAGCCACTTCTCAAATAACTGACTAAGAGGCTTAATACTACTTATAAATGCTCCATCAGTAGCACAAGCTTATTACTAACTAGCTCTTACACTTAAATTATCCCAGAATGCATATCTGTTTACCCATGTAGCTTGGTACCTAGTCTAAGTCCAGCATTCTCATCTTATTTACTCTGCATCTGGATAGTAACTACTTCTCCATCTTTTCTCTTCCCAGAATTCCCCTAGTCTTGATGCCCTGCCTATACTTCCTTCCTGGCTACTGGCCAATCAGAGTTTTATTAAACCAATATGAGAAAAAATTCTTTGTAGTGTACAAGAGTATTATCTCACAGTATTTTCTTTTTTTTTCTTTCAAAAACGAAAACCTTGAATCTAATTTTTATTTTGCTTTTTACATGACCATTATCCATAACAAATTGTAACCAATACTTTAAACAAAGATGAACATCCATAATCCATTTTTAAGGAGAAATGTGGATATAGTTCTTTAGACTACCTTCTGCTGACCGGGGGAGCTGATAATCTTATGGAGATCCAAAGAAAAATTGAGGATTATAGATAAGTCCTGAGTAGAGTAGTCTGTGAAGCTGGATCATCTCATCCAGCAGCCTTGAAGCTGTTCTCAATGCAGAACTCAGAAGAAACTGTAATAGAGACACTCTATGTTGGATCTTCTGGGCCATCCATTTCCACTGGAGATTTTTCAAGGGGTGGGGGAATCCTTCCTCAATCAACCCTGATTTTTCTTAACTTGGAATGAATCCACAGTCTCTCATTTCCTATGGAATCAAAAACATAGCCTTTTTTCCAAAGTAGCATATTGTTTGACTTAAATTTTGAAGCCAAAGCATTTTCAAAATATATAGACTGGATCTATGTGGGGATATTTTCAAATACAATAAAAACATTTGGCGATATCAGAGGGATCCACCCACAGTCAGTCTAAAAGGATCATACAGTGGTAACTCACACCTTTAATCCCAGCACAGGGAATATCCTGGGAGTTGTGACTTATGCCCTTAATCCAATCTAAAGGTCATCTTAGTTTACTGGAGTTCCAGGCTCCCAGGCAGGCAGTGGTGGTGCCACACCTTAAGTGAGCAAAGAAAGAATTTAAGGCAGATATAGAAAGACAGGGAGGCAGAAGAAGCCATGGCTCACACTGTAAATTCCAGCACTTGGGAAGCAGAGGCAAGAGAATCTCTGTGAGTTAAAAGCCAGCCTGGTCTTCAAAGCAAGTTCCAGGACAGTCAGGACTGTTACACAGAAAACTCTGTCTGGAAAAAACAAAACAAACAAACAAAGACTGGAGGAGGTGGATCTGTCCTCTGATATCTCTGAATGTTTTTATTGTATTTGAAAATATCTCCACTGATCAATCTAGCAGCATTTATAGTCAAAGGTCTTTTAGCAGTTGTTTCTTCTTCTTCAGCAGTCAAACAAGTCAAATACAACACAATAACATACAGTATCCAGACTCTCTGTGTATTTTCCATCTTTATGTGGCTTTTTTTTTTTCAAGTTTTAATAAGTACTTTATCCTTTTTTAAAATCCAAAGCCTACATATTGGGTTTTTTTGTTTGTTTGTTTGTTTGTTTTTGGTCTGAATCTGTTCTTACAGTATGCCTTTATCTTTTTATGACCACATAAGTGTTTAATCTGCTAGGTAGACTTGGTTAGGATTAAAGTGACAGCTTTGGCAGTGGGGTCCACCTCATTCTTTGGCTTCCTGAGAGTCTAGCTTCATGGTGGAGGTACTGGCAGGAGGCACATTTACTAACTCTGAAGAATGTTATGGTCCAAACTGGTACAGCCCCCTTTTTCTTATGAGCTCCATAGAAGTGTTTGGCAGAGTCCTATGGTTTCTGTCACTGACACTGAGTCAGGAAGCCTCAGTTAAAGGAACAGTGCCTCTTCTTGCTTTTAGTAAATAGAGCCTACCCACGAATATGCTGCTACCAAGAAGCTGTGCTTAAGTCTGTTCTTTTGTGTCTACAATCCCTTTTTAAGCGTTCTCCAGCTTTATAGTAATGTATGTGCACCAAGCTGAAGTGCCATTTATAGTCGGAAGTTTCTGTCCCACCAGAAACTCTCAAATAGCCAGCAGCCATTTCCCAAATAATTGACTCAGAGGCCTAATATAGTAAATGTTGGGCCAGTGGCTCAAGTTTATTACTAACCAGCTCCTACACTTAAATTAATCACTAATTCTTACCTATGTTTAGCCACATGGCTTGGTACCTTTTCTCAGTCCCATATTCTCATCTTGTTTCTTCTGCATCTGGCTGGTGGCTGTGTCTGCCTCTCCTCTTCCCAGAATTCTAGTCTGGTTACCTTGCCTATACTTCCCGCCTGGCTAGTGGCCAATCAGCATTTTATTAAAACAACATGAATGATGGATATTTACAGTGTACAAGCACATTATTCCATTTAGGGCTGAGTATCCCAACATTCTAGAGTAGTTTTTTTTGTTTGTTTGTTTGTTTGTTGTTGTTTTTTTTTTTAATGAGAACTCTATGCTCTCTTTTCCACTTACAACCTCTTAATGGTTTTTAACACTTTGGAGGGTGGACTATACATTCCTACCATTGTCGTGGTAGTCTGTCCTCTAACAAGCATTGGATTTTACCTTCTCACCATATTATTCCCACTAGTTCCTTCTAACTCAGAACTTCCATTGTTGTCACATTATCCAGCTCACTTCTACTTCATTAACTGCTTGACCTGTTTCCTATAGGTGATGTTCTTTACTGCCAGTCATTAGTTCTTGGTTTATACAAAACACCTTAGGAAACCTCTACATGTCATCCCCTAGGTTTCTATCATATCAGTCCTTTGCATTTTTATCAGAAACATGCAAGGATTTTCCTACTTACAAAGTCTCTAGGACCATAAAGTAGACTTTCAGATTTGTGAGCCTTGCTTACTTCTATAATATCAGACAAAGACAGGTCCTACTTCACAGTAAATATGCTGACTGAACCAATGATCTTATCCTCATTTCATGGGCATGCATTGGGCACTTTTCTGTGCCACCAGGAATTTTAGAAATTACTAACATTTATTCACACCCTGGTTTTTGGCTACTTTGGGGGTTTTTTGTTTTGTTTTGTTTTCTTTCATTGTATCAGATACAATTTTCTTTTATTGAATTTATTTTCCAAAGTTCTATTACAACATGGTCCATAGAGCAGTGCTGCTGACCTGAGAATAATCACTGCTATGAAATAAAAGAAATACAGTGGAAGGTACATATAGAAATGTGTGTGGAATGCTACATTTGATGTCTGATAGATCAAATAATAAGCTACCAGGGCATATCATTTTATGTCTTTTTATATTTAATTTTTTAGTATATTCACAAACATGTTGGCAATCATACTTGAGATTTTTCATTGTTTTCTAAAATAGGGTCTCATAATTCTCCTGCTTCTACCTTCCAAGTGCAGCATCTGAGAAAATCTTTTAAATGATTTTTTTTAAAAAACAGTTTATTTTTAGTATTGTCTATGTGTGTGTGTGGGGGGGGGGGATAATGTGCACATGAGTCCTTGGTGGCCAGAAGAAGACATCAGATTCCCTGGATCTGGAGTTGAGGCAGTTTTGAATCGCCTATGGTTACTAGGGACCTAACTTGTGTCCTCTGGAAAAACAGTGAAGTGCTATTAACCATGGAGACATCTCTCCATCCCCAAACTGATTTTTAATGAAGTTTAATAAGCATCAATCTAAACTATCTTTCTTTAGAAATAATATGATAGCAATATTTAATTGTTTAAGAAGATTTCAGGTATCTATATATCATCTATTAGAAGCAAATACAATTTTATCTCACAATAAAGTATGTCTGGTTTATAAAAAAGTCATGATGCATTGATAACATATATTTAATAAAAGGCCCCGGGTTTTTAAACCTAGGATAGAAGTAAAGAAAATAATTTTAGGAGCAAAGAAAAAAATAATGACTTGACTCTTACAAATAATTACCCCTTAATGATAAAGACTGTCTGAAAATTTAGAGTCATTTGGATCAAAGTGAGTCATCATAACCCTGCTGTTTACATAGCATTTTTTTTTCCAAGAATTGGTCAGTGTTTTAATTACAGTTTCCATTTCCGTGAGAAAACACCATGACCATAAGCAAACTGGGGGAA
This sequence comes from Phyllotis vaccarum, assembly GCA_033318265.1. Taxonomy (NCBI): domain Eukaryota; kingdom Metazoa; phylum Chordata; class Mammalia; order Rodentia; family Cricetidae; genus Phyllotis; species Phyllotis vaccarum. The sequence continues at coordinate 79,358,951 of JARWLC010000011.1, forward strand.
GCAAGGATTTATTTCAGCTTACATGCCCCATAACACACCATGACTGAAAGAATTCAGGGCAGGAGTCTAAAAGCAGGAACCACAAGCAGAGACCATGAAGAAATGCTTTACTAGACTGCTCCTGAGAAGGCCTCCTTATAGCACTCAGGATCCCAAGCCAAGGGGTAATACCCCCACAGTGAACTGGGCTCCCCAACATCAACCACCAATCAAGAAAATGTTCCATAGGCCAGTCTGGTGAGGGAATTATCTTGCTGAATGACTCTAGCCTGCTTCAATGACTCTAGGGAAGCTTTAAGAAAATGTCATGGTTACATCACTTAGCCCAGGCCTGCCCATGTTCAACTCTAGACTTTATCATTACATACCCTGTTCTTATGTCATTGAAATAGCTAAGATCACCTCATGGTAGAGCAGTCATGCTGTGACAATGAAGCCCTTTCCTTATTACTTCTTCTCTAAGGGACACAAGTCTGGCGACACCTGCACTCTTCCGCCCCTTTAGGCCAATCCTAAGTCTTCCTCTGTGCTTTGGAACAGTGGTTAGGAAGAGGTGACAAAGACCGTGGATGTGAGTGTCTCCCCTGTCAGCAATTATCGTGACGCTCTTCCATGTGACCTAAAGATACTTCACAGAGGCCAACAGAGAGCCACAAGTATAATCATTCTTGGTCACTACCAATTTGGGCTAGATTTGATTCAGTGACTTGAGGTGAAAGGGTGCATATTCAATTACCAGGCCCCCAGTTCCTCAATTAATCAAAAGCTGACATACCCAGCCTATTACAAGTCTTACGGAAAAGATCAGATGGAATCAATACAGCCAACTTTATAGCCATAAAAAGAAATGTTGATAGATATTCCTTATTTAAATGTAACAGCCAATACTTTGTGGCATCTAAATGAATCTGGCTGGAATTCATCTTATGTAGGATTTTCTTATGGGAAATTTGGATACAATAAGTTGACACTCAAATGGCATTTTGAGAGCCTCTGGCCGACTTGCTGAGAGAAACGCAGATGTTTTCATGTGCATTGTACTAGTTTTCCTGTAACCAAAATTTCCTGTCTAAAATCAGGAAAGGACTTGTCTGGTGAAAATATTATGAAGGAAAAATATCCCTATCAAGACGTCAAGACGGTACAAGTAGACTACACAGCCTAGTTCTTCTCTTCTCATGGTAGCAGGGGCTCCTAAGAGAGAGACGAAGGAAGTGTGCAATCTAAAAGTCATAAAAGAAGCAACAGTGAGGTCCAAATAACTGGGAATAGGCAACAGCTAAACAGCTGAGGCAATACAACATTTCCTCCATACCTGCTTGGAGGAAAATCCTGGAAAAGCCAACTAAATACACCCTGGTTTTTAGTAACATTGTCAACATTCATAAAAGCATTTAAGGAGCTCAACGCTTAATTTTATGTCTGAAATTCAAGAGTAAAGTCAAAGGAAAGAATACATTCGCCTTCATCTTTGTTTTAAAATAAAAGAACCAACTGCTACCTGCCAAGTAAAATTGAGGGTTATTTATATTTTACAAAATAGTCTTGGTTCCCGAGTAAAAAATGTAAAAGAAAGCCCAGGTTCTCTTATTCATTAATGAGCCAAGTTAGAGACTTCTTAAGGACTCTGAAATTCTCTACTCTGCTGTTGTCACTCCGTGTCTTACCCTTTTTGTTTTTTACATCGGCTGTCAGGCAACCCTCTGGGCCGGTCATCAGGAAGTTATCCTGGCAGCAGCATCTTTGAATCCAGCTCCTCAGGCGTGGAAAGCTACTATGCCATTTTACCTTTTGTTCTTGGAAGTGTCGGTTCTTGATTCACTCTGAGCCATCTCTGGGCTAACACATACTATCTCCGATGCTTTGCAGATTGCTCCCTCTTGACTGTCTCTGGCCTGTTTGTTAAAGCCCTGAAAAAACGCTGCCTGCCGTACTGCCACCTTGGGAAAAATGGAACGAGTTGGTCAGACCATGCCATGGAAAAACACAGCGGACGCCACAGTGAACTCAAGGAGGAAGACACAGAAATTGTCTTCTCCACCCCTTTGCTTCTCATCGGTTTCCAGCTCGTATACAGAATGTGCCTTATGCAGGTAAGGACAGCTGACACACATGAATGATAGCAAAGCGACTTCGTGTATTTTCACCCTGTATCAGTCACCTTTTTTCATTGCTGTACAAATTATCGGGCAAAAGCAAGTTTGAGGGGAGACCATTGCAACGGGGAAAGACCAACAATATTAAACCAGTCACAGTCCGCAGACAGGAAGTGAAGCAGGCTCTAGGAAACCAGGAAGCCTCCTCCTGTGACCCACTTCCCTCCAGCAAGACTCCACCTCCTAACGTTTCCACAACCTACCCAAACAGCGCTACCATCTGGAGACCAAGGTTTCAAACACATGAGTCTTTAGGGGACACATTCCACATTCAAACCACAACACCCCCAGCAGGCACTTTTCAAAGACAGCCTGAGCCTTTGTCCTACCTTGATCTCAATGATGCAGCTCATGGTTTGAAGAGCACAGTAGGAGGCAAGCTGAAACTTGATTAAGGAGCCCCTGTGTGGGATCATCTCTGTAGGTAGGACTGTGCAGTCTGCCCAAAGGTACAGACAGTATCTCAGAGTGCACAGCCCTAAGGTTTAGAATCTCAAGACCAAGAGGCAATTTCTGAACTCCCTTTAGCCAAAGATTGCACCACACCTCCCTGCGTTAAACCTTTAGAAAGCATTTCTAGTGAGCTGACCGCCTCCCAGCTTCACTAACTCTCACTAATGAGTAAATGACTCTCTTCCCAGTCGTGTATTACTCTTTAGGGAATCGGTCTTTCTGATGTTTGGAAATCAGAGAAAACACTAAGCCCAAGGTGTCTTTTGTAGATAGGTGTGATTTTAAACAAGTTCTTGTTAACTATGGTCAAAGACCAAGTTATAAATGGAGCAGAAAGAGATGATTATAAAAAGTCTTTGAACAAACTAGGGACTTTTTGATGGCTACCCTAGCCCCAACTTGGAGCTTAGAAAGCTAATGCATGAGTTGTATGCATCAATCACAGAAGACAGTGATTGGGGGGGGGGGGGCAGGTTGTCCAACTCCAGCTCCATGTGCTAAAATCACAGAGAAAGTGATTTGGTGTTGAGAGGTAGTCAGTGGGTTAACAGCAGTGAAGGAGAAAGTAGAAGAGACCTTGACTCTCAGAACAGCCTAGGCCTGCTCCTATAAACCCAGAGTGAAGATTTAAATCTGAAAAGTCCTGCATAGCCTCATGTGTTTGGACATTTGGCCCTCAAATAGATGAGGCTGAGCCTTGCTGGAAAATTTCATCACTAGGGGCGGATTTTGAGAGTTCGTAGCCTCACTCCATTTTCTGCTCTTTCTCCATTTCCTTATGCATAGATGAAACTATGGTCAGCTAGCTTCCTGTTCCAGTCACCATGCCCGGATTCTTAGCCCTACCCCACTGTGCACAGACACTTCCTCCAGAGCCCTGAGTTAAAACAAACCCTCTCATTATAAAGTTGCTTTTGGTCATGGTGTTTATCTCAAGAACAGAACAGTGAACAATACACCCAGCAAACTACCACCTCTAAGTTAAACTCAGTGCATTGACCTGTTTTTACAATATTTATCATTATTACATGTACCCAAGTGCATGGTTGGTAGGGGCTGCAAACATGACTTGGTGTTCATATAGAGGTCAGAGGACTACAGAAGTTGGTTTTCTTCTTCCACCTTTATGTGGAGTTTGGGGATTGAGCCCAGATCACCAGGTCTTTATGGCAGGTTCTTCTATCTTTAGAGCCAGCTGTTAGTTCTCTTTTTCATTTTTACATACAAAGTTACAATGAATTTAACATTTTACACCATTGGAAAAAAACAAAAGAGTAGTTGGTGGTGCTTAAAAGTTATATGGAAGTTAAATTTCACCATCTACAAATAAAGTTTTATTAGAACACTGTTGTGGCTGCTCATGTCCAAGGGTGTCAGAACTTAAAATCTGCCAAAGAACCGCTGTATGGACATCATCATTACCTCATCTTTTACAGAAAATTTGCTAAGCTCTGGTCCAGACAGTGCATGGGAGCTATGCAGATTTAGAGAGTCCTCCTGATTGTACAAATAGTAGCAGGCGTCAAAACAAGACACAGCAGAAGCCTTTTCCACTGACATGGTCTTTGCTAGAAAGGTGATGAGACCTGAGAAAATAATGATGAATACAAACTACTAAGCAGTCCATAGCTGGCCTTAAACCCTTCTGTGTCAAGAGCGTAAATTACTAACTTTTGTCTTCTTGGTAAATTAGCAATTTTTATTTCTCCCCACTGAGTTTAAGTTTTTTTCTGTGAAAGGTTTTAAATTTTGTATTTTGATATAAGTACAATACATTTTGGTAAATTTGATTTTAGTTGCACCCCACTTTAACTGCCTTTATGGCTCCCACATGACTCTATCCCTTTCATCTTCCCATCTAGTGCTCATCTACTTTTCTCTATGTTCTTTCTCTCTATGTACATACATATACACACACACACATACACACATATAAACACACATACACACACATACACACACATACACACTCACACATACACACACACCAGTGAACTATCTTTTTTATAGGTGAGGTGTTCTTTACAGGAATGTGGGTAGGCTGTACAACTAAAGACAAAGTTGGTAAACTAAATTTTAAGGAAATAAATGCCCAGTTTACTGAACAACAACAAAAAAAAACCCTCAAGTTTTTTATGGATCATTTATTATTTATCATAGCTTCTTAAAGATGGCTTCCAGATATCCACATTCACTTGGTAAATGCCATGGTCTGAGGGCCATAACCTGTGAAGGAGTCAGGGCAAAGACAATGTGCAGAAGTCTGCTCTCACCTGTAGGTTCCTGAGATCAGACTCAGATTTTGAGGCACAATGGCAAGTGGCCTAACCAGCTGAGCCATATCAGCAACGTGGCTTTTAATATCTAATTTTAGCCTCACAGGAAGTCTGCACAGCCACTGTGGTTATCACACATCAGACACTTAGCAGCTAGTGTAGTAACTCACACTGCGTTAGGGAGGCTGAAACAGGAGGATTGCTGTGAGTTCAATGCCAGCCTGGGATGCATAGTGAGTTCAAGGCTAGCCTGGATACCTGGCTGTACATTGAGACCTCATCTTTAAAATAAATAAATGTCTAAGGTTTCGGTAAATAGAAAGATTAAGTAACCTTGAACTTGTTAGCATATGTTAGGATGGTTGCCCTAACTCAAGGTTGATGTCAGTATTTTATTACCCCAAATACCTCTCTGATACTTCACTACATATTCTTGATACACACTATATAGGTATCAATATTATAAAGAGTAATATTTTGCTAGAAATTGAAACAAAATGTTAGAGCATCCTTCTCCAAGTTGGAACTTTCATCAGCTTTAAGACTAGATTTTTGCCTCCAGATAAAATAACCACCCACACAAAGGCAATCAAAGTACCAGGAATAAAACATCCCAGAATTCCATATTTTAGATTTAGTAGCAATTATTGACCTTCAGGTCCAAGACATATATTTAAAATATGTTGATATTAAGGCCGACAAGGTTGCCATTTGACATTAGGGCTGCTCAAAGGTGAAAATGAATCTCTATTGACAGCAATTACTTCCGAATACTCAGAAGCCTGTGTGAAATAAAAGTATTTAAAATTTCAAAAGGGGGAGAATTTCAGAACTTGAGGCAGAAGCAGAAATGATTTCAAGCTTTCAAGACACCACAGCCTTTTCCTGGATTAGGCAATATATTAATTTTGCTTCACTAAAGATTAATGACACATTTGCAACATTATTAAGTTAACAGGTTTCAGTGTCTGTGATTCATGCCGATAATAACTTTATCCCGATTAACAATAATTCTCATTTGAAATCAGCAACAGAAACTTGCTCTGATACTAGGAGCCACTCAGTCTTAAACTTATTCAGCTGCCAGCACTTTTAAACAGCACATCCATCGTTCATTTCCCTCAGATTGGGAGTGTGTGTCATAATTTTATGGAGGCAGAGCAGAAAGAGCTAATGCACCCTTCACTCTTTCCATTTGTACCCAACAAAAGCCACTTCTGTTTATTATCCCAAGTATCACTCTAAAGACTAGGAGATAAATTGTTGCCAGCATGTGATTTATGCAACAGACAGGAAGAAGCTCTATGAAAATGTACTCCAGTCCTACGTCTGGGCATATGACATAGCAAGTGTTACCTTTTACCATTGGTCACTTTGGTAACAATGGCACTGATTCTGTTGACACTCGTTATAAACCCCCAATTCGCACACCTGACTGGGGAGAAGGGGTCAGTGAGGGATTCAGTGAGAAGCTGTGATGTGGAAGTTAGAGCAGAGTGGTGACAGGAGGACAGCGCTCTGCCTTCAGTTCTAGTACTGTATGGAAAGCAGTTTGTAAAAGCAGGCCTTCACTCTGTGCCTCTCAATGACTTCCTGTGTAACAAGAGGTTTCTGGCCCATCCGGTTGGTACAGAACCACAGACCTGCAGTTCTGGACCACCTAGCCGCCCACCTAATGGTTGCTTAGTTCCCCCAAAAGTGACTCAGATGCTTATATTAATCACGTTGCTAGGCTTATGGATCAGGCATATTGCTAGCTAGCTCCTACATCTTAATTCAGCCCATGTCCATTCAACTGTCTTGCCATGCGGCCCGTGGCTCACCTGTGTTACTTTTCCCTATTAATTTTTGGGCGGTGGGATAGCGTCTCTTTTTTGTCTCCACCCTCCTTCCAGTATCTATGCTCCAATTTCCTCACCTACTTCTAAGATGCCAGCTATAGGCCAAGACAGTTCCTTTATTCCACATCATTCATGTGCTATTGGGGATCAAAGACATTTGATGTACCACTAATGACATTTAGGAACCTTGAAGACTCCTCAGAGGCTGACATATAGGAAGAGAGAAGCTACTGTTATGGATTTAGTTAGTGCAGTGGTTTCTAATTACCATGAGGCCACCTTCATATATTAAAAAAAAAACTTTTGTGGCCAATTGAGACAATGAGGTGCAGTAAAAGAAATTTAAAAATTCAGTCATCATTTGTATTAATATAGAGAACTGTTTGACAGAGCTTCTGGCAAGGTTCGCTACTGTACCAATTGCTTTTCTTCCTTCCTTTTCCTTTTATAAGATTTTTTTTTTATATGCATTGGTGTTTTGCCTACATGTCAGATAGTTGTGAGCTGCCGTGTGGGTGCTGAGAATTGAACCTGGGTCCTCGAGAAGAGCGGTCAGGAGTGTTCTTAAGGGATGAGCCGTCTCTCCAGCTCCTCGGTCACTTTTTCAGCTCTCTGTGATAGAATGTCTATTCCAACCTGCAGGAGAAAAGGTTCCCTTTGGCTCCCAGTTCAAGAAGGGGCACAGAGTTGTGACAAAGAAGTGAAGCAGTTGGTCACATGGCATCTGCAGTCAGAAAACTTAGACCAGACAGGAAGTAGAGACAGGCCATCAAATTTCAAAGCCCACTCCATGTTGTGCACTTCCTCCATTACGGTCCCACCCTTCAGAGTTTCACACCCACCCAATGCAACACCATTCTCTGGGGACCAACTTTCCAAACACATATTCCTTTGGAGGACTGAACATTTCACATGGAAACCACAACAATGTGCAGACCAGAATCGTTGTAAAAGTGAGTCACAGGGTTGAAAAGAAATGGACCATCCATAAAGAGCATCCTTTACTCTTGCAGAGGACCAAAGTTCAACATCCTGTACCTGAGTGACACTTTACAACCAGTTCCAGAGGGATGTAGGGTACTCTCTGGCCTCTGTCAGTACTATGTACATGGTATACTGCCAAGCATGCAAGCAAAAAGCTCCTACACATTAAATAAAGTGTTGAATAAAAACCATTAAATAGAAACCAAAAGCACAGAAAAGTTGGTCTTGGCTTTCTTCGTGTTGCTTGGCTGGGGTTAGAAACAAGCCCTCTGGGAAGCTTACAGACATAGTCCTCAGTGGGCAATGTGTCTCCCCACTGTCCTCTCTTGAAAAAAATAAACAATCCTAACTATTTTGCTGCAAAACCTAGATGTCATTTAGAAATTTAATTCTAGGCCCTCATCAGAGTGAAAGCTGACAACTTTCACATTTTCTGATGGTTTTTGCCTTAATTTTCATGAAAACTTAGTCAATTTGAGTGTGGAGGATTTGTGTCTCTTGATTCCTTACCTGTAGCCTTAACCTCAAAGTTATGAAGGTGAACTAAATGGCAAAATTCTCGGAATCAGTAACAATACCACTGGACTGAGCATGTCTGGGATCACCCATCTTCTGTCAGCCCATTAGTGGGTCTTGAAAAACTAAGGGACATCCATGTCACCTGTCATAGAGCATGCATTGATGGGGGACGTGTCTAACAGAGTAACCACCATTCGAAGGTAAACCACTGCTAACTCTTCTTTTCCTCAAATGCAGATTCCTTCAGGATACTATCTTCAGACCATGAATTCCAACAGGACCTTGGGCGGATTTCCTCTGCCAATTGCACTAATGAATGCCATCAGTATCTTGCCATTATTAATTCTGGCTCCCTTTATGGATTACTTCAGCAACAGTCTACTTCCCTCTAAGAGAGACGGACCATTCCTGTCAGCATGCATTAGTAAGTACCACGTAGGATTCTGAGAGAATTGTTTGCAAACTAAAAATAAAACAGAACAAAGGACCCTTTTAAACTAGCTACATGATCCTGAGTAGGCACAAAGCTTTCACCAATTTCAAAATAAATGCATTTATGAGTGGTAGCATAAAGTTCCTGAATCCTTACCCAGCACTGACAATGACATCTTCCATCCATCCTTTTATGCTTTCTCAGAAGTCACAGCTGATATAAAGAGACGGTGAAACCCTGACCACTAAATGAGCTTTTCTTCAGTGAAGCCATACTCACTCCTAAGTTAGTATCTAATGTGAACCTAAAAAGAGAAGGTACTTAGTGAATCTCAAAAAAATTAATAGTTTTAATTTCTGAACCAGTAGCAAAATTTATTAAAAATTAGTACTGGGAGCATGGAGATACGGCTCTAAAGTGCTTGCCTAACATGAATAAAGCCACAAGTTGTCTCCAACCCTAAAAGACAAAAAATTAATTCTTTGATTCACAGCCTTTACATAATAATTCTTCAGATAGTAAGGGGTATAGCAATGATTTTCAAAGTGAAACAATTTAAGAGAGCTTCCTTAGGACACATACATCAAGCCATAAAATAAAATCCATGTAGCTAATAGAGAAAAGCCACAGATTCCATTCTGATGGGTCTGTCTGTAGACTGAGTTTTTGGCCTAGCCTAGCCTTGCAGTTTGAACTTGCCTTTAGCTGCTTTTTTTCTCTAAAAATGACTCAGATGCTTGTATTAATTATGTTTTGTTTGACCTATGGCTATGGCTTATTGTTAGTTAGCTCTTTCATCTTAATTTAACCCATTTTTATTAATTTGTCCTGCCATGTGGCCTGTATTATACATGTTGATTCTTGGGTGGTTGGATGCTGTCTCTTTTGACTCTGACCTCCTTCCCCGTCTATGTTCCGATTTCCCTGCCTACTTCTAGGCTGCCTGCCATAAGCTCAAACAATTCTTTTATTTCACAATATACAAAATAAATAAATAAATAAACATCCTACATCATACGTCCTTCCAACCATGTTCAGTGAGGCTTTGATAGGGAACCACAAGGCAAGTACAGTAGTGAAGCCAGTGTGTTCTCTGCCACTGAACTGCTACTCTGTGACTATGAAACAAACATCTAAGCTCTCCTGTCTGCATTGTGCTTGTTTTAGATTTCCTTGATGGGTATAAAGCACATAGATCTTGGGTCACTGCCTTGTGTTTGAAAGCACTCAGCATGTCACAGGTGCTCAGAACACAGTCCTGACACTCAGTGGAAGTGTTAACAAACATTGGTGATTATGAACTATCATTTTCAGGAGACACCATTTGTGTCTCCTGAAAAAGAAAAAAAGAAAGAGAGAGAGAGAGAGAGAGAGAGAGAGAGAGAGAGAGGGAGGGAGGGAGGGAGGGAGGGAGGGAGGGAGGGAGGGAGGGAGGGAGGAAGGAAGGAAGGAAGGAAGGAAGGAAGGAAGGAAGGAAGGAAGGAAGGAAGGAAGGAAGGAAGGAAGGAAGGAAGGAAGAAGAATCCTAGGAAACATCACACAGGGCAAAGGAACATGGCGGTCAGTAGTTGAGACAGAATTCCTTTCCAGAGTGCAGATTTCTTCTTCTAGCTAGTTGACCTGTTCTGTTTTTACTTAAAGACCAAACACACTGGTGTTCTGGTCACACACACTTCCTGCTATTTCTCTGTACAGGAGTCACAGCTTCCTGTGTGTGTGTCCCGGTATTCCTCAAAGGCATGAGCACAATTCTGCCCGTCAGAGCACAGGATGTTTGGTTTTGGCTAGAATTCAAGGTAACTAAAATCATTATAGTGACAACGGTCATCTACACAAAGATGTCTAGCATACCAGTTTTCACAGCATACTTCTTACCAGATAGGCCTGTCATTATTGTAATAGCATTTAGCAAAATATAAGTCTTAATTTTTTTTTACAATCTCTAACTTTTAAACATGCCTTTTATATCTGCTAATGCAGAAACCACGCCCCAAAAAAAGTATTATTTAGAGAAGATTCAAGATTCTCTTGTGTACCTTGAAGACATAAATAAAAGTAGATAGAACCTTGTGTGCTTGACTTCTGTGAACTCACTATTGAAGCAGAATAAAAGTGCTTACAGCAAGAGTGAGGGTCTACTGATGCTATAAAATGTAAAAAAAAAAAAAAAGAAAAAAAAAATCTTGCCAGTCATCACAAAACTTACAGGCAAAGCTACCAAAGTTATGCATAAAAATTTTAAATCTGTCCCAATTTAAGGAAACAGACAAACAACACAGCTCCAAGAGCTTAATTAGAAATCCTCCTTAGGATAAAGCGTTTTAAGTTCAGTTTAAATTTGATCAGCCTTCTCTATGACGTATTTGAAATCCTGGCTGTTCTGCTAGGTATGCTCTCGTGAATAAAGGTGGCAGAATTATCGAGCACGTCATTTGATGTACTAAATTATCTGCCTGCAAAATTGGTGTCAAGACCTGTTGGGCAGGAGAAAAGAAAGCAAGACACACTTCAAAAGAAATGAAGCTTTGCTCCACTGGGTATGCAATAGTGAATTCAGTTGTTTCTAAGCCATACGCCATTCATTCGTTCATTTGCATACTTGGTCATTCATTTGCATACTTGCTCATTTATTTGCATAATGTTTTGCTATGGGAATATAAAAGTATGATGATATGCATCTTTTAAACTAGATGTTTGGGTAGGTTCTCCATATTCTGGTTATGATTATGGAAAATTAGCAAGTTTCACCAGGACATGAAAGCCAAACCAAGGATACTTTCTGATACCAATTTACATAATTAAGTGCGTCTAATACTAACATTTCCTTCTACTTTGAACTCAAGTGTCTGAATATATGAGTGAAGCATATATGCATTTAAATTATGAATGGGCATATATTCATGAATTCCTCATTTGAACATGGGCATCGTCATGTATATATTATTTTTAGACCATGATTAATTATAATTTAACATACCAAAGCTCATCAAGATAGTGTCATCTAAATTCAGGTTTTTAATTTTGTGGCCATTATACCATTATTACTATTATTATTATTATTATTATTATTATTATTACCCCATTATTCAGCTTTATGTGGCTATTAGATTATAGAAGTTAAATTATGAGCATCAATTTGAAATCTTTATTTCTGTTTTCAATTAGTAGTGGGAAACAAATAAAATTTTCCTCCACTGGTTACTCTACTTGAAGGTGTGGCTAAATACCCATAGAAAGCAATTTATAAATGAAAGGCCTATTTAGGGCTCACGCTATGAGGGGATACAGTTCAGTTTATGGGGACAGGTACGGTGGCAGAATGGGGCATCAGGTCATGTGGAATCACGAAGAGGCAGGGAAAGGGACCGCTGAGAGCTCATTTTCTTCCTACTCAGTTTGGGACTCCAGCTCATAACCTGGTGTTGCCCACAGGAAGGATGTGTCCTAGCTAGCGTCAACTGCCATCTTGGCACAACCTAGAGCTGAGAGGAGAAAGCCTTTTTGAGGAATTGCCTCATCATATGTGCCTTCCAGCATGTCTAAGGGGATTGTCTTGACAATGAATTGATGTAAAAGGGCTTCGTCCACAGTGGACAGAGGTATCTTTAGGCAGGTAGTCCTGAGTTATATAAAGAAGCTAGCAAGTAGAAGCCATCACCCATGGTTTCCACTTCGAGTTCCTGTTCCAACTTCTTACTGTGATAAACTGTGACATGGAATATTGGCCAAATAAACTCTTTCTTCCACTAATCCTCAGTCACTGTTTGTTACAACAAAATAATGAAACATTTAGAATAAGATGGGTCTAGAATATCCCTCACACACATGCCCAGAGATTTGTTTCCAGTAAGATTCTAGAGGTTGGAGAGTTGGTAGTGAACATTATCCAACAGTTCCTCTTGTGACTATGGTAAGCAAGAGTTTTTTACATTGACTCACTGCTTACAATATTCAATTGCTCTCCCTTCAGAAACTGTCATATTCAAGTAAAGTGGTTAATTAAGGCAATGGCAGTGTTTAGGGGGAAGATTCCTGAGAGATGGGAAAATCTCACCTAGTTGTTCAAACTTCAAATTTAATAAATCATTTAATTTTCCTAGCTGATCAACAATGCAATGAAAAAGATTTCTAACTCAATATAAACTGCTGAGTTCATCATCAAATAATATCACAAAGTATATCAATCATTAAAAGTATCTCTAAAGGCTGGGGATACGTTGCAGTTAGTAGAGGACTTGTATACCATGCACAAAGCCCTTGCTTTGATCCTAAGTACATCATAAACCAGGCATGTGGATGTCTGCCTGCAATTTTAGCACTCAAGGGGTATAAGCAAAGTAAGGAGTTCAAGGTCATCCTCAGCTACAGAGTAAGTTTGAAGCCAGCCTGGAATACATGAGAGACCATTAAAAAAAGAACAAACTTCTACATCTTCCAAAACTATGCCAGGAAAAGGCTTGAGGTGCTGATAGTATTTATCTAGATTATGTTCTCTAATAAAGGTCAACCCTAATTTACCAAAATTCTAAAGCTGGTAATATCAGTCTGATTTAACTAGATTATATTCCCTAATAAAGGTCCAATTAGCCATATTTTGTTTCTCACTTTCATAGTGCAAAATCATTTACACTGTGACTATTTCTTTCCTTAGCATTGATCACAATCATGTAAGCTGTGACATTCAGTAGTGAGTGCTGACTCAGGACAGTATTAATCTGATTAATTAAGAGTACTAAGAAGTACCATAAAAAGCCCGAGAATAAATTTTTTTGGCTTTGAGGTACCATTTAAATCAAAAGGCAGACAAAATATATTCAAACGCCTATAGGATCTACTTTAAAATAACCTGAAAATTCTAACTGTAGCAGAGAGCCTGTTATAATACAGTTCAAACAAAGTGTTTATGTATAACTAATACTTTCTACTACTTCACATAATTGACTGTCATGTGAAGTTCCTATTCAGGTTGGAAAGAAACAGCCTAAAATCAAGGTCCTGGCACTGTACCGTTACTGAAAGTAGGGTTCACTCTGTTTTCTCTCTTCTCTCTTCTACTTTTAAATACCTTCATGCTATTCCAGTCCTGGAGAGCCTTGAGCTTGCCACTTTCAGCAACCCTACTGCCTCAACCACCAAAGAACTGGGATTACAGGCATGTGAGAGTAGGCCTGGTTGGAATTACTGTTTTCTGTGACATTTTCAAACTGATGAATGTTCCCCAGAAACATACTATAGGCCAGTGAAAAACAATTTAATAGAAAGAACTGTGTGAACATGTAAGAGAGTCACTTTTATAGATATCAACAGCTACAGTAAGTTTCCTTCTTAGCTGTTCATTTGTTTACCAAAGGCACATTGATATTGTCAGGTCTTCAAGTTAACACAAAATTGGAATTGAGTTTGGAGTGATGTAGATGGATCTAGGGCACTACCTAAAGCAGTTTTTGATGCCTTACAAAGAACAATGGTTGAATATAATCATCATGTCAAATGAATGATCTGCTCCACATTCAAAAATTAAGAGAGACTGAGTCCCTTCTCCTGAAATGAGATCATTGGTCCAAAGAGAAGCAGTACAGAGATGGAGGGTAGGTCCACCCAAACGCAGAAGCATCCAACTAACAGCCAAGTCAATTAAGATATTTTAAAATACAGGACAATTTTGAGAGATTTTTCTTTTTTTTAATTTTACGTGCATGGGTGTTTTATTTTGCCTGTGTGTATGGCAGTGCACCACCTGCATGCAGCGCCCTTAGAGGCCAGAAGGGGACATCAGATCTCCTGGAACAGACAGTTGTGAGCCTCCATGTTGGTACTGGCAATCATACCCCAACTATCAGCAAGATTAGTGAGCTCTGCTAAATGCTCAGCTGCCTCTCTAGCCTGACACACTCCATTTCCACAGTGGGAAGTATCTTTCCCAAAGGCAACAAACACATGATCATGAAGTCATTGCCAAGTTCATTTTCTGTTCCGGAAAGCTGATAAATGAAGGATTCAAAGAGAATATCCTGACCTCTCAATAGAATTTCATAGCTGACACACTAGACTGCATACATCAGACTACTCATAAAAACACCATAGTCTTCCTAGTGGTTAAGCTTAGCTAAGACCTTTAAAATCTTAGTATGTCCATTACTTAATATTATGTTTTTGCTTCAACATATAACAGTAAAGAAAAGGTTAATTCTGGTATAAAATTCTAACTTTCTCTTATTTCACTGGGCTCTAATTTTGAAAAGTATTACATGGTAGAATAATAATATAAATTATGAGAGCTTTGAGACTCTTACGGGCATGTAGGCAGTCACACGGCCAATATTAAAACATACATTATTTGATATCTCCTCTGGAGCCATTGTGCTCAATCTTATAAATACAGATCTACAGAAATTTTAAAATATGTGCGTTCTGATCAATGGCACTCTTCTTTGGGTATGATGTGATCTCACTTTAGTTAAATTATTTTAATGGAGTAGATTAAATTTAGATTAGAATCAGTTTCACTGGCATAAGGTTGCAGAAGCAAACACAGGCATTTATCCTACTTCTATATAATAAACTCTGCCCCAGATCATCTAAGTAATGCATGCTATAGTTTAAATGATCTCATCCTCCCTGGGAGTCACAATGAAATTAATCCTGAATGGACAGTAGTGGGATGTTTGGACTGTAAGAGGTGACTGCACCATGAACGGGAGTCTATGCTATTTAAAAGGGGGTTCACGGAAGAAGTGTGTTCTTGTCCTCTGACTCCACTCTGTGAGGACACAGCATTCATCCTCTCTGGAAGATGGAACATCCAAGGCAGCTCCATAAACCAAACATCAAGCCAAGCAAGTGAAGTTACTGAGTCTTTATCATGAATTTCCTAAGCTGTAAAACTGAGAAAGTAACCCTTGTTCTTTATAAATGACCCTATTACAGATGCTTTGTTTCAGCATAGTAAGAAGACATTTTGAAACAATTAATTAAATGTGTGCTTTGCTCAAATTTGTGTTGAGAAGGACCTTTTGTGTTGAGCTAGATCAGGATGGACGAACCTTTGGTTGCATTGAGCAAGGTCAGGTTGAATATTCTTTGTTAATGCAGAGCTCAGAATTAAACATGGATAGTGACCATCTGAGGATATAATTTTAGTTCAGGTTCTGATTCTGTTGTTGGGTGTGTGCCTAAGAGACCCTAGTCTAACAAATTGACAGACACACTATAAACTTCTTTGACAGATTGTAAACCTTCTGCCATAAAGAACACAATCAATGATCTCCCATCCAAGCACTAACAACCCCTGCTTGGCCTCTGAGAAGAGGAGCGATCAGATGAGATGGGGTGGTATGGACATAGTGATGTCAATACTCAAAGTGTGTATAGTCTTTGTCTAGGTTATATAGCATAAAAGGCATCTCAGAAGACTTTTTATCAAAGTCACATTCTAAATTAGGTACCTCTCTGTTGTGGGGTTGAACCACGACCTCACACAAACTAAGCCAGTGTTCTACCACTAAGCTATGTCTTCAGGATGCAAATTACAATGAGAAATCCTAAGGAATCAACTTGATACTCAGTCCTGGTTTTATGACTTGTCTTCCTAACAAGGAAGGCTTTCTAAGATGTGTTAAAACTACATACAACTGCATCTTGGTAGACAACTTTTCAACCATTGTGAAGTTGATCTGGATCAATTCCTTCAATCGTGAAAAAAAAATACATATTTGTTTTTTTCCTCATTGAAAAACAGAATTTTTTTTTACTCACATAGTATGTCCAGATTATGGTTCTCCTCTCTCTACTCCTCCCAGTTTCTCTCCAACTCCCCTCCCATCTTGATACACTCCCTGTCTGATTCTCATTAGAAAACCAACAGGCTTTAAAGGTATAATAAAAATAGATCAAAGCAAAAAAAAAAATCACACTGGAATTGGACAAGACAAACAAACAGAAGGAAAAGAGCTCAAGAATCAAAGACCTACTCATTCACAGGTGTACCAATTCCATACAAACACTAACCTGGAAACCGTGATATAGACATAGACAACCTGATGCAGACCTGCGCAGGCCCTGTGCATGCTGCTTCAGTCTCTGTGTTCACATGACCTTTGATCATGTTGATTTAGAGGCCTTGTTTTCTTGGTCTTCCCCATCCCCTCTGGGTCGTACATTCTTTCTGCCTCCTCGTTCACACGGCTCCCTGATACCCAAGGGGAAGTGTGATGATATATTGTATATTTAATAAAATCAATTTATCACTACGGGGACATCCTGTTTAGGGTTCATTTTTGGAAGTCCTCTCCCTCTCTCAATCATGTCTGGCTGTGGTCCGTTTTTTTTGTTTTTTTTTTTAAAAAAAAAACATGTTCTTCCTTCTATTTTCTTATATTTTATTTTTGATTCCTCCTGACCAGATGTTGAACTTTCCAAGAACAATTCAGTTAATGTCTCAAACTTTTCTCTTCAAATGTTACTAATCTTGAGATTTTGATGGTCAGTTCACTGATTTTAGTGGGCCGGTTGGGTAGGCAACTGGTTGGTTAGTTAGTTGGCTGGTTTGTTAATTGGTTAGTTGGCCATTTGCTTGGCTAGCTGTTGGTTGGTTGCCTGGGTTTTGTTGCTTGAATTTCTCTTTTTGTCTCTGGTTTTTGATCTAACCTTGTGGAAATGTCATCTACTTAATCCTTCAAAGAGTCTACCACATTATTATTATTCTCTTTCATAGCTGGTTTTTCTTTCATGGAAACACATTTCTTTATTGTGGATACCATAACTTCTCCCATGTCTCTGAGGGTATTAACCGCAGAGTATCTCCACTTCCTCTTTGTTTCTCTTTTATATACTGACAGTTCTTCTCAAACGTCTGGTGACCTCCACCTGCCCATTTTATCTGAACAATAACTGAAAGGTATAATTTAATGAAGTAAACTACAAAAACGCTGTGCTATGGACAGTGTGTCTGTACACAGAAGAGACTTATCAAATGTCATATCATTTTGGAAATCCTCCCCACAAAAGATCCTCTCCAAGAAATGGAAAGTATTGGGGGTATTCCACTATTGAGAGAAAATTCTATATCTTATTTGCAGAATTCCCCTAGTGATCAGTGAGGTATGAATGGGAAGGGTTTGCTGTCCAGAATCCCATTTTTCACTCTTATGCTAACCAGCCCCCAGGCCCAAGGTAACCTTATATAAATATGGAGAGTTATCTCCAGTTCCTCCTCAGAGAAAGAGTAGGAACTTGATGCTCACCTGTCCTTTTAGGCTTGAAGTGTTACCTCAAATTCTGGGAGTATGCTTACACATGATCATGTTCTGATTTTAAGGAGATTCTGGGGAATCACACTTAGGTTTGAATCCAGAAAATGCTAAGCCATCTCCCCACACTTTCTTTATCTTTTTAATTAGACGTTTCTAGTCTTCAATTCTCTATTAGCTGCAAAGGTCAGAAACACACCCTAAAAAAGTCATAAAGATGATAACATCCTATCTCTGAATCATTTAGAAATAATAATTTAAATAATATAAATACCTAATTTTGTCTTAATTTTTTCCCCAAATCACTGGTTTAGTCAAATACATCATTTGAAATTTATCTATAGTTCTGCACTGGGGAAGATTCAGGCAGGAATTTCCATAAATTTGATGTCCACATGGGTTGCAGTGTGGGACCTTATTTCATAAAAAGGTGTGTGTGGGGGTTATCTTTAACAAAGACTTGTGTGGGGGGAGTAAAAGTTAAAATATATTGCAGTATATTCCATAATCATCATTACTATTTGTGACTAAGAGTCTGTGCTCACGGGACAGTATTTTATTAAAATCTCACAACAACTTTCCTATAACGTTAGCTATGTTTCCAGGACTTAGAAGTCAAGAGAGTGACAATAAGCTTAAGCAGCAAGCACAAGGCCTAACAGGGACTAGACTGAGCAAAAGAGAGTGAACTAAGGGCTTTGTAGCCTAAGACTGGGGTGGCTGCACTGCAGCGGTAGCCAGTCTCTGGCAATCAGAAGGATCTTCCAGATGCATCCCCAAGTTAAGGCATAAGGCATTTTTCATTTTTTTTTCTTCTGCAGTTGCTGGTAACAGTTGTGCGGCCTTGTCTGTGGCAATAGCTGGCTTCCTAGAAATATACAGAAAACTCACCCAGGAGCAGTCTCCTTCAGGCAAAGGTTTTTCTGTTACCTCCCTGGCCTGTGGCTCTCTGGTTCCTCAGTATGTGTTGCTTGGAGTGTCTGAAGTCCTGGTAAACCCAGCGGGTGAGTACCACTATGCTCCAAGCAAGCCGTTTTTCACCCTTCATTTAAAAAGTCTCCGTTGTCTTCATTCTACTGTCTATAACCAACTATTGGTTCTATTAGGATATAGATAAAGGTCTCACTAACCTGAGTGGAGCTAAGACCTATTGGTCAGACAGAAATGAGCAGAAATACCGGAAAGACAATGTACTGCAGCACACTGAGTTAAAATCCACCCTCCACCTCCGACTTCCCTCCCTCTAACTTAAACGTACCCTCCCAAAAGTGCTGCATGGACTTTGAGAGTATATAAACATGTAAATGAGATGAAAATTTGATGCAATTTACCTAATAACTCAATGTCTTCAAATTAAATTATCCTAGATTAAGTGTAATCAGTATTTCATAAGACATGTTCAAATTATGTTTATTAAATATCACAAGTTTCTAGATTATCTCATTTGCTTATATTGATTAGACTAGCCACTTTATACTTTATCACAAAATTTTGAGGACTTCCTGCAGTGTTGTGCTGTGTGCGTTGGTGTGTGTACTCACTTATCAGAATAACCTAGCAAGCATATCTTGGGTTTTCACACTCTTCTCATGGTCCCCTGAAGTGTGATGTCTACATGTAACTCAACTCACATTACATTCTTACTGAGAATATTTTACGTGATTGACTAAGGAAAATATATATTTTGCTATTTTTCATGTATGTGTATTTTGTCTGTGTGAATTATTGTGCAGGCAATAATGCCTTTGGGGGGTCAGAAGAAAGTATCTGATTCCCTAGAATTGGAGTTACAAATGGCTGTGAGCCATCATGTGGGTGTGGGAATCTAACCTGGGTTTTCTAGGGAAACAACCAGTACTCTTAACCATCGAGCGACCCCTCCCCCCCTGCCCCGGTCCCTTTAACTGTCCTCCCATACCCAATGTCTCCTGTTCCCACAACCTTTGCACAATCATCCGAAATGAAAATTCTAATCATTTCATTTGTCTCTACAAT
The DNA here is from genome assembly GCA_033318265.1 of Phyllotis vaccarum. Classification (NCBI taxonomy): domain Eukaryota; kingdom Metazoa; phylum Chordata; class Mammalia; order Rodentia; family Cricetidae; genus Phyllotis; species Phyllotis vaccarum. Next base: position 79,378,856 of record JARWLC010000011.1, read on the forward strand.
CTTCAGTGAGTCTACTATAGTCTGAGTTATTTCAAACTTCTTTATGGATATATGTAATGAATTTAAGTCCACACATATACAATGTGCACATATATGAAACCAGAGCAATTAATTTTAAAAAGTTGAACCGAGTTAATAAAATTTGTCTAATCATAGCCACAGACATATTCACATTTCTTTTTCTGTTAAGACATTTCATTTATCTATTTGTTCCTATGAACCAGATATTAGATTCTGTAATGAGGAGGCCACCATGTAGTAGATTAAAGAAGTAATAAGAAGTCTGACCAAATGCTGTCACGTTGACATTTGTGTTCACCCCAATGTTTTCTGTAGGAAGTTCTTGAAAATAGGCAAAATCCTCTGGGCTTCCTGTAGATAGATTGCATGAAGAAAATTCCTGGCCTTCTCAGCAAAGTGATTTCAACATTTAGAAGCCAGAGATATTATTAAAATAATGAAGTATTAAAAACATAGATCATTAACCTAATCACTGATCTAACCTTTTAGAATACCTATCAGGAAACTTGGTTCAACCAAGTAAGTTTTTATCTGATGGAAGATCTATGGACAGGGACCAGAGACTTTGGTTCCATGCTCAGCCTTCCACCTGATACATGAGGGTCTTTGGAGACTCAATCTCAAAGCTTCAACTCCCTGATCTTAAAAATAAGAATAATTTTTAAGAAATTATTAAAAAGGAAGATTAATCATTATTCCCTATATCATAGTATTAGGGAGAATGGGAATGGGAGGTCATTCTCTGAAAACCAACTGGTATAAAGTGTGATTGGATCTGTTAATGTGTAAAATTGAATAATGCCAGGGAGACAGTGCAGCACAACCATTCAGCTTCTGATCGCAAACCTGGACTGACTGGCCGGAGCTCAGACCCCGTTCTGCCGCTGACTATCTGTGCCAGTAACCCTGGGCTTCTCTCAGCATCTAGAAGCGTTATCCCAAGAACCTAGGGAAGTATTTTATGCGAAGCAAAATGCTGAGTGTTTTGTAAAAAGGCAGCAAGGCACCTCACAATCAGCACCATTACATGAGTCTATTTTCCTCGCTACTGTTTGCGTGAAATTAGTAATGCCACAAACAAATTAAATACCTAATGGTGTGAGCAGAACTGCCTTTTTCCCATGAGCCACCAGGACCCTCTCTATTTTTTCTTTACATGTTGCTTACAACCCAATAACAGGAATTAAAATATTTGGAAATGTGACCTAGCTCTGGCCACTCCTACCTCATCCAGAGCCTCTCAACTTACACTCTCTCCTTCTCCAGCCACATTAGTTCATTCTTTCTCTCCATTTTTAATTTTTTCTAAATTATTTTTAATTTATTTTATGTGTATGATTGTCTGCCTTCAAGTATGTCTGGGCATTATAATATGTATCTGGTGTTCCCAGAAGCTAAAAAAGAGCATGAAAATCAGATCTTCTTGGACTTAGAAACTGTTGTGAGGTGACATGTGGGTACTATAAATTTACTCAGGTCCCCTAGAAGAGCCTTAGCCACTGAGCCATCATTCCAGCACCAAGTCCATCCTCCTGAGAATAGCTATGGTAGTCTCTCCTAAACATCCATCCTAGCATTCTGAGATAATCACTCCTCAGTAGACAGAGGTAATCAGTCTCTTTTCCTTGCCATGACTTGGCATCTGCGTAATGTTCCCACTAAATGTTATAATATGCTGACCCTTTGTCACTAGCTACAAGTCCATACATTTCGAGGTCAGCCAGTGTGATCCCATTTCCAAGGCCTGTGCACTGACTTTGTGTTCATAGTACCTTTTCTTTTCTTTTGAAATGTTTTTCTCACTGAGTTTCCCCAAAAGTCATCCATTCAGAGAAACCATTCTTATTACTCTTATTTGTGACTTCCCATCCTGTCTCTATAACAACCTCCTTCCTCCCACCCTCACCTCACACATATACACTTCTTAAATGAAATAACACTTCAAAAAATCTTGAATTCCCGTCTATTCTATATGCCTCTTGTGGGTTTTTTCCCCATAGTTCTCTGAGTTTGGCCTTCCAGAAAGGTGTGTATACACAGTATGCTATAAACAAATGTATTTTAATTGAGTAAATAAATTAATGAGGGAAATCAACTATTTTATGTCCTGTGTTGATGACATTGGACAAGAAGGCACTGTGGCTCACTCCAAAGATATCCAGGTTGGTCTTCTGCCCTACAATGACATTTGGTACACGGGAGATATGCTACCAGACCTAGTGGGGGAAAGAAGACTTTCAAATTGGGCTTAATTATAGCAGTATCTTCTTCAGCTGCTTCTAGGCCTGGAAGCTTTAGACTTCCCATCAATAACAAAACACAAGAAAAAGTTGAGATGAAAATCTGTCAAAAATATGTCATCGGGAGACTTACAGCTCTTTAGTTGTCAAGGGAGAGAAAGAAGGAATGATAGACTGCGAGAAGGGAGCTCAGAGGTAATTACAGTACAGAAGCAAAGTCACTTTTATAAAGTGACCAATAATAGGTTGACTTTATAATTGAGTCTCTGTTTTAGTTGTTCACCTATGGCATTTTGGTATAAACCAAGCTGTTTACAATGCATAATGTAGGGTATATCCATGCTCTAATATGATTTTATGCACATGGGTACTGGCCTGGTCACTTTCCCACCATAGCTGTCTATCCCTAGGTGAGTTCAAAGTATAGTGACTACAGATTTCAAGGATTGAAAATTATGGTAGCAGAATGGAAGGCATCAGAGGTAAATGGACAGCAAAGCCAAGATTTGGATGACTAGAAGGATGAGCTATATGATATTAACCGTGCTGAGAAATAAGCTAAGTGACACTGTAGACAGAAAGGGTGAGAAGAATTTGTCAAATTTGAGAAGAATAAATGTGACTGGCAGGTGACAGCATGTAAAAGAAATAGTGAGTCGCACGATGCCACGATTCCAGGCTGAAGTCTTCGGGGATAGGGACAGAACGATGCTCTAAAGTCTAATGGGGTAAGCTCCATTTCTCAGATGGTGCTCCTTTACAGGTTCTAAACTGCTTCAAACATAATAAGCACATTTTCAACTGTTCAAGAACAACTGGAGTAAAGAAGAATTTCAGAAATGAAATTTCCCATCGCAGGTGCCTTAGGAAGGTGGTTATGTCTCCATATGCTACAGATTTGGCACATGCTGCAAATGGTGTCCTCACAAACCATAGCCTGCTGCTCTCTGAGGGCTTATTTTCAGCTCTCATTGGCAAGAAAACTGGCTTTCATAGACATCCTGATTTTTCTTTACTTGGTCTCCATAGTATAGTGGTTACTTTCGAATAGTGACTGACTTGTTGATAATATCTGCACCATAATGGGCTACAGAAAGCGTCTTGGAGCCGGAAAGCACAAGTTGATGATCACTAAAGCTGAACAAGATCAGAACATGCAATTAGGCTCCCGAGATTTGGAGATCTGAAGGCTTGAAAAGCTAAGTCCTATAAAAGGGAACTGGAGGCTTTCGAAAAATGACACCAAAGAAAGATTAACCAGCAGGCAGATAGCTGGCAAAGTGTATTCATGAATTATACACTGCACCAGAAGTTCTAGCAAGAGAAGAGCATGGGATTAATAATTAAGGAGTCGAGTAATCATAGTCTTGTGCACTGTGCTTCTTCGCAGGGAAAGGAATCAGCCCACTTATTCTTCCTGCCCATTATTTGTCTTCCAGTATTTATGGTGAGCAGGATTCATAAGCCAAATCCATTGTAATTGGAATCAATTCTTCCCAGAACCTCTTACACTCATGTGAACCCTCCTGAAAGTGCTAGAAGGCTTGACTTCAGGGATCTGTTGGTGATTTCTACTATACAGAGGAGCTATAGAACCTGGCTACCAGTATTAGATGCTTTTCTTTACATTATATTATTTATTGCCATCATTGTCCTCATCTACAGCCATTCACTGCACACTCTCTGTCAGCCATTCCAGAGCCTAAAAGCCAGAAAGGAAAAGGATACATCTACCCATCTCTAGCCCAGCTCTCAGCACCTTTCCTGAAGCATAGACAGGGATGCTGCTAAGTAAAGACAAGTAGAGTACATACAGGAAAAAAAAGTAAACCAGAAATGTTGTGCAATTTCAGGAAAGAACATTAATATGTATTTGTATCGTGTATTAGTAAGTTAATTTTAAAGTACTTGTTATTTAAAGTTCATTTAAAATCAGTACATTTAAAGTTAGGGTTTCTATTACTGTGGAGAGACACCATGACCACTACAACTTTTCAAAAGAAAAATACTTAATTGAGGTTGTGGCTTACAATTTCAGAGGTTTAGTCCATTATCATCATAGTGAGGAACATGGAGTCTGGGAGGATGGCAGTGTACTGGCAGGCATGGTGCTAGAGAATTATACATCTTGATCCAAAGGCAACAGAAAGTGAACTGAGACACTGGGTGTGGCTTGAGCATATATGGGATTTCAGAGCCTGCTTTCACAATGACATGCTTCCTCCAATAAGACCACACCCACTCCAGCAAAGCCACACTTCCTAATAGTACCATTCCCTTTGGGGATCTTTTTTTTTCAAACCACCACAGTGCTGGACAAGAGCTGGCAATATGGCTCTGCAGATGAACATGCTTGTCATGTTTGATGATCTGAGTTCAGTCTTTGGGAGTTATGGAATAGAAGGAAACAGCTGACCCCAGAAAGTGGTCCTCTGACCTCCATACAAAGGCTATAGCCCCTGTGCCCACACATATGCATTAATGATAATGACATAGATGGGGTACTGTGTGGACAAATGCAGAGTTTTTCTAGAGAAAATATGTCAAGAGACAAAAGAGGCAATAAGAACCCAACTTTATTCTTATAAAATAGCAAAAAAAAAAAAAAAAAAAAACCAAGTTTAGTGTTTCAAGTTCATTCATTTTCTATTATCTTTTCTTTTTAAAATGAGTCTTAATTTACGATCTTACTATAGAAAAATTTTCAAGGCACAAAAGAAGAAAAATAATTCAACCACTCGGAATTAAAATGGTTCATATTAGTTTATGTATTTCTTTGTTTGCTGAATAAAAACAACAGGCATTAATAAGATTAACTCCATGCATGCATCTTTCAGCTTCAGCAAAGGGTAACTTGGGGTAAAATATGTCATATCTACTATCATCTCATCCTTCTTCCTCCTTGATATATAATTTTGAAGCAACTCTCAGTTACCATATTCTATAATAAGTATCAAATGTTTAAACAAGAATAGTTTAATACAGCTATGACAGTGTGACATAAACATAATCCTGTTGTATTATGTTTCTGGCCCGAACTTTTAGACCCACAGTCCCATAATCCCACTGAAACACACAGACACTTGTATTAATTGTACGCTGATTGACTTGGGGCCCAGACATATAATTTGCTAGCTCTTATTCTTAAACCAACACATGACTCTTATCTTGTTTAACCATGAGACTTGGTACCTTTTCTCAGAGCAGCATTTCAATTTTTTTTTTCTCTGTATCTGCTGACATTTCATGGTGGTGTCTCTGTGGCTTCCCTGTGGCATTTCTACTCTGTTCTTTCCTGTTCCCAGCATTTTATTAGTCTGGTAGCCCCCCCACACTTCCTGTCTGCCTTTGGCCAATCAGCATTTTTATTAAATCAGTGGGCGGAGCAATTATTTACAATGGAACAACATAATCTCATGTACTTAAATCCATTTCTAATTCCAGAAAAGATTACTTCTAGCTAATTTTTCAAAAATTTCCCCATAGCTTTGCCTCATCTTGTTGCCACCATCATGACTGAAAAAATAAATAAATAAATAAAGTTCATTGTTTCAGATAACCAATGATTGAGCTATTCCCTCTTTCTAAATTTCCTGTTGTTGTGATGAAACATCCTGACCAAAGCCAACTTAGGGGATGAAAAGCTATCTTTTGACTCACAGTCCATCATGAGGGGAATCAGAGCAGTAACTCAAGGAAAGTACCTGAAAGGGCAGGAACCATGGAGGATGTTGCCTGTGAGCTCATTCCCTGGCTGGCTTTCCTACACAGCTCAGGACTACCTCTCTAGGGATAGTCCCACCCACAGTGTGTAGAGCCCTCCTATAACAGTAAATAATCAAGTGGTTCCCATCTACCAATCTGGTTTAGGTAGTTCTTCAGTTGAGATTCCTCCTCTAAGTTGACAATTTAGGCTAACCAGAACAAGGGCAATGTATACAAAGGGTTTTGGACAGTGCCTTGCACAAATAGAATAAATACTGTTTAAGATAGTTTGCCTTAATACAAAAACTCATGACTAGTCAAAGTGCAGAGAATAACAGTAATCAGCCATCTGCTCAGCCACAAAGGCGACATCTATATCACACCCATCCCAAGGCTCAGAGACCAATGCTGAAACGGAGGTGGAAAGACTATAAAAGCCAAAGTTGGAGGGGACAAGAGGGAAAGTGTCTTCTACATGACAGGACCACTGCCCTCATGAACTCACAGAAGCTGTGGGTGCCTACACAAGACCAAGACAGTCAACACTACAGCGTTTAGTGGGAAAGAATTCATGAATCTAAGTTCCCACCCTAACTGAAAATGACTTCTAGAGAATGGAGCCTCAATCCTCTTTAGAGCTGTGGCTCCTGGTGTGTCAACCACACTCCAGGGGATGCCTCCACATTCAGGAGATATGGGTTGCACAAATTGGAATCCATGCTTTACTAAAAAGCAAAAAAAGGGATATTTGATGCTGCAAGAGTGGGTGGTTAAGTAAGTGGTGTAGATTTGGAATGAGCTAGGAGGAGAAGTTTAGGGTGGACATGATCAAAATACACTATATGATATTCTCATAGAATTAATAAAAATATTAAAAATAAAATAATCAAGGTAGATAGATTTATCTAATACATGCAAATCAGTGTGAAACTTGGCACATTATAGATAGTATATCAGATATAACCATACCTCTCTGTATGTGAGTAATGAAAATATTCCCAACTCAACCAGGAAGATGTTGAGACTTAGATTAGTAAACTCACATATGGTCACAGGACTAATAAATGGTTGTCATGAGGTTTTTAGAGCATTCTTGTTTAACTCTAGAATCCCTGTGCAAATTTTCTACAATAAATTCATTTCACATAGGCCATAGAATCACAGGCAGAGACCTCATGACAGAAGTAATATCCAGAACAGCTCACATCTTGATACAAAGGCATCAGAAATATTCAAATATTGTTGAAATTCGGTGAAAACATTACAACACTCATCCGCTGAGCCATCAGTTTCTCCTGGCAGTTCTATGAGGTTTCATGATGTCATATTTTATTCCTTGAAGTTAACTTTAAATAGCATCGTAACCTACCTGTGAACTAACCTTCACAAAGTCCAATGCATACATTTTGCTCATTGGTAGATTTGATGCATGGTGGGCATTCGTTGGGGAATGATCTATAAAAGTGATTTAGGTGAAGTCCTAAATTCTGGCCTCCTCTTGTTCTCCTAGTCTCCATGGTGATACATAGATTGATTCCAAGCACCTTCAGAGGAACTTCCATGAATTTTTTGACTCTGCTCCATGGATTCGCCTGTTTCTCAGGAGCACTGCTAGTGGAGTTGGTTTATCTCATCTCAAAAGGTAAGAATTTACTCATCATATGCTTATATACATTAAACTGGTGAGTAGGGAACTGGGAAACAAAACCATAAGAAAAGGCCCTTGCAAGCATAGTCTTTTTTTTAATTGATCCATTTTTGCAATTAAGATAGAATTAAGATAGGAAGTATACTCTTGCTGTATTCATTAATTTCTGGGAATTGTTTTTTTTTTTTTTTGATAGGAGGAGGTAACTACAGAATGTCACTTCTCATGAGACAGTGTAGAATGTCTTACAAAAGTGCATTTTAAAACAAACTGGTCATCATCTTCACATTAGGTCTTGTGATGAGGCTATATTCACTAGAGGCTGGTAGCTATTGAAGACAATGTGGAAAATGTTTCTGTCCTAGCAGGAACTCCCAATTACCCAGCAGCTGCTTTCTAAATAATTAACTCAGCGGCTAAATTTTATAGTAAATTCTAGAGTAGTTCAGGCATATTACCGACTACCTCTTTCATTTAGATTGACTCATGGTTTTTAATCTATGTTTAGCCATGTGACTTGTACCTTTGCTCAACAGAGAATTCTCATCTTTCTTCTTCTGAGTCTGGTTTGATTTTCTCACTCTGCCTTTCCTCTTCCGGGATTCTCCTAGTCTGGTTGCCTCACCTCTATTTCCTGCCTGTCTTCTGGCCAATCATCATTTTATTAAACAAATACAAGCAAAAAATATTTATGACATTATATTACATTTTCCTTTTTTAAAAAATCTAATTTCCCTTGTATAACTTTTTTTCATGATCATTATCCATAGCAACAAGTAACCAATCCTCAAAGACAAACATCCATAATCCATTCTGAGGGAATGTGGGCATAATTCTCTAGACCACTTCCTGCTGATTAGAGGCAATGGTAATCTCAAGGAAAATTTGGGATTATGGGCAAATCCCAAATGGAAGAGTTTGTGTGGCTGGATAATCTCAGCTAGCAGCCTTGAAGCTGTTCTGGGCGCAGAATTCAGAGAAAACTACAACAGGGGTCCTCTGACATGTTGATCACCTGGGCAGTCAAACATTTTTCAGGGTATCTTCCTCATTCAAACCTTATTTTCTTTAATCTCTAATGAATCTACAGCCTCTAATTTTCTGTGGAAACAAAAACATAACCTCTTCTTCAACATAACATATCATTTGAATTCAATTTTTTTCTGGTTTTTGCTTTTTTATTAAATTTCACTTTAAAGTTCTTTTCTTGTTATTCCATATAAAATTGAGTATTGTTCTTTCAAGTTCTGAAAAAAATAATGTTGGGATTTTGAAGAGGGTTGCATTGAATCTGGAGATTGCTTTTGGTAAGATTGCCATTTTAACTATGTTGATCTTACCTATCCAGGAGCATGGGAAATCTTTGGATTTTCTAATATCTTCTTCAATTTTTTTCTTCAGTGACTTAAAAAGTTCTTCTCAAACAGGTCTTTCACTTTTTTCCCTAGAGTCACTCCAAGATATTTAATGCTATTTGCAGGCATTATAAAGAGTGATGTATAATAAGCAGTTTTTGGCCTGATCTCTCCAACATAGCCCAGAGGTTTAGATCATCTTTTAGCCCCAAATAATCACACAAAGGCTTATACTTACTTCATTCTTCTTAGACTCTGGCTCAGGCATATTGTTAGCTAGCTCTTGCATCTTAACTCATTTATCTGTCATGCCACTTATCTATTTTGTTACATCTTCCTTCATGGGCAGCTGGATAATGTCTCTTTTGACTCTGGCTTCTTTCCCCTTTCTATGTTCCAATTACCTTGCCTACTTCTAAGATGCCCGCCACAGGCCAAGACAGTTCCTTTATTAATGAATAATATTCATAGCATACAAAAAGACATCCACATTACTTCTCCTCTTCTGTCTAATCAAAATGGAAGGTTTCTGTAGTGGAATTATGTTGTTACATTATAAATAATTATCCTTCCTACTGGTTTTATAAAAATCCTGATTGGCTGAAAGCAGATAGGAAGTGTGGGCGGGGCTACCAGATGAAGAAAACTCTGAGAACAGGAAGAACAGAGCAGAGATGCCAGAGAGATGCCAGAGAAGCCAGAAGATGCAAAGGACAATTACGCTGTTCTGAGAAAACTAATCAATCCACATGACTGAACAGGATAAGAATAATGGGTTAGTTTAAGAGCAAGAGCTAGCTAGCAATATACCAGAGCCATAGGCTGATCAGCATAAAATTAATACAAGCATCCCTGTGTTTCTGTGGGACTAAGAATCTGTAGGTCTGCGGGTCTCTGGGTCTGGACCACAGGCCAGATAGGCCAGAAACCTAATACCTAATCAATTTCAACATAGCAAAATTACATATAACAAAATAGCTATCAAGTAAAAATTAGTTACAATATATTATCTATTTGTATTTATCAAAATTAAAGAAAATATTTTATCATCTACTTTATCCTTGTGAAACCAAAGTTTCATGTCTAATATACTTTTTAAAATAACTAAGAAAAACTATACTCATAACTATCTAATCTTCAAAGACCACAAAAGGATATAATATTACCCAAATAAACAGGAAGTGAAAGCAATTTCCAAAATCTAGAAATGACAGAGATGACATCTGGCTGCATGGATAGTCACATAAACTTCCTTTGTAACATTGAGGCATCCATCTGCAGCCTACAGGCCTAGAGTCTCTGGCATACTTTTCAGTGAAGCAGGAAATCTAAGTAACTGCCCTGCCCATTCTGGCATATTTCATCAATTGCTTCTGCTGTGACCGGCAATTTTCTTTGTGAAACAGGAATCTGAAGAACCATCTCAGATTGTTCTGCCAAAGTTCAGAGGTCACTTTCCTATGGGTTCTGCATATCCAGTTTATATAGTATACTATCAGACAGTTGAGGCAAGAACTTCTTGTCCAGTGGATAACCCTTGCCACAAAGAAAGAAAATTCCATATGGAATTTCTTCAATTCCCGTCATTCTCTTGAAGTATATTTGTGCTGCCAGGAGCAGACCTGTCTCACTGTCCAGAAAAATATAAGTTCTTCAAGTATTTTAAATGCCATATTCTGTAGGTCTTTGAAGTATTTGAAGATTACATATCTAACTGAAATATATCTTTGCATATCTACAAAAACCTAACTAACATGACTATAAGTTTTGTTATCACAGATGACTAATAATCTGCATGTCTTAAGTACACATTACAATTTTAAAGGAATTGCATAAACATAATATCTTAGACAATAGAAATATGCATACAGTATAACAAAAAACTGACCTTAAATTTGTATCAATACACCAAAATCCATACCAATGTAAAATATTTTGTGATTAACAGCTGATTTTTGGATTCAAGTAAGTTCAATAATCTATCTTTGTTAATCATTCCTATATCATATCTCCCTTTTTTTGAAAGAGATTTACTATGACCATTAACCATTTATAATGAAAACAGACACTTATAAACAATGTTTTGGGAATTTGAGTGTAGCTTTCCATTATTACTTCCTGCTGATTGAGGGGAGCAGTAAATCTTATGAAGGTCCTGAGCTTGGATCATCTTAGTTGGCAGCCTTGAAGCTGATGTGGCCATCTCTTTCCATAAGAGATTTTTTTTGAGGGGGTTTTTGTAGTATTAAGTTTCTGGCCTATCTGGCCTGTGGTCCAGATCCACAGTTCCACAGTTTGGCGGTTCCACAGTCCCACAAAAACACACAGATGCTTATATCAATTTTATGCTGATCTGCCTATGGCTCTGGCATATTGCTAGCTAGCTCTTGCTCTTAAACTAACCCAGGATTCTTATCTTATGTGGCTCAGTACCTTTTCTCAGCAGCATTTCAACCTCTTTCCGCTGTGTCTCACGGGTGTCTCCCTGGCATCTCTGCTCTGCTCTTCCTGTTCTCAGAGACTTCTTAGTCTGGTAGCCTCGCCCACACTTCCTGACTGCCTTCTGCCAATCAGCATTTTTATTAAACCAGTAGGTGGGACAATTATTTACAATGTAACAGAGCAAAGTCCCACTACAGATCTTCCTTGATCAAACCACATTAGCCTGGAAGCAATCCATGGGTTCTCACCCTCTGTGGAAACAAAGCAGAACTCTTTTCCAAAGCAACATATCCTTAGACCCAAATTTCAAAGTCAAGATACCTTTAAAATATACATGTTGGTTTAACTTAGCAGCCTTTACAATTGAATGTCTTTCTGCAGTTAGCTCATTAACAGTTAAAAAATTAAAAGAAAACACAATATAATAAACATAATCCAGACTCTGTATATTTGACGTCTTTGTGTGGCTTATTATATATTCATTACTCTATTTCTCATTTTGAAGGAATTTCTCTACCCTCTTTTTCTCTCCTAGCCTATGTATTCTTTTTCACACACACTATAACCCTTTTAGAGATTTTCTCCATCTGAATCTGTTTTATTACATGCCCTTAATCATTTTCCAACCAGAAGAGCTTTTAAAACGTTAGACTGTAAAGCATTGCTTTGACTGCTGACTGTGTGCTCCTGCTCAGCTTTTCAACATGGTGGAGGTACGTACTAGAGCTAGGCTTATCTTTGCATTTCTGGGAAGCAGTATTAAATATTGTGGAGCTATTTGCTATCACAACTCTGGGGAATTTTAGAGTCCACACTGCCACCAAGTAGAACACTGCTGCTCACTCACTGCTCATGAACTCCACTGAAGTGTAGCAGGGCCTCTTAAAGAGTCACACAGTTTTTGCCACCAAGACTAAGCCAGGAAACCTCTCTTAAAGGGGCTACATGTCTGCTCACTGCCAGAAAACAGAGCTGACCCAAGAAAACACTGCCATTAAGAAGCTATCTTTGACTCTGTTCCCTTTTTGCTTGTAAGAGCAGTAACTTAAATCTGTCATAAGCACCTTGTGAAACATTGAAGCTCCTGTGAAACTTTGGGAAGCAGCCTTTTGCAGCTTAAGCTGCATGCAGCAAACCTGCCATTTTGTAATTCAAGCCTGCACACCACACCGTCTCTGTACCTTGACCCATATCAGAGACTTAATTCAGAAGCTGCTTTGGGCTCTGTTTCTGTGATCTAGAACTCTTTTAAATCTTTCTTAGGGTTTACATGGATGTGAGGAATCCACATTGGAGCACCATCTGTAATAAGAATTTCTGGCCTGTCCAGCCTATCGCCCAGACTCAGAAACCTGCAGTCCTGCAGAAATGCACAAACACATATTAATTTCATGCTGCTTGGCCTATGGCTCAGGCATATTGTTAGCTAGCTCTTGCATCCTAAGTCAACCCATGTCTTTATAGAAAGACATCCCACGTCAGTGATGTTTTTCCCTGATTTCTTTTTCAGCTGTTTTATCATTTGTACATAAGAGAACTATTAATTTTTTTTTAGTTAATCTTGTACCCTGCTATGTTGCTGAAGGTGTTTATCAGCTGTAGGAGTTCACTGGTTGAATGGGGGGGGAGGGGTCACTTATGTATATTATCTTAAAGTCAAGGCATTTTTTTAAAAATATATAGGTTAAATCAAATAGTAGCATTTATAATCAAATGTCTCTTAGCAGCTCTTTCTCCTTCGTCTGCAGTCAAAAATCTCAACAGCAATAACATACAGTAACCAGACTCTCTGTAATTTCCATCTTTATGTGGCTTATTAATTTCATTAATAATTTCCTTTTTAGGACATTATCCTTTTCTCTCCCGAGCCTACACATATTTTTAAACACACTGTAAACTGTTTAGAGGTTTTTTGGTTGTTTGTTTTTGTCCCAACTGAATCTGTCTTTACTGTATATCTCTATTTTTTTCTGACCACACTTTTAATCTGCTACGATATGGCTAAGATTAAAGACTCCTCTGTGGCATCTAACTCTGTCCAGCTCCTTGGTCTGTGAGAGTTTAGCTTCATTGCAGAGGTCCTTGCAGTAACTGTGTTTACCACCGCAAACTCTGGGGAATTTTAGGGTCCACCATGCCAACAAGTAGAGCACTGCCACCCACTGCTCATGAACATGATTTAAATGTTTGGCAGTCAGCCCTCTTCCAAGGTTTTTGCTACTAACACTGAGTTGGAATGCCTGTCTTAAATGAACCATACCTCTTTTGGCTTCCAGAAAACAGCCTACCTGAGAAAATGCTACTACCAAAAAGCTGTACTTCACTTTTTATCCGTAGTAACAAAAACCTCATGCTTGTATTGAGGCTTCTGCGTGACTGTGGTAACCTGCCTTGTTACAGTTCAAGCCCAGAGGCTACCTCATCTTGCCCACTTGAGAGATACAGCCCACTTGAGAGATACAACTAGGAAGCTGTTTTTGGCTCCATTTCTATGTTCTAGAACCCTCAGGCTTTATGTGGATGTGCATGTACATGCTGCACATTGGAATGCCACTGGCAGTTGGATGTTTTTGTCCCAACAGAAAGTCCCAACTACCCAGCAGCTGCTTCCCAAATAATTAACTCAGAGGCTTAATGTTATAGTAAATGCTGAGCCAATCATTCACACATATTTCTAACTAGCTCTTTTATGAAGATTAAGGATTCTCATCTTTTTTTTTTTTTTAGACTGAAGTTTTCTGAAACATTCAGGCCTGTGGTCCTGAGGATCTTTCCCACCTGGGGTCCTGTAGCCACTTATAAATTAATTGCTCAGAGGCTAAATATTAATTATAAACTGGCCTATGGTTCAGGCTCATTACCAACTAGCTCTTACAACTTAACTCAATCTACTTTTATTCATCTGTGTGCTGCCACATAGTTCTGCGGCTTTACTTATGTCCCATCACATCTTGCTTTCTGGGCTGCAGCCTCTAGTGTCTATTTGACTCTACCCTTCTTTTGCTTTATCTCTGCTTAGATTTTCCACCTGCCTCTAAGCTCCCAAAACAGCTTTTTTGTAACAAATGGTAATAAAGCAATAAAGCATTCACAGCATACATAAAGACATCCCGCAGTAATGTTTAGCCGCATGGCTTGGTGCCTTCGCTCAGCACAGCATTCACATCTTCCTTTCTGTAGGTCTGCTTTGAGTCTCTCACTCTGCCTTTTCTCGTCCACTTCTATTTTCTATTTTTTCTGCCCCACTTCTATTTCCTGCCTGACTCTGGCCAATCAGCATTTTATTAAATAAATGCAATTGAAAAATATTTCAGCATTATCCCACAAGTTAAAACTTGTAGTATTGCATTGTACCCCATGACCCACTTTGCTCTGGATTGACCCCAAATGTTGTTTATACAACTCAAGACAAATCCTAAATTAGTTAATGAATGATCTGGACTTTTTTTCTCAGTAGAAATATTGGACAGAGAAATAAGAAACATGAACATTTTAAATGAAAATGTTAAAATACTAGTCTTACATTGGCTTGTGAGTAGACAAGGGGTCATCTGTTAGGTAGGCAAGGTTAGCTGACATTGTTGGGTACAGTCTCCCTCCTCCTTCGCTTTCCCCGAATATGGACCTCTATAACCTGACTGGAGTCTGTGATTCGTGTTTTGGGTTAGCTGGTTCATTCTGAGTCATTTCATTCACACAAACTGTAGCACTTCCTCCCCCCCCCCAAGTCATCTACTAGCATAAATTAATATGTAGAATATGAGTTGCCCATCATGAAAAACAAAGCCTCTCTACTTTCTCAATAAACTTAGAAAGAAAAATACCTCCCAGGACCAAATCTGTCAAAATCCTCAACACTTTTATTCCTACAAAATTTTTCTCTCTTTTTTTTATATTAATTATTTTAAAAACTTCCCGAATAGATATTGTGTAGAGACATTTTCCCATCCCTATGCCCCTACACTGCCCTTTCTTACTTCCCCCTTTCCCTTTTGTGCATTCACAAGGAGTTTGCTTAACTAAGCTAATTGCTTACTTTAATCACCTTAAATTGCAACCATTTCCCTGCAAATGGCATCATTCCATTCTTCTACATGGCTGACAAGGATGCCATTCTGTACATACACCATAATTTATTTATTCATCAACCTAATGTACACCTAGCTTGTTTATATAACTTGCTTATCCTGAGCCTGTGCAAGTGTCTCTGTGATGTGTTGATTTAGAGTCCTTTGAGTGAATAATCAGGAGTGATATAGACTTGATCTATTTTTAGTTCTTTGAGAAACCTCCTTACTAGTTTCCATTGAGAGTGAACTCATTTATCTTCCCACTAGCAGGAGACAGGATTTCCTGTTTCCCACTGTGGTGGTTTGAATAAGAGTAGTCCCCACAGGCTTACGTATTTTAATGATTAGTTATCAAGGAATGGCACTATTTGAGAAGGATTGAGAGGTGTGGCCTTATTGGAGAAAAAGTATCACTGAGGGTGGGCTTTGAGGTTTCAAAAGCCATGCTGGCTCTCCCTCTCCCTCTCCCTCTCCCTCTCCCTCTCCCTCTCCCTCTCCCTCTCCCTCTCCCTCTCCCTCTCTCTCTACCCCTCCTCCATATCTCTCTGTAGTATGAGGTTTCTGGCCCGGACTTTCAGGCCTAACCTCAAGGTCTAGGACCCGCAGACCCACAGACCCGCAGACCCGCAGACCCGCAGACCCACAGACCGCAGTCCCACAGAGACACCCAGATGCTTCCAGTAGTTTTAGGCTGATCAGCCTTAGGCCCAGGCATATAGCTTGCTAACTCTCTACCCTTAAGCTATCCCATGTCTTTTGTTCAGCCATGCTGCTCGGTACCTTTCTTTAGAGCAGCATAGTTGTCCTCGGCTTCCTCTGGCTTCTCTCTGGTGTTCTCTCTGGTGTTCTGTCTGGCATTCTCCTATCAGAGATTTCTTAGTCTGGTAGCCCCACCTACACTTCCTGCCTGCCTTTGGCCAATCAGCTCTTTTTATTAAACCAGTGGGTGGGACAATTATTTACCATGAGACAACACAATACTCCTACATATCTCTCTCTCTCTCTCTCTCTCTCTCTCTCTCTCTCTCTCTCTCTCTCTCTCTCTCTCTGACTTTAGATTAGTATCTAGGTCTTAGTTACTGCACCAGCACCATGTGTGCCACCATACTTCCCACCATGATGTTACTGCATATGGTGGTTTGAATATGAATGGCCCCCATAGACTCATGTGTTTGAGTGACTGGCCCATAGGGAATGGCACTATTGGGAGGTGTGGCCTTGTTGGGGCAGGTGTGGCTTTGGTGCAGGAAGTGTGTCACTTTGGAGGTGGGCTTCAAGGTCTCTTATATGCTTAAACTATTCCCAGTGCAGCACACAATTGCTTCTCCTGCCTGTGGATTTAGATGTGGAGCTTTTAGCTCCTTCTTCAGTACCATGTCTACCTGCATGCTGTCAAGAAGATAATGGACTAAACCTCTGAAACTATAAGCCAGCCCCAATTAAATGTTTTCCTTTGTAAGAGTTGCTTTGGTCACAGTGTCACTTCACAGCAATAAAACAGATCCTGAGACACCCACATCCACACTGTACAGTACATCTTATTGGTTCTCAGTGACTGACATTCTGGGTCTCAACATAGTTCAGACTTGTTCTTCCTAGAGGTTAAATGTTTCTGCTTATGCTTTACTGTTTATCTTTGTAGTTCATCTTTTCGAACTGCTTATTTCAATAGCCCATTTTTATTAGCTTGCTTTCTTGTTTGTTTGTTTTTTTTCTTTACAGATTCTGCATGTCAATCTCTGTCAGATATAATAGCTGCCAAAGAACCTCTCCCCCCTCTATAGACATTCAACTGCTTCCTTTCTCCGGAAAGATTTTGTTGAAAATCTAAATTGTCATTAATAATTTTATTATATTTATATATATATATATATGTTTCTAATAGACTTATTTATTTTATTGTTTTCTCATATATTATATGCTGAATGCAATTTCCTCTCCCTCCTCTCCTGCAAGTCCCTCTCCCCATTCCCCCTCTGTTTCCACCCTCCAATCCACTCATCTTCCATTTCTGCTTAGGAAAGAGCAGGTCTCCCATTACTATCAATAAAACGTGGCAAAACACATTGCAGTTAAGACTAAGCAGCCCCTCATGTATTAAGGCTGGATGGACAAGGTGACCCAGTATGCAGAGTAGGTTCCAAAACCAGTAAAAGAGTCAAAGACAGCCCTTGTCCCCACTGTTAGGAGTCTCACGAGAGAACCAAGCTACAGGGCTCTATCACATATGCAGAGAGCCCAGGTCAGTCCCATGCAGGCTCCCTGGTTATCAGCTCAGTATCTGTGAGCCCTTATGTGCCAAGGGCTCATACATTTCCGTGTATCTTTTCTTTCCTTATTATTCTGTGGCTGGCTGTGTGGTGGCTGCATGGCGGGGCCCAGAGTACCCCCCTTGTCCTTTTTTTGTCCCTCCTTCTTCTCTTTTTCTCTTCCTATTTATTCTCTCTGCCTGCCAGCCCCACCTATCCCACTCCTGCCTTGCCATTGGCCTTTCAGCTCTTTATTAGACCAATCAGGTGTTTTAGACAGGGAGATTAACTCAGTTTCACAGAGATAAACAAATGCAGCATTAAAAAAAAAAATGCAACATTGTATTGTTAAACACACCTCAAACACCCTCTGGCTCCTATAATCCTTTCTCTCCCTCTGCTGGATCCCCCGAACTCTGCCTGTCTCACATTTGGCTGCAGGTCTGCATCTGTTTTCATTTATTTGTTGTTGGCTGAAGCCTCTTTGGCAACAATCTGGTCACAAGAGATGGCCCATTATGGCATTGTATCTGCTATTGCTAGGAGTCCTTGCTGGGGTAGAAGTTTTTACACACATTGTTAAATTTATTTTGAAACATTTGTGAAGGTCATAGCATTGTCTTTGTTTTCTAAGTGATATAAATAAAGTAGAAAGATAATAAAGTGCTCCGTGCTGGTGTCTGAAAGAGACCTGATTCTCCCAGCATGCCCAAATCATTTCACATACTAAACAATGCAAAAGTCCCCAAGCATAAGGACTTTATAAAGACATATTTGATTCCTAGTAAGTAACCCCTATCTGTCTGCTGGTATGCATTTGAGATAATATTGATCCTATTCTAGACAGGGTAGAAGATGGAGAAACACGTTTTATGTAATGGGCAATGTTTTGATGACCTTAAAAGGAAGGTTACCAAAGACACTTACCAAATTGGGTTCTGAGGTCAGACATTCTAAACCCAAACACGTACTGACATTACCACCATTTAAACTGGAAGTTAGTTAATTTACTTCCTTTTTTCAAGGCTCTTATTTTCTGCTCATAATAAAATTGTGTAGCTTCAAATAATATCTCAAGAAATGAGAGTCTTTCCATTGGATAATGCCTCACATCACATCAAGTCTAACCTTGTACCAAAAATAGAAGCTGAGTTACCCCCTTAGCATACGGAAATTGTCTCTGTTTGGCAACAGAACTCTGATTGCCTTCTATTGATAAGTGTATTCCACAGACTAAGCCTGACTTCTTACCACATGTGTGGATAAATATGCGAAGAAATAATGTATTATAAGCTCTTGGGTCAGACCACCTCGGTGTGAGTCAAGAGAGTCTGCCTTCATGTTCTCTATGTCCATCATCATCATAATAAATAATAACTGGTATTATTATGAGAATTAAGTCATTAATACCATAACTACAATAAAAATTGCAGTCACAATCCCTTCATAGAAGAACCACTCCTTTTCCTTCTTGATTGCATAGTTCCTGATTTTCCCCTCTCATTTGGCATCCTGTATCTTCAAACATGGCTTCCAAATTCAAACACAGTACTCAAAATAGGCACATACAGAATGTTTATCCATCTTCTCTGTCTTTCTCTCAAATCCACGTCCCATACACGGAGATTGTGTGGCGTTGTTCAGTCATTACATCATGCTTGTGGTCAATTAAAACCTAAAAGTCTTTCTCTTTTTTGGCAGTTGCTCTCCATTAAGCTGAATCCATCGTTTTTCCCCCCTCTAATTAAATATAGGATGTTATCCTTTTTCTTAATAAGTGCCAACCCATCATGCTGAAAATAGACGTTTTTGGAACTTGATTCTGTCACACAGTGAATTGCTGATCTTTCTTGTGTTGTCTGCAGGTTTAGTAAGCAAAGCCCCTCGACTTCTCTCAGGTAATTGACACAATTGTTGAATTGGACAGACCTGAAAATAGAGCCCTATGGAAAATTCCCACAGACCTCACGGCAAGTTAATGACAACCAACTTAATCCTCCCCTTGTGGATCTAATCAGTTCCCAGTTCACCTAATTACTCTAGCTCCACCCAAACACTTCCTCTTCCCTCCCTAGTGACATCACAGGAGGTTTTGTCAGGCTTTATTGGGAATAGGTTCTTTCGGTGTTTGCAACAACCCCCATACCCATTAGAACATAATTCAAGAAAGGAAATGAGTTCATTTAAATGATCTGTTCTTGTGATCCTATGCTGGCTTACAGTGACTAATTAGTGTCCCCCAAAGAGAATGGGCCTTTGACTACAAACATCACTTTGGGTAAGTCATTACTCCTCTAAGACTGTTTTTCTCTTAATTAAAAATAAGGCAGTGCTTTTCATTTTCCCCAGAGATGATTAGAGAATAAAATGAAATAAAGCCTTTTAAAATTCCAGTGTCAGGGTTTAGTTTTAAATATGAAACTGTCACCACATTATAACAGTGCATTCTCCTGAAGACCAGGTAAGCCCAGTCAGTCATGTGACCAGATGGCTGTGGAACAGGATTGACCAGAATCAAACCAACTTTGGGATGGGTTTTAGGTATCTGACACGCCCTCGGGGTTCCACACAGCGTTTACCAAATTTTCAGCCTTTAAGAATACATGTCAGCCGTGTGTGTGTGTGTGTGTGTGTGTGTGTGTGTGTGTGTGTGTGTGGTGGGGGGGAATAAGGGGGGAACCAGCTATCAAAGTCTCATGGGCTCCAAGCTACATGAGTCATTTTTAGCACAGTGATGGAGAAATAGTGTGAATTCAGTAAATTCAAAGGATTTCTCAAAACTCACTGTGCAGCGAGATAACTGTTAGAGTGACATTTTCAGTACAAGTGAGAAATCTGATCCTTCTGGGATCGCTCACTCGGAGCATTTTAAAGGAGAAGGTACGAGACTAAACCCGTCCTCCTACACTAATCACTTCAGGAATGGTTTCTCTAAAAGTAGAGATGCTAATAGAAGGCAGCTGAGAAGTCAGTCAAACTGCCTGTGTCGACTATCCCATTAGGAGCAAGATCAATTTCCTCACACTCATGACTCCAAACTCACCTTTCGACAAAAATAACAAAATAGAAATTCAAGAAGAAATGACATCTCACTTACAGACTTACAGGTGATGGAAAATGCCTGAGAGAAAGGGAGAAATTGGGCAGAATGAAGAGGTCAGGCTTTGTGTCCCCTGCCCCTTCAGTCTCACCTACTCCGGTCTCAAGGAAAAGTACAAAGAATTTAGCTGTTTAATTCAAATCAAGACCATTTCTAAATTAAAAATGAGATCTTTTTAAATTCTCATTTAAATATCTACAGGAATTGAGGGCACTGACAGCCATGTCAGCATGAATCACAGAGTTGCTCTTGAAACAGGAATTTGCAGTTACAGGAAACTTGAAAGGAGAAGATACTTTCTCTGCGTGGAAAAGTATTCAACTGAATTTCATAGGTCTGTGTCTTTTTCTAAGAAATGTGTTTCTTCCAGTCCACATCTATGACTGGGTTTTAATTACGTATGTGTTTTAAGATAGTAGATTCGTAGACCTGAAGTGGGAAAGCAGCACCCTGCTGCCCATAAAACCATCTGTGATCAGGACAATGTCTGAGTGGACAGGCTCTCTGCAGCCCCTATAGGAAAACTCTGTTCACACTTCCCAGTGAAAATTAGGTACAGGGTCCCCCTGATGACCGTGTTATCAATCCCAGATACAGTTTTTCCTTTATCCTCAACGTTTGCCCCCACAAAACTGTCTTGCTATACCCAGGAATATTTTAAGTTTGTAACAGTACCAAGGAAGACCCCAAATTACCCATTAGTCCATGGGCAGTCATTAATCATTGCTATTGACTCACAAAATGTAGAAAGGGTGTGTAATACCCTCTTTTAAAATGGTTGTTACATTGTGTATGTGTGTGTGTGTGTGTGGTTTGTGTGGTGTGTGTTTGATGTGTGTGTATGAGTGTGTGTATGTGTGCGTGGTGTGTGTGTATGGTGTGTTATGTGTATGTGTGCGTGGTGTGTGTGTATGGTGTGTTATGTGTATGTATGAGTATAGCATGTGTGGTATGTGGGTGTGTGTGTGTGGTGTGTTTGGTGTGTGTATGTGTGGTACCTGTGTGTGCTATGTGTGTGTGCTGTGTGGTATGTATGTGTGTGTATGGTGTGTGTGTGTGTGTGTAGACGTCAGAGGACAACTTCAGGTATTCAGACTCATCTTCCACCTTGTTGGAGGCACAGTCTTCTTGTTGTTGTTTGCCATGCTGGCTTTCTGAAATTCTGTCTCCAAGTGCCATGGCCCCAAAGGTCACTAGGGATACAGACAATCACTGCAGAGCCTAGATTTTATGTGTGTTCTTGGAATCTGAATTCAGGCCTTCAGGCTTGCGCAAGTTCTTAACCACCAAACCATCGCCATAGCTTTAAATTTTATTTTTCATATTTTTTTGAGCTCGAGCCATTCCTCTAAAATGGTTTAATAATAACTTTCCTTCCAAGACTTTTATGAGAAGTATAGGAAAAAGTAACATGACTCACAAGATAACACACACACAGTGTATACAAGCTAAGGTAATGACTTGTGTCATTAGGTTGCTATAATTTGAATGAGGTTCTAATGTCTCCCAGGTCAGCAAGGTATATGTTAGATGTGGTTTGCTGTAGTATTTCAGTAAATCCATGGTGCAAAGCTTAGTTCTCACAGTCTACCTCAGTCTCAGAGCCTGATCTGGATAAGGTGACATGAAACTGACCCGGGTTCTTCTTCATTGATCCATATCATGAATGACACCTCTTCTGCAGGACAAATACATAGAATGAGATAGAATCAGAGACACAGGCATCTTCATGTGAAGAGTATCTGGAAGCTGTAGTGAAGCCAAGAGCCACAGGCCATGCAGTTTTCTACATGGAGAGCCTCTGCCTGACCTCTTCCTGGTAGAGTTCGTATGACAGGGCCGAGAAGTAGAGAATCACTGGCTGCATAAAAAGAAACCATTAAAATGCTAGCAAGCTGAAAATAGGCAGAGACAGAGTGACTGGCATTACACTGTGGAGTAACAGAGGTAAAATCATATAAGACCTTTGACTTATGGAAGATTTTTTTATAACTTAAATGAAGTAAATCATAAAGGCATTGGGTAAGTGACCCTTTCTACCGGCATTTAAAAGTATGTTTCAGTGGATATAATATGATTTGGAAGGGGGGGGGGGGGGAGACACATTCAGAAGGAGGAGGAAGACACAAAATAAAACAGGCAAATGGAGGTCTGAAGGAAGCAGAGAAAGAGGCAGGGAAGGAGACGTGGATTACATGGAAAACACAGCTTATGGATGGTTTTGAAAAGCGGTAGGTGCAGGAGAGGAGGTGGGATTACAGAAACATCAGCTGCCTAAGAAATTGCTGGATAGGAGAAGATCCTGTTTACTGTATGAAAAAGCCTTGGAAGAAGGATACACTGTGACACTTAACACTTTAAGCTTGGTTGGCATACTGGAAAGTCATCTAGATGGAAACACCCAAAGCTTAAAAAAAGAAAGACTTTGAATAGGTAGAGAAATACAAAAATATCTGGCACAAGAATGACATGTGAAGCCATAAGACTGAATGAAATCAAATTACCAAGTGTGAAAATAAAAATGAAGAGAAAAAAAAAAAAATCCCGGGACTTCCAGTTTAGATTTGAATTATTCAAGAAGACAATGAGATATGCTGAAGGAAAATAGTCTCCACAAGAGTGTTCGGGGGTGGGGGGGTGAAGATTTTGTGTGTGTGTATGTTGTTATATATGTGGTACATATAGATATACACAACTAAGTATGTATGTGTCCATGTATGGATTATATAGATATGTATGGATGTAGTGAATGTGTACAAGTGTGTATATATGTGCGCTTTTTTCACTAAGCCTACAAGGTTATTCCAAGTGTGCCATGGCAGCAAATGCGCCTGTGATAGCACACAGGATGAAAAGGAACTGTTAGCATCCATCTCTGTGGTGAATAGGGAGTGAGAAAGAGCTGAATCGATGTGGGCTACAGAGTGTCTGGGTAAGCAAGGAAATAAAGGAGCTCTTTTGAAGAATTTATTGCTGAGAAGATGTAAGACATATGGGATAGCTGGAGGGGGATGTGGGTGAAGTTGTTAGGTTTAGCAAATCAAAACACTGTGAATGCAGTTAAATTTTAATTTCAGGTACAAAGTGAAGAAATTGTTCAATATTTTAGTATGTCCCATACACGACTGGGGACATAAATATGCAGAGTGACCTGTGCAATATTAAAAATATACTCACCTTAAAGCATAAGACTCAGTCCCAAAACTCACCTGAAAAGTCGGAAAACAGTGCAGAAGAAAGGAAGGTGTGGGGGGCACGGATGGTGTTGAGGAAGGAATGGATGCTCAGCCAGGGCCAACACAGAGGGAAGGAAAGGCCAGGCGTGAATGCACGCAGCCTCCTTTTGAGCACCGCTTCTTTTTCTTTATCAAACTTGTGGCAGGCCGCCTACAGCAGACAAGGGCGGATGAAGCAAAGCCTCCATACTCCAATTAATGTGGAGGAAAATATTTTTTCCTCTAAATATATAAAAGAAGAGAAAGTCTCTCTTCTAAAGTTTAAAATTCGTAAACTATACTCTCAGTTGAATTGAGATGCAAATAAAAGAAAGATTACAAACAAGCAGCTACTAGGCAAAACAAACGCCACTTCTAGAATGGGGAGGTGGCTCAGTGGTTAAGAGCGTGCACTGCTCATGCAGGGGACTATGAGTAACTCCAGTGTTAGTTCTAATGGTGTGCGCTCATAATTAAAAAATAGTATAAATAAATCTTTGAAAATTAATTCTTGTTCTACCCATTGAAAGTATTGAAATTTAGCATTTTGTTATTTTTAGTAACTCCACTTAAGGATTGATCTATTAATTCAGTCCACAAATACATATTGGGTGCCTACTGTGTGCAAGCACTGGATAGATGGTGAATTAATAATGCCCAGGCTGATGTTTAATTAACAAGAAGAACCTTACAGAAATATTTGACACTCAAATTAATATCAGATATATTCATTTGACTAATGCTATTACAATTACAGTTCATAGCTAATGGCATTATCGGGCTATTATCACAAAGCATTACCTCTCTTCTGAAACTCATTTCCATGATAATTCATTGAAATCATCAAGAGAACACACTATCTTGATGGGTTTTCCCTCCCAAAGCTCTTGAAAAGAATGAGCTCACCCTTACAAGAAAGCCTGTTATGTCAAATACCATCCAGACCCTTTCCCTGCCTGTTCAGGTGAACAATGCCTCGTGATTTCTCTAACAATTCTGAAAGACACACTGTCCCCTTCCTGGAAACACAACTCGACTTCATTTTTATCCACAATTCCCAAGAATTGGAGATGTAAATTGAAGGGGAAATGCAGGGGATATAGAGAGCAGAGCTGAGCCCAGCGTGGATCTGAGGCCGATTCCAGTTCATCTGTTCACTCAACAAATATTTATTCTGTCTCCTTTATTTGACTTTAGGAAACAGCTCAGCCCTTCTGTGCCCCTGTTTCCTTGTCACTAAATTAAAGGAAATAATAATTTGAGTTTTTTTATTAGATAACTATGAAAAACGATAGAAAAGTCAAAGTTAGAATACAGTTGTTAGGTATTATTTCCTTCAGGTATCATGAAAATTAATGTGTTTTAAAAATTAACTCAGGTAGGCGAGCTATGAATCTCAAATGAAGCATTTAAATCAGGTTAGCAAAAGGAGAAAGGAAAGAAATTAGCATTTATTAAGTGTCAGTTATATGCAGGCCTTGCTGGTATGCATTCCACAAAGATATTATTTCACTAAATCTTCACAGGCCTTTGGAGGCAGATATTTGTAGCCCCAACATATATAAGAAGAAAATGAGCTTAGAAAACATATGAGTTACCACAATCATATAGCCATGAGGGACTTCCGGTTCCAAAGCTCTTCTCACTGCCCTGGGTTTATTTCCTGGGGTACAGAAGCTGGTCCACCATGGAGAATGGCTAGTACATCTCTTTAATGGTACATTTCTTAAAATCACACACACACACACACTCACTCATACACACACTCAGGGACAATGTATCTAAAATATAGCAGGGTAATTAAGCCATTTAATTTTATCTCAACAGTCTTAGAGACACTTGCTAGGTTACCAGTCTTACCAAATAACTTTTTAAGAGTAATAATAAAGTCAAAGAGAAGCAGTGTTGAGGATATACTGCCTTTAGAAGGCATTCGAAAATATATATCAAGAGCTTTTAGTTCCTTTGCCTTCAAAATGAACCAGTAGCTAATAAAAGGGGAATCACAACATTGTCCCCCAGAAAGAACAGAGATTGGTTTTTGAATTGAAAGGAATGGGAGGCAGCATGTAGAATAACACCATGCCTGTCTGAGGTACGTAAGAAGGTTCTGTGGGGTGATCTCCACTGGAGCTACTGACTGTAAGCCTTGGACCATCTCATTCTCCTTATTGAGGAAGTAGGCTTCTGGAACAATATCTCAGGACAATTTTATAATTAACATATGCCTTCTAGTGTGTAGTTACAAGGCTGAGAGTGACCATCTAATGGAGACATGTGGGTGGTAAAATCCCGGCACTGGATCATTTTATAATCAATCACAAAACTTTTCCAGTCTCTTGCTCTAAAAGTAGTATATGTATAAATAAATTCAGTTATTAAAAAGGTATGGGGTTGAGTTTGAAAAGATAGACAACAGGGCCAGAGGGATGGTTCGGCGCTTAACAACAATTGCTATTCTTCCAGAGGACCTGAGTTTAGTTCCCAGCACTCATGTCACAACTATTTCAATCACCCCTGATTCCAACCCCAAGGGATAGCACACACACACACACACACACACACACACACACACACACACACACACACACACACACACACGAAAAATAATAATTTTAAAATGAAATTGATAGATAAATTATTTGCATAAATGTTTAAATAGTATTTATTTGTGCATTAGTAGTTATTAAAGTTCATGTTTATGTAGATAATCAGAAAATAGGGCCATAGAAAGTCTGTTCATTGCCAAATCAATACACACATGTCAAGTCCAATCTTCACTTTCCCATAAACAATATTGTTTCTTGGATCTGGGCACCCAGAGATTCAGACCCACAGACCTGCAGTGCCAGACCCCTTAGCCGCCCGCCGCTGCTTTGGCCCTCAAAAATGATTCAGACATTTATATTAGCTTCATGCTGTTTGGCCTATGGCTTAGGCACCTTGCTAGCTAGCTCCATCTTAATTCAACCCATTCCCACTAATCTGTCTGCCACGTGGCCTGTGGCTCACCTGTGTTCCTTACAAGTTTCTTCTTGGGTGGCTGGCTCTATCTGTTCTGACTCGGCCCTCCTTCTCCTACCTATGTTATAATAAGGGTTTTTGGTCTTGGGGCGGCCTGGGGCCCAGACTCATAGACTTGCAGCCCCAGACTTTTTAGTAATAATTTAGACGTTTATATTTATTTTATATTGTTTGGCCCATGGCTCAGGCACATTGTTAATTAACTCTTACATCTTAACTCAACCCATTTTTATTAATCTGTCTGCCATGTGGCCCATGGCTCACCTGTGTTTCTTACATGTTGCTCTTTTGGGCTTTAGGCTCTGTCTGTCTCTGACTCTGCCCTTCCTTTCCTACCTATTCTGATTCTT
The DNA here is from genome assembly GCA_033318265.1 of Phyllotis vaccarum. NCBI lineage: Eukaryota > Metazoa > Chordata > Mammalia > Rodentia > Cricetidae > Phyllotis > Phyllotis vaccarum. The sequence goes on from JARWLC010000011.1 coordinate 79,406,275, forward strand.
CCACCTACTTTTTCTATGATGTTTGTCAAAAGCCAAAACAACTCCTTTATTTACAGATTGATATTTACAACATACAAAAAGACATTCTCACATCATACCTATGCTCCGATTTCCCCTCCTACTTTTTCTATGGTGCCTGTCATGGGCCAAAACAGCTCCTTTATTTAAAGATTGATATTCACAGCATACAGAAAGACATTCCCACATCATGTGTCATTTGCAGTCATATTGAAGTATGACCCTAGTTAGTCTTAACCAATAAAAACAAGAAGCCAAGAATTGGGTCAATAACCTGAAAGACTGGAGAAGCAAAAAAAGTAACCACCAGTGCCTTCTTACCTTTTCAAATCCTCTGACTGAATGGGGTGAGATTCTGCCTTCACTCACTTCATATTCCTGTCTCTGCCTCCCTGTTGTGCTGGGATTAAAGCTGTGAGCATTCCAAGTGCTGGGATTAATGTCTTGTACCACCACCCCCTGGCCTCTATGGTTAACTAATGGCTAACTCTGCCCTCTGATCTCCAGGCAAGTTTATTAGTCAGAGCACAAACAAAATAACATACAACACAAAATTGCAAAAGTGAAAGACAAAAAAACACATTTAACCACTAGGTAGATCAGATACTCTATAATGTGTATGGTATGCGTACATAGATTTTTTTTTTTTCCTTATTGAATGCTCAGACTAGCTCCAGATTTTCAGGATTACAAAGGTTACTTAGGCGAGCCTATTTGTGTGTTGCTTGAGAACATCTATTATCTCCTATGAATGGAATACTAGAAATGGTATTGTTCATCAGTGAAGCTGAAGTTCTTAGACCTCAGAAGTCAGACTGTCTCAAATGGCTCCATGGATTGGTTGTGATGACGTTTGATGATACCTGTTATCAACCAGGGCTATATCATTTTGTAAAGTTCCTCTGTAGACTTCACTTTTCAGACTCTCATTCTCTCCACATGCATAGCTGATTCTCCAACCAGGCCTTAGGCTAACAGATTTTTCTTCATCCCCCTAGAAATCAGGAATCCTAAGCACAAGCTGGTACCAGAGACCAGGTACCAAACACATGGCATAGAACCACCAGCTTCCTGTAAAATGTGTAGGGAAGAACATTTTCTCTGACCTTTGGACCTGATTCCTCCTCAAATCATGCCATGATGTTGTCTGCCTGTCCCTCTATGGCATTAATAACTCATAATAAATCTCTTATCCAAACAGCAATCCACATGAATGTCCCACTTAAACCCCAAACCTAAGAAGCTTCCTTCTATTAATTTTACATGGCCATATTTTAATCTTTGACAACCCATCTGGCAAAAACTAGCTTTCATTGTTACTTTATATTATTTGGGTTGTGAAATCGAGGCTTTTAATATTCTTAGAGCATTAATATTATATTTCTTTGACACCGAAGTTTTTAGTCATGTCCTTTGTTCATGTTTTTTGTTTCATTTTTAGTGTTTTCCTGAAATAACTATAAAGGCCAATTTTTTATATTCTTTATGTACATTATTATTTAGTCAGATTTATCACCAAGAATATCCTAGCTTTGACTGAATACTTTGCTTTTAGATATGAGTTTGTTTAACTCATCTACTGACCTACACAGTCAAATACATCCAGCAGTTTTCATAGTAATTACTATTATTGAATTCATCTTTTATGGTAGGGTTTTTATGGCTGAACTGTAGTGGATTCATGATGTTACACTGTAAATAATTGTCCCTCCTATGGGTTTAATAAAAAGCGCTGATTGGCCAAAGGCAGACAGGAAGTATGGGTGGGGCTACCAGGCTAAGAAGACTCTGGGAACAGGAAGAACAGAGCAGAAATGCCACAGAGACTCCAGAGTTGCCAGACAAGCCAGAAGATACAGAGGACAACTATACTTCCCATGGCTGAACAGGATAAGAATCATGGGTTAGTTTAAGGGTAAAGAATTAGCAAGTTATATGCCTGAGCCTTAGGCCAATCAGCCTAAAATTAATGTAAGCATCTGTGTGTCTCTGTGGGTCTGCAAGTCTAAACCTTGAGACTAGGCCCTGAAGTCTGAACTTACTATACCGAACTTTTATTTTTTTATTTTTTAGTGTGCTTGTGCACATGTTAAGACCAACAGCCTTCTAGAATCTCTTCTCACCTTCCACCTTTGAGCAGAGTCTCTGTCTTTCTACTACACACTCCGGGATAGATGGCCTAAAGTTTCCAGGACACTCTCCCGCCTTTGCTTCCCTTCTGGCCTATATTAGTGCCAGGATTATGGAGTCATGTCACCACACCCAGCTTTTTTATTTGAGAAATCTTGACTGGAACTTTAGCATTCTGATCTCTAGACTTGAATGACAGGCACATTTACCTTCTGTGGTGTCTCCCACCTTCGTGGTTGAACATTGCTGTTAATTTTTCTCCTCCACCTTAATTTTATTTAAAAAAAAAATACATAATATTCAAAGAACCAACATTAATGTGTTATTCAGTATATGTTAGGAAATGCTGGTTAAACAATCCCACAGCTCTAGGATAAAGCAAATTAAATTAATCCATTTGTGATACAGTTTATGTGTGTTTAGTCCTATTGATGTTACAAACTCTTCCAGGCTCCCTGTCTTTCCTCATCCTCTTAACTATCTTTCAGTTTTAGCTCCCTGGTGCTTTCATTTTAGTTATTGTGATTTTTATGTGTGTGTGTGGGGGGGGGATATGTTTCAAATTTAATAAAAAACAATCTGCAATATCAGAGAACAAAGCCATCTCTTCCAGTCTTTGGGGTTGCTTTGTTTTGTTTTTTCAAGACAGAGTTTTCTGTGTAACAGTCCTGGCTGTTCTGGAACTTACTTTGAACTCACAGAGATTCTCTGGCCTCTGCTTCCCAAGTGTTGGGACTAACAGTGTGAGCCACGGCTTCTACTGCCTGCTCTGTCTTTCTATTCCTGCCTTAAATACTATCTTCACCCAGTTGTTTCACATCCAGGTTAAGATTACTGCCTACCTGCCTGGGAGCTTGGAACTCCCTCTGTAAACTAAGCTGGCCTCTGACTCTGGTCTGCTGGGAATAAGGGCGTGGGTCACCTCTCCCTGATATTACCTATACTGGGATTAAAGGTGTGAGTTACCACTCTCTGATCCTCCTAGACTGACTGTAGGTAGATCCCTCTGATATCTCAGACTGGTTTTTATTAAATTTGAAACATATCCCCACATTTATGTTGTCTGATACTTCTAATAATCTTTTATTTATGATTATTCTTTAAGTGTTTATTTATATTCTTTGAGATTTATACTGAAAGCTGAGTTTTATAATTGTTTTACCAACTTTTCCCAATCACCTTTTCTTGATATTATTTTACTCGGTCATTTTCATTTTCAACAAAATAAGCAAAATTTCTAAGTTAAACTTTGGGGAGAAAAATATGTTCCACTGACAAACTTTGAAGAATTCTGTCGAGTCACTGATAACCAAACTTAGGGTCTGATAGCATGCTATATGGTACTGTACCACTAAGATGCGCTCTGGCTCTTAGTACTTTTTAATCTGTTCAACAATGATTAATTCCCTTTAGCAATATTTTGTTTACTTTATATGTATGTATACTAAATATTTCTTGTTAGATACACTATAAGAATGTCTTTTTTCTTTTTGTCATAAACTGACGTGTTCTTACTCATTAAAATGTGCTGAGGTTACAGCTCATCTGTAGTAAGATGCATTTTACTTGCATCTGCCCAAAATTTCTCAGCTTGTCGTAGTAAATGTAAGAGTATTTTTATTCAATCCCTAATTGACCATCCATCAAAATAATCCCATCATCAAATAAATGTGATGCTTTACGTTTCTAAACTCAGTGTGTAATGGGAAAAGAGAGACAAAGAGTGAGCAAGCACAAATTCATGGTGCATGGAGCCTATGGAGGTCAAAAGACAGCTTCCCAGATTTGGTTCAGTATTTCCATCTCATAAAGACGTACTTCCCACTGCTGTGTTAAGTCTTGGCTGAGTATCCTGTGAGGCTATATCATCACAGTCAGCAGCCTTGACGCTGTTGTGGATGCCACATCACCAGGGCCATCTATTTTTATTAATGTCTTGTCCCCTTGTTCTTAAAATACATAAACTATTAAAGGTTATATACATATCTGTATTAATACATGTAAAGACTGCACTGCATACAGGTCAGCCAAAGATGACCTTTTGCTTTATGTTTGAACAGGTAAAATATATATCACATGTATTATAGTTCTTCTAGGTTTATTTGTTTGTCTGTAGCCAGTGTTTTAAGGGGGTTTTCCTCAATCAAACCTGATTATCTTTAACTTTGAACAAATCCACAACTTTTCATTTCCTATGAAAATTAAAACATAACCTCTTCCCTAAACTAACATATCTTTTGACTTCTATTTTGAAGTTAAGACATTTAAAAGTTATAGGTTAATTTAATCTAGCAGTGATTATGTCTTAGCAGCTTTTGTCTTCTTATTTGCAATCAGAAAATCTAAAAACACGTAACATACAGAAACTAGTATGTGCATTTTTCATTTTAAGCAGCTTATATTTTTATAACTCCTTTAAAGGACTTTATTAAACTAGTTTTTTATCTATGGCAGTCTTTAGTCTTTCTCTCCCAAACGTATGTTTTTTTTTTTAAATATACTATAACCTATTTAGAGGGTTTTTTCTGTCTGAATCTGTCTTTATTGCATATCTGTAATTTTTTTCTGATTTCATGAGCCTTCAACCTGTTAAATGCTGAAGCTAGGATATCCACCTCTGTTTTGATTCCACTCCACTTAGCTCTTTAGCTAATTTTATGGTGGAAGTACTGGCATGAGAGCTACATTTACTCCCCTAACTCTGAAATTTTGAAATTTGGGGGTCCAAGCTGCCATTGAGTAGATTACCATATACTATTCATAAACCTCATTTAAGTGTTCAGTAGCAGGGTCTCTTAGGAGAGCCTTACCCATTTTTTCCTATTAGCACTGAGCCAAAAAAATTGTCACTTAAAGGAGCTAAATTTCTGCTTGCTGATAGCAAACAGAGAAAGTGATTACTAAGAAGCTGCATTTGACTTTGTTTTTGTATGTTCAGAACCCCTTTTTTAAGCTTTGTTGGATCTTATGTGAAAATTTTGGCCCCACATTGAAACGCTATTTATAGGCAGATGTTTCTGTCCTATATGCCATGCCAAGTAATCACACAGGGGCTTACTATTAATTATAAATGTTTGGCCAATAGCTTAGGCTTGTTACTATCTAACTCTTAAATTTAAATTAACCCATATATCTTATCTATATTTTGCCATGTAGCTTGCTATCTTTTCTCAGTATAGCATACCAATGTTGCTTTTCTCTGAACCTCCTGGCTACTTCCCTTATTCTGCCCTTCTTCCCAGCATTGCTGTTTGATTCTCTCTCTAAATTTATCTTGCATACATACTGGCTAGTCAGCTTCTTTTCTAAGCCAATCACAGTGACATATATTCACAAAGTGTAAAGGAATATTTCACAAAATACTTGTGGGATTCTGGTGTCTCTCTTGAATATTGTTCTTCATAGCCTTGTCTCAATGCTGTTGCCCATTAACAATTTGCATTTCTTCTTGATCTAATTTTGGCAAAAAACATTTTCTAAAGTTATTGTCCTATATTGACGAGAATTCTGACATCAGCAGAACATGCTTGGGTACCACTAACATCCCTGTGCTCTCTACATCCCAATGACAGGTCCTGACAGTGTGCCCGTCTTCTCTATCCTTCTAGGTTTTCCCTCATGTGTCATCAGCTTTTAGAACTATTAAACTCAACATTTTCTGCTGCATTGATTTCTTGCGCTCATCTTTATCTAGCCCCTTCTAGTTTCCTTGCATTGTCCTATTGATTCTTCAATTTTAATCTTGCATGGTTAGTTCATTTAGTTTTACATTAAAAATGAAAACATAAATGCCTTTAAAGTGCTACCACGGAGTTCACATCCATACCTAAAATTTATAGATGCAGTGTTCTACATAGTCTTTCATTGTTTGGTGGCTGTAGGTTTGATTTGTATGAACCTGTTGGCTACTTGTCAGCAGTGCCTTAACTTTCTAGGTCTGCTTTGTAATTATTTTTGGTTAAACCACTATAAATGCTATATTTCTTGAGCTAAACACATTAAAATATGTATTAAACATTATCAAGGCAGACCATTTTGTTCTTTGTCATGGCAGAGCTTCTTGCCCTCCATTAAGGCAGAGCCTCCCCTTCTCCACTATATGCACAAGGCTAGATGGCCACAGCTTCTGGGGCTTCTTCTGTCTACACCTTTCCTCTCACTGTAGAAGTGGGAGGTTATGATGACTATGACTACACCCAGATTTACACAGGTGATGGAAATTGGAATTCAGGTGCTTAAATATCAAGCACTTTATCCACTGAGTCCTCTCCCAGCCCACGTTGTGTTTTGATCAGTTCAAAAAGTCCTTCCAAGTCCCTCTGCATGATTTTCACTTCGAATTCCTGTTTGCTTCCAATCAGTGCTTCACTTTTTATTTCCATCTTAAGACTTCCTCTTTTTCACATTATTTTCTTTTTAAGCTTTTATATCCTGTCTCTTGTAAACAATAGTCATAGTACTGTTGTCATGTTTCTTTTCCATAGTGAGCCTTATTTTTCTATTTATGCATCTTCAAAAGCAGATATTCACAGAGTCAGATGGTTTGCCAGTTGAGAGTATGTGAAAATATTTTTGCTAGAGTCTATTAATAAAACACCTCCATTAAAACCCTAAATACTGCAAAAACTGGCTGCTGGGCTAAAGGCAATCCTTATGTGCACCATTCTTGAGCTCCAAGAACTCATCCTCATCAGAAAGAATGACTGTAGCCTATATATTGAATCATACATAGTGATCTGGGCAGTGAAGAACCTGTACTTCAGGGAATGGCACTTCCTGGATGCCATGTACCCATCATGTCTTTTATCCCATTGCTTCTTGTTCTATGTGTCATGGGTTTGCTCTTCCTAGTGTGGCTCAGAAGCAGAAAACTTAGTATTAAATAGAATTGTTGTGGAATGTCCACCAGGGCCCTGATGTGGGAATGTCTTTCTGTATGCTGTAAATATCAGTCTTTAAATAAAGGAGCTGTTTTGGCCCATGACAGGCACCGTAGAAAATGTAGGAGGGGAAATCAGAGCATGGGTAGAAGAAGAGCAGAGTCAGAACAGATTGAGCTAGCCACCCAAAGGAGCAACATGTAAGGAACACAGGTGAGCCATGGGCCATGTGGCAGGACAGATTAATGGAAATGAATTGAGTTAAGATGAAAGAGCTAGCTAGCAAGGTGCCTGAGCCATAGACCAAACAGCATGAAGTTAATATAAGCGTCTGAGTCATTTTTTTTTTGGGGGGGGGGGGAGACTAAGCAGCAGTGGGCAGCTAAGCGGTCTGGCACTGCAGGTCTGTGGGTCTGAACCTCTGGCCGCCCAGGACCAGGAAACTTTATTATAACAGGGCCCCTCATCTTTCTAAGATTGAGAGGGAAGAAGAGGGTAAGAAGAAAAGAAAGAGTTTTGGCTTGCCTCCTTGTTTCCGTGATAAAACAGTGACCAAAGACAGTTTGGGGGAGGAAAGAGTTTATTTCTTCTTTGGGGTCATATTTCATCAATGAGAGAAACAAGTGCAGGGACCTGGAGGCAGGAACTGAAGCGAAGACCTTGGAAGAACAGTGGGCACTCACCTGTCATGGTTTGTTCAGTTACTTTTCTTATATAGTGTAGGCCAGGCAGCCCAGAGATGGCACTACTAGCGGGCTGGGCTCTCTTTTATCAATTAACAATTAAAAGAATGCCTCACAGCCAAGCCCACGGGAGATAAATCCTCAGTTGACCCCCTTTCTTGCTAGGTGACTAGCTTGAATCGAGGTGACAGAAACTAACTAGTGCAGGAAAAGGGGAAAGAAGAATGGGAGGGAGAGAAGTGGGAGGGGAGGAGAGAGAGATGTACCAATAATGCAATACTGTTTTGAAAGAGTGATATATTCTGTCTCAAAGTGACCTTGATCTCTGCTGTGGCCGTTCATTCTGTTATCTTCTATTTATCCCATTCATTAGAAAAATATTTCCTGCTGTTCTAAAAATAGAACACAATGGCTAAAAACAAGCACTTGACACCATGTCTATAGTAGTGCAGAAGTTTTCAGTCTTATGTCTCACGACCCAGGAGATGACGACCCAGCTAGCTCACCATGCAAGGCCATGTGGGGATGGTGGTTGTTCTCAGAAATATCTTGAACCAGTTAAGCCTGTGGATACAGGCTTAGCAGTAGCAAAGAGGTACCTTGGTTTCTGAAGGGTGATACGGTTGGTTTCTCAAAGTCATCTTTTTTTTTCTTTTTAATCTTCTTTTAGACATTGCATTCTAACAGGAGTTTCTCCTCCCTCTGTTCCTCCAAGCCCATCCTCATCCTTCTCTCAAGTCCACTATATTTCCCTTCAAAAAATAAATAAATAAAAGAGCAGGCCTCCTAAGGATATCAACTGAACATGGCAAAACAAGTTACAATAAGACTACGTGCAAACCCTCATATCAAGACTGAATGAGGCAACCCAGTAGAAGGAAAAAAGCCTCAAAAGCAGAGAAAAGAGTCACCCTCCTCCCACTGTTGGAGTCCCACAAGAACACCAAGCTATACAGACATAACATATATGCAGAGTTCCTAGCTCAGACCCATAGAGGATCAGTGTTTGTTGCTTCAGTCTCTGTGAGTTCCTATGAACCCTGCTTAGTTGTTTCTGTGGGCCATGTTCTGTGGTGTGCTCTACCTCTCCGGATTTTACAATCCTTCCTCACCTTCTTCTGTGAGGTTCCTCTGGCTCAACCTTGTGTTTAGTTGTTCTGCATCTGCTCCCATCAGGTGAAGGATTTCACCCCTCACAGTAGAGCCCAAGACTCTTAATCTCAGAGTTGTAGGCTCATGCCACATGTTGGGTGCCAGATATTGCAAAAAAAAATCTATTTAGTAGTATAATAAAAACCTGGAACCAGATATTGTGGAAAATCTGGAATATCTGAGAGAGGGGGCAAAAAACCACAACCAGTTCTCACCCAGCCAACTTCTCAGGCTAAACAAAGTAAGTCCTATCTTCACATGTCTTTATACTGTCTAGGCACACAGGCAGAGTGTCTGAACTTCTGCTACTTCTGCCTTAAATTTCTTTCCCTGCCCAGCTATTTTACTTCATTATTCAGCTATCCTAGAGCTAATAATAAAGGTGTTTGCTACCACCATCTGGGTGTTAGGCCTTGAACTCACAGAGATGCAATCCAGACAGATCTCTGTCTCCTGAGTAATGGGATTAAAGGTGTGAGTCATCACTCTCTGGCCTTCCTGACTTGGCTATCGGTGATTCTGTTCTCTGATATTTCAGACTGTTTTTGTTAAATATACAATATGTCACCACATACCAATCTACAAGTATAACAAAATATCATAAGAGTCACCCATTGACTTTTTCCAACTGTGTTTGGTTTTGCCCTGGGTCTCTGGTTGTCCTGCCTCTAGTTCCTAGCCAACCTGGCAGTGCCAGGCATATGCTCCCTCCTCAAGTTGTACCAGACATGGGTCACTTCCACAAGTTCTCCTGCCATTACCCCAAGCAAATTTTCAGGCAGCAAAGATTGTAGGTAAAAGGTTTCATAGCCGGGTTGATATCCCAGTCCTACTGCTAGAAGCCTTGACTGGTTATAAAAGATGGCCAGTTTGGGGCCCTATATCCCCCATTACAAAGAGACTTTAATAGAGTCACTCTCATAAATTTCAGAAAGTTTCCATTGCATTAGGTTTCTACATTAATCTCCAAATGCCCCCCAGTTCTAGATATCTTTCCAATTACTCTCTCCCTCTGTCTCTCCCATCACCCACCTAAACCTTCCTATTCCCGTCCTCAACATCCACCCATAAAATCTATTTCTCTTTCGCAGGAGATCCATGCATCCCCTTTAAACCTCCTTGTTACCTAATCTCTCTGGGTCTGTGTAGCTTGAACTAGAGGTGTGGCCTCTTGGCCAATGTAAATCTGGGAATTCCTATGACCTGGGGCACCAGCATTAGAAGTGTGGTCAGAGGGCCAGTTTAAGTTTGGGCCACAAGTATATAAAACTCTCTCTAATGCCCTTGGGTGGAGGACCTGACTTACTGAATGAAGCCATGTGGACCAGTCCAGCCTTTCCAGGAATTCCACAACTGCTTAATCCCTCTTTTATTGGTGAGTGCTTCCCTTGGGACCCCTTAATAAATAATAACCAATATTTATTAGTTGCCCATGATTATTATCTCAACATAATAGTTCTGTGGATTGTAGTATGATTATCCTTTACCTGACAGCTAATGTCCACTTATAAGTGAAAACACATCATGTGTGTCTTTCTGAGTTTGGGTCACCTCATTAAGGGTGATCTTTTCTAGTTCCATCCATTTGCCTGCAAATTTTATGGTGTCATCACTTCTAAGAGCTGAGTAATACTCCATGATGTAAATATACCACATTTTCTTTAGCCATTCTTTAGATGATACCGAGGTTGTATTCAGTTTCTGGCTATTATAAAGCTGCAATGAACATGACTGAACAAGTGTCCTTGTGGTAGGATGGCGCATCCCTTGAATATATGCTCAAAAGTGACATAGCTGGGTGTTAAGATATATTGCTTCACAGTTTTCTGATAAAATATCATATTGACTTTCACGATGACTATACCAGTTTGCACTCCCATCAGCAATGGAAAAGTGCTCCCCTTCCTCCTCTGCATCCTCACCAGCAGGAGGTGTCACTCCTGGCTTTGATCTTAGTCATTCTGACAGGTGTTGATTTGCATTTCTCTGATGGCTAAAAATGTTGAACATTTCTTTGTTTCTACAGCTCTGAGTACAGCTTGGGGTGGTAATACATCTGGAAGTTCTTTGATTGTACAAGATTGTTTTAGTTATCCTGGGGGCTTTGTTTGTTTGTTTGTTTTTCCATATAAAGTTGAATATTGTCTTTTTAAAGTCTGTAAAGAACTGTATGGGAATTTTGTTGAATCTGTAGATTACTTTTGGTAAGATAGCCACTTTTACTATGATAATCCTACCAATCCATGAGCATGGAAGATCTTTCCATCTTCTGATATCTTCTTCAATTTCCTTCTTCAAAGACCTGAAGTTTTGTTGTACAAGTCTTTCACTTGCTTGGTTACTCCAAGATGTTTTATATTACTTGTGGCTCTTGTGAAAGATGTTGTTCCCTGATTTCTTTCTCAGCACAATTGTTATTTGTGTATAGGAGAGCCCCTTTCTCTTGTATCCTGCCATTTTCTTAAAGGTGCTTGTATCCCCTTGATCGTCTTGAGCCATCTTGATGATTGGCAAAAATGTGAAATCTGTTGGGCAGAGGCTGGGGTGGAAAATAGCTAGTTCATCTAGTCAGAGAGCTTGTTATGTGGGCAGTTATGCTTTCCCTGCCGATAAAGAACATGTTTAACAAGAACCAGAAGATGCATTAGTCAGGCTTTTAAGCCTTGTGAAGCACAAAGACAAGGCAGAATATGAAATTCTGGTTCTTATGATACAGAGCCTGATGGAAGCGAAATAAGGGCATTTTTAACTCTTACTGGAAGCCTTGCTGTTTGAAGTGCAACAGGTGTCACCCTGTATGTTTCTCGTTCCAGCTTCAAAGCTTTACATTTTGCCAAAAAATATTACAAGAACCTAATGTTGTCTTGAGATGGTGTCTCAGAAATCGGTCAGGGGACTTATATGAACAATGTGTTTGAGAAAGAATTTGAGTTAAGTTATTTCAGACAGCCACTCAGAAGCTTTTCAAGTTACCAGTTGAGTGACAATGGTAGTACTTGGATTTGGCATCAACAAGGGACAATCAGCATGATCACGGAAGAAGGGAGCAAGAGCTTTCTGCTGAGTAGTGTCCCACTTTCTTGCCTAGGGCCACCACACTTCAATGTGTTAAATAAATAGAGGAACTGTCTATAGGAGGCCGTAGTCCTTTACTCTCTGAAATGGCCATGATAACTTCAGATAAACAGAGACACCTTAAAGCGTGCATTTTAAATCTAATACTCCAGAATAACTATCACTTGCATTTTCTCATGGATTTAGAAACTTTCCTTAAACAACTTGGTGGGAATCACTTCTTGGTACCCAAAACTTTTTTAAAAATTGTTTTCGATGAGCAAATAAATTGAGGTTAGCAAGTGCCCTTTACGGAGATGCTGAACAATGCCAAATATTCCGAATGTTCTCTTACCTCAACAGAGGTAAGTCCCTATTATCATGCAATAAAGCGGACACCAGTGACAGTCTCCCTACTATGAGCTTCCTGCCCTCCTGTGCTGTGTTCTAGAGAAGTTTCTTGACCTTCTTCTTGACCTAAAGTCCTCACTTTGTCTCCTTTTGCAAGGATGCTCCTGGCTTCAATCAGCTCCTAGAAATGTCAGATGAAAAATGGCCCAAATGTGAATTACGACAATAAAAGTTTATAAGCTACTAAAATAAAGTTATAGCACTAAGAGCTGAGTCAACTGACGATGTTAAATGGAACATTTTACGGCCGGTCCTGAGATAATGATAAAGAAAAAATGGCACACAGAGCATGAAGAAATAACTGAGAGGAAACAAACCCCAAATCAAGTCCAGGGTACCTGATTACTGTGTGGTGTATCTCTCAGGGGAGGGGAAGGTGGTGGCCTGATGTTTATGGGAGACCTTTTTGTGCCCAACCTTTCCCAGTCATTGATTCCTTGAGCACAGAGAAGAAAGTATTACTGTCACTCTTCTTGAATGGAGAAACTGAGTCTTAAGGCATCCAGTTATTAGATCAATAACAAAAGGTATTCAATAATAGGGATGAGATTTGTCTTTGAAAGTCTGCCTCAAACCCAGGCGCGTTGGATGCCTCCCTACACACAATGTGCCTTCTGCTATTGAAAGACAAGTATTAAATAAAGCAACTTTTCACTTTTATGAAGACTCTGTCTAACCTGAGGCTTGATTTTTGTCCTGAGCTGTCAATCTAGGCAAGGGTTCTGTTTACTGTGGCTCACACCATAAAAGCAAGCTTTATCCAGAATGTTAAATCATTGAAAGACTGTGATGTTCATGTGAAGATAAGCATTATTTTAAAAAGCCAAGTGTTTAAAATATTAAAGAAAGAATACAAAACAAGGTCCACTTGCGTAGGTCTCCTATGCCAGCTACCCACAGAGGGCAGGGCAGGAGAACTTCACATTCAAGAACTTGTGTGGGCCACACAGCAAGTTCAAGGCTAGTCCCGAAATTAGTCAGAACCAAAAACTCAAAACAACCTAAGAACATAGGTTACTGGTTTAAAAAATAGATAAATGATAAATGATAGATAGGTAGATACTTAGATAGATGAATGGATAGGTGGGTGGTTGATAGGTAGAGAGAGAGAGAAAATTGAATAGATAATGTGGCAATGCAGTATTCTATTTTTTAAGTAACCTCACTTACAAAATGTTTAAGGAATAGCTTGACAAATAGTTTGCCATTTCTACTTATTTCCTCTAACCTCTTGGGATAGTATCCTTCCATCTGGCTCAGCCACATTCCTATATAGCAAGTCAAAGTGATTTTTATCCATGCCTGCTGTGTCCCCAAATGACAGATGGAAGTGTGCTGCCATGCCCAGGGGACTTGGTACTGCCTCCCGAAAGCCTGGTATTTGCTGTAATTGCAAAATCTCTTAGAAATATGATGTTTTACCTCTGAAGATATTTCAAAATTTATATTCTTCTCCCTCATTTGACTTTGTTATAATATAAAGATAGTCTTTTCAATTACTTATTATGGGTTGAAATTCATGCTCCAAGAAGAATTAATGTCATGTTAATTCTCAGATTTCACGTGCTCCTTGCAAACCTCTTACCCCAGCCAGAGTAACAGGAAGATAAAATGGTATAATCGCACGACACATGAAGTGCTGAAGTGAATGGAAAGAACAGAAATATGACCAGGATATTAATTCAAGAGAAAAAAATAGCAGTTTTTGAATGGGCTTAGTGAGTACCTTAGTTTTTCTGAAAATAAGTAGGATGTTAGCTCAACTTTCCTTGACCTACATATACCCCACACACATTCCCATTCAAGAACAGGTTTAGTCAGTACACATGTGCTGGGGGAAGGGGGCAGAGAGACAGACATACAAATACAGTGAGAGAAGAAAAAAGAAAAATGGGTCTACAGTATTCATTCACAGTCATGCAGGAAGATACTCAGTGAATGGGTCTACAGTATTCATTCACAGTCATACAGGAAGATACTCAGTGAATGGGTCTACAGTATTCATTCACAGTCATACAGGAAGATACCCAGTGAAACCGCGCATCTGAACAATAATGAAAGCATCATCATGTCACTATAGCAACAGAATCAGACATTTCCTTTATAATGGTACACAATTACTAAGGTGGAGAAAGGCTGGAGAGATGTCTCCATAGGTAAAGTGCACTGTCTGCTCTTCCAGATCTGAGTTTGATTCCCAGAAGCACATGGAAGCTAGCTACTGTTTGTACTCCAGTCCCATGGGATACAACGCCCTCTTCTAGAGTAACATATGCACATTGCACAAATATATACAGGTGGGCAAAACACTCATACACACAATCTAAATAATAGTTAAATGTGGTAGTAGAACCTATAAAGCAGCTCCAAGCTCAATTCCTTTATTTTAAGATGGCATCTGGTATTGTATCCCAGACTGGCCTCAGTCACATAAGCACTGGGATTTCAGGTAAGGGCCATCTCAGCATCAGCTTCATTTATGGGGTTCAGAAGGTGATGGACACAGATAATTCGATGATTAGTCATAGAGTTTTCTAAATCCTTTGGCTCATTCCCATGTATTGTTTATGTTGATATGGATAAACATTCATATCACCCAGAATTGTATTGGAATAATTTCTCTTTATATATGGGCTTTCACTATATTTTTAACTTGACCTCATACTCCAAGATCTAGAGTGCCCTTTTCAGGAAACCAAGGATTTTTCTGTTATTCTTACTAAATTCCAACTTTCTTGCAGCTGGGCTTTAGAAATTCCAACACCACTCTTATTTAAGAAATGAGGTATCAACTCAGTTTGTGGTACCAGTTTCCCTGTTTTTAGGTCCATATCAATCCCTCCTTACCTCCTGCTGTAGGTATCTTCATATCCTCTCTTAGCATTTCACTCAGGTCCCTGATTTGGGTCTACTTGTTGACTTTCATGATCCTATGCAGATCTGTGTCTGTGAGACCTGGGATCTGAGGACCTGAATAATGGGGGAGGGAGACACCGCAGCATAATTTTGAGACAACCTTGCTTCCATTTCAGTGAAATTTTATGCACAATGTAACAGCAACAAAAAAGGCAATGATACAAGAAGGGTTGTTTGACTTCAGGAAAAAACATGTAAATAAACATCAGTAAGCACATACTAGTTATTAACAGGGCAGCCTTCTCCCAGAACCTTCTTAGAGCAGACCAATTTAAACACAATTGCCTGGCATGTTCTATATCTGGGAAAGCATGAAAGCAAGGCAGAAGGCCATGTTCAGATTCAGGGTACACTGACAACAGAAATAAACACGTCTTATAAATTGAACGTGTTGTCACAGGAGGCATAAAATCATGTCCAAAAACAATACAAGGAACAAAATTCACTTGAGATAAAAGGCCTTTCCCCCAGACCTTCTCTCACAGTTCTCCAAGGCATTGTTCACCATGAGTCATTCTTTTGACTATGTTTTGACCCTGGAAGCTCTTGGGCTAGCCTAGACTACATTGGCAGAATTTCAGGCCAATAAGACCCTGTTTGAGACAAAAACTGGAAGGAACTTAGAGAGTAACAGTCAAGGTTATCCCTGACCTCCATTACACATACTATACATGCATGTATCTGCACCCAACGCACAGGAACATGAAGGAAGCATACAGTGACTAAAGATTGATTCAGATGCATAAAGAGGAAAAAATTATAGCAAAGGCCAAAATAAATACTTAAAACATAGTAGCAAATTAATTGCCTTGTTTTTTTTAAAAAAAAAAAAGATTTATTTATTTAATTTATTATATATAGTGTTCTGCCTGAATGTCAGAAGAGGACACCAGATTCATTACAGATAGTTGCGAGCCACCATGTGAGTGCTGGGAATTGAACTCAGGACCTCTAGAAGAACAGCCAGTGCTCTTAACCCCTGAGCAATCTCTCCAGCCCAATTAATTACCTTGAATACTGAGTGATATCATAAATGCTCAATTTGATGCTATATGGAAGTGAAGACCCTTTGTTGTTTTAAAAAAAAAACTAGAATAATTATTAGGTTCAAAGAAATCTATGCATCAATCAGAAGTTAATGATATCTATCCAACATGTGTAGCAATATGACTGTAAGAGAGCCCTGGATTTGCTCTGTTTGTTAAAATATGCTATAATCTATCCTCTACATGTGTCATCTGACTGATCTTACAATTGGACATGAAGAACACAATCTAATCATAGAAAAAACTTTCATTCATTCATTCAATATGTATTTACTCCATATGTTAGGCACATTAGTAAACACAGAGATTTGAGAATAAATGAGATAGGCATAGATCAGGCAAATTAATATCATAATCAAGATTACCCTTACCACTTGGAATGGAACGGTGCTGCTGCCTTTTAAGCTGACATGTAGTGGTGCACTGCTTATCATTTTTCTATTAATTCCAGAATTAAATGAATTTTGGCAATGAAGTTTCAGGTGAGCTTTTTTACTCTGGCAATATTACTGAGGCAAACAACTTACTGAATTGCAGGATAATAAAATATTCACAGAAACTTGCAACTCTGCAACTGAATAACAATTACACATTTGCTCCAAACAGGCAAATGGTTTCCAAACACATTAAACAAAGGCAATTTAGAAGGCTTCTTTTTCCTGCTGGCATCCTTGACGCTGCTGAACGTCCTGGGATTCTGGAGGGTTTCACGGAGGTAAGTGTGTAGGAAGAGAAACGATTTCTGACTCCATAAAATATTGGTCCGTGACTCCTGAGTGAACCAACTAAATCCCATATGCCATGGCGAGACAAATTAGCATCCTGAAGAAATTTAATGGATTATTCTGAGCAAAACTTTCACTTTAGACTTGCCTTATTCCATTCTAAAGCATGCTATGATGACAATGTGGTTTTCTTTATCCACTATAGCATGATTTTAGAGTTACAGGTAGCCATATGGGTAAGTTATTACCATTGAAAACAAATATTCAACAAACAGCTAAGAATTTAATGACCCCAGAGATATGGGTCCCATTCAAGCTTAAATCAGCAATGGTCATTTCAAGGTCAATAGGTGAAATCCATTAGAGCAGTGGTCCTCAACCTTCCTAACACCACAACCCTTTAATACGGTTCCTCATGTTGTGGTGACCCTGAATCATAAAATTATTCCACTGCTACTTCAGAACTGTAATTTTGCTATTATGAATTGTAATATAAATATCTGAAATACATGGGTATGTGATATGCAACCACCCCCAAGAAGTCGTGGCCCACAGGTTGAGAATCTCTGTTCTAGCACTTGACCTGAGTTGTCAAAATGATGTAATATCATCAACCTTGTGCAAAATCTCACTTGTCTTACAGTTAATATACTGAAAATACTACCTAATCATGAAAAGGTTTTTCATCTATTTGATGCCTAATTGCCAAAGAACCTCCATGAATCAGGTGCCTTCGTATCATCTGCTATTTGTCTAGCCATTGATTGCCACACCTCTCTCTCCCTTTTCCCTTTCTGACATATTCTAGCTGTGTGTAGAGAGCAAATCGTCTAACCCATTAAAGCCTTTACACGTGTAAATTATGTCAGTATACCAGATGCTGGTTTTCGGGGAGAAAACTCTTTTAAAGAGCTAAGCTCCCTGTGTGCTATATCTCAGGATCTAGTTTCATTGTCCTCACTTTGCCTCCATTTATCTATTGTAGATGTTTACCCACAAATCTTCCTACTTCTTGCCACTTCTTCCTTGCCCAAATCAGTCTTTATTCTTTCACCAAACATCTTTGGGATCAACATCTCGGCAACAGATGGGCACGGCAAACCAGAAGTTTGCAGAGTCAAAGGTCAGCAGAGGCTCAGTGTTATCCACAGCCCTGAGCTGATGCTCCATTATGGGAGGCACAGAAGCCCTGCAAGGAGGGGTTGAAGCAAGACCTAAACTTGAGTAGCCCCTGTAGTCAGAGTATTTCTTATCCTCCAGAGCACACAAACTCTAGCTCCCTCCCACAAGATGGGACTTCTCTAAATGCCAGACTCCCAGATTGCAAATGAAACTGGACAGAGAATCTCACAGGAAACTCCAACAAGGTTTTGTAGCTTTGTAGGAAAACAAATTCTGCTGTGAACACAGAAGCCGAAGACACCTGCTCTTTTTCTCCAGCCACTGTCTCTAACTCCAGAAGCTGAGTCCATCTGCCCGCTTGTACAATCCAATACCACCTCTCCATTTCCTATTTCATAGTCTTTTGGAAGAATTTTCCTTTGGCCAGGCAGTGGTGGCTCACCTTTAATCCGAGCACTTTGGAGGCAGAGACAGGCAGATTTCTGAGTCTGAAGTCATCCTGGACTGTAAAGTGAGTTCAGGACAGCCAGGGTAAAACCAGACAAACCCGGTCTCAGAAACAAACAAACAAATAAAAAGAATTTACTTTATGGAACCAGCCTCCAGAGTCAGAGATATCAAAGTCTGTTCCACAGAATATGAGCAATGTAAACACCAACATACTCCTTAGCCCAGCAAGGCCTTCATTTCTTCACCTCTTACTCTGTCTCAACGTTGAAGTCCAGTAAATACTCAAAAAAATATTAGCAATACTAAAGTGCCTACCAATTTGGCCTTCTATACCCCCTTTTTTCTGATTTATTCTTTTCATACTTATGCTGCGATACGGCCCATTGGCAGTGAATATAATTGTCTTCAAGTAAGTCTTACATGGGAATCCAAATCATCACGCATGCATCCACTCAGCCAACCTGTTAAACACTGTTCCAGGCACCAAAGAGATGATGTTGAACCAAGGAAACCATTAGTACAAGGGGGATGAGATTGGTGTCCAATCTAAAACATCAAATAAATATCTGTGGTTATTGAGTGAGCGCTTGATGTTGGTAAAAAGGAAAGAAAGAATGAGAATGTCCAACACCAGGGATTAGAGCAAGCAAAGATAAGGGATTATGCACTAAAACAGGTTAGATTCAGGACTGTCTAGTTCTATCCAAGTCTTATGTAAACCAAAGGAAGTTGTTTTACACTCGACCTTTAGTTTTCTAATGTGTACATTGGGAATAATCCCTCCTTCCCAGAGTAGTACTAGTAAAGAAGATATGGTAAAAGGTAAGTTTCTCTGATGTTAGGCGTGGGCAGTGAACATTTTAAAAATGTGGTCACAGACTCATTCTTTGGCAATGGGCTCAGCATCAAATTCATGATACATCCAACCAATACAGTACAATTTCTAGTACATCTGATGAGCCATTAGAGTCCAAGCGGCCATGAAATCCATTGCCAATAATTTCAGGGTTTCTCTCGCTGACAGTACCAAAGAGACTCACAGGTTGTTGTAAAAGAATGTCATCCTGTTGGTCGTGACGGTGTGTGCTGGCCTATAATCCCAGCATTTAAGAAAGTAAAGCAAAAAAAAGAGGATTGCCCTGCTCAAATAAGCCTAGATGACACAGCAGTTCCCAAGAGAGTTTGAGCTACATGGCAATACCTTGTCTCAATAATAAGAGAGCACTATCTAAAGGTCCTTATGGGAGCCTTACTATATACTAAATAGAACTCTCCTGTCCTTGTACAAAGACTGTCTTAAATAACAACCCCAGTGGTGCCGTCATAAAGGTAGGCAAGCAGGGGAGGGAAGCTGGTGATTTAACAAGTCTTCGACATCTGCTCCTAAGGAAAGCTCGTTTCCTTTCTTTTTTTAGATATTGTAATCTAAATCATTTTAATGCCCAGAACATCAGTGGAGGAAATCATGAAGAAACTCTCCTCTGTGAAAAGTCTCTGAAGTTTTACGGCGGCATACAGGAAACATCGTCAAGTATTGATCTTTGGGAGACAGCCCTATGAAACTGGATCTGACTCTGTCTTGTGAGAGACACTATTCATTATTTTTTTCTTCAGCTGAACACTTCATACATTTTCCTGGGAAAGCCAACATAAAAGAAAGTAACTATGAATATTATCTATGTACTTTACAAAGAACAATTATGATTCGCTAGTAAGCTATTGTGCTTTTTATTGATATGTTATGCTCTTGAACTAATTAAGGATTTCAACCTCTTGGCAATTACTTTAGGACCAGAAAATGATCATTTTCTATGTCAGTCTGTCATTATATTGTATAACCCTTACAATGGTTCAGCAATTAAAAGTGACATGCAATATTTACTTATAATTTTAATGTCATTAGAAGCTAAGAAACACTATGTGTTTTTATTCTTTCTGTACATCACTAAGTCTTTATTGCATTCTGGGTAGTGGACCATAGACAATATAAGTCTAAGTAGATAATAAATAAATATATATATATAATTTAATCATATTTGACCTTGTTATTCCATAAAATATATTTTGATCAAGGGATGTTTTTTGAGTTTAAAGGCAGTGTTACTAAAATAGAGTAGCTTGGTTTGGTTTCATTTGGTCTTACTAGGTTTGGGAGAAGTTCTCATGCATCCCAGGAAGGCCTCAGACTTAACTATGTAGTCAAGGATGACCAATGAACTGAAATTACAGGCCAGATGCCTCCATGCCAGGCTTCTTCTGTTATTATTATTAATTATTATTGCTACTGAATAAAATGAATGCCCTGTGCCTTTATTACAGCTTGTCTCTGTATCTGACAAAATTTTGTGCCTCCTGCTTCAGGTGACTCTTTCTGCCCCCCCCCCCCACTGCCTGTCTCGATGAGCCTAACCTGAATTCTTTTGTACTGGTACCCAGATATTGACGGTTCTCATCAGTGCACTCCATCCAGTTCCCTTCTAGGGCTATGCTGAATTGGCCAAGAGCATTTACCAGTTCACTGGAAGTGACTGTGAGGAAGCACCCCTCTTGCTGATGCAGCCAATGCTCAAAGCTGTGGAATAAAAGATGGAGCCAAGTTGACTGAGTTTCAATATGCATTTTTAAATGCTCTTACAGCTGTAAAACACCAGGTGTTTTTGTCTTATTCCAGCTATTTGCTATTTGCTGGTTTGTTTAAAGAACAAACTGAACGTTAAGAAGACTAGCAGCAATTCTTCCCCTCAATTTTCTTAAATCCTTTGTTTTGCAGAAATCCCTGGCAAAGCAGCGGACAGAGCCTAATACTCTTACAACCTTCCTTGCTGTGAAAGGTTAAATGTCAAGCTTACAATGTTGGGCTTAATGAACACCCCAAAGGAGCCTTGCTAGCGAAGTGCATTGGTCCCATAACGAACACCCCCAAAAAAATCAAGAAAGCTCCAAATGCCTCATCTTGGTGTAAATGAAAAGCCATAGCTGTTAGAAAAAGGCCTGGCATGGCTTTGGCCCTTCCCCAACTTTCCCTTCATCTCCTTAATTTCTACACTGTAACAGGGAAAAAGGTAGTGTTCATTGTGCTTTCACCTTCCTTTGCGATGAAAGATCTGCAGAAATTAGAAAATTGACCCAAAGAAAGCAGCAGAAGAGCTGAGAACTCGCACGTTGGCGTTGACACTTGTGATTAGCTAAATTGCAATAACTACACATGCTTCCATTCGGAACAGGGTGCATTCACACAGCAGTTCGTTCTCTAGTGCCTGGCGACATTATCTCTGAGCACCTGGAATAGTTTAGGCATTAAGTGTAATTGGTTTTGCTTTACATAAATCTAGAGCTTTGTAAATAAGCAGAGCGTTTCAGCTTCTATATAACACCAATTAACTTAAAGGGATGCCTTGTTTGCAGAAGCCTGCTGCGTTCTGTACTGTATTTCTCCCATAATGTGCTCCATGGCAGCAAAGTCCTGTCTGCAGTGTTCCATGGGCTCCAGCCACTTCCCCCGAAGGTCTCCCAGCTACTCATTCCCGCAGTTCACAAAAGCTGAAGGAACCTAGTCTTCCCGAAGGAACACCCTCAACACTGGATTCTTGCTCAAGATTTGAGACTTGAAAGGACGGCGCCAGAAAAAATTTTTCTGTGACCCACAGAGTGCATAAGCCCCCACTTGGTTCTGTCCTCGAGTGACAGGGACATCTCTTTCTTCTTTTTTCTCTTGAAATATTTGATGCATTCAAGAATCAGACATTGTGCTTTGTGCACACATTTTTTAACGTGTTCTTATTGTGTGAACTTACCAGCAAACATTTACATGATAATGCCTTGTTTCTTAGTGGGGAAAAGGCAGGCAAGAAAAACAAATAAGCAAAACATTCAAGACAGAACTGGAACCAGATGGACTCTCTCCCAAGCTCTTTGGCCATTTCCCTTATTTCTCCCCTCAGCTTTCCCCTCATCTGTGATAACCCCTCCAATAATCTTGAGTTCTAGCATCCAGCCCATCATTGCCAACTTGGAATTCTCTTGCTTTACAAAAGCACTTTGTAGTACTGTAGAGACTGATCGGTAGGTAATAACACTTGTTGTGTCCACGGAGAACCTAAGTTTGACCTCCCAAACCCACATGATCATGTGTTATGACCACACATGCCCAGCATTGACAAACAGAAACAAGCAGATCCCACCCGTTTCCTGCCCAGCCAACATAAGTGACAGAGTGAGCTTCAGATTCAGTGAGAGACTCTGGCTCAAAGGAATATGTGGGAGATTGACAAGGCAGGACACCCAATATTCTCTTCTTGCCTCTGCGTACACAGGCATGTGCATACACAGTCACAAGCACTCCACACACACACAGGCATATGCAGATACAATCACAAGCATACCATACACATACATACACACATAACACACATATACACCACACACACACACACACACACACACACACACACACACACACACACACACACGAGAGAGAGACTAATGTTTAAACTATTTTTATCAGCTAACAGAGTAACGAGATCACAAAATAACAGCTTTTGATTCCACAATTTTCCTGTTAATATTGTGATTAACAAATTGAACACCTGCTGAGAATGGCCAGGATCTCTGAATCTGAGACATAATGATGGGCCCAGCAGCAGCCATATACCGTCCCCACCACAAAGAGAGCCAGAATATGATTCCCAGTCTCAGGCTTTTGAGGAAAGCCATCAAATAAAAAAACACAGAAGACTGATGACAAAATACAGGTGCCCCCACCCACTGCAGGTCTGAAGAGAGTGAGAAAATTAAAGTTGTCACTAATAATAGCAACCTATATCTATATCGCCGTTTACCATTGCAACACGTTTGATTAAGACCACTCTGGGAAGTGGCACATTTTAAGTGTGTCCATTTTGTAAATGAGAAATTGCAAGACCAAGAGTTACCTGGAGTGACAGTGCTTAGGAGATGGTTTACTTAGTAAAATGTCTGTCACTTAACATGAGGACCTGGGTTTAGAACCCAACATTCATGGAAAAAGACAGGTATAGCAACACACATATATAAACTCAGTGCGGAGGAGAGAAACACGGTGATTTATAAAGATCGCTGGCCATCTAGCCTTGCTGAATCATTGATCTCTGGTCTCAGTGAATGACACTCTCAAAAAATTACGGTGGCGAGAAATCACACATGTCTCCTGACATGAACCTCCATCCTCCACATTCATGACCGGTACACACATGCATGCATACACACACACACACACACACACACACACACACACACACACACACACACGCATTTACAAACACCCACACATGCATGCACATAAATGAATAAATAATAATAAATTTTAAGCAGAGTTACATAGATACTAGTTTTCACAAACAAGGCTTGAAAGTTACACTACTGTTCTCCAGGGCAATAGCTACTTTCACAAGGAACACTCTGGATGTCACCAACATTGGATCAAACCACAGGGATGAGACATTCTTCATCATCAAGAGAGAACAAGGAGGGTAATAGCGTGGGATGAGTAGGAATCCTAACATAACAGCCAACACCTTCTTAAGTCCATGCTCCATGGATCCTTTCGCTGCTCCGGTGAGCTGCTGATAGTCAGGTGCTCCCCACTAAAGCATCCCTTCTGACTAGAGTGGGAGGAGGGATCTTATGCTCAGAGACAATTCTTTCCGTTCTTTCCACTCTGCCAACAAAACTAGCTGGATGTTTATACTACAGATGGGTTCTAAACTCCTTTAAAAAACAGGAATTTGCAATAGATAAATGTCCCTAAAGTCTGATCCATAATCATGATGATTCCTGGGCTGCTTGCTGAGAACACACAAGACTGTTCCATTCCTTGGTATGTTGGTTCACTTAGCAATCAAAGTCATCATGGCTTTTAGGTAGTCTCAGGAGAGTTAACAAGTGGGTTTGAGCTGTCTCACATAGGTGCAAGGAACCAGACTCCAGGCCTCCACAAGAACAGTGTGTATGCTCTTAATCACTGAAGCTCTAGTCCCCAAACCTTCATCATAGCCTTGTTGGAATCCACCTCTTGGCTCTGATTCCATCTCTTGGATGGAAGTCAGGCAGTTCTCAGGCTTAGGAAACCACGAGTGGCCAAACTTAAATAAACACAGCAATGAGTCCACAGCCTATGACATGTGTCTATTACCATGGTAACAGCAAGTCAGGAACACATTTAATGGCACTTAAGTGAAAAGCAAGGCAATAATTCTATAAATCTACCACAGATAAAAACTGAAGAAAAAGTGGAATCCATGGGAGGTACAGATTTGGCTAAAGCAAGGGCTACCTCTTGACATCCAAGATATTACAAAAGAAACATACATGCCATCATGGCAGTTTGCATTTTCTCAGCAGGACCAATCATAGAAAAATGAAGGAAAGAATAGGAAAACAGACTGAATTTAACATAAGAAAAGCATGTGTCTATCAGAAATGCCAGAGAAGACTGGCTTCAAGCTTGAGAGCAGGTAGTTGTCATTCAGTGGCATTTTAGTTTGGATAGTATACCCTGCACATAGTAGGTATTTTGATTGACGGTATTCCCCTGAACATGCCAGATGGCTTTACTCTAATTCTCAAGCATTTCTTACATTAATTAAACCTTCCTGACCCATTTCACTGTGTCTCCAGAAAGCAGACTTCTGCCCCCCCCCCCCCCACCACACACACACACACACACACACAGCCTGGGCTCTCCTGATTTCACTGCTGCAGAGTGTGGTTAAGAAGCAGCAACAAGCAGCCCCAGTGAATGAACCACTTTGCTGCAATTAAAAGTTCGCAGAGAATAAATTATCCTCTAGTTCAAGCTGTCCAGCAATAATTCTCATTAATAATAACATTTCCACAACAGTCTACTTCTCACAATGACAGCGAGTGTTAGAAACTTTAACATTATTCTTCAAGCCAGAGTCACATCCCAGACGGCTGATCCAGATTGCCATATGCAGCACAGAGGCAAGGTTTAGAAGAACAAAGATTCTTGGTGTGTAACTGGCCATGAAGTTCATAGACTAGACAAGCAAGTGGAAAGAACTCAGAGGGATTCTCTCCGCCAAGCTTTCTCTTCTAATTTGTGCTAAATCATAAGTAATTTTTACTTTAGGAGCATTATAAAGGGGTTAGTTTCCAAGGGTCTCCGTCTGCCTGAGCAGAAACAACTTTTTCACTGCAGTGGCTTCAAGCTGCACATGTGACCTCAAGGTTAGAGAGAATGTGCTGTTCATGAAGGCAGAGATGATTGTGGAGTTATAAAGAATTAGAGATAGTAATGAAGAAACAAATATAGAATAGATAGATGATGGATGGATACATGGTGGATAGTAGATGATGAGATAGACAAAAAAGACAGATAAATGGATGGGTGGGTGGATGGATGGATGGGTGGATGGAGAGATAAATAGAATGAATCTCAGCCTACAGCTGACACGGGCTGTCAGCTAGAACATTCTGCCAGTGAGAATCTATCATAGCTATGTGTACAAGTTCAAATTTTCGGAGTACTTTGGGAGCTGTGATCCACAAACAAACATACCAAAAAAGAAAAACCCCAGGAGGAAGACTTGTTTTGCTTGCACCCTAACTTGAGACCATACAGCATCCCCACCCTCTATTCTGTCTGGGGCACTCATGGGGCTCCATGTCAACCCAATAGAAGAGCAATAAGCTCAATCTCTTCTAGAAAAATAGCAAGATTCTTATGTTTCATTAATAAAAACTGTTGCTGTGAGATTTTAAGCCTCAGGTTAAGGAATGGTCTGCTAGAGAGATGTGTGGCCAGAGATTATTCTTTGTCATCCAGTATGGCTCAAAGAAGTTAAAAGTTTGGGTAGTATTCCTGTCCTGGAAGAAAAAGGATGGAGGCCAAAGCACTACAGGTAAACTTAGGGAGCAGCATAAGTAAAACATACAAGTGGGAAGCAAAGGGCGTGGGGTGTGTGTGTGTGTGTGTGTGTGTGTGTGTGTGTGTGTGTGTGTGTTTGTGTGTGTGAAAATGACAGCCCATATGTCAGATTACAAGCCTCCAAAGATGAGACTTGTGTTTCAGACACAAGTATGAGACATTGGTGTTTCACAAAGATTACTCAGTCAGGAATTTAATGGAGAACCTGACAGAAACTAGTCGTTAGAAAACCTAGTTAGGTAATTAGTGCCATGGAAATCTTAGCAATAAGGTCCTTGGCTAATGGTGGTAGTGCCTAGCATGGAAACAGAAAGAGATACGTATATCAGAGAGCCAAAGATGAGGTGATTGGTGGAAAGCATGCGTTGGGCCTTACTTGCACTAAATTTTTTCTTAGAACTTTCATAATAAATTTTGACCTTGGAATTATTAACCACACATTATATATCCACAACTTGAAACACAGAGATGTTCAGCTACTTTTCCAAGAATAGCCATGACTCATGGAGTTCAACACTGAAAGATGCCATACTCGATTATGGCATTAAGTACCACTGTTCAGATATGTAGGCATCACAGGGAAAGAATCAAGGAACATTTCCTGGATTTTGACTTGACAAAACCCAGTGACTATTTGAACTGCTTAACTAGATAAACATGGGAGGGTAGAGGGGTAGACATTACATGAAATGATTTTCACTCAATAAATTTGAGGTGTCTGTAGGAAACAAAGTAATGCCCTGTGCCCTGATAGTTGTGTATCTGAAGCTTTGCTTATTTAAAAATCTTCAGTCATCAAGAGCTCATATTTCAAGAGAATGTTAAGGAACATCTTGCCCATGTTTTTATTTTATAAATAAAGAAATCTAGATCCAAGAAGTTGATATGATTTGCCAAGATATGGTTAAATATCAAGTATTTACCTGGTAAACTTCCAAGACCTCTGATCACAAGTCTAACTCAGTAAAACAAGTAGTTAAAAAAAAAAAGTTATTATGGAAGAAGAAAAGAGCTGGGTTTAAATTTTAAGTTTAGTTTGATTGCTAATGAGTTTATGAAAAGCTTTATTACATGCATTGCATATCCCTAAACACATACTTAGAGATTTCTAACTTCAAAGAAACAACATTGATCTTCTGGGATAAGCTGAGAGGTCAGAAAGAGCCTTATCTTAAGAATCAGACAAGACTAGATATGAACTAAGTCTGCAACTGGTAGTAGCTGGGCAACCTTTGAACCCGTTTCTCATCACAGAGAATCAACCTCCACATTTGCAAAACAGAGGGGATATATTCTACATTATTTTAACCCTTGGAAATATCCTAACTCACTCAAGAATAACTGGGATTATTCAATGAAAATTAGTCACCAGAAATTTTCCTTTTCTGTAAATCAGCAAATGTTTACTGTATATCATCTCTGCCCCATGTAATTTTGTAATATGTATCAATTAATATCTTATTATTGTTAGATCAGCAAAATTAAAATCATTTGCTTTTCCATTTATATTAATCACAACAAAAAATTATCTAGTAATATCAATCACCTTGATATTAGACCCAAAATTCATCTGATTCTCAGGCCAGAAAAGACGAAGATGAAGAAATCTCATTTATCAGAACACAAAGTCCCTGTTGGGTTCATCATAGCATTTCTTAGCCACATAGAGTTTGGATTGTCTCCAGTAAACAATTCACGGGCTTCTCTGCCTTCCTACTCATAATTAGATTATGGACGGAGTCAAGCATCCCACAGACACTCACCATAAGACATCACTTACAAGATTAAATGAAACAAATGAGGTCTTGGGTGCCCACTAAATGCTTCCATGAGTTCTTTTTTGAAGCAGTGGAAACCTTCATCGAGTTAACTTATTTCATCCTGTAATAAACTGTTGTTAAATTTATCTGACCTCCTATACAACCGCCTTAATAAAAAGTAAACTGAGGTCTGCTAATCCGTCAGGTATTCTAATTGTTTTGACCCATATTCTTGTTTGGATGGAGGGAGGGGGTCAATAAGCAACTGATAAAATACATGCTGAGTATAGAAGACATAAAATGACAATCTTATTCAAAATACTCTGATGGGCTGGGGAGATGGCTCACTGGGTAATGCATTTGCTATGCATGCATATGGACCTGCGTTGAGTTCCTAGCACCCAACAGCAGTCTCAGAGCTGGAGAAGCAGAGAGGGAAGATCCTAAATATTTACTGACTGACTAGTTTAGACAACTAGTAAACTTCTGGTTCAGTGAGAGACACTGTATCAAAAATTAAATAGAGAATATTGAGGAAGACAGTGGACAATAATCTTAGTCCCCAAAACGTGGATCACTTCCAACCCCCCCAGATGACTTTAATGTGCTATAAATAGTGTCATTATGCTAGTTACATATTCAATTTAGGTACTTGACAAGTATTTATCCATAATATAGTTTTAATATTTGTTTGGAAGATCCAATGTCAAAACTAAGTTATAGGAAATAAGACATTTAAAAAAATATGTCTTTTTTTGACCTGCTAAGATATGTTCATTGATGCAATAGTGGTATAGATTTTATGGGAGTAAACAACTACATTCTGGTTGTATTTAAAACCTACTCCATAAGATGGAACCTTCCCTGGCAGTGTTAACAGGGTCAATAAATTATGTCTGCATAGGTCATAGTCCTTAGAAGAGAAACTACTACTATTATTCTGCTAAATGGACTCCAAATGACTTAATCTTTTACTCAAAGATTAGAATATCTCCCAGCCCCCATTAGAGATGCTTCTTTTTGCTGTTGATGACAATTAATACAGAGAAGCGCAACTGGGTCACCCAGCAGAGAATAAGAGACCAGAGAAAGCTCAGTGCTAAATCATACTATGTCGCATTCCCTCCTCTGAAGGCTCAGAAATCATTGTGAAAAAGGACACGAACAGAATATAAGCACCAAAAGGAGCAGAGACACAATGGGTCAGTGGCATGCATGAACTCAGAGTGGTTGTGACAGCATGTACAAGACCTACATAAGCTCAAGCTGGACAAAATGTTAACTTGGATGAGGAAGGTAGTCGTGAATTCTCCCTCTCGACTGAGGAGCTACTGGTAACTGATGGCTGCTGAAGGGGAGAGGCGAGGGAGGGAAGAGAGAAAGAAAGGAATTTTCTTCGAGGATGTGGTCCCTGAGTAGCTATAATGTTCTAGTAAATATTCCTTCATTTAGACACATGCTTGCAGCACTAAGTAGATTAGTAGGTTTATAAATAAAAACTCACATGAAATTTCAAGGGAAAACTGGGGCAGAAGGAAGAGCAGAGAAAGGAATCGGGAGTCCAGTTGGTCAAAACACATTTTATGCATGTATGAGATTTTTTAAAAATATAAATGAAATAAGGTGAGAGAGAGAGAGAGAGAGAGAGAGAGAGAGAGAGAGAGAGAGAGAGAGAGAGAGAGATCTCCCCTGTGTACTGAATTAGCTGAAATGGATAAGAATGTTTGAACAACTAGTGCTAAGAAATCTTCTCACTTTCTCAATTGGCAACTGTGACCAAAAAAAGAAAAAAAAAAAGGAAAAATACTAATCTAGTTATTTGGATTGAAGCAAATTGAAGTTATTTGGATTCCTAGTGTTGGCTAGGAATAGAATATAGAAAACAGAAGAAAATAGAGAAGGGAGGGAGGGAGGGAGGAAGAGAGGGAAGACAGAAAGAAATAGAAAAGAGATGGAGAGAGAAGGAAGGGCCAGATGAACTCATCAGAAAATAGAACATTTATATTCTAAAGGTTTGGTGCCGCTGTTCTCATAGACCCATGAAGAACAGAGCCAGCCATTTGGCTGACTTCTCGGCCCTTTCTGTAGTAAGAGGTTTCTGGCCCGAATTTTCGGGTCTAACGTCAAGGTTTGGACCTGCTGCAGACCCACAGGCCCACAGAGGCACACAAATGCTTTCATTAATTTTAGGCTGATTGGCCTAAGGTCCAGGCATATCACTTGTTAGCTCTTTACCCTTAAACTAACCCATGACTCTTATCCTGTTCAGCCATGCAGCTTGGGACCTTTTCTCAGAACAGTATAGTTGTCCTCTGCATCTTCTGGCTTGTCTGGCAACTCTGGAATCTCTATGGCATTCTTCTCTGTTCTTCCTGTTCCCAGAGTTTTCTTAGTCTGGTAGCCCCACCCACACTTCCTGTCTGCCTTTGGCTAATCAGTGCTTTTTATTAAACTCATAGGCAGGACAATTATTTACAATGTAACATCATAAATCCACTACACCTTTCTAGCCTTCACTGTGCACTGGAGATTTCTCTGAAGTGGTGAGTGAGGGGCACTCTTCCTTTCAAAGTTATTATGGTCACAGAGGAATCTGTACTGTGAGCAATGGGTTGTTAATTATATACACTAAGATTTACACATGATTACCAAATTGACTATCTCTCAAGTTGTGTCAAAGCACTCCCCATGCAACTTAAATATATACAAAAAAATTGTCTTTTAAGAAACTATCTGAGACCTATGTGCCATTTTAGAATCAGGTTAACTCCCTGACTTTGGGGCTGTATAAATGGCATTAGGTTGGGAATCCTAACCCTTTATTCTAATTTGCTAATTTGCTTTCTATGGCTTTGGTAAATACCATGACCAAAGCCAACTCGGGAAGGAAAGGGTTTCTTTCAGCTTATAGCTTACAGCTCACCATGAAAGGAAGTCAGGGCAAGAACTCAAGTTAGGAACCTGGCAGTGAGAACGTGAACCCAGGCCATGGAGGATTCTGCTTATTTGTTTTTCCACCTTCCTTGCTCAGCCCACTGTCTTTCTGTCCATGGGTTACACCGCCTGTTGTGGGCTGAATCCTCCCAATCATTAGTCAAAGAAATGCTCCGCAGATTTGCCCACAAGCCACTCTATGGAGGCATTTTCTCAACTGAGGTTCCCTTTTCCCAGATGATTCTAGCCTGTGTGATGTTGACACAGATCTAACCAGGACACACTTCCTTCTCAGCCCCCTATCTCCACATTGGCAAAGATGCAGCCAACATTAAAACGATAGCAGCATGATTCTGAGATAATTGAACTGGCAAGATCCAGGGGAAGAAATAGTAACATTCATAAATGCCCAACCTGTTTGCCTGGATTCAATGAGTCCTAGCCATAGTACCTAATTGAAAGATCTGACAACGGGTAAAGAACATATCTAGGAATTCCCAAGGGCAGGGAAGACAGGAAGAAAGTGTCGTGGAGCACAAGGCTGGAGAGCAATGAAGCAACCTGTCTAATCCAACATGTGGAGAATAAGTAGTTGGACTAAGCAAAGTGGGACCCTTGGCAACTTCCTCAGGTGACTGCATCACTCAAAAAATCCTCTGGGATCTGGAATTATTCCTCAGGAATCTCTTAGAGAGTCTCATCCTGATATATACACTCTCAACAGCTCTTTCAAGGAGTGAGAAGAGATTCCTTGTGAGACTTGGAGGATTGCAAAGGGAAAAAGACCATCCACTCAATTTCTGTCCTGGAACTCTGGGAAGGAGCCGCTACCAATCAGCATGCTGCTACAGAGCCCACTGTCTAGCAAATATACTTCACAAGGCCAGGTTGAAGGGGGGTCAGACTGGTCCACGAGGCTTTTCTGGGGCTGAAAGTCCAATATTTCTCCAAGTCCTCACTCTTCTGGAGGTGGGGGACACACGTGGGCCCTTCCTTCTTTTCCACATTTTAAGACACAGAATGTAGCTCAGCACAGAAGGAAGGCAGAGTGAGCATGAGCTAGAGCAAAAACAAGGTCAGAAGATGGGTGGCCCTGCCGAGGTGTGGACGTTAGGGGCGATATAGCAGGAGCAAACAAGTGACTCCTAAATCTCAGAGATCGTGGTAAAACAGGTAAGAATCAGAGGTTAGTCATCACTTCTGCTCTGCGATTCCCATGAGACTATGAAAAATCTCAAGCCCAAAGAGAAAGAAGAGCTGATGGAGTTTAGAAACAGAGAAAAACACAAAACTGACTTTAGACTGCATCATTCATTGGTATAAGAAAACAGCACTTTTGGGTGTGCGTTTAGTTGAACTGTGTTAAATAAGGTTGCATCTTTCACACAATGAAGATATTGGACATTCCTATCAGGCATACACACAAATGATTCCCGCTGGTGCTCATCCCTCCTGACCTTGAGAAGCTGATTGCAATGTTTCCAGTGTTCCGTCTTTCTTAAGCCTCCAACATCCACCAACTTTATAAACCACATGGAAATAGTGACTGCATTAATTTATATCGATATTTATTCATTTATATCTGGACCTTCATTTTTGACACGAAAAGAATGGAAATGGGAGGAGAGGGAAGGGGAGAGGAAGGAAGAAACAAAAGAATGAAGGAAGGGGCAGAGATGGAGAGTACAGAGAAGGAGAGAAGCAGACATGGACCTCTCTAAGGCAGGCTTATACCTTCTGTAATTATCGATTGCCTTGCATATTCTGTAACTGAAGACACATCCATAAACATCTCAGTTTAAATTACAGCAATTATGATCGAGAGGTGGGAAGAGAAGGGAAGACAGGACAAGTGGAAATATTCACCAGCATTATGGCATTATCCACTAAATGGGCACTCACTTGTCTTATAGTTTCCAAAGTTCAAAAGATAGACATTCATTAGCTCCAAAATTTAAATACACACATACATGCACACACAGATACACAATTCAAAAAGCTGCTATTGTGTTGCAATATATACATTGTTGAAGTGGTTCTTAAAGGAAACATTTGTCACGATGTATTTACATATTAATAAGCAATAAAACCTAAAAATATAGCCACATTACAGTCAGAGCATTGACCCTACCTTATGTCTGAGTGAATTCTCATTTCCCTTGGACACTCTTTTTGGTGTCTCTAGCTCCCACAGGGCCTTATATTTCTTCCAACTTTGTTTTTTATTTATTTAATCATATTTTATATATATTTCTTTTTAGCAGTGGTGGTTGGTGTGTGTGTGTGTGTGTGTGTGTGTGTGTGTGTGTGTGTGTGTGTGTGTGTGTGTGTGTGCAGATCACCATGAGCATGTGGAGGTCAAAGGACAACTTTCAGGAATGGTTCTCTCTTTCCACCTTATTTTAAGACTGGGTCTCTTTTGGTTTCTGCTGCTGTGCACTCCATCCTAGTTGGGTCTAGAGCTTCCAAGCAATTCTCCTGTCTACAGTCTCAGTGTGGCTGTGAAGGCAGATGCCCGCCATTACATCGAGCTTTTATGTAGGCTCCAGAGTCAAACTCAGGTTGTCAGGTTTGCATGGCAAGCACCTTTACCTGCTGAGCCATCATGCTTGCCCTCCTCTCTACTTTGGGTCCTCTCTCCCTCTCCCTCCCCCTCCCCCTCCCCCTCCCTCTGCCTCCACGTGGGCCCTTCCTTCTTTTCCACATTTTAAGATACAGAATGTAGCTCAGCACAGAAGGAAGGCAGAGTAAGCATGAGCTAGAGCAAGAACAGGGTCAGAAAATGGGTGACCCTCTCCCTCTCCCTCTCCCTCTCCCTCCCCTCCCCCTCCCCCTCCCCCTCCCTCCCTCCCTCCCTCCCTCCCTCTCCTCTCTCTCTCTCTCTCTCTCTCTCTCTCTCTCTCTCTCTCTCTCTCTCTCTCTGTTATACATACATGTTCACATCAGTGTGGGTCTGCTTGCTTGTACATGCTTATGTGGAAGGCAGAGGTTGATGTCACATGTCTTCTATCACTCCTCAACTTATTTATTTTCAATAATTTATTTAACTATCATGCATTTATGTATCTGGATGTGTGTGTTCACCATGTGCCTGTGTGGGTGCCCACAGAAGCCAGAAGAAGGTATCAGATATCCTAGAGTTGGTTTTAAGACTCCCACCATGGTTGCAAGAAACTGAGCTTTAATCTTCCAAAGAAGCAGCTAACACTCTTAACAAGCAAGCCTTCCTTCTGAGCTCCAAGATGTTTCTGAGACGGGATATCCTGCTGGTGATCCTGGAGGTTGCCTTCTCAGTTCAGCTGGCTGGCCAATGAGCTCCAGCATCTGTCTTTCCTCCCTCACTCAACACTGGGGCTACAGATTTGGTCTGCAACACTCACTTTACATAGGTGCTGGGAACGTGGGCTTGGGTCCTTACGTTTGCACAGCTGGTTCCTTACTCACTGAACTACCTCCATACCCAGGCAAGTCTTATCAAAGGGGCCACAGCACTGGTACTTTCACACAGGAGAAGAAGAGGAAGAAGAAGGAGGAGGAGGAAGGAAGAGAGAAGAAGAAGAGGAGAAGGCTTGAGTCTTACAGCCTGCCTCCTGGACGTGTATCTTTGCATTTTCAAAAACATTCCTCTTAATCTCATTTTTCATTCCCATCTTGCAACCTTATGCCGTCCTATTGATCTTAGTTCTGCCGCTTGGAGACACCAATGAGAAATGATGAGAACATTCAATAAATAAAAAATATCCATCCACCCAGTACGTGATTCCTGATTAGAAAATTGTGCAAGTAAAATTGTGTTATTTCTGCTGCCGGTTAGTTCTTGAGACAAACCTCTATGCCGTGCATGTGGAATTAACTCCAGGGATGGGTGGAGGTATTCTAAATTTCAAATCCCAATCTGATTCTAAAGCCCATCATTGCCTTAGAGAAGTTGCCGTGTGTAATTATTGATTACCTCAGCCGTACTGTAATTGAAGTCACATCTCCAAAACCTCAGTTTAGAATGTAGCATTTGTGACTTCTTTCCTCTGAACGAGAAATGAATTCATTTGCATCAGTTACATCTTTCAGAAGTTCTTAACCCAGAAAAAAACTCTACAGCGCTGACTTTGCTA
Source organism: Phyllotis vaccarum (assembly GCA_033318265.1). Classification (NCBI taxonomy): domain Eukaryota; kingdom Metazoa; phylum Chordata; class Mammalia; order Rodentia; family Cricetidae; genus Phyllotis; species Phyllotis vaccarum. Next base: position 79,441,595 of record JARWLC010000011.1, read on the forward strand.
GCTTAGACTTAGCCAGGCACCTTGATATACCAGTGCATATTTTATTCAAACAATCCTTTGTTCAAAAAAATACACAAAGGCAGCCCAAGAGAAGAGTGTTTATCAAACAAGCAAGCCAACCCAGGACTCAGAACTCTACGCTTCATCCCCATCCTATGAGAAACGGAGGTGAGTAGCATGAAGGAAAAGAGACAGATTTTGTTTGCACTCTGGCGGCTATAGCTTCCAGTTACTCAATTCCTGGCTCCCCCGAGCACTTGCTTTATTCTCTGTGAGAAAGAAAGGATGGATGCCTGATTCTCCAGTAATACTAATACTTTTGGGTTCTCACAGATGACGTGCAAAGATAGTTTTCTACAAATATCTGGTTCCACTTCTGTGGCAACGTTCGCTGGCTCTTCTTCATTTTCAATTTACCTAAGAGCATTGTAGATATTCAGTCCATTAGTGACAGAACGCCGGAGCGGATCCTAAGAAATGGCATTGCGAATTGGTCTCCATCAATGTGAGTCCTAAATGAGGAATCCTTAAGGCTGCTTAATGTGGATGTAGAATACAATGAAGCAGTCACAGCACAGCCATGTTGCTCTATAGCCTAAAACATACCCCCATCTCTCAGGTAATGTTTATAAGGAAAAGTGGAATTTATTAGTCCATATCACTGGAAAATTCTAATATAGGCTATATTGTATCCTTGCTAAAATTTATACAGATTCTTCCTTTATCCACAGTGTCATTTTTGTGGTTTCAGTTACTGGTAGTCAACCATGAACCAAAATGTTTTTAACAGAAATAAACAACTAGTAAGTTTTAACTTGGGTGCCTTCCTGGGTAGTGTGATGAGACTCCCTGCCATCTCATCTGTCCCCACATAGATCATCCCTTTTCCCAATGCTTCCAGGCTGCATAGACTACCCTCCTGTTTGCTGCACACAAGGTGCCTTGATTGTTAGAAAAGATATTATGTTAGAATGTCATTGTAATATATTATTGTTAAAATATTATTATGATACCACTATATCATGATACTTATGGCTATAAAACTGGCATTTTATTTTAAATTCATTTATATATATTATTTTGTGCTATATATATCTATACATATATAAACACATGAAAATAGCAAACATCTAATAGTTCATACATGGCACACACATTATATATATATATTATATATGTCTATATATATCACAAAATAATGATGCTGGTATTATGTGGTGATTTCTTCAACTTGGAAATGGCTCACAAGATTCATGAGATCACTCTCTAAGAAGTGATATAAGTAATAAGCACTTGATGAAACTGCCTGGATATTCAGGAAACTCGAGTAGTGTAGCCTGGAAAAGTCACAGCCCCTGCTGAAGTGAGCTTTTCAGGGATGTGGTACATGAGTTGCTATTCTCCTTGTAAGCACCTGTCATCTGTACTCTGTAGTCCCTTAACTAGACAAGAAAACCACAATGGCACAAGTGTCTCCAAATCCAGCCTACCACTCTCTCTGAAGCAAAGGAGACTTGGGCACACAATGCTGTCAAAGACACACACACACCAAAACAACCCTTGAGAGACAGTAAGAGCACAGTAATCTGACCATCAAGAAAAGGCCAGGACTTTGATCTTGGGACGCCCCATCTCTCTCTCTCTCTCTCTCTCTCTCTCTCTCTCTCTCTCTCTCTCTCTCTCTCTCTCTCTCTCTCCCTCCCTTTCTTTTGCTTACTCTGTGTGTGTGTGTCTGTGTGTCTGTGTGTGTTATGTGGTGGTCCTGTCATTGTTTTGAGACAGGATGTCAAGTACCTTAGGCTGATCTCAAATTTGATATGTGGCTGAGGCTGGCCTTGAACTCTTGATCTTCTCAAGGACTGAGATGACAGGGCTCATACAATCATGCCTGGATTTACAGTGCCAATTTAGACACCAACATCAGAGCATGAAAGATAAATATCAAACGTAAAATTTTCACACCTCATGTCTCATACACATATGCGTATGCACCTATGATTCCTACCCAAACAACAGACCCCTGAGAAATACTCTCTCTTTTCCTGTCATTCTTGGCACATGCCCATTCTGCCAACACTTACTGATAAGGAGGAGCTGAGAGCAATTGGAACTTCAGCTTGTCCTTTTTCTTTCCTTCTCTGGCATCATTTTGAGCTGAATGATGGCTGACCCATACAGGGCTCAACACAGGACCAGACAAAGCTCCTCTTTTTTGTGTGTCTCACAAGGGCTCTGCCTTCTTTTTGCATTCAAAGCAAGCTCAGGTTCAGAAAAAAGCCTGACCCTGGGCCTTCCAGCACCCATTTATGCACCCACAAACACAACTGATTTTCTTTTTATCCACACTGTGCACTACATCTGGACACTTTGTGGGATCCACTAGAGTTCTGTAGCCATGGGTCATTATGAAAGCCATATCAATGCAGTACTGATCCAGTTACTGGTCCAATGCTGTTGTGTTCAGAATTCCTGTGAAATTTCTTCTCTGTCTCACTTTGAAGGTCTTAGGTTGAACACAGAAGTGTTTATAAGAAGGAAGGAGTGTTTGTAAGGTTGGAGTTGAGATATACAAGGCAGAGGCAGAAAACTGGAAAGAGGAAGCCTCATTTATAAGCTACACATCATAGTATACCAATCTGTCCTGGGCTTGAGAGCTTCTACCCTATTCAACCCCCACACAAGGGTTCCTCACATGGTTACAGACTGATCTTTTCCATTCTATGTGTTGCCACAATCATAACACACACCCCCCAAAAGATTTACTCAAAAGAATTCCCCTAAGCACAATGCTGTATCTACCTAGAATCCATTTGGCAACCACGTAAGTCATGCTTTCTACAGCTCCCAATCGAGTCTTTGGGAGTCTTTATTCTGTTTCTCTCAATTCATTGCGACCACACCTTTGTTTTCTGCCTTCTTGTTCTGTGTTCTAATTTGCCATACAAACAGCAAAACCATGTAGCCAGGTCCGCTCAGATCCTGTGGAAATAAATGTTCAAGGGTGTTGTGGGATTCAGGTGTCAGCTGATGGGGTCCAAGGAAGCTTATCCAGAATCCCAGGCTCCTGGAGGGGGTGTGGCCAAACCCATTGATAAGGGGCTGCTGGGACGCTGGGAGGCTCTCTTCCTGGTTCCTGGCTGCTGGAGGAAGGATCCCATCGTCCGTCCGTCTGCAGACTTCGGTCCCTGTTCAGGTGCTACGGTAATCTGTTGCCTGTACCGTGAGTGTTGGTTTATATTCTAATAAATATCTATCTGGTATTGGTGTCCCTGTGGATAAACGCTGCCTACACAAGGGAACAGAAATAGACCTGATGGTCACCAGTGTGTGTGCTGTTAGAGCAAGCTTGGGTACCTAGTATTCTTTCTTCCAAGAATGCTCTTTTCTGGAGGGCAATGTCACTGGTTTGCCTTTTTTGCCCAGGGAGACATCTGGGCTGACAGGACTTTATGCTCAAACTCATAACCCATAGGCAACGAATTAATTCTCATAGTTTGCCCAAGATTGAGTAGGTTTGTGAGCTTCTTCAGGCCTAAGCAGGAACTGAGTCACAAATCACAGAGATGCTGTTTCTCATAGAAACTTTTTTCAAGATAAGTTGTTTGGGGTTGAATTGAGAGCCTTGGAGACAGCATAGGATGATGTTCACATAAACAGCTCTAAATGTCAGCTCGGTGTCATCTCATTCTGCTCCTTCTTAGAAACAGAAGGAGAAGTTCTGTTTAGAAATTCAAGGCCAAAGCTGGCACTTGAAAAAATCCTTTCTTCACTCCCCTTATGGATTATTCCAAATACTATCAGAGTGAAGATTGTTACTACTAGCATGAGCTGGTAGCTCTAGTTTCTTCTGGATTATTGGAAATGTATCTGCATATAATCTATACCACTTGTTCTAGACTCATATCAAGATTGGGGAGAAACTGTCAAAGGCCCATGAACTTTGATAGGCGTCTGTTCCCCAGGTCTATATGACAAGGCTTCTCCATGTATATCTTATTCTCTGTAGCAAGTACAACTTTTTTCTCTTAGTCTTTTATGTTTAGGCTCCACCCCCCATAACAGTTATATTTTGTTGCTGTGATAAATTTTGTGACGAAGAGTGACCTACAGAAGAAAGTTTACTTTGGTTCATGATTCCAGAGAGATATTCCATAATAGCAGAGGGAGAATGGGAACGGGTAGCCAAAGCAAGATGCTGAGAGTCACATCTCCAACCACAAACACGAAGCAGAGAGAATGAACCAGAATTGTAACAAAGCTACAAACCCTCAAACCCTACCCCCAGTGAATACCTGGAGCCATGCCTTCACATAACTCTCCCCCAAACAGTTTCACCAACCAGAGACCAGGTATTCACATGTGGAAGTTTATAGAGAACATTTCTCACTCAAAACATCACATCCTCAAAAACAGAATATAACTCCATAAAGCTAATTAAGTCACATCTGCACAGCTCTTTTTAGTGGTGGTCTTGCCTCTGAGTATAGAGCTCCAGTAGTATGGATCGCTGTTCTCACAAAAGGGAATCATAATAATGGAGAAACTGAAGAAAAGTCAAGTGAGAGCCGCTCACAAGGACACCTTCAGTCTACAACTGGAACACGTGTGATCTTGTCCCTGGGCTACCAGACAGACCTATATATTATTTAAACAATAATCATGCTGCTGGCCCTATGATCTCTGTCTATAATTAGGTGGAGATCAGATTCCCACTGAGGGGTGTGTGTGAGTGTGTGTGTGTGTATGTGTGTGTGTGTGTGTGTGTGTGTGTGTATGTGTGTGTGTGTGTGGTGGCATTCAGCTCAAATAGTTTTCTAATTATTTACAGTAACTGCAAAGCTCCTTATAGTTGACTCGCTAATGTCACTTAATTCTGTCCCTCTTCTTCATTCCTGTGACTAAATGAGAGCCTATGAGACCAGTCCCTAGGTCACCGTCATGAGTGATTTAGTTATCAGCCTTTCTGCTTAAGCTGTCTACCTGGATCTCAATTAGCACTAATTATTTTAGGGACTTATCGCCTAAGTAAGAAAATGTCTCCCTTGACAAAATCTATGCTACAGAAGGAGAAATTTAAATTTACTGCTTCTGAACCAGGCAGCCAGATCATGAGGGGGAATACTCGACCTTTAGTGGTGTAAGTGTAAGAGCCAACATGGAAGCAGTGTACTTCCAAACTTCAAAGTCATGAAGACCCAAAGAATGTATTGGGGTAAGTCTCTTCCATAAAGAAACAGTGGTTCTCTTGGCTACAGGCATAGAATTGGTAAGAAACCCTGGCTAGCTATTGTCAAATGCACAGTCCAGAAGGAGAGAGGCTTCTTCTGCCCCTGGCTCTGACATGTCTCCCCACCGAGTGCCTAGGACCTTCAGGATTTCCTCTAGTCTCTGTGATTACTGATAGACAATATGGGGATGCAGAAGGACATTCAGAGGACAATGCCAGGTTTCTTACCAATGCTGGGAAACTTGGCTCCATTGCATTGTTCTTTTCAGGGTTTCTCTACTGGCAGGGTCTCTCAGCCTCAGCTTTCAGTCTGGATCCTTCCTGTTTGTGGCTGTGTTGTGTACCAGGGGATTATGCAGCATCCCTCATTTCTATCCAGTAGGCATCATTCACACCACTGGACTGTGAAAACCAAAGCTATCTCAGTACACTGTCAAATGTTCCCAGAGGAGGCGAAAACACCACCCTGTGGAAAGCATCACACTTCTGGGGTCACAGTAAGTTCATTGGAGAAAATTCACTGAGAAGCTGAGGGCTTTTTTTTTTTTTTTTAACTTCTAGTTTCTGGAGATTTTTACAGAACTTGGTGGGAAATTTTGCTTTCGCCTGGTTATCCAGGTAACACCTACAGGTAAGTATTTGCCTTAAAGACTCAGAACACTATCTGGGAAGTGGGCATTCCAATGTGGAGGCATTAGAGACATCGTGTAGTAGCAGGACCTGTCTGTCAGGGAATGGGCATGAGTCAAGGGCTTGCGGTACTCTCTTTCACTTTTGGTACTAAGTAATTGCATCCCGCTACCTCTGCACCATTTGCAAGTACATCTTTAAAAGCAAAGCACTGATGGTGACCTTGAGCACTGGCAACAAATAGTACTGATCACTGGAGTACTGAGCCAAAAGGTCATGGTACTGGAAGTGACCTCAAACACTGAGCTAAAGGTTACAGTAATGATTCTCTCCTTGAGCACTGAGAGGCAGACACCAATCTGACTCACTGAAAAACTTTTACAGTAATTCTGTGTTCTAGGAATTGTTCTTATCATCTTACAAATGAGAAAGACAGAAGTACTCGGAGGTTAAGCAACTGCTAGAGTCTCACATCATGAGGGTTTAGGGAAAACCAACCAAAAGTAAGGTTGTCACCTTTTCCGGCTATGCTACTCCTAGGTGTCTGCACAAGCTGGCCTGCAGTAGAAGCATCTACATGGCCTTGTTTATTATGGTGATATTGACTGTATCCAAGCCATGCGATCAGCCTAGGTGCCATCAGTGACTGAGCAGATAAAGAAAGTGTGGTGTACATACAAGTGTATATATACACAATCAAGTATTATTTGGCCCTAAAAAGACCAGAACTTTATAATTTCTAGGAAAATGGATGGAACCAAATATCACAATGTTAAGTGGAACAAGCCAGACTCCAAAGACAAATATTACAGGTTTTCTCTTATATCTATAGTTTTCATCTAACAATAAGCCATGAAAGAAGAAAAGAGCTCCTTGGGGAGAAGGGAAGGGGAGAACAATAGAAGGCTGTAATAAGAGGCTTCTGGCCTGGCCTAGTCCTAATGTCTGGATCTGCCTGCTGCTGCTTATGTCCCCAAAACGACTCAGATGCTTGTATTAATTACTGCTTGACCTATGGCTCAGGCACATGGCTCACTGACTCTTGCATCTTAACTCAACCCATTTCCATTAATCTGTCCTGCCACGTGGCCCATGGTTTACCTATTATTTCTTCACATCTTGCTTCTCAGACAGCTGGATCGAATCTCCCTTGATTCTGCCCTCCTTCCCTATCCATGTTCTGATTTCCCCATCTACTTCTAAGATGCCTGCCATAGGTCAAGACAGTTTCTTTGTTAATGAATGATATTCACAGCATACAGAAAGACATCCCACATCAGAGGGCAAGGGAACAAATATGATCACGGTATGTTGCATACACAGATAAACATGTCCTAATAAAATTATATGCTAATCTTCAAAGTTTTCCTCTATGGAAAAGTCCTAGAACCTCTATGTGCAATACCATGAACATGTTCATAAGCATATGTACATATAAAAATAAATAATATTACAAATTAACAACTACAGAAAAAAATATATGTAAAAACACACACACACACTTCACACTGTTAATAAGTACAAGGTGAGAATCGAATTTAGGAAATCTATACTCTCAGCCCCTCTAACTTCCTAAGTATGTGTGAGTTCACAGGCCGAAGCAAACCATAGTTGGTAGTTACCTAAAGTTTTCATGATTTCTCAAGATGACTAAATGCAGCATTTATTACAAAGACAGTGTGTGCCTCACTTCCTCCACACTTTCCTCGGCCCTGTTTCTTGCCCTATTGCCACTCTTAACATCCTGGCCAGTCTTCTCCCACAGATACAAATGACTCAGCCATTATCTACTGTTGTTTCTCAGAGTTCAGTCCAGAAAACATCTAGATATGAATCATCAACAGTATTTGTTTTAAAAAAAATAATTATGTTTCCAAAAGAAAGAACAATAACAAATGTCTGCACTTGAAGCTATGCCAGTTGGCTGATCTTAAGTTTTATGCAGGTCCTGAAATACCACACAATAGTCCACGTGTAACACATAGTAATGTGTCAGCTAAAACTAGAACTATTTCCCTACAAGAATCCGTAAATCCTAGCAGAGACACCGCTGGATACAAATATCTAAGAACAAAGCACAAAAACTCTGCTTTAAACAAACTTTTTGAAATGTTCTAGAAGGTGCAAAATTTGCAGCTGGGCAAGTGCTGGTTACAATTCTTTAGATTTACAGGTCAAGGCATGTGTCAGAAAGAGGAGCCAGCTTTGATTGGCTGTTCTGTACTTATCCTGTGTGTATTTGTTCATCTAACTTCAGAACAACAAACACCTGGATGGCGCTGACATGTGGGATGGCGCTGACATGTGGGAGGCATTGTGGGTAGGTGAAGGTAAGCTTTGGACAAAAACTGGTAAACCACCATTAGTCACAAAAGCCTTGATTTCCTGTGGGAATGTCCCCCTGCTGGCATTTATAGCACAAAAGTACACAATTGTAAAATAGAATTGGTTTCCTTTCGGGCCCAGTGATCTTCTTAATATTTGTACACTTACTTATCTTTTAATTAGCATAGAAAATAATAGGTTTCATTATGGCATTTTATATGCATGCACCATCACACTCTCTTCTCGTCTTATCCACCTGGCCAGTGCCCTCCATTCTTCTTCTCTGCCCTTGCTGGGTCCCCATCTTTGTCCCAATACCGTCCCCTTTTGCTTTCATGTTATAAATATTCCGTTACTCTTCTTTATTTATCTTCTCTCCTCCTTTAGGTCTCTTTCTCTCCTCCCACACTTCCCTTTCTTCTGTGATGACAAATTCCACACACACCTGTACTAACACACACACACACTTAAATAAAATCCACATTAGAGGGCACACATCCAAAATTTGTCTTTCTAGGTCTGGATTACTCTCCTTAACATGGTTTATGGTTGCATCTTTTTCCCTAAAATCATCATTATTTACCTCTTCTTACAGTTAAATAACATCTCAGTGTATGCATGAACCACATTTGCTTTATCCAATGACCATAAAGGCAGCAGAGCCCATAATTTGCTGCACAAAGTAGCTTGTGCAGTTACACGGTAGGTGGATTCTTTTTATAAAATACGATCAATAAAATCTCTCAATTAGCTGTCCAAAACCAACTTACAAGAGTAAAGTCCTGGTCATGAATTCTCACTGGATGGTTTTCTTCAACCATCAAAGTTCTCAGCCATTTGGAATCAAGCAAGCCAGAGCTTATGGGATCCTTTGCATCCTGCTCATAGCTCATTCAAATCAGAAGTGTCTGAGTTAACAGTCATGTAAACTGATGACAATACTCCTGATAGTCATTCACTTATTCATTCATGTTAGGTTGTATATAGAGACATGGGTGCTAGTGTAAAGAATACACAGTACCAAAGCCAAGACAGCTTCCTCCACTGAGCAATGCTAATTAGGATCCTGGTGATGTGTACTTATGAGTAGGCACGAAGGCTCTCCCAGCACGTTAGTCTCGGTACTGTTCTTCTGGAAAGAGCCTTGCAGTGGCCACAGGTTCTACTTGTGAGGCCTGCTTTTTAGTTACAACCAAGTTTTATTGCATTCTATAAATAGATATAAAATAGTTGGGGGTGGGGAGAATGTAATTAGACCGACAAATTTTCCTGTGTGTCTGGTGGACTCTACCCAGAAAGGGAAAGGTTCTGCTTTCTGTAGTCCTTGAGCATTTCCTGCCCTCACTGAAGTGCAACCATGATAAATTCAGCAGCAGTGTTGCCTCCTTCTGACTTCAGTGTTGCGAGGTGATGGATGGCTTGAAGCTACTTTGTTCCTGTATTGCACAAGCTTCAGCTACACATCAGGAAAGAAACTTACTTTATTTTCATTCCTTCCTGTCTCCATAAATCCCAAGATTTAACTGAGTACCTGTGGTACTCTCTTTTTAAAACAGCACCACTTCTTTGGTCTCTGAGGGTACTCTTGGCAAGGCAGAGCGTAATTCTCCATGTTGGACATTCACAGCAGGGAAGCTAATATAGTTAAATAATTTTCATTAACTCTGAGTAGATAATAAAATAGAAGTTGTATTAAATCCTTCTATTTTTCCATTTCAACTAGACCAAAGATCTTTTGAAGATTTAAAATCTTTTTCTAACTTTTCATTACTTCCAAAATCCTTACCTAACTTTGTTTTCCCTTTATTTACGGTGCCCCAGGTTCTTTTAATATAAAGCATTTAAGATTCTCAATGAATATGAGGGAAATAGTATTATCCCATCTTGTCAACAAAGGCCTATGCTTTGGAGGCACAAAATGTTTGTCAAATGTCACAAAGCAACAGGATTTAACTGTGGTCTGCTAACACTAACAATAGCCCCCAATAGGCAGTCAATGGCTCCACAGATACTGCCTGGTTAGGTTTCACTACTAAGAATGAATGACAGATCAAAATTCAGACCAGGGAGCATGCTAAAGAATAGCCTGTGCTCATATATCGTCTTCCAGTGAGTCTGAGAGTTTTCCGTGTACTCTGAAAGGTTTTTATTCACCCATCTTCTCACCTTTCCCCATTGGCCCTGTTTCCAGTGTCCTCACACTTCTTGCTGTGTTTTAGAGCATTTTAGGAAAAGACTGGACCACATTATGGACGTGAACACACAGCAACACTAACAAGCAAGTGCCACTAATGGACAAGACCAAAAAGTGCCACACACACACACACAGATACCCTGTCTCTTGAGTCATTTCTTTCTAAGCAATTCTGGTAGGTCAGGGCCAGGAACTGCTGCTGGGTACACCCAGAACTCTTGCAAGATCTTGCTTAACAGTTCTTGGGAAAGCACATTGTTTTTCTACCTGTCAGCTAAGAAATGGCACGGCTGCATTTGAGGAAGAGTGGAGACATCCAGTGGCCACATATGTTGATAACAACTGAGTTATCTGTATAAAGTTAGGATTGGGGTAGAGTCCTCTACTGAAAGGTCTGAGGAGATTTCTGGCTCAGTTGGGAAAGTGTCATGGAATATTTGTATACTGCGTGAAGGTGTATTGTTGTGATTGGTATAATGAAATGCTGAACCATCAGTAGGCTAGGAAGGAAGCTTAGGAGGGACTTTCAGGCAGCGTGGAGGTGAACCTAAGCACACAAAAGACACAAAAAGACACTGAGGTGGCAGGACGTTGGTATGTGACAGAATGGAGATTATTAGAAATTGGTTAATTTAAGTTGTAAGAGCTAGTTAAAAACAAGCCTGAGTTAAGGCCAAGCTTTCATAATAAATAAGTCTCTGTGTCATTACATGTGAGCTGGTGGTCCAAAGAAAATCTGAATACAGGAAAGTGCTTGCCTGGGAGCATGAGGAGCTGAGTTCAAGCCCCAGAATCGACATAAAAGAGTAAGGCATGGTGGCATGCACTTGCAGTTCAAGGGCTGGAAGGACGGAGACAGGAACACCCTGGGGCCCACTGATCAGCCAGCCTAGACTACTTGGCAAGTTCCAGGCCAATGAGAGACCCAACAAGAAGGCTCTTTCTGGAAAAAGGGTAAACATCAAACAAACAAAATCCCAAGGTGGAGGTGCCTGAAAAATAACTCCTGAAGTTGGCTTCTGGTCTCCATGGACACAAGAACATATATGGTTGTCCCCACATACACAGTTTCTATTTCTGATAATTTTGTTAAATATTGTAATTATGACATCTAAGTAGCCGGTGTGCTTGCATGTAGACTGTCATTGATCAGCCAATATATTATTACCCCAGATACTCTTATCTGTGAAGACCTGGGCCATGACTTTTGCCACTGCTCTAAATGATTACTGTATTAGAGTGATTTAACTTCCTCCAAAAGTAATCTAAATATAATAGATTGTCTAACTCCTTCTATTTATATGCATGGCCTTCTGGCCTCCAGTGTGCAGAATATACTAATATTAATATGAATCTACCTTGCATGAGTATAGAGAAAAAATGGAAATGGTGGAAGGTCAAGAGGACCTACTAACTGCAGTACAGCTAGGGTACTGACTGAGGGGAGATCAATCCCCCTGAAGTAATAGTACAGAAGGTTGCTTAATAATGCTGAGTGGGGGAAATGCCCACGATAGAATTATATATTAAGGTTCACCAAACTATGTTTATTTATTATGATTGTAATTCTTCTTATCTGGACTGGAGAGATAGTCTAGAATTAAGAATACTGGCTGCTATTCCAAAGGACCTGGGTTCAGTTCCCAAAACCCACATGGTAGCTTATGACTACCTGTAACTCTAGTTCTAGGGGATCCATTACCCTCTGCCGGCCTCTGTTGGTACCAGGCATTTGTACAATGTACATACATAAATGAAGACACTTGCATACATACATAAAATATAAACACGTCTTTAAAAATTAAATAATTCTTCTTGACACCGTATGGGAAAAACTTTAAACTTCATAGTCAGATCTCTACCTGAATGGGACAAGAAGATACTAAAGACAAGCTGAGCAGAGTGAGAACAAAAGACCTCTGAGAACTTAACGATATGGACGTGGATTTGGTGTGTCTGCTCTCTGGGCTTCTGAGAAGCAACCACCATCCAGCAAGTCAGGAAACCATGCATATTTCTTTGATGCTTTCTCCATTGGGGCTGTCCTACTGCCAGACTTTCCCAACCATTCCGCAGATCACCGAGTAGTTGGTACAGTCACTGCACTATATGTCCTCTAACAAGGTAGGAAACTGACGAGCCTTTAAAACTAAAGGACAAAAGGAAGTGCTGATCCCCTTAATAGGAGACATGTCACCAGGTTAAAGTAACTTTCAATGGGGGCTGGAGAGACAGATGGCTCAGTGGTTAAAACCATCGACTCTTCTAGACAACTCAAGTTTGATTCCCAGCAGTCACAGGGTGGCTTGACACAGTCAGTAACTCCGGTTCCAGGGGATCTGATGTCCTTGACTGGCCTCCTCAAGCTCTGAGGCATGCATGCAGACAAGACACCCATCCAAATAAAATAAATGAATAAAAATTTAAAAATTAACAACTTGTGGTGTTAGGATTTCAGGCTAATGACAAATGTCATTCATCTCAGTTTTGTGAATCTCTCAGCTGAGCGGAAAGTGAATCCAAATTATCTTATGGGAACCATCATTATTTATGACCAATTATTCGGTTTTCTTTTAAAATATTCTTGTGCTCTGTAAGTGATGGTGGGGAGAAAAATGGATGTAGATCTAGGTTCTGACCTTGGCTTTTTAAGAAGATATTACATTTATTTATTTTACTGGGCACACATCTGGGGAGGGTCTGAAGATAATTTGTAGGAGTTGGTTTTCGCCATCTTCCATTTTGGTCTGAAAGACAGAATTCGGGTCATTAGGCAGCAAGAGACCACTGAAGCATCTTGGGGTTCCCCCCTCCCTTTACTCTTGCTTGTTTTGTTTTTTTTAATTTTAACAACTTCATGAATATATTGTGGCCATATTCACCCCGTAGCCCACCCTCTTCTTCCTCTCCCATCTCTACTGTCTTCTTCCCGATGCTTCCTCCTTCCTTCTTCCATCCCTTTGCAATGTGTGCAGATCTTTGTAGGCAGCTGCCATGCGTTCATCATTCAACGGCCATGTTAGACTCAGAAGATAAAGAGCCTTCCACTCCTACCTATGCTCTGGCTCTTTCTGCTCCTTCTGGAATATTCCTGGGGCCCTTAGGAGAGAATATAAATGTTCCATTTAGGGGCTGACTCTTAGTTATCTGAGTCCCAGTTCCTCTCGGTTACAAGTCTGTCTACACGAGCTTTGCAGAAGAAATCCAGTCATTGTCATGAATTCTTAGTCCCTTGAAAATCACATTTGATCTGCACTCATGTTAACTATTCTATTGGCGCTGACTCACCTTGAATACAAAGCTTGTATAGACAGTTAATCAGACAAAGACTTTTGTAGACAGCATTTCCTGAGCAAATGTTAAGCTTTCCTGTTGCTTTGAATACCACGGCCCTGGTTCTCCCATTCACAAGTTATCTGACCTTATGTTAGTGGACACACATCCTGTGCTTCACTTTGTAGTTCAGAGAATTAGTAATTAGGTGGCTGGTGAGGAGCCACCATCGTAAAGCACTGGCTTGTCTCTTTCCCTGCCTATGATTAATTGTTCTATCTAAACTGCATTATGACTTTGCAAAAGTCAAGAGTCACCTGAGACTTACAGATCCTTGGAGGAGATTTTTCTCCTTCCAAAGGCAAGAACAGTGGAGTTTTTTCTTAAGAAATTATTAGGAGCATTTAGACTAGATGTATGCGCCACAAAAATGTCTTGTGCTATATTCCCCTCTACAGGCACCCCAAAGCCATATTACACCACCTATACCCAGTACAAAGAGAAAGAACTGGAGAAGGAAATGAGAAACCAAGAATCCCAAATCCTCACTTCCTGATATAAACGCCATTTTTTTTTTTTTTTTGAAGAAAGTAAGAAAAAAAGAAGAAGATGAAAAAAGCAGTTGAAATTTATGCCGATTCTCAACAGTTTGCCATGGCAAGCCAGGGAGAAGGAAAAGATGGGCCGTGAGGGAAGAGGCGAGAGTTTGCGTTCCTCTTCTGAAACACAGCCTTCCGTTCCCCTCCCCGCCTGAAGTTTAACTTGATTATGCATTCATTAAAGAGGAGCCATGGTTAAACAAGAGCATCTTTAAAATGCAGAGTTCATTTCAGCCCATTTGGTTTTGTTACACACAAATTGGATTTGCATGGCATCCCGCACAGCAGGTACTCCACTTGAAATCAAAGACAGATGCTTTTACGGGATTAAAAAGAAAACCGAGGGGGAGGGGCGAGGGCTAGAGATTGAGATATTTTTGCATTTCGGTAATAATGGTCCAGGATGAAATAGTGAATGTCTTGCAGCATTATCCATATAAGTGTTTGGGCTATAATTAAAAGGAAACAAGGATTCCCATCATAACTTGAATAATTGTCAAAGAGGAACATTTAATTTGCAGGGGGAAAAATGATTTCTCACATAAATGTCTAATAATACCTTAGCATATTTGAAATTTAATCATAAGTGGCTTAGAATTAAACCATGTGAATTATTACTGAAACATTTCAAGTGGTGACATTAAATGCTTTGTTTGAAATTAGCCATTAATTCAAAAAGTCTTCTCACGAGCTGCTGTGAGAATTTAACTCCTTGTCTGTAAACAGGGGTTCCCTGTTCCCCCACTGGATAATTAATCTTCATATCTCTAGCAGAGTCACGTTGCTAGCTATTTGCTTGGATTCCTTTAGTTCAATTACTCTGGATGCTATAGTTTTATGAGGACTATGATCTGCTGTTTTAAATGTTTTCTATACATTTGTCAGCTTACTGGACATCTGTTAATATTCTCCAAGAAAAAGAAGGACCAGACCAAAGGTCCAACATCTCAATCACCTTCCAATAAAGTTCATTTATATAATGTCTTCAGTGTGTCTGGCTCTAGGACAGTTATATTAGTTGTGCGTGTATCCAAAGCCTGTACCCAACAATAAATTAATTCTATTATGGCTACAATTATTGGCCTCTCTGTAGCTATTCTCCTATAGTCTGGATCTGTCAACTTAAGAAAAGGTGGAGTCTATTTCTTCAGCTCATAAATTTAGGTTTGCTTTAAACAGTACAGTTTCATGAAAGGGATGACAGCATGTGGGTTCTAAGTCTCATCTCTGGAAATCTCATTCCATATTCCACATCCCACATCCTACATTCCATGTCCCTCATTCACAGACCACATTCCACATTCTATGGTCATACCCTATGCCCGTGTCCCACATACCTCATTCTACGTTCTATGTTCTACGTCCCACATCTCTCATCCCACATCCCATACTCCATATTCCGTGTCTCACATCCCACATTCTATACACTACATCTTGCATATCACATTCCATATTCCTTATTTCACATCCTACATCCTTTATGCCACACCCCATATTCCAAATTCCACATCCCATATAGCATATTCCACATTCCACATGCTACATTCAGCTCATTTTCTTGAACTCCTGGATCTGTAAGAAAACATTTCCAAGCTACAGAGATGAAAAGTGAGAGGGACGTGCCATATGAAGCCACTTTCTCCCACTAATATCTAACTTTCCCATAAAAGCAGATTTTCACAGCTAGGGTATAGCTGCCCACAACCAAGTTTAGAGAACTGCCTGACTGAGACTAA
Source organism: Phyllotis vaccarum (assembly GCA_033318265.1). Taxonomy (NCBI): domain Eukaryota; kingdom Metazoa; phylum Chordata; class Mammalia; order Rodentia; family Cricetidae; genus Phyllotis; species Phyllotis vaccarum. Next base: position 79,457,579 of record JARWLC010000011.1, read on the forward strand.
CATATGCAAGAATCATTAATTTGACATAACACAAAATTACATTAAGATTTCATCTCATTTGACTCAAAGTGGCTATTAGAAAGCAAACAATGCTGATGAGGATCCAGGAAAAGATCTGGAAGCCACCATGGCAACACCTAAAATGGAACTACCACAGAAATCCTCAGAAGCTACCCAAGTGTGCTACAGAGACACCTGCTCATCCATGTTTGGTGTGGTACTGTTCATAACAGCCCACTAGCAGAGTTAGCTTAGAGGCCCCTCTACAGAAGAGTAGACAAAGAAAATGTGGTCTATCTATGTAACAAATAGAATAAGAACAGATGCAACTTGGAGATCATTATGTTAAACAAAATTAGCCAGACTCAGAAAGACAAATAATAATTTTCTTTCCTATGTGGAATCTACTACTACTATATACACACATTGTATAAAGGAAGACAGAGTATTTGGGTCGAGAAAAGGAGACCAGAAGTTAACCGAAAAGGAAGACCCTAAGAGGGACGCATGGATCACCCTGGGAAGTGGGAACAGATGAGATCTCCTAAGTGAACTGGGGAGAGGCGCAATGGAGGGAGGGGGTGGGGCATGAGAACAGAAGGGAACAGGATAGTTAGCTGGAGCAGGGATGGAGAAGGAGATTAATGAGAGAGATATCTTGATAGAGGGAGACATTGTGGAGTTAGGGAGAAACCTGGTGGTAGGGAAGCTCCCAGGAATCCACAAGGGTGATCCCAGCTTAGACTATCAGCAATAGTGGAGATGGTTCCTGAGCTGACCTACACCAGTAATCAGATTAGTGAATCCCCTAACTGTCATCATAGAGCCTTCATCCAGTAAGGGATGGAAGCAGATGCAGAGCCAAGCACAAGGCTGAGCTCCAGGACTCCAGTCAAAGAGAAGGGGGAGGGATTATATGAGCAAGTGGGGAGGTGGTGGTGTCAAGATCACGATGGGGAAATCTAGAGATAAAACTGAATCAACCTAGTGGGATATTACGGATTTTAGACTGACAGCTGTGGAGCCTGCACTGGACTGGACGAAACCCTCTACATAAGTAGATGTACAGCTTGGTCTGTTTAAAGGGTCCCTGGAAGTAAGATCAGGATCTATTCCTGGTGCATGAGCTGCCATTTTGGAGCCCATTACCTATAAGGGTACACCTTGCCCAGTTTTGATACAGGAGAGAGGAACTTAGACCCACCTCAATGAAATATATCAGGCTTTGCTGACTCCCATGGAAGACCTTACCCTTTAGGAGGAGGGGATGAGGGTGGAGAGAAAGACTGAGGGAGTGTTGGAGGAGGGATGAGAAGGTGATCTGTGATTGCTATGTAATAATGAATTAAAAAAAAACAAAACTTCTTAAATAAAAAAAAGAGACCAGACCAGTGGGAGTGTGGGTGTATGACTGAAGTACATATTGTGTACATGTATATAAATGTCATATAGTGACATCTATCACTCTGTTCCCTGAATATATCCTAAGAATAGAGGTCATTAATTTAGGAAGTGCTCTGCTACACAGAAGGGAAAATTGCATATGTTCTCAATAGATATCTATGGACGGATAGGATAGCTGGTTGGGAAGAAATTTATTCATCTATTTCTGGCTGTTATTCAATGTGTTCTGATTAACTCTCTCATCATGTGACTGTGCACATCCTCTGTTCTATGGAAGGATGCTGAGGAGCAAACAAGATGTTGCCCTCTATCTGTCCCCTACATATAACCCACATGAAAGATGACTCAAAGCTGGATAAGGGGCTTGATAAATGTAAAATGAGCCAATCCTCAAGCCACTTCACTGAACTGAAAAGTAGTTTATTTGAAATTGGATCTAGATGAAATATGCTAGTTCAAAATCTAAACAAAGGCAAATGTGTGATCTCCAAACATGTGGGAAAGAGCACGCGTCCCAGTGCGTTGGACCTCCTAAAATATGAAAACAGACTCTAGATCATGTTGACCATCCCTTACGTCTCACAGACACCCGTACTTCCATCCTTCTGAATGGTGTATTGTAATTGGTAGCTAATAATGGATGTGCCCTTACTAATTCCTTCATCCTGTTTTAGGCTTCCATGCTATAGGAGATCTCCATAAACCCCTCCCGTGATGCCAGAGAGGTTGATCTCTGGGATTCTAAGAGCCACTTGTAGTCAACAAGCTCATAGCAAAGAATGAATTCAAGCTCTAGCATCTCTCTCCAGACTTTGGTATGGCTTCTCATCATTAGCATCTAAAAACATTCACTGAGAGGGTAAAAAAATGAGCTCCTGTGTGATGGTATGAGATTCCCCCTACCTTGTATTCCTACAAGAGGGAAAACACCTGACCACCTATGTAACGTCAGGGCTCCTGCCTGAAGCCTGCGATTTCTATTCAATGTGTTTGTCTTCAGCCTTTAGAACTGCAAAGAAAAAAATGGTTTTTCTCACACTCCATAGAGCTTCAGACTTTCCATCTTTCTCTTTCCCTTCATCTTCATTTTTCATCCGAAGTGCCTTTCATTTCTTCACTGACCTGATCAGAATTGTTTCGCAACAATTTCAGCCTCTCATTATGCAGGACCAGCTATCTTGCCAGACTAAAATATCCAGTGTACCATACATTTTTAATGTGTAATTAGTTGGGGGTTGGTGTGTTAGTTCATTTTTATTGAAAAATATATATATATTCTGATCATTCGTCTCCCCTTCCCTGACTCCTCCCTTATCTCCTCAGCCAATCTACTCCCTCTCTCTCTCTTTCTCTTTGAAAAAAATAAGCAAAAAAAAAAATTAAGAAACTCATACAAAACCCAGAAAAAAATAGGTACCAAAATACACAAGCAAAACGGTGAGACATAAAATACCCAAACAAAGCAATATGACACAGAAAAGTATACAAAAAAAAATTGTTGAATTCATTTTGTATAGGAACCTACTCTTGGGCATGGGACCTACCCTCGAGAGTTGTTGATATATCTATTGAGACTCCATTAAAAAAAAAACAACAACAAATTATTTCTTTAACAGCAAGTATCAATCACAGATAGCTTCTTGATTAGGAGTGGGAGCCTATGTCTTCCCACTTACTTTTCAAAGCATCTTATTTTAAAAAAGTGTTTATTTTGTATTACCATCTCAGAGGGTTAGAGTCCAGATAGCAGAGCAAATGAACGGCTAGAGTCCACATCTTGAGAAGCAACCAGGAGGCAGAGAGAGATAACTAGGAATGCCCTGAGCCTGAGCTTTTGAGACTTCAAAGTCCACTCCCAGCGACATACCAGCTCCAACAAAGCCACACCTCCTAGTACTTGCTGAACAAGTCTACCAACTGGAGACCAAGTTATTTAGATAGAAAAAATAAATGTCTGTAAGTAAAACTACAAATATTTCTGTGATGTGTGTGTGTGTGTGTGTGTGTGTGTGTGTGTGTGTGAGTGTGTGTGTGTGAGTGTGTGTGACATATGTATGTTTACTGGTGCCCATGGAGGTCAGGAAAGGGCCTACAGCCGGAGTTTCTGTGCTACAAGATATGGATTCTGAGTTGAAGTCTAGTACATTGGAAAAGCAGTGAGAATTCAACCATTGGACCATGACCTCATTTTTTTTTTTAATTAGCGCACAAAATAACAAGCATCCTTGTGGTTTACTCTCCTTGCCCTCAGCACATTCCCCATCAGAATCCCCTCCCCACTTACATCCTTATACCCTCGGTATCCCATGTTCCACTTATATGTGGTACATGTTCTATTTCCCTCTCATTTTATGAATGGACAGACACGTGAATAAGACTCATGACCAGACTCCATTTTTCTGTTTGTCTATCATAAACATACTGAACCCAGAAAGTGGTATAAATGGGTTTGTTTTTTAATTGGGTTGCCCTTCGGATGGTTCCAAATCTCCAAGTGGTCCAGTATCAATTCATATTGGTGGCCCACTCTCGAGCCCAACCCCCTAAACCTTGGCTTCATGTCTGTATCATGCCCTGACATGTGTGTTATTAAGGTATGTGGTTGTTAGTCTTGATTCTCAGCATTATTAGATTTAGAATCACTTAGGAGATATACCTCTGGGAGTGTCTGTGGGGGTATTTCCAAAGATGTTTAACTGGGGGAAAAAAAAAAAAAAGATATGCTCTGAATATGATAAGCACATCCCATGAGTTAGAGTCCTGGATTGACTCAAAGGGGCAAAGAGAGAGAGAGAGAGAAAAAAAAAATAAGTGTCATACTCATCTTCTGCCTTGCTACTGTTGATACAGTGTGAGCAGCTACCTCATACTCCTGCAGCCCTCAGACAGCACCCCTACCATTATTCCTTCACACGACGATGGATGGACCCTCACAATACAAATCCAAGTCACTCCTTGCCACTGTCAGTGATGCCTGTCAGATAGCTTGTCACAGCGATGATAATAGTAACTAATAAATGTGAGTGTGACACCAATGGTCATGGTGAATATTTTCTCCCAGTTCTTCAGTGGGAAACACTAAAGAACCAGCAAGTGTTTTACTTGTGAAGACTGATTAACCCCGATGGAAGAACCTGGGTAATTATTTTATCACCAAGATAAGTGATTCTTCTTCCTTTACTTCTTATTTTGATTTTAGTTTCCACCAGCACTGAATTACCATAGGGTACATTCATAAACTTTTGTTTCTGTTTGATTTTCTTCTCGTACATTATTCTTGGGTTTTATGCACATAATCTTAGGTTACCACCAATCTCTTGGATTAGCACAATATCCATATGTTTGTTTTTCAAAAACTTTGTATTTAAATATTTCTTCACTTTCAAGTAATCTCACCAAAACTGGACTGGTGAGCTTACTCCCCCCCCCCCCATTTCTTTCTTTCTTCACCTGAATCTCTTATTTTTGAAATGGGTTTTATTTGTTCTGACCTTTAAATCTTTGTGTATACTTTATACCATCACCTTACTATCTTCTGTAAAATCACTTTCATAGCAAGATTTCCACATGCCATTGTCTCTTCAGTTCAACTTATGAAAAATTGCTCCTAACTGTATTTATTATTTTAACCTATGAACATTACATATTTTCCAAATGTTTATTTTTCAATTTCTCTTATTGAGATTGGTTAATTTTCGGTAAACAGGTATTTCCTCTGCTTCAATAAACTTGTTCTTATCTATCAGAGAAACAATTAACTTCACTTTTCAATTGAGAAAAAAGGACACGATCAAGAGATTGCCAGTCTTCCAAACTCACAGACAGCATTAGAACCAGGTTTTTAATCCGGAAGTAGTGGAATATAAATCTCATGTTGTTTCCAGATCATTTCAGGCTTTCTTTTCTCAGAGCAAAGATTGCGAAGAGAGTTGTTGAGCCACCCACCGCTCACCAAAGCAGCTTTCTTAAACTCTCATACTGCTCACTCTCCTAGATATCTGGGATCACTATCAGATGAACTCAGATGGCCTACAAGTTCCCAGGGAGTTTCAGAGCGTCGACTGTTAGGAATAAGTACAGATACAGGTTTCTGTTTTAGGAGTGGGGGTACTTATGGCATGTATAGTCAGTGTCTGCTGGACACACTTTGAAACTCTTGCCTTCCGTATCCTAACATTTGGGTCAGGAGAAAAAAAGCAAGGTATGAAAAGCATTTCACGCACATCCTCCTAACATTCTTGTATGACAGTATTGCACTTCTTCATAATAATGAAATTAAGGCTGGAAAAGGTCATGCAAGAGTTCAGAATCATCTAAACAAAGACATAAAGCCAGAAGTTTTTACTCTAGGGTCTGTGGTCTTTCACACTCAAATTTCAGCTTATTGAAATAATTTTTATACAACTACTTCATCAAAACATCTTCAAAGATTCACTCAATGGACAACACTGATTCTACGCTCTTAATACTTTTGCTTTCTGAGAGTTGATCTTCCCAGCCTAGGATATTCTGTGAACACAAGAGCAATGTCTTGTGTATCATTGAATTTCTAACTCTGGACAATATTCATTCACAAAGCCTAAATAACATATGAATAAATATATTAAAACTTGAAATACCTTGCAAGGTGATGTTAATGTGATGAGGAATTACCCTGGAAAAAGCACAAAGGGCTACATAAACTTCAAACGCTATAACTTTATCCCATTTCAAGAGGAACTTTAATTTTAATTAGAATGCCGCAGTAAGTTCTTACTTACTAATGTTCTTTTTATTTTGTCCTGTTTCTCATTGTCCCCTTCACAGTCAACAAACCATCACTAGAAGACTGAAATCCCTATTTGAAGAGTTCTTGCTTTTCTTAATCTGACCTGCTGGCTATCTCATCAGCAAATCCACCCACACCCTCCTGCTGCCAAAATCTCCATATGGAAAAGGCGGGGTGATCCTGAAGACCTTGGCAAGCATCCTTCTATATATAGTGTGTACTTTGCTGGGTTGACGTTATCTACCGATACGCCTTTCCATTTCTCAGATCAGTGTTAGTAATAGTGTAATTATTAAAACTTTTCAAGATTTCAAAATAAAACTCGTAAGCCAAATTTCTCTCTAAAAGCAGAACAATGCTCTTCCCTGGAGCTTGCAGAGCTACAGCTCAGCAATTAAGAGCATTTGCTGCTCATGCAGATGACCCGGATCCATTCTAGTTCAAATACTCATATTGGATGACACAGTCCTCTGTAACTTCAGTTCCAGGGGATCCAGTGGCATCTTCCAGCCTCTATGAGTACCACACATACATGTTACACATATGCCTATACGCAGGCACTCACACATATACATAAAATAAAATAACTTTTAAAACACTAAGTATTGCTTCTTTCTATTAATCAAAGTATCCAAAAAAAAAAAAAACAAAAAAAAACTTAAATGTATTTCTCTGAAGTATTGAATCAGCAAGTAAAAAACCCCAGGATGCTATTTAGTTAGGAAAATATAAGCTAACTTGGGAAAATCCTATAGAATGAGAATGTTTGGTATATCAGTTGGTGATGATGGGGTGCAACACAACCTTCTCTGTGAGAGGTCTCTTTGTTCAGATACTGCTGCGTAGCTGGGTTTCTTGAGTACTTTCCACAAAATAGTCCTAAAATTTGTGCTTCTCATAGACTGCTTCCCTTAGTTAAAAAGTCAAAACTGCTTAATGTCACCGCTTAAATAACAGAAGGCCTTTGCTTCAAGTTCACTGCCTCATGGTAAACTTGCTTACTGTTTTCTGTGATTTTATGTGAACATACTCAGATGCTCCAGATTTTGTGAGGCTCTGACAACCATCAACCTCCTAGAGAAAGAATTCACAGATCTTAGAAACTCGGTATGTGAAATAAGCCTTAGAAGGCCAAAGCTTTTCTGCTTCAGCAAGTGTTCAGAGTGTATACTGTGTACTACCTACAGACATTTGGATTTCCCTCAATGGAGGACAATACCAGAAATAATATTTGACTCTCAAAATTAAGATAAGTAAGGGTAAGTAGGCTTTTAAAAAAATATTTGGGGGGAGGTGAAGGATAATAGTAAATCTTGAAACTGAATATTATATAAATTGGATAATATGTTAGAGTTGATGTTTAATTATGCAATACTTACGGGGTTTGTGTGTGTGTGTGCCTCTGTGTGTGGTGTTTACACATGAGAATGCAAATCTCTGCAACCATAAGTATAAATGCAAGATGACAGCTGTATTCTTTGATCCTTCTCCACCTCACTGCCTTGGACAGGGCCTCTGGCTGAACCAGAAGCTTGCCTAAATTTCTGTCAGGTCAGCTGGTCACACCTTTCCTGGGATCCTCCTGTCTCTCCCCTGATAATGGGACAGGCACATGCAGCCATGCTGATTCTTATAAAAATAAAGGTATCCAGGTATGCAATCCCAGGTCTCATGTTTGTACATCAAGCTCTCTTATCTCCTGAGCCACATTCCAGTCCCCAACTCATTATTTCTTTCTTTAAATCCTAAAGTATTTTCCAACATCGAAGAAGGTTTTTTCGCCAAAAATTGCATGATGTTGAATAACAATTCCAGGATAGGATGTTCAGAAAATTAATTTTCATGATGAATACCATCACAGTGAGGAAAGGACACACAAAGAAGTTACAAAATTTCGAGAAGAAATGTTCAGTGAGGAGAATTCCACCCATGTGGGCAGGAGCTGTCTGAGATGACAAGGGTTCCTCCCGATGGCCTCCTGTCAAGGCAGAGTTGCTAAAACATGACTGACACATTTCATCTAGGCCCCTACTTGGCTGCCTTAGCCCAACTGTCGTGGCAAAATGACTTAATCTTTGCTAAACTTCCGTGCAGGAGAGGCAGAGTCGTTGAAATGCACCCACGTACAGAGCCGCCACTCTAATGAGATCATTTGACATTCTGATTGATATGAAGTCTACATTGTGTTTTGACTTGCCTGCCACCCTTGATAGGGTGTCTTCCCAGCCTGAGAGGTTCAAAAGTGATCATTATTCACAATGCAGCCTAACTCTGAGAACGGGGAAAAGGAAGGTGCTAATTGAAGTTATTTGTTACAAGGTAAATTTTTAATCACACTATATACATACTTTTTTTTCCTTAGGGAAAAGAATTGGTTAAGAGAACAGAGAAGTATAAATATTTAATGTGATCTCCTAAAAATAAAGGAATTGTGTGGGTTCCTTCATAAATGTATGTTTCTATGCCTTAGGTGGAGGGACTGTAATGCAAGACACCAGTAGTGACAACCTCCGCCTAAGTCCTTTGTAGGTAAGCCACTTCCACCCCGAACTTTCCCATCGAGATTTCGGATCAGTTTGGATTTTCTGATAAACCCATGCTTCCCAAAAGCCTTAGTGTGACAATTCTTCTCTGCCGAAGGCAGATCTTTTCCAGAAATCTGAATAGCCTTTGTGAGCAGGGGTGGAAACGAGAGTGAACTGAGAAAGCCCCCACTAGACTACATCGCTAAATCAGGTAAATCCCATTATAACATTTACATATGAGGTGGGCAGGAAGGTCCCCCATCTGCATTAGCATGCAGTGCGCCATTTCTACCCGGGCTTGAGAAAGATAAATTGCTATTACCAGGAGAATTAGGAAGGGAAATGTTTGGCTTATGTCACCGGAAGCTTCTTTACCAGAGGAGACTGCCCGATGGTTGTCAGTCACCCACCCACCATGTTTAGACTCTGAACAAACGGGACAGCTCCCAGGTTGTATTTTGAGGATCTCTGCCACCCCCCTTTACCTCCCCTTCAACCTCTGCAGAAGGTGTCAATCCATTTGCCTCTGATTCTTTGCAATGAGCTCAAACTCACAGGATCTTTCATGTCTGTTCTCGCTCTACCCGTCATTTTCATATTTAAAATAGTCCTATTAACTCCTCGAGAATTTCATGCGGTGTATTTTGATCATATTTACCCCTCACTCCTTCCCTTCACTCCCACATTCTTTGAACTTTAAAGTTTTATCTTGTCGGCAATCAGAACTCAAATACAGACACGCACCAGTTTTGGTCAACATTCTTAATATGTACAATTCAAATCACTTCTAATTCTGGCAAAATGCCCTGCTTTCTCCAACTTCCCAAGGCAGATGAGACACAAAAGTGAGATGAGCGATGGCCTCCTGCTATTCAAATGCCATGTTGATGGAGTCAACATTTGTGCCAATAAGACTCACTGTCATCTAATTTTAACCTGCTCCTCTCTTAATTATGCCTCGTATCTTCTTATCCTCTCTTTTACATTCATCATTTCATACAGTCTAAGCACACAGCAGCTGAATCTTTTAAATAATTTACTGAGGGTCTATTACAAAGTATTTCACTTTTTAACTTGTGTGCGGGTTAAGTGGTATGAAAACAGGAACTTGATATGACCAGCTCTTAACATGGGCTTGATAAAATTGTGTGAAGGGGATGGGCAAGATTGCTCAGTGGATAGAGGTGTTTCTGCTGAGACTGACAACCTGAGTTTAATCCCAGGACCCATGTGCTAGGAGAAGACAGATTCCCACTCTTGACAGCTGTGCTCTGACCTCCACATATGTGCTCTAGATTATTCGCCTCTCCCCCTTCCTCTTCCTCTCCCTCCTCCCCCGTCCCTCCTCCCCCCACGCTCCCCCCCTCGCACATGCACACACACACAGAGGCACAAATCAGTAAATATATAATCAATGTGTGAAAGAAGAAGAAATAAAGAATATTAAGACAGAGGGAGAAAAGAAAATGCATTTCAATACCTTATTCCATGTTTTTAAACCCATATATTTTATTTTACCATTCTACTGTAATTTCTTCACAGCAGATGTTAGTGCCTGATATTTTCTTATTTACCTTTTTGGAGTTTTTTTGTTTTTTTACTTTTTTTTTTGACTTAAGTACCATAAGAGGAATAAACTAGCTCACAACTTTGAGAGGGTTTTTTCTGAAACTTAGAGGATGTCAAAGAAATGTTAAATTATTTAATGCACGGATACATGATGGATAGGTGGGTGGGTGGGTGGATGGATGGATGGATGGATGGATGGATGGATGGATGGATGGATGGATAGCCAGAATCCAGAAGGTGAGGACATATTACACATTACCTCTAGGGCACTGTCATCCTCAAATCTTTAATATCAACAGTGACCTAACCTTGTAATCATCTATTGTGTATATTTTCAAATCTAGTAGCTGAATGCATTCCTACTAAGTAAAAAATTTAGTAGTAAGTCCACACTGGAATTTGACTTTTCCATTGATCTTCACCTGCAAGCCTACAATTTCATAGTGTGTGTGTGTGAGAGAGAGAGAGAGAGTGTGTGTGTGTGTGTGAGAGAGAGAGTGTGTGTGTGTGTGAGAGAGAGAAAGAGAGAGTGTGTGTGTGTGTGAGAGAGAGAGAGTGTGTGTGTGTGAGAGAGTGTGTGTGTGTGTGAGAGAGAGAGTGTGTGTATGTGTGTGAGAGAGAGTGTGTGTGTGTGAGAGAGAGAGTGAGTGTGTATGTGTGTGTGTGAGAGAGTGTGTGTGTGTGAGAGAGAGTGTGTGTGTGAGAGTGTGTGTGTATGTGTGTGTAAGAGAAAGAGAGAGTGTATGTGTGAGAAAGAGAGAGAGTGTGTGCGTGTGAGAGAGAGAGTGTGTATGTGTGTGTGTGAGAAAGTGTGTGTGTGAGAGAGAGAGTGTGTGTGAGAGAGAGAGAGAGTGTGTGTGTGTGAGAGAGAGAGAGTGTGTGTGTGAGAGTGTGTGTGTGAGAGAGAGTGTGTGTGTGAGAGAGAGAGAGTGTGTGTGTGTGAGAGAGAGTGTGTGTGAGAGTGTGTGTGTGAGAGAGAGAGTGTGTGTGTGTGAGAGAGAGAGTGTGTGTGTGTGAGAGAGAGTGTGTGTGTGAGAGTGTGTGTGTGTGCGTGCATGAGTGCACGCCTTGTATGTTTTGTTTATATGGACTCCAGTGACCACAGTAGCTAATTTGACCATGTTCCTAGATCCCAAATTTACGTTTGGTTTTTTTTTCTGTGTTTTGTTTTGTCTTATTTTGTTCTTTATAGAGTTTCTTCTTAGTATTTATTTACTGCTTAAGTTCTATCTCATCATCCTGCCTCATGAATTTTTCCAGCTGCTTTCCTGCAGCCTCGTCTCTCTACTTCCCACTTTGTTATATTATATAAGCGTTTATACTTATTTATACTTATTTGACTCACCACACAGGAGTCTATATCCAATGAACAAGGCTTTGTTGCCTCAGAACAGGCCAATAAAATGGCTGAAGTGCTCGAGAGCTGCTCATTTGCATTCAGTACAGTTCAGATGCTCGTGAACAATCCTTCACTCCTTTGTGCAGTTAGGTGACATCTTAGTAAACTTTGCATCCACTCCCCAGATGTCCTTTGAGAGACTTTCTCTCCTTGATGGTATTGCAACTGGCTCTTCATTTTATATGATATAGATAGATTTAAAAAGAGCCAGACTCTCCTTGAGAGAGCTGAATGAGTGTGTTTAAATGGTAACTTTTATGTGAAGTGTGTCTTACCACAATAAAAAAAATTAATGTAATAAGAAAGCAGTTAAAAAAAAATTAAAAGCATACTAGTGGTCACCCTGGATGGGCCTGAGGTCATCCATAGATGAGTACAAAAACCCCTCAGAGCCAATCTGAGCTAATGGCTTCAAGCAATGTCTCTCGTTTATTGTTAACTCATTTATTAGCCTTGGTGGCAAGGAATGACTATTATTCCATTGTTTTCTTGTTCTTCGTTTCGTGGGAGGGTTTTTGTGTGAGCGTAGTGTATGAGTGTGTACAGGCTTGAGTGCATACACATTGGTATGTGGATGTGAGATGTGCATCCAACTGAATGTAGAAACCAGGGGCCCACACAACAAGATAAGTTCCTTACTGTTCTACTTTGTTTTGAGACAAAGTGTCTTACCAAACAGGAAGCTTGACAGTTTGGCAACAGTGACAGGTCTACCTTCACCAAGGTTCTACTTGTGTTCACAGACCCAGCTTTTTGGTCAGAGATCCATGATGCCACACCCCGCATGTTTCACGTGGTCCTGGGAAGGCATTACAGATCTCGTGGATAAACAGCAAGTAATTTGCCATTCAAACTATTTCATCATCATCCCCTTGGTTTGTTATTGTTTTTAGATAGGGTTTTTTGTAGCCTGGGCTGACCTCCTACTAACTAGGTAGATAAGGATGGTCTTGGGCAAATATGTCTACACCTCTGATCCTCTTGCCTCCACTTTGTCGTGTCCACAAGGTCGTGTTCTACTACAATCAGTTTTAATGTGGCTTTTTGTTTGTTTGTTTGTTTTGTTTTTATTCAGTAACCTAGAAAATGGTCATTTGTGTGATATTTTGTTTGTGTTCTGACTAATAAAGCTTGCCTGGAGATTAGAGGCAGAGCTAACCACTAGTTAACCATAGAGGCCAGGCAGTGGTGGCTCACACCTTTAATCCCAACACTTGGGAGGAGAAAGCAGGAAGATCAGGAGTTCAAGGCCACCCTGGACCACATGAGATTGATCCAGTTTAAAAGAGAAAAGGGGCTGCTGCTGGCGATGCTGGTGCACTCCTTTAACCCCAGAATTAGGGAAGATGAGAAAGGAATATAAGGCAGGAGGGTGGAGTCCGAATCTTGTTCCTCAGTTTGGTCTGAGGATTTATAGAGGCAAGAAGTTTCTAGTGGCTGTTGCTCTGCTTCTCTGATCTTTCAGCATTTATCCCAATATCTGACTCTGGGTTTTTATTTATTAAGAATAAATAGGATCATGCTTTATTACCAGAGGGCAAGCCTTCCCACAGAAACCTTAAGACACATGTGTGTTCCTGTAAGATGACAGAGCCTGTGAACTCTGACAGGCTGTAAGCTGGTGGCACAGTGCCTGTCACTAGCTACCATGATTTCAGTGGAGGAAATGCTTCCCACATGAGCTGCCCTTCTGGTGGCCTCTAGCTGGTTCAAATAAAACTCTACCATTGGACATTCATGTATTTGAGACAAGAGTTCACAGGAGCTTTGGGTTAGATGTTTGCACTGGTGGGGATGAAGGCTCCAAAGGAGGAAGAGGCTACAAAGGTCCCCACATAATTGGAAGACATATTTAATGCATTGTTCAATCAGACAAATTACTATAATCAGGACTTTTGCCTTCTCTGACTTAGAGGAGAAAATGGAGAAACACTAAATGATGCTCGAGGTCTTCAATGTCAAGTAAGTTCCTGTGAAAATCTGCCTTCTCCATGGTGTTTCTGGGAAGTGCGCATTCCATGGCAGCAACTGATGACCTTCCTCATCAGGATCACTAATTATCTAGGATGGATCTGAAAACTGTCAATCCAGTCCACTTTGCTCATGCCTGACCATCTGCCAACTCCTCTTGAGTCCCACAGGGGCCTCAGTATATTCCCAGGCATTAGCAGTTAGGTCAGGTCACTGCTACACTGGTACAGTCAGTTCTACTTCTACTTGCCTCTCAGAGGCTTCTTCCCTCCGTCTCCTTATTGAGATAAAATAACGTGGTAGGTTATTTTCAAGGCTGCAGCCCTACCCTTCTTGTGTTGTCTATCTCTCATCTTCTGGTCATACCAGCTGTTCAAGAGTTACTTTTCATGCTCAAGCACATCCTTTTCTTATAGATTTATTATGTAATTATGCATATATGTCTCTCTGTGTGTATGTATGTGAGATGCTCAAGGAGGGATGAAGATCTTATTGCCTTGTGTCCTGCCTCTGCTGTGCTTCTCCTACCAACAGCAAACCTGTCCTAAAACCTATCGCATTGGAGGCTGACTTACTTTATGATTTATGATATTGTGATAATTTCACAAATCAGAAACAAAACAAAGTCACCTTTGAGTCTCTCTCTCTCTCTCTCTCTCTCTCTCTCTCTCTCTCTCTCTCTCTCTCTCTCTCTCTCTCTCTGTCTCTCTCTCATGCAAAGCAAGCAAAACAGCTAATAAGGACTCTAGTCACCAAGTCTGCCAACTTATGTTCAGCTACCTAGAAGCCATATGGTGGAAGGAGAGAACCAGCTCCCCAGCCATCTTCTGACCCAGCACATGCACTGTGACATGTGCACCATCCCTTAGCACATACAAGTAAGCAAATATAACGAAGACTTTAAAAGAAACAAAACAGGATCTCCTTGGAGACTTTACAGGAGAATCAGACTCAGCTGCCTCAGCTAAAGCCTGCTCCTTAGAATAAGTTCTGGCTACAAGTGCAGGCGCTACCTCCCTGAGACCCAGGGTAACTTAAGCAAACCCAGTAAACATTTCTTCCATTCTCCAACTGGGAGGTTGATTCTTGTCATAGGCAATTTATCAACAATCTGAGGCCAAGGAGACTGGAATCTCAATATTCCTGTCCTTCTGCCTCTTTCCATTTAGACAGAATCCTAATGAGGTATGTTGATGAAATAAGCCTCTCAAATGACAATGTTCTTTTTCTTTGTGACAGGTCAGTGAACAGCAGGTAGGTGCAAATCTTACTAAATCCACACAGCAAATTCCTGCAGCAGCTAACATTTCTGCTGTTTGTTTTCCTGAAGAAAATGGGAGCTGGCACTGCCTCCATACACCTCGCTTCTTTCATCCTCTGACAAGGATTTCCCAAAGGAACACCCTTCGGGACACTATCTATCCCAGAAGGCAAACAAACAAAAACCCTTTCTGGTTTTGAAGTTTATCATTTTAAAAATAATGCTATTATGATGATAAGGCCTTTAGAGGCCCACTTCTTTCTTATGTATATTGTGATAGTGTTCAAATCAGAACCAAAACAAAGTCACCTTTGAGTTTCTTTCTTTTCTTTTTGTGAAGTTTACTTCACTGAAAACTGAACTCATTAGTATGGAATGAGGTAGGCAGCTTGGAGAGCTGGCATGCATCTCCAGTGTCTGATGCTGAATGAACTCACCCTTCTCCACAACACAGACTGTCTAGGCCAGTGGTTCCCAACCTTCCAAACGCGATGACCCTTTAATACAGTTTCTCATGAAGTGGTGACCCCCAACCATAAAATTATTTCCATTGCTATTTCATAACTGTAACTTTGCTACTGCTAGGAATCATAATGTCAATATCGGATAGTCTTTGGCAACACTGTGAAAGGGTCATTTGATCCCCAATGGGGTCATAATCCATAGGTTGCAAACCACTGGTCTAGACATTAGCATGCCTTTGGACATAGACACAGGCATATTATAAATCAGAATAGGAAGAAACTGTTCATTTTGCACCCCAGGCTGACTGTCAGGTTTTTGGCCTAAGACTAAAAGTTATAATAACAGATTTTTCTGGTTGTACCAGTTACTTTTCTAGTTGCTATGACAAAATACTCAATAAAAACTCTTTAAAGAAGGAAAAGTGAGATTGGGCTCATTGTCTGAAGAGATTGTAGCAGGAAGGTATGGTCACATTGAGTCCATAGTCAGGAAGGAGAGAGAGATTGATTTCTCTTCGGTCCAGGATCCCACCCCCATGTTCAAGGAAGGTCTTTTCTCCTCAGGTAACCCTCTCTGGAAATCTCCTCATAGAGGTTTGTCTGTAATGCTATGGCTTTCAAATCAGAACTGAGATGCTCAACCAGCATTCCAGGGTCTCCATTTTTCAGGCAATTTGTTGTGGAATACGAGCCAACCCTCTAGCTAATCCCCTACGTCATTCATCTTCCATCTATTAATCTTTGCCTGTTTACACCTTACTGTGTTGAGAGGGGTGAGGAGAGACAGAGAGAGGGGGAGAAAGAGAGAGAGAAAGATCCAACTACTTCTGTTACTGGGGAACCCCGATGAGTACATAGAGATAATTAGACAGATATTTCCTGCAGCTATTAGGCAATAAATAGAATAGTCCTAGATTAACCCCAACAAGAAGCATTCAGAAAACCAAGCAGACAGGCCCCCCTTATATATTCTACAAGCTACTGTTGGGTATCTCCAGTAAAATCATTTTTAATAACACAAACTTGTTTAAAAAGCTGGAGCTACTTCAAGAATTTCATTTTCTTTGTCTTCATATGTGCTTGTGTGTGTGTGTGTGTGTGTGTGTGTGTGTGTGTGTGTGTGTGTGTATGTGTGTGTGTGTGCATGTACACGTGGGTTGTGTATGTGTTCCTGTGAGGATTGATATCGGAAAATTTCCCCAATTGCTTCCCTGTGTGGATAATCCATCCAGCTCTCTAGCTTTCTGGGGATATCCTGCCTCTATCTTCCAGGGATTGACTAGCAAGTGGGTAAACCCCATCCACCATTTATGTAGGTTCTGGGGCTTTGATCTCTGGTCTGCCTGCTTGTTCAGCAAGTGCTTTAATCATGAGACAGGTCCTCATCCCCAGACCCCATCCACCATTGGTCCTACACAGTATTTTTCTTCCTTCACATTCCGTTAACTAAGAGTTTTGCCATAATTCTACCCAGTACTACTGAGGGTATAGCAAGATAGCCACATGCATATGTTACTGCCAAGTGTGCAAACTACTTTAAAAATGCTGAAAACAGTATAAACAAAAGTAGCATTAAAGTCAAGACATCAGTCAGGGCCAGCTGCACACACCTATATGCCTACCTATTTAAGAGGAAAGACAGGAAGGTCACAAGTTCAAAGCCAGCCTGAATCTTTCTAATAATACTACTAATAATAATAAAGATATTTTAAACAACATGTATTTTTTTTATCCCATTTTGCTTCTAGAAATTTAAGCTAGCTAACAGGACACTTCATAATGAAGTACTGAATAATGTTCACACTGTGAAGAAAAACAAGAAACAATCTATGTTCTTAAGGGAACTCATAAACCCAACACAACTGCCTGAATAAAGTCACATATGTTATCCTCTGCCTTTCTGTAGGCCTATAGTATAGTATTTATAAACAGAAGATAGCATGGCTTTCCAAAATTTCAATAAGTAGATCATCTCTTACTTTCTCCCAGAAAATAAATGTTTTTAGGAGAATTAGTAAAAAAAAAAAAAAAAAAAAAAAACAAAAAAAAATCCACAATTAATAGGGAGGTCTCTGATTCAGTCATTATTGTTTCGAGTTTTGTTAACGCGCATGTGCTGCATTAGTTTATGTGTACCACATGCAAGGCAGAGTCCATGGAGGACAGAAGACGGTGTTGGGGTCCCCTGGAACTGGGCAGTTGTGAGCACCATATGGATGCTGGGAACTGAACCCCTGTTCTCTGCAAGTTACATAAGTGTTTTTAATCACTGAACCATCTCTGCAGCCCCCAAATTTCAGCCTTAAATCCACGTTTCCATCAAAACAAAGTTCTTTAAAAATTTCCTGGTTATGAAACCTTGAAAATAATGCATACAACCATGAGAACATTCCCACAAGTAGAAGCTCCTCTTGCAAAGAGGAGCCAAACTGGAAGACTGGCACCATGTATCTATTTGTCCACAACGGACCCATGGGGTGTCATAGAACCAAAGGCTATCTAATAATTTTTTTCTTTTGTCCAAGAGCCAATTTTTCCTCCTTTAATGGCAGCGTTGTCCCCATTGATAACGGTCTGCATCATTCTTAAGGTTGGGGATGGAACAATTTCAAGTAGAATGTTCTCAAAGGCAACTGGATCTACAGCAGTGTCCTTTGAAAGAGATTTAAAGCCTACACAAAAGAAAGAGCATTGTCTTCTTAAGTCAGGTCTGGGTTTATCCTGATTGTGTCTCTTTCATTGGAACTTTTGAGATAAGGAGGAGAAATAAAATTTATAATGAAACAAAACTTTGATGACAGAAAAGCAGCAAATGATTAAATGAGAGATAAAAGCTAACATGTATTCCCCCGCTCCTGACATCCCTTTGATAGATTGCTATTGGTGACTCTATACATAGCCACCTGCATCTCTCTTCCCCCCTTCCCCGTCCTCTCTCCATCATTCATTCTGCATATAACATATACAGCCACATGTCTATATCACTGAGAAAGGATCAATCGTTTTTCCCTATGCTGCTGAGACATACAATATTTATCACAGCTTATGGAAGAGAAGAAAAGAAAATCTAAGGATATTCCCTTCAGCTGTGTTTCTGTTGTAGGATCAGGAGCAGTGCAGCCCTCCTCAGCTTCACCCCATTGACAGCCAAGTCCAACACAATCTGTAGCAAAATAAGCCTGATAAAGTCAGATACCCACTGGCCACTGCAAAGGAAAAGAGACCTAGTTATTGGTGATCTTCCTTGCTATATTAAACACAGCTCCCATCAGGCAAACTCCTTTCCATTTTTTTTAAATCTCTCAATACCTTGAAAATCAAATATTTATCAGCTGAGAACCTCTATTCTGGCCCTCTGATGTTTCAGCTCTGACAAAGTTGGCCACTAGCCAGTTGGTGGAGAAACCTGCAAAAGAAAATCATACGCAAGAAAAAGAGAAGTCTTTCATTTTTATTTCACAGGAACAAACTGAGAACAATCTTTTTTTTTAATGCCCTTGTGGAAATGTTTGCATGGAGTAAGCAGGCCCATCCACTCACCTAGTCAACAAATATTTACTGGACATTCATGATTGAGTCCATATGACTTCAGACCCTTGCAACTCATATTGAAATTTTCTGAACTGCTACGAAGAGAGCACAGATGCTACTCACATGAATATCAAACACAGAGATGGACAAAGGTAAATTGAGAATAATTTCACAAACCATGGGCTTTGTGAACAGGAGTTGATAAGGCAGCTTATTAAAAAAAAAAAAAAATGTGCTAAATGAGAAAAGCCCTGAACTCTGACTTAAAACAGAAAAAAACAGGAATCCATATGGTGAGTAGGCAGAGGGAGATGATCAATCTACAGAAGGCTGCATGGCATACTTCCAGGAAAGGCATCATCCCAGAGAACACAATGTAGTTGTCCCATACTGTTCTATAATCAGACAATCAGACAGTAGCACAAAGTAACATTCTTGACATATCTACAAACTTAAGCATCATGTAGTTGATGTAGTTTTTGGCTTATTGGTTTTCAAAAGAGCATAATCAATGCACTAAACACAAATTTTGTTGCCAAATGCCAAATTTCATCTTCTCCTTTGATCTTCAACATCCAAGAGAATGAGAAATGGTAATTTGTATGTGATGTGTGTTGTTGGGAAGTATGCATTTTGTATACACACACATGTGAAGGCAGAAGTAGATATTAGGTGCCTTTCAAGATAATTTTCACCTTTATTTATTTAGACAAGGTCTTTCTCTGAACCTGAAACTCTTTAATACAGATATGTTGACTGACCAATGAGCTTGGATCTGCCTTTCTCCTCTCCGGTTCCCAGTAATGGGGGCAACAGGTAGGAGCCACATATAGCTATTTATGTAAAGAATGGAGTTTTAAATTCAGTAGGAAAAAGTTAAAATGAAGACATGGAAAACAGGATTAAATAACTGTCATTAGTTAAGAAGACAGAATAGAGTGAATGTCTTTTAAGTTGTGGAACAAAAACTCCGGCTAATGGTTTTTATGCAAACACAAGAGATGCTCTATCCACTAAGTCACTCCTTTAGCCTCCAAGAAAATGTGCACATATCTGGCACTCATCACCAATGGATTAAATGGTAGACTCAAAGTATCATGTTTTTTTCAAAACTTAGCAAAGGACTCTAACTTGTGTACTCAAAAACTATGATTCAGCACAATTTCTTAGAGGTGCCTAATTTTCAAAATAAATAGAGTGAGGTCTACCAGCATGTCTACCTACTGTTCTGAAATCTGGATCCATAGCCTACTGTATACTTTCCATTTTCAAAATAAACTGTATACTTTCCACTTTGGAAAAGGAAATGAACAGTGACCATTCCACTTCTAGACGCTACACCTAATAAATGCTGCACTATCATACCAGTCCCTTTGTATGTCACAAGTGTAAAAGCTCCTATCTGAATTGAAGATACAAATATTGATGTAAACAGTTGTTCTGATTTTTATTATATGAGTGTCAGGCACATGGGTGCACATACATGTGTACATTCAGTTGAAGAAAAGAGAGAGGTTAAAGCATCCAGTACCTACATGACATCAAACACCTCACTAGGATGTTGGGGACATGTAGTAAGAGGTTTCTGGCCCGGACTTTCGGGTCTAGCCTCAAGGTTTAGGCCCACAGACCCGCAGACCCACAGAGACACACAGATGCTTCAATAGTTTTAGGCTGATCAGCCTAAGGCCCAGGCATATAACTTGATAGCTCTTTACCCCTTAAACTAACCCATGACTCTTATCCTGTTCAGCCATGTGGCTCGATACCTTTTCTTAGAGCAGCATAGTTGTCCTCTGCTTCTTCCGGCTTCTCTCTGGCGTTCTACTCTGTGCTTCCTATTCTCAGAGTTTTCTTAGTCTGGTAGCCCTGACCATACTTCCTGCCTGCCTTTGGCCAATCAGCGCTTTTTATTAAACCAGTGGGTGGGACAATTATTTACAACATAACAACATAATCTCCCACAGGGACACAGTGGTACAGGCAACAGCACAAGACTTTCCTTCATGTATTTCAAAATGTTGCTGAAAATAATTAAGACATTATAGAGTCTATGGTTATTTCTGGGGAAAAAAGTAAGAGAGCACCATGATAAGAGAGGGTCAGAGTAAGAAGGGTCTTCTTAAACTCACGGCATTTAACATTTAAGATTTCAGTTAAGACTATGAATGGCCATATGAAGGAAAGAAGGAACACGTCAGGAATGGAAGAAAACTCAGGAGTGAGCCTAAGCATCTTGGGTCATCTTTAACATGTTCTTTCTTCTACAGTTCTACAACGATCAGACCTAAGAAATTAACACACGAGGAGAAAAGCATTACATAAAGCATCCTGCTCTGGAAGAAGAACGAAAGTGGGACATGGAATAGCTGTTCATTTCATTTTAACTCTACCAATCATGTACTGGACCAGAAACAAGGCAAGTCACAGCCTCTTATTAGTTAGTACCAAGGGCCTCCCACTCAACAGACCAGTGAAATGGCATTTCTTAAATTTGTCATTTGAATGAGAAGAACATCAGAAAAATACATGACTGTACAACGAACAAAAAAGGACACAAAGTCGAGAGCCAAGTATTGTCAATAGTCAAGAAGACAGAATAAGAATACACAGCTTTTAAGTCTTGGAGAGAAAACTTGGTTTAAATAGAGAAGAATGTGGCCAAATGCAATATCAACACATTCCAAACTCTGTAATTTTGAAAGAAAAAACTGGCAGCCGTGGCCATATTTCAATAGAAATTTAATAGCACAAAGCTATCAAGCTACTGCAGAGTATATTCTTTTACTCTTAGAAGTATGTTACAAAGATATTTGCTATGTAATATCATACACAAAATAAAAGCCTTTTATCAAAAGGAATAAGCTAAATACAAAGTAGGCTATGGCAGTCCTTCTAGAATTTTCCTTTTTGGTTGATCTCTCACTCTCAAAAATCAATAAATTATCAGGGGAGTTTCCACGTTGCAGTGTGAATTAAAAATCAGACATCAAAGTATCCTTTTCCTCCAGGAAGGATCAGGTTGTTTTCATAAAATTTTCTGTTATATTTATTTTTAATTGATATATATATAGCACACAGGAAGATGAATATTCTTGTAAAAAGTCATCTTTTCTATATATTCAAGATCTGAAGAAAAGTATACTTAACAACAGCAACAGAAAAGGAAGCCTGTCTGATTTAGCATTTGAGAAAGCAACCGTTTGTCCCCTTTCGTTGAGAGGTAGAGACGAGTAGATCCTGGAAGCTCAGTGGTCAACTAACCTAGCCAGGTGAGCTCCCAGCTTCCGAGGAGGACCTTAATCTCAGAAATATAAGCTGGAGAGCAAAAGCGAAAGACACCCAAATGTTGACCTCTGGCTCCATGTGTGTTTGTACAGGCATGCCCCAACCCCATATTGAACACACACAGAAACACAAAACAAAGAGAGGGAGGGAGGGAGGGAGGGAGGGAGGGAGGGAGGGAGGGAGGGAGGGAGGGAGGGAGGGAGGGAGGGAGGGAGGGAGGGAGGGAGAGGTGAGACTTGATGAATAGGCATTTTCAACCATGATGCATTGGATCAGCCAGCCTTTCCACCACAGGGATGTTCCTTTAGAGCATCTGTGCTCTCTATAAAGCACCTTCTAGGCAGACACTGAGGAAAGCTTTTGTTTGACTGCCAGTCTGCTTAGATAAGGAACATCTAGCCTGTTAATTGGCCTCTAGTCTTTACTCATCCCTCTCTTATCACTAATCTTACTGCAACTAAAGTACAGGAAAGCTCTTCTCTGACAGCCTGTGAGGAGCTTCCTGAAGAGCTGAGCATCTGTCAGGGCCCCAGATACCCATTTAGGAGTGGGAGACAATGCCTTATCTAAGTAAGGCAGCAAGCACTTCTTTTCCCCTATCCAAAGATGCTCCCTCAGTGGAGAAATAATAAGTGATTTCAAGTTATTTGTTCTTAATCTGTAAACAATAAATCTCAATATCCAGTAATTACTGGAATGGATGACAAAAAGACCAGACAAATGGTTTTACTTTCTGGAATGTGAGTGAGTGGTGCTATGGTTAACACACTGTGGTAGCTTCACAAAGGCATTTTTTCCTTCACTCCAGTCTCTCCCTTTTCTGGCCCTTTCTATGTTCATCTTTCCAACTCTTTCTACCCTTATCTTCCCAGATGATTGACAGCATAGGACACAAGCAGCATTTTATCTCATGAACATGATTGCTTCACCTCAAGAAGTAGAAAGATCAATCTAATCTAAGACATAAATGTTTTCAGCTCTTTCTAAAGAGGTATTGGTCTAAAGGAATAGATATAGGTCTTTGACTAAGCAGACTTCTATATTACGCTTTATAAGAACCATTTTTTTTCCTCTAGGTGTCCCATTGACACCACTCACCAAATCTGAGCACCCCATAGCTGTAAACGGAAGTTTCTGTCCCACGAGCAACCCTCAAATACCTGGCAACTGCTTCTCAAATAATTGACTCTGAAATGTAATATTACTCATAAATGTTTGGCAGGTGGCTCAGGCTTATAACTATCTAGCTCTTACATATTAAAGTAACTCATATCTACTAATCTATGTATTGCTACCTGGCTGTAGTGTTACTGGCATGTTGTTCCTTGGGCAGCTGACCAGTTGACAGGCACTAGACTCTGCCCTTACTCTTCCCAGAATTTTCCTAGTCTGGTTACCCCAACTCTACTTTCTGCCTGGCTACTAGCTAATCAGCATTTTATTAAACCAATTCAAGTGACAAATCTTTACAGTGTACAAGAGCATTATTCCACAGCACACAGCCTCTGATTTTTTTGTCACTAGATGAGTGTAAGTAACCTTGTCACTGAGGAGAATGGTTAAATACTAGACAAAGTGTGATCAAAAACTGAAGTGAGGGAAGTTAAGGTTTCACCTCCTTAGGCTCTCTTTGAATGCTCCTTGAAAGAAACTCTCCAGAAACTCTCCTGTTCATCTCGTGCCCTCTCTTGTGCAGACAGTAGTAACTATCTGTCTTGTGATTCCTGGCACCTCTGACATTTGCATCATACAGCAGTATGGCTTCCATGTTTTATAGACCCCACACCTATACAAAAGCAACTAAATCAGATGCTGCTTTCATCTTACAGATGACAACATGAAGACATGATTAAGGCCACACAGTCAAAACGTAAAATAGCACATATCCCCACACACACCCCAGCAGCCGTGGTAGCAAAAGTGGCCAGTGTCGGGAGGGGTCTCTGCGGAGCTGTGAGTAAGCGGAAGGAATGAGTTCAGAGCTTATTACAGCTCTCTACACACCACCACCACAGTGAGAGAAAAAGGAAAACAAACTCTAGGGCTGACGATATTCAGTGCCAGCCTAAGAAAGTCTGAGGCTCAAGGTTCAATTCCCCAACACTACATACAAAGAAAGGAGAATGTTCCAGAACATAAATAGGTTAGTCTTTGGTTTAATGAGCTCTTAAACTTATTTAACTAAAATGTTTTCACATGCACTCTACAACCCATAAGAAGTTAATAGATTGAATAAAGCCCTCTCTGTGGCTGTTCATAATAAAGTGACTTACATGCACTGTGGTCAGTCATACAATCCAGTTGCTCTCCAGAAAGTTCATAAACACCAAGGCTCACACGTTTTTCATATGATAGACTTTAAATTACTTTAAGCAATATCTAGAAACCACTAGTCAGTATACTGTTGCCCTTTGCAACCTTGGAGCTAAGGAGATGTGTGCAGCCTCTAGACGTACAGGAGCTGTCTCTACCACACAGCTCCTCACACCTTCAAAGTGTAAACTCGGGAGGGAAGGAGAGAGGTGGCGATGGCAGGCAGGATAAAGAGAGGGAATGGAGGGAGGGAGAGGGAAGAGGGAGAGAGGGAAGGAACATAAGAATGAGGAAGGAGGGAAGAAGGAAAAAAAGAATGAGGGAAGGTAGGGAAAGAGAGAGGAATCTTTAGTCTTTATCTAAAT
Organism: Phyllotis vaccarum; assembly: GCA_033318265.1. Taxonomy (NCBI): domain Eukaryota; kingdom Metazoa; phylum Chordata; class Mammalia; order Rodentia; family Cricetidae; genus Phyllotis; species Phyllotis vaccarum. Next base: position 79,482,437 of record JARWLC010000011.1, read on the forward strand.
ACTCACTATTGAATAAGTCATTTTGAGAACTAGCTAGCAGAGTCAAATTGCCTTTTTGAGTCTTGAAGTAAATTATCAGCCGAGTACAGACCCAGGCTAAGACAGATATAGCATTTAACTTCACGGGTGGCTATAATTTCTAGATTTGTGCAAGAGTGATTCCTGTTCAGTATATTCCAAAAAGGACATGAAGTTTCTTAAAGGCCCTGTATAAATCAATTCACAATCATACTGAGGTAGTTTGACTGTGACTCCAAGAATGTCTGAGCTTCATTTTCTTCCTGTTAAAGATGAAACCACTGACATTCATTTTTTATGGACATTTCCAGCTAAAGACTTTTTTTTTGGTAAGTTAAAATTTGAAGAGCATGAAAGAGAAATTATTCTGATTTATGATGACGTCCAATCAGGACCAATTAAGAGAAAATGAAGCAGGGAAATTGGAGTGGGGAAGGGGAAATAAGGCCCTGCAAAGTGAATGTATTTAAGGAGGAGTCTCCCCTCACTTGCCTTCCCCTGGGTCTGGGTCAAATGACAAAAAGGTAGCACCAAGCCTTACCAGACCCGCTGCTTCACCTTTAATCTTGCTTCAGGCACACCGGCTATCCCCACGGCCATCAATCAGACCCACAGAACTGCTTGTACTGTATCACAATGTTCAGAAAGAAATGTAAAGAGAATTTTAATATTACCAAGAGCCCCACTTATTCCCAGCTAAATATGTCCTGGTTTCAAGTTAAAACTCTAACTCAAGTTATACATTTTTTAAATCTTTTCTCTAGTATAGAAAAGCCGCTGTACCAGGCTGGTGGGATGGTTGGTTTTGTGAGCTTGCCACAGTCTGGACTTACTGCTCAGGGAATCTCAATGAAGGGCTGTTTAGATCAGGTTGCCCAGTGGCTAAGTCTGTGAGGAATTATCTAGATTATATTAATTGATGCAGGAAGAGCCACCCACTGTGAGTGGCACTATTTCTGAGTTTGGCTCCTGGCCTGTTTGAGAATGTTAAGCAGTAAGCATGCATGCATGCATGCATGCATTTCTCTCTGCATTGACCCTGGTGCAATACGATGAGCTGTTTGAAGCCCACCTCCATGGACTATAACGTGGAACTGTAAGCTAAAATAAATCCTTTCTCCCCCATGTTACCTTGGCCAACAAATTGTATAACAATAGTAGAGAGGAACTAAGCTAACTGGTGATCTGAAATATTCCAACACATGCAGATTGACTGAAGACAGCTGTACTTCTCCCTTGGTTCTCAGGAGCAATGTCATACAGCATGATCTGAGTTCTAAATTTCCTTCATCACCAACATTATTAAGACTTCTGAGAAATGCTTCACCTCTTCCTTTACAGAAAGAAGCATCATCTAGTTGTCAGAATTGGTGTGCCCTACTCCCAAGCCCCTGCTGCTTGATGGATTGGTATAGAGTGGGAAGATATGAGGGCAGAGATACTTTAGAGACAAGATAAATTAACTTGTCAACCCTTTCCTCCCAGGAAGCATAAACTCTGGCAATTGCTGTATACCAAGGTATTGTCAAACTGCTGATGTTTCTGTGCTTTTCTCTGCATTTAAATGCATGGTTACAGAGGAACTCACCAACATGTAGCTCATGCATCCGTTGCATGTGACAGTTGTGCAGACTTTGGTTTTCACTGTTGTTTCTGTTCTCATGGAGCCCAGTAGTCTTTGGATTCACTGTGTATTGGAAGAATTCCTGACCCTTCTTCTTCCACTGGCCCAGTCCTGGGATTATAGGCATGAATCTCCATATCTACCTATAACATTAGGTTTCTGGCCTGAACTAGTCCCAGACCTCCTAGCCCCACAGTTTGGATCTGCCCACCGCTGCTTATCTGGACCAGCAATCCCAAAGTCCCAAATAATCACACAAACGCTTATATTAATCTTACGCTGTTTGGCCTATGGCTTATGTATACTGCTAGTTCTTTCATCTTAATTCAACCCATTTCCATTAATCTGTATTGCCACATGGTTCACCTATATTACTTTTACATGCTGATTTTTTGGCAGCTGGATCTCGTCTCCCTTGACTCTGCCCTCCTTTTCCTACCTATGCTCCCATTCCCTGCCTACTGCTAAGGTGCCCAATATGGGCTTTATTCACAGCATATAGAAAGACGTTCCCACATCATCTACCTGCATATTCTAAATCTTTACTAACACTTCTTTTTCATTTGTGCTTGTATCGTTCCAAACTCTTTATGTCTAGAGGTGAGTATCTAGAGGTGGGTAGTTGTTTACAAGAAGTAGGAGGTATCCTGTGAGATTTTATCAGCATCCTTGGCTTCTGCCCAGTAGATCCTGATAATATCTTGACACTTATGACAAATAAAAATATTTCTAGCCCTTGCCACAGTCCCTCTATGGTCTCAAGTCACCACTGGTTGACTAGGTAAAATAATTAGGCTAGATATAACATACACAAAGCAGAAAAGTATTTCCTTACATTGGCAACATTATGGATAGTGAACTCCAGAATTTTCAACATAATATGTAATAAAATTTAACTAAATATTTTTAAACAAACTTAAGATGTCAGTTCAAGCTAAGTAATATTTTGAGACGTATATTAAGTTGATTAATATTGTACAGTCTCTAAGTTTTCAGTTCTACCTAAGTGGTACATCTTTGTCAACTCCCTACAAGCCAAGGCTCAGGGAGTATCAAGGAAGAGGAGGAAGAAAAAATTTAACAGCCAGAGGACAGGGAGAAGTTCTGTGAAATGCTATTTTCTAGACTATGACGAGGCTCTCACACTCAAAAAAAAAAAAAAAAAATCACTGAATTGTCACTACCTACACAAGACTTACACAAGATGAAGACAGCCAAAATTCTTTTATGGGGCATAAATGGGGTCACATAGATGGGTTCATAGTAGGACAGATCCATAGGGTTGAGGAAATTGGCTCAAACCAGCTGCCAAGGCATGCATATAACATGCTTCCTCATGGCCAACCTGAAGTCTGCCTGAGGGTCTAGCAACAGGCACAGCCCAGCACTCCTGAACATGCCAGCCAATGAGGGGTGACCACCATGCAATGTCACTGGATAGGGATGCAGCCTGGGTTCTGGGAGGAGGGCATATAAGGCTCTCTCCATTGCTGAACAAATGAGCCTACAGTTTGCTTTTTATCTGACTTCCGGAGTCTGTGTCACAGAACATAGTCAAAAGAATGCCTCATATAGTAAATGATGCCTTGGAGAGCTTCAAGAGAGGCTCCAGGGGAAAAAAGCAGAAGGTCTTTTACTTCAGGTACATTTTGTTCCCTGGATTGTTCTCAGATGTAATTTCATGTATCCTGTGTTAAACATTTACTTCAATTTTAAGACATGTTTATTCTTGTTAGATGTCAGATTATATTTAATCTGATGAAAGGACACGGCCTTCTCCTTGCTTTCATGCTTTCCCTGATATACTCCAGAGTACCTACCAGGTAATTGTTTTTAAATTTGTCTATCCTGAGAAAAGTTCTGGGAAAGGACTTCTGTATCAATGTATGAGCTTACTGGTTTTTATTTACATGTTTCTCTGAAGGCTAACAATCTTTCTTGGATCATTGCTTTCTTTGTCTCATTTGTGTATAAAAGCACACTGCAACTGAAGTAAAGTTGTCTACAGCATTAGACTGTAGACAACCCAATTCTTTAAGGTCCTCAAACCCAGGTCTCCCAGACAGATCTGCATAGGTTGGCAAAAGTAGATAGGATATCAGCATATTTTATTGTAAACATGCATGAAATTCTCAAGAAATATAAATTTTAATAAAGTAGTGTGGTTTTATAACTTTGTAGATTGTTTTAAGTACTTAAGAAATGACTTGGGGGATATCATGCATCCAGCTCTCTATATTTTCATATCCTCCACGCACTGGCTAACAGGTTCACTTCACCTTCCAATTTTCCTTCACAGGAATGCACTGCCAGGGATAATGGTACAATTGCTGTTATTTATACTTATTAGCAGTATGAATACTTACTGAAAATCATGGACTTTCCAGGATTTTCACAGGGGAGAGAAAATGAACTCTGGAAGATAGAATGGTGTGTGTATAACTGATACAATAGGTTTGCATCTTGAAGAGTCAAAAGCCAATATAAGCATGGCCAAGAAACAAAATTGTCGAGGAAGATCAGTTACAATTGGTGCCTAGAACACAGGAGTTGTTTCCAAAGCAAAAGAACATTCACCCACAGTAAGATGACTTGTGTAGGAGCGTGGCTCTTTTTGATAGTATAATGATACATATGAGCCAAGAAGTGTGGGAATCTCATCAGAGTGTGAAAAAGAATCCCTTCAAAGAAATATCCATGGGGACTGGTTGACTGATTAGAACTTTAATGGTGTGAAGACATTAGAATGTTGTGAGTCCAGACCCAAATTATCTTATAGTATCTCTAGTCCCCATGCATGACCTATGATTATTAGGTGAATCCTTTGGAAGGTATGAACAGAATCATAGTTTCCGCTAACCAAATGACTAAGACTGTGGTCAGGTAAAAGCCCACGGCAGAGTTTCCCCTATTGCTCTAACCCACCCACACAGTGTGCCCATCATTAGATTTGAAAGTGTTTATTTTATGACTTTCTTTGTTCTGATACTATAAAAAAAAAAAAGTCATGAAATGGACTTCTAATTGGAACATGGTACTTGGGGGAACCTACCTCTGTGTTCCCAGACCACAATCTCTCATATTTGACTCTCTTTTATTCCTTTGAGGTAAGAGATGTTTTTCCTAAATGGGGGAACCAAAGCATTTTCACATAAAAATTCACTTTAAGGGATGGAATATTCCTAAGCATGCTTAGTAAAGAAGTGTGTTCCTGAGTATATTTCATTTAAAGTCATAGCCCATGAAACAAAGATAACACACTTGGAGACACACCTCATTCAAGGTCATGAAGTACATGTTCAGAAGTGTAACCTGAAATTCCCTGAAAAAAAGCCACACCCACATTGAAGGTCTGAGTGACTAAAACTTCATGAATATGAAGAGTTGAATGTTGCAGATTAAAAGAAAATTATTGTTTTGGGCTACCTTTAGTCCACTTAACTATGAATCTGTGTACCAGACCAAACATACCAAACCTTTGGAATATATTAATTCAAAATTAATTAACTTAAAGAATGCTGGCTTCCAACGGCTCCCAAACTAAGGGTGTCATCAGAATCTGAACCTGACAGCAGAGACTTCAGTGCCTTACTAACTCATCTACCTGGTGCCTCCAATAACATATCTGACAAATGCCTTAATGTATGGCTTCTATCCGTTTCCTGGCTGCTGAAGCTCATGCAGTCTCTTTCACAATGGAAAATGCCATTCAGGGCAAGCTGGAGCCATGTTTACAGGACATTGTAACTCATATTTAGATCAGAATAAATTCTCTTTACAGCCTTTAGGCCCCAAACTGTGTTTTACCTCAACCAAAGGTTTTAAACGGCAGTAAGTAGTGGGTGGAGATTGCTCGGCTTATGTTTTACAAGGAGGGCAGAGAAGAATGCCTATAGGCACAATAAAGATTTGCCATGACTCTTTTGGCCAGGGGAAGGGACTTTCTAGATGCGTTAATAGAGAAAAACGTCTCTAACGACACCTGCTTCAGTCAGTGGCTAACGATGAAGTCACTACTCATAAGGAATATACCTTACCTAGAATTCTGTCTAAAGTATCAGGGTTTCTTTCTTGACAGATGAGCATCAGACCCCACCCTTCTCAGCCATCCCTAGGGTCCACAGAGAAAATGACCTCTGTCTCAGCTATTGATTCGAAAGAGTATCCTGTCACCCAACACATGATGAAGTAGTTGATACTCAGAAAGGAAAGAGAAAGCTTTCAAATCAAGTTTGTGCTCAATAAAACTAAAAACTCCTATTGTCTCAACTTCAGCCAGCACAAAATACCAAACCTAGTGGGGAAGGGAAGGTATGTTTTGTACTGTCCCATAAGAATCAGACTCCTATCCTACTAAATTACTAGGATAGAATCTTCTCATAATTCAAATCCATGTGCGTGTGCTTGTCCCTTCAGTTCAGTTTCTTTATCATGATCAGAGTTGTAAATGACTTTCCAAATCAGTTTCTGGGGAGATCCGACAAGGCTCTGGTGAGCATGTGCCAGCCCAGTGGGGAAATTTCCAATCTGGTTCCAGAGCACTGCAGGAAGTCAATTTCCAAATTACACCAAGTATCTGACCTTTGTGTGATGTATTTCCTGCCATTTCCACACTGGACCACCTGATCTAAAGGTACTTAGAGAAGCCTGTCTCCTCTAGTGATGGATTTTTTAAAAGTATATCATTGATCTTTGATAAATTGGAGGGGAAAAAAAGATTGCCCTTCTAAAATAAATAAGCATACCCAAAAAACCCATCTGTTTCTAAAGGCTGGATATAAATAATGGCTATAATCCTACACTACTTGCCCCAATTAAGACTGATTTCTTCATTATCTGTTATTTGATTCTTAAACAACCATTTCCATGCAAACTTTAGCATGTTCTGAATACTGCTAAGTACCACTTTGGGGCTTTGTTTCATGGGCATTCTGATGTTCATGTTCAGTATTGTATGAGTTTCTGACCTGGCCTAGCCCTGTGGTCCAGACTTGCCCACAGCTACTTCACCTCCCAAAAAATGACTCAGACACTTATATTAACTATATGATGTTCAACCTATGGCTAGGGCTTGTTGCTAGTTAGCTCTCTCATCTTAACTCATGTCCATTAATCTGTCCTGCCACATGCCCCATGGCTTACCCATTTCTTTACATCTTGCTTCTTAGGTGGCTGAATTGCATTTCTGGTGACTCTGACCTCCTTCCTCCGTATCTATGCTTGGATTTCCTACGTGCTTTTAGGTGCCCTGCCATAGGCCAAAACAATTCCTTTATTAACCAATAATATTCACGGCATACAGAAAGACATCCCACATCAGTTCAGCACAAGCCTCTGAAACAGCCCCATTCTACAGATAAGAAAACTGAAGCTGAAGGGTATATCCAAGATATTCCAGCAAAATGAAGACTCAGCATTCAAACTCAGGTGTGTCTGAATACAGACTGGACATCTCTGTGCAAGTCAACAAGTATAGGACATAGCAGGTATGGAGTTTGTTACTTTAATCAAGTGGTGTGTGTGTGTGTGTGTGTGTGTGTGTGTGTGTGTGTGTGTGTGTGTGTGTGTGTATGTGTGTGTGTGTGTGTGTCTATGTACATGTCTGTCTGTGTTTATAAAGAGACAGAATTCAGGTGCACCATGGATTAAGTAAATTTTGAAACAGTAGCCAGAAAAACTTTCAGCCACATTTTAACTTTTATAGTAAAACACAAAGTTGAGGGTTTCATTTTTAAGGTAATATGTACTAGGAGAGATAGCTCAGTAGTTAAGAGCACTGGTTGCTCTTGCAGAGGACAGTGATGTGGTTCACTGTACCCACATGGCACCTTATAAACATCTATAAATTCAGTTCCAAGGGGTTTCATGCCCCTTCTGGACTCCTTGGGCACTGTATTATGTATATGGCACAGATACACACATGCAAACAAAACACACACAGGTAAAAGTTGAAAATAAAACTAAACTAAATTTAAAAGTTAATATATACACATTAAAAAAGTTAATCCCGTGAAGAAGAGAAAATTTTTTAAAAATTATAGGTTCACAATGAACGCTTTCTAATATTTTCATAACTATAAATTACAACCTTTGGTCAGAACACACTTGCCTTTAAACTTTAAAGAGCTGATTTTCAGACATTTTTGTCATAAATATTCACAGACTCATTACTTGGATACACATTTAAAGCCTTACTCTGTTTGTATTAAAATATCTATGCTTTTGAGCCTGAGACACCTGCTATACAAAATATGAATGATAATTATTCCTACTAGAGTGAAATGTGAAAATTAAATGAGACAATACATGTAGAATAAAGGAAAATATTTTATGTTCAGGTGACAATGGACACCTTGTGTGAATGTATTTATTCCTAATCCTAGATATCTTCATTAGAAACAAACAAAGCCATTAGGTATCAAATAAAATCCATGTTCTGCTTCTACAATAAAACTAACTAACTAGATTCCCACCCACCTCCTTTCTTTATTGAGATAGAATTGCTTACTATATAGTCTGTGCTATTCCTGAATTCCCTAGGTAAACTGGGATGGTCTTGAACTCACAGCTATTCTCCTGCCTTTCCCTCTTAGTGCTAGGATTGCAAGAGTGGCTTACTATACCTTGCTCTAGACTTCCTTATGAACTGAAAGGCTGAACTAAAAACCAATAGCAACTAGTTCAGCATGGTAACAAGAGCAGAGGAGCAAAGACAAGGAAGGCACTGTGTGGCCTGCAGGTCAGAGACTAAGAGAACTTCAGTCTAGGAGTGGAGTGACCTGTGACCAAGGTGAGGACTGGAGGAGCAAGCTGTAAACATGGAAACTTTTGAGATTTCTTCCAAGACGGGCCTGCCTCTGAGAGAAGAGCCCTATGCTGAGAAGAAATTACTGGAAAGGAATTAAAACTGAGCAGAATAAACCCAATTTAAGAAAGGAAAGGAATGCATGCAGGAGTAAGCGAGGACAGACAGCAAAGCCACGAACTCTTGGAAAAGGGAAATCTCCCGAGGCCTCCAAAGGCTGCCTGGACCAGGATCTACAACCCTGGAAAATTAACTTCACATAAAAGTGTTCAGCAAAGGAGAATCAACATCAAATCTTATGCCAGGTTATTATAAGATAAAAGACTAGAACGAACAGAATGACTTCACTGCAACAGTAAAATCGAATCAGAAAGAAACAGATCAAAACTGTAGCCGATTCCAAAATGAGCTAGAAGACATTATAAAATAATACAAAATGTAAAGGAGAATAAGAAAGAATCAGAAATCAGAAGACAGATGTGGGGAAGAATATATGAAAAAAGCCACATCAGAAATAAAAATGAAAGAGGTGGGAACAAGAAAGCACAAGGTATCGTAAGGGAAGTGAGACTGAAAGCTATTTTAAAATTCCAAAGAAATAAGAAGGAATAGAGAGACTGTTCCAGAAAGGAAGTAAACAGAGAAAATATGAGGTTCATGACCTGGGAACCAACGAAAGGGGATAGAAGGATGAAGACAGAGCTAACACAGGTAAATCAAACAGTCTCCTGAGCATAAGCAGAAAAACAATACCATGCAGTGAAAGTATAACAATAATATTAATAACATATCTCAGAACATTAATTCAGAATGATCCATACCAAGGCAGAACAGTCTATGCAAAATTTACTGGATTTTAAAGAAGAAAAATAATTTTTCAAACATCTAATGGGTTAAAAGAAAGGCAAGCTACTTATAAAGGTTATGGCAAGACATATCAGCACCATGCTTTATGATGGATGCAAATAAAATAGTCTAATTAATATTCTTAAAGAAAGAAATGTCTTCAGGAAATATAAAGAAAGCAATTTTGTGTAGTAGATGTACCAACTTGTAAAGAATATAAACAAACAGTTAACAACACAAGAGCTCAAAGAACGCTATTCCCAAGAGTCCCTCCTGGGGAATATTCTAGAAACACACTTCAGAGAAGCAATGTCACTAGAGAGACATCAACGTGAGGACTATGGTGAAGACTCCATATATAAAACCTGCAGTTATTACAGAACTAAGATCAAATGAGTATTAAAATGGAAAAGCATAATATTAATGGCTATATGCTTAGGGGATGTATAGTACAGTAATAAAAATTAACGGGAGAATGGGGAGAGGGTATGCAAAAATTTTTAATTATTTTCAGTAATTATATCACCAGTGATGGTATGTGTGTTGCTTGAATACATAATGCTAGAATTAAGTAAATAATTATGCAATATTCTGAATCTTTTATCTGTTATGTCCTAGAAAATTATGATTTTTTTAGTAGCTAAGGAAAGAAATACAGATGCAATATAAAGCTTAAGTAAAGAACTGGAGATGTATCTCAGTGGTAGAGCAATGTTCTACCAAGCACATGATCTGGATTTCATCAACGCTATAAAGAATAAGTAGCAGTAATAAAGTTTAAAAATCTTAAACTCCTGAATTTAAATTAAAACTATAAGTATGAATTTATAATGATGTTTAGAAACCAAGAGCATCGCTAGCATACTGATGACAGTTATGAAACATTTGAGGAATTCTTCCCCATTCATACACCCAGAGGTTTTTTTCAAGAATAACAATTTCCATTCTAAGGTAAGAAACATACAAGATGAGACTGGAAGTCTTTGTCGTGCCAGATAAGAAAGGAATTAGCAAAATACCAGAGGGTCAGCCAGCATGGCGGTACACAGTCATAATTCTAGCACTCGGGAAGCAAATGTTTTGTAAGAAGCATACTAGAAATCCAGAGGATACAAGTTGAAAGCCAATCTGATATATTTCGTTTCTGGCCTAGAATTTCCAGCCTAGCCTTGTGGCCTGGACTTTCCAGCCTACAGCCTCATAGTCCGACTGAAACACACAGACAATATTAATTATACGCTGATTGACCTGGGGCCCAATATTGTAGTAATTTTTATTTGTAATATATAAAGGATTAATGTTTATTAAAGGGTATTTTAACACTCATGGATATAAATTGTACTTTAGTGTAATTTTTAAAGTTAAGATTGTCTCATGACAGGGTTGTTAATTTGGTCTTTAAGAAGGCAGAAACAAAACAGAGGTCACTTAATATCTCAGCAGCCTTTTCAACAGGGTTGGCCACACCCTGTTCAAGCTTTTAGAACTCTAGAGAAATAGCCTTTTCAACTAACACTTGAACTCTACCACAGCCCAGGCATATAACTTGCTAGCTCTTGCTCTTAAACTAATCCATGACTCTTATTTTGTTCAGCCATGTGGCTCGGTACCTTTCCTCAGAGCAGCATTTCAACTTCTTTCCTCTGCATCTGCTGGCATCTCAGCATGGTGTCTCTGTGCCTTCTCTGTGGCATTTCTGTTCTGTTTTTCCTATTCCCAGAGTTTTCTTAGTCTGGTAGCCACACCCCCACACACTTTCTGTCTGCCTTCAGTAAATCAGTGTTTTTATTAAACCAGTAGGCAAATATTTACAATACAACAACACAGAATCCCACTACATTTTCCCTTTACTCTTTTAATACAAGAGTCACAAATCTAATATCTTTCGTATAATTTTTTCACTATTATATATAGCAACTTGTAACCAACACTGTAAACAAAGACAAACATCCATAATCCACTTTTTGGGAATGTGGGCATCGTTCTGTAGGCTTCTTCCTGCTGAATGGGGGTGCTGGCAATCCCATGGGGAACCAAAGAAAAATTTAGGATTATGGACAAGTCTTTAGTGGAGTAGTCTCTAAGTCTGGGTTATCTCAGCCAGTTTCCTTGAAGTTGTTTTGGATACAGAGCTCAGAGGAAACTGCAACAGAGGTGCTCTGAAATGCTGAATCATCTGGGCCATCCATTTCCTGGACACTATTCAGGGGGTCTTCATTGATCAAACCTTATTTTCTTTAACCAGGAATAAACCCACAGCTTCTCATTTTCTGTGGAAATAATAATAATAAAAAAAAAAAAACCAAAACCAAAAAAAAACCTCTTCTTCAAAGTAGCATATCTTTTGATTTCAATTTTAAAGTCAACTCATTTATAAAATATATAGGTTGAATTAATCCAACAGCATTTATAATCAAATGTTTTTTAGCAGCTTTTACCATTTCATTTTCAGTCAAAAAACTCAGACAAGACAATTACATACAGTATCCAAACATTCTTTGTAATTTCCATCTTGTAAGGTTTATTATGTTTTTTACTCTATTTTTTTTTAAGGACTTTATCCTATTTCCCTTTTCTTTCCTCTCTCAAGCCTATGTATATTATTAAATACACTCTAAACCATTTAGAGTTTTTTTGCATTTGTCTTTGCTGTCATCTCTTCTTATCTTATTCTGTTTCTGATCACACCTTTAATCTGCCAAGGTGTGGCTAAGGATTAAAGGCTTCACTAGGGTGGCTGACTGGCTCCACTCAGCTCCTAGTCTAGCTTCATAGAATTTATCATTTTAGCAGAGGTACAGGTAGGACCCCCAATTACCATTCTGGGGAATTTTAGGGTCCATATAATCACCAAGTAAAGGGCTGCCATCTGCTGCTCATGCACTCTATTTAAGTGTTGGCAGCAGGGCCTCTTAAAAGATTCACAAGTGTTTTGCCTCTAAGGCTGAATCAGGAAGGCTCTCTTTAAAGAGCCACTCCTCTACTTGCCTCAAGCAGAGTTCCCCCCAAGAAAATGCTGCTACTACTACAAAGCAGTCTTTGACTCTGTTTCCTTTTTGTCTATATTAACAGAAACCTTAAATCCAATGTAAGCTCCTTGCTTACATGGATGCTCAGGAACTGGCCTTGTTCAGCTTAAGTTGCATGCAGCAAACACACCATTTGGTAATTTAATCCAATATCCCACTCAGTCTCTTTATCACGGCCAACTTGAGATACACAGCTCAGAAGCTGCTTTTGGTTCTGTTTTTGTGCTCTAGACTATTTTTAAGCTTTCTGTTTATGTGGGTTTATATCACCCACGTTGGACTGCCTTTTGTTGTATGAGGTTTCTGGCCCAGACTTTCCGGCCTAGCCTGGTGGCCCAGACTTTCAGATCCACACCAGTCTTGGCTACATAATGAGTCTGAAGCCAGCCTGGACCTCAAACATGAGGGCATATAACAAAATAACAAAAGAACAGTCTAAGAGTTGAGTTGCAAATTCTCCAGGACAACTTGAAGAGGCTCCTACAACCCAGATCTCAGCAGCACAAACTTCAGCCACAGAGATGTCTGAATAGATCCACTGGGGATTGAAATCTCTGTGGAAAAGATCAAATGGGAATGTTATCCATTGCCGGGATACAACTGGATTATAGAAAACACAGAAGTGACCCATCTGGGCCATAGGAGACTACTGATCAACCTTCTATTCTTTACCATCTGAATTCTCGGGAAATGAAAACGATTCGAAGAAAACCTAAATATGTATGAGCTTGAGATATAATCTGTTGGTTAGTAGAATGCTTTTCTATCATGCACTAGGTCCTGGGTTTGATTCCCCAGCCCTGAATAAACCAAGATATAGTGGCACACATCTGTAATACTAGCACTAGGGAGGTAAAGGAGGAGGGATCAGTGGTTCAAGGTCACCTTTAGATATACAGCGAATCTGAGGTCAGTGTAGACTACATGAGACCCTGTCTCAAAAAATTAAATTTAAAATACTTAAAAGCTTAAAATAGTCAAACATCAAAATGATAATGCCTATGTGTACACATTTTTTGGTGAAACATTTTCTATAAATAGATACCAAAAAGTGGTTATTTTATTGTGAGGAGAATGGTAACCCTGGGGAAAGGAAGGATCAGGGAGGAGGTTCTAATTCTAAACCTCCATCTTTTTACTGGAATCCATTAGGTTATGAGGTCAGAAAAAAAATTATTTTTGTTTACTGTAAATATCAAGTTTGATCATACATTATCCCATTTCTGGAATTTGACATATTCCCTACTCTGTGGAGTTTGACTCACACTTTGACCACGCCCTAAACTCTACCCTAACAAGGTAAGACGCTCAGAATCTTGAAATGTTCTTCCAAGATATTCCATCAAATGCTATTATCTGCCAAGTCCTTACATTACCAGATCCCTCTGGAAATCCCCACTTTGCACTTTTCCCCTATATTAGGAAGTCTGGAAAATCAGCCTGCACTGCTCTCTCAACTCCCAATTTGGAGAGTCAGTCCTATGAACAATAAATAAAGCTTGCTTAATTGTTCTTTATTTGGGTAGTGGTCTTCATTCTCACTCAGCGGGATCAACAGATTACCGTCAATGCCAGACCATCAACTAACACTGACTGTGTCTGCATTTTGTTTTTATAATAAAAATAACTACCAAATTTATGACACATGTATATGTAAGCAATAACTATGTTTAAAGTGAAAATTTTTCTAATGTCCTAACATCATAATAAGCAGCTATGCAGAGAGAAACTGAAATTCTAGCTACTTTATCCCGATTGACTTACATGCTGGTATTCCCCCATACTATCATTAATAACTTCTTAGCAGGGGATCTCACTGTGTGCATCTCTCTGTCTCCATCCAAAGCTCAATCCCTGGAGCATAGGAGGACTCAATAAGCGAGTTAAACAAGTGTCTAAAGGTGACAGAAGCTCAAGGACATGGGCACAATATGATTCATGCATGACATTAAAACTTTTTCATAGTTAACTTCATTAAAGCTACTGGTTTGCATTTCTAACACGGTGAACTCAGGAGAAATGAGTTCAGATTTTCAGATTTTTTAAAATTTAACTTCTGTCAGATAATTTTTTTCAGCTGTATAGTCTAGGATTAAGGGAAAATGAGACTATCTCTCATTAATTGTTTTCAAATTTTAAGAGTGCAGTCTGGTAACTGATTCCATACTCACACCTAAGAAGTCACTCCCTCCACACACAAACACACAAAATCCTTCAATTAACACCAATCTGTAGCCCAAATTACATTTGAGTCTTTTCTTTCCTGAGCATCTTCTAGAAATTGGAACAGATCCTGGTATCTTTAGTTGCTTTATGGCCTCTGTTTTGGGAAGTAGATTCTATAGAGAAAAATTATACATAGCCAAGGATGACCCTAAACCGATCGTTCTGTCTCCTCTTCCCTCATGCTAGGATGACAAGTTTGTACCCCCATGTCCCACATCCACTTTTTATTTTTCATATTCAAAAGGAGTTTGGACATTACAATGTGAGCCCTTCAGAAAAAGACTTGTTAAGATTATTTATTCAGTTCTCCTGTGGTTTTCAGTTGTTGCTAATACATTTGGTCAATTTCTGTGGTTTCAATAAGGTATAAATGAACACATAAAATGCAGCTTTGACATATAATTTGTTTTCCCACTCTAAGTTAGTCCTTGGACCTGACAACCTTTGTTCTCTTTGATAAATAGCAAAAATTCTATGTTTTTTTTAAAGTAAAACTGAATTTAAAAAAAAAAAAAAAAAAAAAAAAAAAAAAAAAAAAAAAAAAAAAAAAAAAAAAACCTCAAACTGATGTTTAAAGCTGGGTTATTGGAAATTACACCTTAAGGTTCCCGCAGGAGCTGCTGGGGTCACACTAGGGAAGCTGGAACATCTTAAGGGAGAAAGACCTAGGAATCTGTACTTGTTTGGCTGACTTTTACCTAGAAAGAAGGGACCAGCAAAGCCCTCTGAGAGCGCCTAGAACAGCCTTCCAGTCCCAGATCATCTATCCAGGATAGAGCCAACAGGACCATCTGTAAATATCCTTGAACTTGGAGCAAGCAACCCTGTGTTCCAATCCCAACCCAAACCTTTGCTGCCACCCTATCCCATCATGAATACTCCACTGGGGTCCGGCTTACAGTGACAGTCACACCTGCTTGCCCTCTTTATCAAAACTCCAAGGGTAAGGCCTGATCCCTTGGGTGAAGTGATGGTGATATCTGACTTGGGAATAATTGGCTTCAGGCAGATAAAACAGTGTACATAGGGATTGTCCTTCATCTCATTAAATAATAGCAAATTGGTCCAAATCTGGAAATGCATTTCTGTTGCAGAGAAGACAAATTCTAAAGGATCTACTTTAGATGAGTGCTAATTAATCCCTAGAGCAAGTCAGGGTTGTTGTTGGATGCTGCTCCTGAGGAATGGCCTCTCTTGGGATGCCGTCATTTCTCTCCCAGACTCAGAAGTTCTGAAGCCATGTGGGGGAGACCAGGGCAGGCACAGTTTCGCTGTGGGTAACCCTTTGGCTGAACCTGCAAAAGCTCCCTCACTATTTTCCTTGAGCAGCTAACAAATGACCAGGATAATGGAATGTAAGCAATGACAGAGTATGGTGTTAGGGGAGCAGAAATTTCATAATTAGATAAAACCGAAAACATATATTGGCTCTGAGTGAATCAGTGAACGTGTACAGCTTTATTATATTATATTTAGTATATTTTCTTCTTCGTTCCGTGGGATGATACAAAATTTCAGAATCATGACAAGTGTGATAAATGCCCCAACTTTTTCTTTTATTTCCACATACACACATAGAAAGGGCATTTGGAGCTGTAGAAATAGCAAAATTTGCCCTGAAGAGAGAAGAGAGGACCAACCACTCTTAGCAGTGCTACTTGGGGAGAAGGGAAAATGATGAAGTCTCCATGGTATCAAAACCATCCATTTATCTACATGTAAGGAAAACAGGAAGTGGCATGGAGGTTTGTTTGGAAATACTAGATGAGAAGCATGTTGAAGAGATGAGGAAGTACTTGGGAGAAGTTCGGAAGAGGGAATGGCCAAGAAATCTGAAGCATGAACAAAAAATGCTACCCGAGAACAAGGCTGGATGGAGGGACAGAGGCCAAGCATTGAGAGGCATCACTAGGGAGATCTGAGGTTTGATGTCTTAGATATGGTTTAAGCCAACTACCTAGTCATGTATAGCAACAAGCTACTGTAAAAGAAGAGAACTGTAATGTACCATCTAGTTAGAGGCAGCCACATCCTCACGGTGACCATGGGAACCCATCTCTTCACTGCCTCAAGCCAGCCTGAAGCCCAGAACTTCAAAGTCCGGTGCAAATGAGAAAATCACCTGATGGCTTTCAAGTCTTAGTCTATAAAGTGGAGGAACTTGGATCTATGTCAGACGGCTGTTGTGACAACTTAAATGAGTTACTAAAATAAGCGGGAAAACATCACAGGGATGACTACCCAGAAAATGCTGTTTGCTTTTCTTTTTTCCCTTTTTTAATGTGTCTGTGACCCTATCATGTTGGATTGAATTTTTATCCCTTCCATCTAGTCAAATGCCAATCGGTTTGTTTGTTCATTTTCTTACTGAGGCATCTATTCAGCAGTAGTTTTTATTATTATTATTATTATTATTATTATTATTATTATTATTATTATTATCATTATCATTATGTGATTGTCAAGTACCAGAAAAATGTAAAATGGTTGAAGATGAACCCTGATCTCTCTGCCTTATTAATAGGGAAGGAGCAACAATAACTACACAAAACTACACAAAGGTATATAAGGCTAATGTTAAATCTTCTTTGACGGCTCAGGTTGTAAGTGGTTAATCTTTTTTCAGAATTTCTATGGCACCTTCATAGCTTGTGACAAAATTACCTAGAAATGTAGTTAGCTCTTCAAGTGGCTTTGATTCATCTCCTGCATCAGATGTGAGTTCCATAAGGCTGGGTTGCATCTCTCACCATTTTTTATTCTCCTCAGAGTCCTGATCATGAGAATTCAATAAATAGATGCTAAAGACAGTGACAAGATGGAGGAGAACTTCTACCGCTCGTGAATCCATGCGAGTAAATTTCTATCATTAATTCCCTAACAATGCTCTGCTCCCATCTCTGCTGGAGTAATGGAATTAATATCAAAGAATACAAAGCAAACATTCTAAGTTTGTATCCATGAGGCTAATGTTTTTTATTGCCCGTTCTCTGGAAAGAATCCTATACCTGACTTCAGCACCTCCTAGATCTACAAACCCATCTGTACCCCTCTTATAGTCTATATTGGAAGAAGCAAGATAATTTTCTTCCACGTGAAGTTTAAGATATTGGCTTAATGTGTGTCTCAGCCTGTCTCCTGTGTTCCCCTACACACATATCATATACCCAGCTTTCTCTTTTCTTCCCCCATCCTCTGAATCTAATTTTTCCCCCAAAGTCAGGTAGACCTTTGTTCTTCACTCATTCTTCTCAATGCCACATCCAGAAGCCAATATGTTATTACCTTCTTCAAATAGGTATGTAGTAGATTTATGATGTTACATTGTAAATAATTGTCCCACCTGTGAGTTTAATTAAAAGCACTGATTGGCCAAAGACAGACAGGAAGTATGGGCAGAGCTACCACACTAAGAAAACTCTAGGAACAGGAAGAACAGAGCAGAATGCCAGAGAGAAGCCAGAAGAAGCAAAGGACAACTATGCTGCTCTAAGAAAAGGTACCGAGCCCCATGGCTGAACAGGATAAGAGTCATACTTTTTAAGGGTAAAGAGCTAGCAAGTTATATGCCTGGGCCTTAGGCCAAGCAACCTAAAACTATTGTAAGCATCTGTGTGTCTCTGCTGGTCTGTGGGTCTGCGGGCCTAAACCTTGAGGCTAGGCCCAAAAGTCCAGGCCAGAAACCTCTTACTACATAGGTTCTTCCTTAGAACAAAGAAGCATGTTCAAATATCTCCATTTAATCAAAAAGTAAGAAATAAGAAGGGATAGAACACAAATGTCCCTTGATCCTTCGCCTCCTCTCCATTCTCTCTTTATCCCAAGTTTGGCTTTCATGTGCATGGCGTTTCTAATGACTTTTCCCCAAATTAAAACCTGACTATAGTTTAAATGCAGATATCTTAGGAGACGTCTCACAGGTATGCCTTTCCTCCAACATAATTTTAATAGTGATTTTTGTCACCATATAGTCGAATCATAGATTACTTAATGCCTTAGGTTTTAACACTAAGCCTGTTACCATTTTTAACCATCACAAACAATGTTATGAAAAATGTCTGTAAATACAATTTTTCATTTCTTTAATAATCTCTTTAGTTACTAGAGGCAATTTCTTGACTAGAAAGCATACTTGGAGTGTGAGAGCAGTTAATACCTCTCAGCTCTGTTGCCTTGAATGAGGTCAGTTAATACTCATGTTTCTTTCCTCAGCATTCCACGTGGGTCTGATGATGTGTGCTTCCATGGTCTCCTCACTACTGAGTCTGTGTGAATCATCCTCAATATCTTGCTTCTAGGCCATTCTTTCTAATGCTTTTAAAGCATTTGGCACCATGGGCAAGCTTTGTGAATTGTATATTGCGTGTACATGTATGCATGTGTGCATGCGTGTCTGTCCAGTCACCATGCCCTAGTTTTACCTCATCTTTGAAAGTCCTGACTTCCCAGCTCCCTTTTTCTCCACTGCATTACTACCTCTAAAGTCCTCCACCGTGTATGGTCTGATACCCTGGGACTCTATCGTTGACAAATGTTACTCCTGAGACATAAATTCAGCCTCTGTTCCAGACCAAGAATCTGCATATTCCTCAGTCTAGTTCTCTATACCCAAACACCAAACAGCCATTGTCTTCCAGCTCACTCTTTCCAAAATAAGATGTTTTACTTTTAAATGTGTTTCTTTGCCTGCATTTTATATGCTCAGTTGTGACAACTTTGCTCTTAGTTGCCCATGGCTGAAATCTTGGAACTTCCTCTTCTCCTAGTTCTTCCTGCAAAGACTCTGGATTGTGATAATCTATACCATGCTTGTTATATTGCACTTTATACTTAGAACATGGTCTTCTGTGGTTTTCTATATCATATTATTCTGTGTTGCATTTTGTTCCTCTTGATAATCTGGATTGTGTCCCTAAATCTCTAGCACAAACGTCGTTTTGTTGTTGTTGTTTAGAAGAGGTAAAAATTAATCGTTTGTGTCCACCATGAGAAACCATCCTCACTTCATGAAAAGCTTACCACAGGCTTTAAGTAGGCAGGTTGAATCAGTTCATTATGTTACAATACAAAGCCTAGCATACAATTACATACATCACCATGAAAAGTTGGGCATCAGCCTACAACGGCAGGAGCACTGTCAGAGACATGAGTGAGAACTGACTCCCCAAGCTGTCTTCTGGCTTCCACATACATGTCATGTCATATGCACATATGTATACACACACACTAAATAAATATAATTTAAAAATAAATTAACTTATTTTCATTTGAACAATGCACTAGGGTATATTTTAATGCCCATCATCCATTGTATGGAAACCATGACCCCTAGCTCTTGTATAAGGAATGAGAATGAAGCTATATTCCCATAGTCTAGCATGGTCCTTCTGGAACAAGTTTTCATTGTGTCCGTAGACTACGTATCTCATTCTCAGAAAGTATTATACCCTGTATTCAATAATTTAAAGGAAGAGGAAAAAACGCCGTCAGACTTGCTAATTCTATGCTAAGTTCCTGCACTGAATCGTTAAAATTCCTCTTCAAAGCTTTGCGGGTACTTAAGTGGATTTAAAAGAAAAGTGAGGGACATTTAGTATTTTGAGAATTATGTAATACTCAGCCAGCTTAGTCATGTTTTTTTTTTTTTTTCTCTCTCTCTCTCTTCTAGCTCACAGGGGTCCCCAGCTCTCCGCAGAGAATGTGTTCACAGCAATGCTGGGAGGCACAGCAATCTCAGTGTTTTTTTTTCCACAGGACTCTCATTACACACAGCTAAGATAACGTTCTGGCCCAGCACACCGGGATTGCCCCAAATATCACCGTATTCATGTAACACATTGTTTCACTGGGGGAAAGAGAAAGAGCAGGGTCGAGGCAGTAAGAGCCTAGCTTTTGAAGTCTCACATTATTTTATAAACTGCATCTCAATCCAAAGACATTTTATACTATAGACGCTATAAATTTTATCTCACTCTTTCTGCTAGAATCTGCTGAAATATATTTTCTTTTATTCCCATGAAAACATTAGTATAAAAAATTAAAGTGCTCCCATCCTGCCAAGCAATAATGTGTCATTTCTCTGGCATCTACACCTGCTCCCATTGCATTTTAAAGGCTATCAAACAACATCACTGAAGGCTGCTGCTATTATACCCTACAGCAAGGTGTGGTTTACAGGAGGCAAATATAAGATTCCCTTGTTCTCCTCCCTGGCGTACCTCCTCTGAAGTCTCTCCCCAAACATACTATGTCACTTACTAGCATGTGTAACGCTTGTTATCAACTGTGTTCAAGGAGTTTGTTCTCACCATTTACTTCACAGGATTATCTTGGAGGGGTTTTTGAACCAGTTACATCACCCTCAGCTGGGAGGGGGACTTCCCCACTCTGGGATTTTCTCTTGCTTGAGTGCAGATCTTGTGTGTGTGTGTTGTCAAGTTCACAGTGAGTTCATGTGTGCAGCGGCCCTGTTGTGTCCAGAAAGTACTGTTTTATTCTAGACATCTGTGGCTTACAATCTTCCTGCCTGCTCTTCTCCAATGATCCCTGAGCCTTGGAAGGCATGGGTATGATATATATGTCTCATTTGGAGTTCAGAACTCTGTAGTCTCTGCACCTTGATCAATTGTGAGCCTCTGTTAGGAACCATCTACTGCGAAAGAATTTTCACTAATGATGTTTGAGAGATGTACTACCCTATGGATATAATGATACATCATTCATAGTCTATGCCCCTACTAGATACTAAAGGTGAACATAAAAACCTCAATAACAGGAATGGCTACCTCTATTAGAGTTGTTGACCACTCAGGTTCCATAGATCCCAAAATACTATAGGTATTGCCATTGCTCTTGGTTATACTCCAGAACTTGATGCTAAGACCTTACTGTTGGAGACACTACATACTTGAGTCATAGATCATAGAGAAATAAATCTGGTACTGACCTGGAAGCTTCATTCCTATAGGCTGGCTTTCATATCAATAGATGAGGATGTGTAGTCAGAAGTGTCTCGGTTCCACCCAATGGGTCCTATAGCAATTTAGCCCCGAATAATCACACAAAAGCTTATAGTAATTACAAACTGTTTGGCCCATGGCTCAGGCTTATTACTTGCTGACTCTGATGCTTTAAGTTAGCCCCTTATTCCTGTCTGCGCTTAGCCGTGTGACTTGGTACTTTTTCTCATTGCAGCATTCTCTTCTTGCTTCCTCTTTGTCTAGCTGGTGTCTCTCTGTTCTTCCTCTACCCAGAATTCTTTTCTTCTGGTTTTTCCACCTACAGTTCCTGTCTGCTAAGCTTTTGGCCAATCAGTGTTTTATTAAACCAATATTTACAGTGACAGATATTTACAGTGTACAAGAACATAATCTCACAGCATATGCACATCTCCAGAGAAGAAATCATCTATTTTTACCCATCTGTGAACTCTGAAAGCTGCATTCTTCTTCAAAGCTTTGCAGGTACTTAAGTAGATTTAAAAGAAAAGTGAGAGACAGTTTGTATTTTGAGAATTATGTAATACTCAGCCAACTTAGTCATCTTTTTTCTCTGTCCTAGCTCACAGTGGTCCACAGTGTGGCAAGATATACCCACTGGTACAATAGTAACACAAATCTCATAGGAGTAACCAACTATTTTCTGACTGGATTTAAGCCTCATTCCAAAAAAGGTAATCCATATCTGACACTGTTTTCAGGGCCAAGGACCCATGGCTAGAAAGGTCTTTGGCCCTGGAGAAGAACCAACTACTGTCAATCTGCTAACAGTAAATGGTATTAAACTGACTTCTAATGACTTACAGGCATTAATTAGTGCATTGCTCAGACTTCATCTTTTCCTCTTTTTATGTTGAAACTGGGCCTCACTAATTTGCCCAGTCAGAACTTGAACTACTTCTATAGCTCAGACATGTCTTGAAATTGTGATCCACCTGCCTCAGCTCTCAAGTATCTGAGATTCCAAAGCCTGTATCACTAGGCCCAGATAAACCTATTTTCAAAATACAGAAATATGATGTAAAACATAACATAAAACATCTATAACTTAGTTTTACTGGTTGTTATAATTTTCTTATGGAATATAAATAGACAGAAAAGTAGATGGATAAGTGTTTGACAGATTATAGCTGGCTAAGTCAAAATTATAGATATGTTATCACATATTTATTTATCTATATGTTCATTTTTAAAATTAATATCTCTATATGTAACCTTGGCTAGCCTAGAACTTGCTAAGTAGACCAGGATGGCTTTAAACTTTCCACTACCCTCCTATCTCTGCCTACAGAGATATGTATATCTCATTGTTGATTAATTGGTAAGGCACATGTGTCCAGCCTGAACTGAAGCTTTGGCATAGCTCCTCAGAGGAAGAAACACCAAGTATGGTGGCATAAACTGTAATCCTAGCACTCAGGGAGTGACAGCAGTAAGAGCAGAAGCTCAAAGCCATCCTGAGCTACACAAACAATTTGAGGCCAGTCTAAGAAAATGAAAACCTTTCCTAAAACTGAAAACTACAAGCAGTAGACTCAGAGAAGTTAGATAAAGAGGAGGAGTTGGGGGGGGGGGATGCAGGAATGTTTTGGGGGATCAGAGAGAATAGATTTTATGAGAGGACTGGGGACATGTGGGGACAAAAGTATTAAAAGACTAGATGGGGAGGGAAGGAAGTGTATTGGTAGAGAAGATTAAATGGCATCCATAGGTCCATAAAAAGTGGTACTATTATAAGCTGGGGCCTTGTTAAAGTAGGTGTGGCACTGTTGAAGAAAGCGTGTCACTGGGAAGTACACATCAAGGTCTCAGAAGCTCAAGCCAGGCCCATTGGTTCATTGCTGTAGAAGAATCCTTGCACACTGTAATATGTATTTGCATTACTCTCATTGGTTAATAAAAATCTGACTGACCTATAGCTGGGCAGGAAGAGATTGGTTGGGATAGCCAGACTATGAGGATTTATGGAAGAAGAAAGATGGTGTTTACGATATTTTGTTTATGTTCTGACAAATAAAGCTTTCCTGGAGATCAGAGGGCAGAGCTAGCCACTAATTAACTATGGAGGTCTGGGGGTTTATATGGAGAGGAGACAGGAAGTGACAAACCTGGAGGAGAGAGAAGTGATAAAGGTGGATGGAGACATGATCTCAGCCCTTTTGCTCTGAGGATTCAGAGAGGTAAGAAGTATTTAGTTGCTGCTCTTCTGCTTCTCTGATCTTTTAGCTTTCACCCCAATATCTGACTCCTGATTTTTACTAATAAGACTAATTCTGATCATGCTTCAGGATGTAATCTCAAGAGTTGTAAACCAGATGCAGAGAAGCAAGATGGGTAGAAAATGAGGTAGCAAGCCATGACCCATATGGTAGAACTTAGATAAATATAGATTGATTTAAGTTGTAAGAGCTAGTTAGTAACAAGCCAAAGCTACTGGCTGAGCATTTTTATAATGAATACTAAGTTTCTCTGTGATTATTTAGGAGCTGGCCAGTGGTCCTGATGAAAACTTCTGCCTATAGCTCACTGCCTCTCCCTGCTACTCATAGATCCAGACATAGAACTCTTAGCTACCTCTCCAGCATCACATCTGCTTGCATACTAATGTCCATATGCCACAAAGATGATAATGGTCTAAACCTCTAAACGGTAAGTCAGCCCCAATTAGACATTTTTCATTGTAAGAGTTTCCATGGTCATAGTGTCTCTTCACAGCAATAAAACCCAAACTAAGACATGTGAAAATCTAGTACAGGGGAAGATTCCTTGAATCTATGAGGGTGATTCTAATGAGAACTCCTAGTAATGAGGGACACAGAGGTCCAGCTGGCCATCTCTTAGAGGCAGCAAGGCTTCCAGCAGAGGGACTAGAATGCACTCAACTGAGTCACTGAACAAAGAAGTTCCATAGAAATCTCCAAACAGCCTAGCCTGTTGATAACCCGAAAGGCTGATCTCCAAAAACTGATGGAGGATTATTACCAGGACAATACCCGCACAGTGGAGCCCTTATCCCTATATTCTAGTCACGTGGAAAGGTACTCTGCAGGATACTCAAAGAGAAACATGGACACCAACCCAGCCATAAAACGCTTGATTAACATTGTGTCCTAACTGCAGAATATGCTAAAACAATGGAGCACAGAATATGTGGAAACAGCCAACCAATGTCTGATTTTATCAAAGGCCAACTCCACAAGAAAGAAGACATACCTGACGCTGACTGGGTAACCAGGAACCAAAGACTAGATGGTTCAGAGACCTAGGATAAAACCAAACAGTACTATTAAAAAAAAAAGAAGAAGAAAGGAAAGAAAATAGATAAGATAATTTTTAGTGATGTTATGCTATACTCACAGAGCATTTCCTCATCAAGTCATCATTAGAGAGACTTCCTCTGGCAGCAGATGGGAACAGATGCTGAGATCCACAGCCAGACATTATGTGGAGAGAGTCCAAATTAGAGGTCTTCATCAAATCCCTCCCCTTTGAGCTCAGGAAATCCAGAAAAAGTAAAAAGCTTGTAAGAGCCAAAAGGGATAGAGAATAGCAAGATAACAAGACCCTGTGAATCAACTGACCACGGCACATATGAGCTCACGGAGATTTGAAGCAGCAAGCACAGGGCTTGGCTACACACCAGGTTCTCTGCACGTGTGCTATAGCTTTCACCTTAGTATCTTTATGGGACTCCTGACTGAGAATGAGCAGGTCTCTGAATCTTGTGCTGGTTCTCAGGACTCTTTTCCTCTTATTGGGTTGCCATGTCCAACTTCAATATGATAGCTTTTGCTTCATCTTATTATATTTAATTTGTCATGTTTGGTTGTAATTCCTTAGAAGCCTGTTCTTTTTTAATGAGAAACATAAAGGATGAATCTGAAAGATGAGGAAGAATTGAGAGGAGTAGAGAGAAGGGAAATTATAATCAGTATATTTTTTTAATTATTTGGGAATTTTATAAAATTCCAATCATAGTTGCATACCTCAATCTTGCTTCCCATTCTTCACATGTCCACCCTCCCACACTTAAAGAAAACCGAGTCTTTCCACATGCCAGAAGCCATCCACTGTGAAGAGCTACCCTTCAGCATCTTTAATCACAGTCTGTAAGGGCTCTCTTCAATAGCTTCCTGTCTGGACTGGCTTGCTTCTTCTTCTTGTTGCTTCCTTTTTTCTGGGGGTGGAGGAGCTGTCACAGAAGCTTTCAATGTCTTGCATTTTTATTTATGAGTCTGCAGTTGTGGATAACATTGCAAAGGAAGCTTCCTCTACCAGAGCAGCCAGCAGCAGCACAGATCATGGAACTCCACATGGTTTCTAGTGGCAGAAAGAATTATGGACATCAACCTGGTCCCTGGCAGCAGCACAAATCACAGACATCAACATGGCCTCCTGTGTCAGCACAGATCATGGACATCAACACGTCTCCCATGGCAGCCCTGACCACGGACATCAACATGGCCTCCAGCAGGGGATCCAGAAGAGCGTCCTGCCCTGTGCACTCCTCCTCCAAGCTGAGAGAGCAGTACAAGCAGCAGCAGCCGCTCTACTGTGGGCTGAGTGGCAGCACTGGCATAGGGAACAGGACAAAGCAAGCCCAGTGGTAACCCGAGTCTCCTAATGGTCTCTAGTTCTGCTTCTCCCCACCAAGCATGCTACCCTGATCCACCATCTCTTATTCCAGTCCCATGAAATCACTTTTTAGATGGCTATTCCCATAATATCTTTTTTCCCCCCAATGTTCCAGGGCTATTGCATACTCTGCAGACATTTCCCTACAAAGTCGACCCACACTATCATCTTGGTTTCCTTTGAGTCCTCATGATATATTATCTAAGAAAAGAATCTTTTTTAATAAAAGGAAAAATGGGAAAAAATAAAAATTAAATACTTGACCATCCACATTCTAAGAGTGTAACAGTGGAGTCTAAAGAATTAAGAATGAAGCCTTGGCATGGGATAGAAACTGCTCCCAATCAGCAAAGGACCAATAACCTATCAGCTACAGCTACTCATAAATGTGCCTGGCTTTTATTTTATCTTTCCTACGGCTTAGAACATGACTACAAGAAAAGCTAAGAAAAACTAAGAATATTTCTCTTCTCAGTTCTGGCTGTAAACAAACTTTAATTTTTTTTTAATTTTTTATTTTTTGGTCTCCAGTGTTTTTTTCAAAAAGCTGTGGATTATAGCCTTAGAATCCAGCTCTCCTAGTAAGACTAGAAGAATACATAAGTAGTCTGTTTTTAGCTAGGGTTTCTATTGCTGCAACAAAACACCATGTTCATAAATCAAGTTGGAGAAGAAAGGGTTTATTTGGCTTACACTTCCGCAGAGCTGTTCATCACTGAATGAAGTCAGGACAGGAACTCAAACAGGGCAGAAGACTTGAGCCAACAGCTGATACAGAGACTATGCAGGGATGTTGTTTACTGGCTTGGTCACCTGCTTTCTTATAGAACCCAGGACCACCAGTCCAGGGATGGCACCACCCATAGTGGGCTGGACCTCCCCCCCCCCCATTGATTACTAATTGAGAAAATGTTTTACAGGTGAATCTCATGGAGGCCTGTTCTCTACTGAGGCCTGTTCCTATCTAAGGACTGCAGCTTGTGTCAAGTTGACACACAAAGCCAGCCAATACATACATGCTTGATAACTACTTCACAAATCCATAGTACTGGAAATACTGGCATATGTTTCCAGTTGTTACATGTACTGCTCTTGGCTTTATATGGGCTCTTGCATGCAAGATGTCCTTCCTATGAAAATATGTCCTCACTGTAAATTTTACTAGATCAGCTAACAGCATTTTGGAGGTTCAGGTTTACCACCTGGAAGTTCAGGAGATGGAGGCAGAAAGGCACCAAATTCAAAGTCTCCCTAGGCAACAGAAAAATTTCAAAGTCAGCTTTTGCAGCTTATTGGAACCTTGGTTAAAAAGAAAATGAAAAAGCAAAGGCTGAGCTAAAACTCAGCTGCGGGAGCCTGCCTCTCTTGTGTGATGGTCTAGACTCCGTCACTATAAAATGGGAGAGTTGATTAATGGATGGATAAAGAGGTGAGGAGAAAGGTCCCAATACCCAGGTCACTACAGTGTTTTGTTTTGACAAATCGTCACAATACAGCTTAGAGTCGCTCATGTTATAGCACCACAGAACCTTAACCAGATTTAGCCAACAAATGCCCCAGTAAAAAGAAGACTCAAGCCACTGGCCATTGAACCTGCGTCTATCAATGATGGGAGGCAAGCAGTAAAAGTGAGGGGAAGTAGCCATTCTCTTTTAAATCCAAACAAAAGGCTGATAAAGATGCATTTAGGAGGATCTATGGTTTCGTTACAGAATGAGTTAGGTGATGGGAGAATGCTCTCTCTGAACACACATTCAACACAGATTCATATGAACAGCGTGACACCCTATGTGTCAGTTGGTGCCCTTACCTTTAGAGGATACAGCCTCTTCCACAACAACAAAAAGAAAGAGAGCTGTCACTAACTGGACAAATGTGGGCAACAAGAAATCATCTTACTTTGTGATGCAAGCCAGGGTCAGAAACATAAATATTGCTTGCTTTCTCTAATTTGCAGATTCTGTATTTTAGATAGCTATGTTTTATACATATATGTATACATTATAAAAACAGAAACAGGACCATCGGAAGAAGTGAAGAAGGTCAAAGGATATGATGCACTTGGATTAAAAAAAAAAAAAAACTTTTGATAAAACCCAAAACTATATAAAATGAACTTATGTCAATAAAATAATTAAAAAATTGTTACATCTAGTAATTGGTCCATATTTAATTTTCTTCAATTATGCAAAAAGTGACTTTTATAAGTTTTTTTGTCTAAAGAGTAAACAATCTTTCTTTCTTTTTGGTTAACTGTCCCTCTGTAAGTTGTCATCTCTTTAAACTTAGGGTCAGACACCCACTTCTCACTTCTCTATGTCAGTTTCTTTTTGAACACTCTGGGAGGATTAGTGGCTTGAAATTCCTGTGAGTTTGTCTACCTTTATGATGTTGCCTGTGATAGATTTCTGCCACCTGTGCTTCCTATACACTAGGATAGGGTGACCTCTACAAATTCAGAATGAGTTAGGTGATGGGAGAATGCTCTCTCTGAACACACATTCAACACAGATTCATATGAACAATACAATATCTACCATGCAACTATTCCACAATTCTTCATGACCATTTCCAAGAAGAACAGTGGTAATACCCCAAATACCCTTCTGTAGGAGCTGAAGATGTTCATGGCAGCATTATTTGTAAGAGCCAGAACCTAGAAACAACCTAGATGCCCCTCAACTGAAGAATGAATTAAAAATTACACAATGGAGTACTACACTGCAGGAAAAAATGACATCTTGAAATTTGCATCAAATAGATGGATCTGGAGAGTATCTCCTGAGTGAGGTAATACAGACACAGAAAAAGAGACATGGTATGTACTCTCTAATAAGTGGATTTTAGTAATAAAGCAAAGGATAGTCAGGCTACAATCCACAACCCACCCTTCACCCCAGGCAGCCAAGAAAGAGGAGGAAGTTAGGAGAGACATCCATAGAACCCCTGGGAAGAAGATAGACAAGATCTCCTGAGTAAATTGGGATCATAAGGGGTGGGGAGCAAGGGGAGGTGAGACGAGAACGTGAGACAATGAGATGACTGAGTGCAGGGAACAACAGAGAGGAAGAACAAAGAAGTG
Organism: Phyllotis vaccarum; assembly: GCA_033318265.1. NCBI lineage: Eukaryota > Metazoa > Chordata > Mammalia > Rodentia > Cricetidae > Phyllotis > Phyllotis vaccarum. The sequence continues at coordinate 79,511,700 of JARWLC010000011.1, forward strand.
AATAACCTGACAGAGCCATTGTGGGGTTAGAGGGAAACCTGGCGCTAGGGAACACCAAGAACCCACAAGATGAGCCCAGCTCCAATCAATAGTGGAGAGGGAGCCTAAATTGACCTTTCCCTATTATCATACGAATGACTATTCCAATTGCCGTTCTAGAACCTTCATCCAGCACTGGGCTGAGCTACTGGTCCAGTTTTAGAAAAGGAGTAAAAATTGCCTGAGCAGAGGGGTCGGGATCACGATGGGGAGACCCGTGGAGTAGGCTGTCCCATGTTGTTGGCAGCTCTCCAACTCTAAAATGACAGCTCGTGAGCCTCATGGAATGGATCTGGACCTTCTGAATGTAGATGACAGTCGGAAGGTGTGGCTTGTGAGGAGCTTTTTGCACTTGGACAAGAGTTTATTCCTGGTGCCCAGGCCCTGCAGGGAACACCTTTCTCAGCCTTGATACTGGGGGAGGGACTCGGCCCCACCTCAACTGGATATGCCAGACTAAACTGACTCACCCTGGGATTCCTTGCCCTCTCTGGGGAGTGAATAGGGGTTGCGGTATAAAGAGGCTGGTGGAGAAGGGGCACGGGGCGGGGGAGCAAATGGTGGGTATGAGGGAAAAAATTAAGCATATATTCACTGAAAGTAGCTTACTTATCATTAAAAATGCTTTCATTTCAACATATGGTCAATATGAAAGTTAATATGAGACATTTATCATTCTTTCCCATGGTACATTGAACCCAGGGTCTCGTACACTCTAGGCAAGTATTCTACACAGAGCAATATTTATAGTCATAAACTTCACTATGTAAAGTAAGTCGGTAATACCCAGTGTGGGTTTTCAGCCATAGTATATCTCATTTCATACTGATCACAATTTTTATTGTTCCTGTGCTTGACATAGCATCCCCCTATGTGGTCAATGGAGAAAAAAAATTAATAATAAACAAGAGTCACAAACTGTCAAACCTTGAAAAAAGTTAACAAAGAACTGAAGATGTTCATAGAAAGTCAGGGGAAGGAAGCTCTCGTTAATATGTCTGTGGAAATTTGCCTTAATTAGTTACTTTCTTTTCCTTTTTCCTTTATGATGTTGGGACTAGAACCCAAGCTCCGTGAGTTGTGGGGAGCCCTCTACTGGTAAACAGAGTCCTGGCTCAATGACAGTGTTTTAACTGGAGAAACTCTTTCCCCAGGTCTTCTGATTGGCTGTCCTGTTCTGAATGCCCTCTTCTCTTTCAAATCGATACATTAAAATTCCAGCAGTTTAGTGGGCAGTGCTTTGGACTCAAGATCAGGTCATAAAAGGGATTATTTCCCTTGTAAATGAGAGCCCTGAACACCTCACTTCAACGTGTAGCCTTACAAGGAGAAGCCAAAGCAAACCTCTGCACGTGATAAATCTGAGTGATCCTTGATCTGGGGCTTCAAAGCCTCCAGAACTGTGAGAAATCTCTGTTTACTTGGTAATTTGTTTACAAAACACTCACTGGGAACACATTATATGTGCTGTGAAATTCAAACGGAAGAAACGAGTCCATCACCAGGTTGTTCCTGTCCAAATGTGCTAAGGCAGTAAGAGAACAGAGTCTTAAAAACTCCCACAGGGACCTTTTCTTTATTATTTCTTTGTTATAGGAAGGTAGCCAAGCCAGGCATGCCTAATGCTCCCAGCACTTGGGAGGCAGAGGCAGGCTGATCTCTGTGAGTTCAGGGCCAGCCTGGTCTACAAAGCAAGTTCCAGGACAGCAGAATGGTTAGAGAAACCCTGTCTTGAAAAACAAAAAAAAAAGAAAGAAAAAAAGAAAGAAAGGTATCCAAGTCTGGTTTTGTGGTGACCATACACTAAAAACATGCACCTGCCTACTTTAAGTATTGCATATGTATTAACACAAAATAAGGGCAGATAAAATGAAGTCTGTGGGCCAATATGACTAAGGTGGCTTTCAAGTGCTTTCAAGGTGGCACCAAGAGCGTGTATCACTGAAAAAAAATGCTATTAGTCTATAAATGTGGGAATATGCTGATGCCTTAGATCCCAATCTACATCATTTTAAAAAGGGTCTGTGTTCTATCTATAAGATGTTCACACCCACAAAGATGCCATTTCTTGGAGTATGAAGATAAAACGCATTAGACTAACCAGGTTGTTCAGTGGGGAATTAAGGGAGAATTAAGAAGACGATGACAGCAGCCTTCTGCAGAAGATCCTCTCATATGTAGTCATAATTCAAAGCCATTCTTTCTACCTTTAATAGCATCTTAGAAGATCAATTGGAATCAGAAGATTAAATTTTAAGTTCCCAGTTAGCCACTTCCTGGTGGAAGACATGTGGGATCCTTCTCACTCTCCTGGTCTTCTACGAAAAGGAAAACTTGCCATCAGATTCAGAGGGATTCGTAGGGAGATGAAAGAGGAAGGAACGTGGATGTGACAGGGAAGCTGAACCCATGAAATCTCAACAGCATGGTCACCTAAACAAGACTTGCTTGCAGACAGACTACTGGCATGTCAACCCAGATAGGTGAAGTTCACAAGGCTAGAGACAAAAGCTAGAGTCAGTGACTACTGAGAAATGGCGAATCAGTCTTCTCCAGGGATCCGACCCTTGATAGATCACCTGAAGCACAGATATAAGAAAAACACTAAATTGGTTCGGAAGGACGTGTGTGTGTGTGTGTGTGTGTGTGTGTGTGTGTGTGTGTGTGTGTGGTGTGTCTGTCTGTCTTGTCTGCTGTTTGTGTGTAGCAATGATAAAGACAGAAGAAGAGGTCATATAGAAGAGAGACACAGGAGGAAACGTGAAAATAATGTAAATCAGTGTCTGTGTAAGAACTCAATAAAAATTTGAATTTAAAAACTGAGAGCGAATGAAAGGACCCCACATATACCACACGAGCATTGCTCTGGGGGTCCAGGTGGTGAGCCCTGCACCTTCACTTCCATTTGCTGCCGTGAAATCAGAGGAGGTAAATTCAGCCAGTTTCCCTGAACATCTCAGAGAGTACCCTGTCATCCTGAAAAACTCACCATCGGTGTTTCAAGCAGCCTAGAACAAAAGCAAGTTGGACAGTGAGCACTATACACACACACACACACACACACACACACACACACACACCCCTCTATGTATAACTACTGTGGAAGTTGGGGCAAATGAGCAGCTCAGATTAAATACATTTTGACATGAAAATAGTTAACTGAAGACCAGTGGACAGACTCACGCTGACTCTGGTTTATTCATCTATGCTGCTGCATCTTGCTCATCATTTGTTTTAATCATCCCTGATGTGTATTGCCCATCGCATCGCCAGTTCCTTCAAAGGCAAAGGAATAAGCAGTTGTCATAACAACAAAGGTCTTCATTACCCTGGGAACCTTGGACAGCTTTATTTAAAATGAAGGAGAAAAAGGAACCCTAACCAATTAGCTTTATCAGCCTGATTCATGTTCTTCCTAAACTGATACTGTTTCCTGAAGAACCTAGAGTTTGATGGGGGATGTGTCATGAATATTTATGGCAACGCAAAACGCTGAGAAAAATTGGCAAGCTAATTATCACTTGGGAGGTGTTTCTGGTCAAATTCCTGCCCAGTGATCCATTTGGCTTTTTTTTAACGGCTTTTATTAAACATATCAAAGAATTAGTGAGATTTTCACTAGTATCTATCCATTGGTTCAAGAACAGCAATGAGATGTATTCCTGTTCAAACTTTAGTGCCCTCACTAATTTCATTTCCGTTCTCTCTTTAATTCTGTTAAACTGGAAATGTTCTCTCCTGCCTTCCATCCTTCCTTCCCCATGCTAAAAACACAGTGGAAATCCCCAGGCAGCTTTACTTCTGCCCTTCTCTCTCGTTTTTATTCCTGGCTGTTTTCTTCTGGCAGCAGGAGATAAGACTTAGAAGCAATTATTGTCTTGGTCCCAGATCCCACAGGTGTTTTCCCTTCTGCCCTGTGACCATAGGAAGAATAAATAGCAAATCTGAAAGGGTCTAGTTGGGGCACACTTCAAGTTCAGCCCTGAAGCCAAATGTTTGCATACTTCATGGGAGTGAAAAATTATTCAGGAGTCAGCATAATTATTTCTGCAAAGGGATGGACAGTAAATATCTTTGCAGGATGTAGGGTTTCTGTTGAAACGCCTAGGCTCTGTCACTGTGAAGCAGACACAGACAAAATGGGAGCCAGATTTCATCCAGTTTGCTGACTTCAGAGAGGTCCCAGGAAATGAAGTATGTCCCATTATGGAAGCCGCCCTTCTCAACTAAGTAAGAGTAAACACTACGATATCGTATTTAAGAGAGGGTTTTCACATATATTATTTCACTTAATCCTGAAATGAAGATTACTCTACAAGGAAGCCATGCTCCTTCTCATGGGGAAAAGAAACTTAAGGTGCTCCTGTAACTTCTTTGCCTTCCATGGCAAATAGCTGAACGTTTGATTTCAGTTTAAATGAACTTTCTACCACACACCCGGCTGGCTCATAAACAATGCAGTTAGTACAGCTCAAGAACGCTGTTAATTCTCAGTAGTGTGTCTGGGGTAGGGGAGGATGACTTCATCCATACCTTTCAGTTCTGTAGAACCAACTACAATAGTAAGAACATGAAGCTAAGATTTAAGTAAGGGAGAAGGATTTCTAGAGACCTTCTAGGTCCTGAGGTCATAGTTTCTTCTCAACTTCCTATCTTCTCAAACCAAAACAAACTGTGAGAGGCAAAGTTGTGTCTTAAGTTTTAATTACTGTGCCTAAGAGATCCATGAAACAAAATTGCCTCTAATCTGTAAGTCCCTTGCCCAAGGACAGATACTTCTGGAATGCTGGAGGGTGTTGTTCATGGAGGGTAAGAAGCCACACATTCCCACCCTCCTGAGTAAGTTTGTTTGACCCAGTTTCATGTAATGTGCTTGATCACATGTGCATGGGCGGTACATGAGCAGGAAATATGTAGGATATATGCTTGCCCCTGATTGGACCTGTTGGAAATGCCATAAATTGTGGGGTTTGCCTTTTTAAGCCCCTGCAAACCATGACTCAGGGCCATTTTCTAAAAACCAGAGAGGGACCTGGCCAGAGCCCATCCTCCTGGCCAGTATTTAATTAGGGCTTGCTTCAAATTTAGCTTTAAATTGTGGTGGTGGTTTTATTCTGGACTGGAAGGGTTAACAAAAGCTCTTTGGTATTCTACCTAGAAACAACACTCAGTGGATTTCAGGAGCAGGTGAAGCTCTGGCTCCACATGCGTTAAAAGCTTACTTATATCTTCAATCACTGAAGATTGGGCAGACAACTATTATTTAATTATGACAACTCTACCAAGGCAGGATATTACATTAGAAAGTGCAGATGCACCATCTGTTAAGAAATACGATGTAACTTTTTTTCCCCCACTAGAGTTTAGCTCTATAATATTAACTCTGTAGTGTTCAACCGAAATGAAAGTCTTCATGAACAACCTTGACATAGGCTTTTGTAAGTGGGTACCCTCCAATTCAATTCAAGGTTACAAGCATTTTCTGAGTAATGCCTAAGAAATGAAACACCACTGTAAGATATCTACCTGCAGAGATTTCTGCAATAACAGCAAAGCTGTTCTATAAATAAGCAAAATAAAGGCAAATTTTACTTTCAGGAAGGAGTTGATAATTTACAGACTCAGAGAAAGAAGACACCTAAAGATAAAGAAGAGTATATTAGTCTACTTCTGCAGCTATAATTAAATGCTATAGCTGGCAAAGTTAATATAAATTTAGTTCTTACAGTTCTGAGAAGTCCATAACCAAGGCCAACAGATTCAATGCCTGTTGAGGGTCCTCTTCTTTCTCAAAGAGTTCTTTATGGCGCTTCACACATGTAATAGGTGAGAAAACTCTCTGAACTTTTAAGGAGGTACTAATCCTGTTTGTGAGGGCTCTACCCTGTAACTAACCACCACTCATAGGACCCACCTCTGAGGATTAGGATTTCAATACATGAATTTGTGGATATACAAATAGCAAAATCATAGCAAAAGGGTCGGAACATGTTTCATAGAATGAGTTGAAGTCTGGGTTCAGTAGTTAACACACTTGTCGTGCAAGTGTGAGGACCAGAGTTCAAGCCTCAGAACTCACTTAAATACTAGATGGATGGAATGATCTACCTGCTATTCTACGGATTGTAAGTGAAGACTAAGTATCTCCCAAAGCAAGCTGGCTAGCCAGACTGGCCTTATTAATGACTTCTGGGTTCAACTAAGAGACTTTGCCTCACTGAATAAGATGGAGAGTGATGGATGCAATTGTAGTATTAAGTTTCTGGCCTGTCTGGCCTGTGGTCCAACCTACAGACCTGCAGTCCCACAGAACACAGATGCTTGTATTAATTTCATGCTGATCTGCCTATGGCTCTGGCATATTGCTGGCAAGCTCTTGCTCTTAAACTAACCCAGGATTCTTATCTTGTTCAGCCATATAGCTCAGTATCTTTTCTCAGCAGCATTTCAACTTTTTCCTCTGTGTCTGTTGGCATCATATGGTGATGTCTCCCTGGTATCTTCTCTGCTCTGTTCTTCCTGTTCCAAGAATTTTCTTAGTGTGGTATCCCTGCCTACACTTCCTGTCTACCTTCAGCCAATCAGTGTTTTTATTAAACCTGTAGATGGGACAATTATTTACAATGTAACATAATCTCACTACATATCCCCTTTTTTCTTTCTAAAACAAGAACCCCAAATCTAATTTCCTTTGCAGTTTTTTTTTCACCATTATCTATAACAACTTGTAACCAACACTGTAAACAAAGACAAACATCCATAATCCATTTTGGGGAATGTAGGCATTATTCTCTAGGCTACTTCCTGCTGAATGGTGGTGCTGGAAGTCCCATGGGGATCCAAAGAAAAATTTAGGATTATGGGCAAGTCTTTGGTGAAATATTCTCTAAGGCTGAGTAATCTCAACCAGTTTCCTTGAAGTTGTTTTGGATACAGAGCTCAGAGGAAACTGCAACAGAGGTGCTCTGAAATGCTGAATCATCTGGGCCATTTGTTTTCATTGAAGACTTTTCAGGGGGTTCTTCCTCAACAAAGCTTTATTTTCTTTAAACAGGAGTAGATCCACAGCCTCTTATTTTCTGTGGAAGTAAAAAGAAAACCTCTTTTCCAAAGTAGCATATCTTTTGATTTCAATTTTAAAGTCAACTCATTTGTAAAATATATAGGTTCTATTAATCCAGCAGCATTTATAATCAAATGGCTTTTAACTTCTTTTACTATTTCCTTTTTTGTCAAAAAACTTAAAGATGAGACAATAACATGCAGTATCCAGACACTCTTTGCATTTTTCATCTTTATGTGTCTTATTTTTTTCTACTCTATTTCCTTTTTAAGAACTTTCTCTATCCTTTTTTCTTTTCTATCTTAAGCCTATGTATATTTTTAAACACACACTAAACCATTTAAAGTTTTTTTTTTTTAATCTGTCTTTACCATATATCTCTTATTTCTTATCTTTTTCTGTTTCTGACCACACCTTTGCTTGACTGGTGTGGCTGACTCCACCAAGCTCCCTCTATTTCTTTCTGTTTCTGACCATACCTTTAATCTGCTATGGTGTGGCTAAGGATTAAATGATGTGGGAATATCTTTCTGTATGCTGTGAATATCAATCTTTAAATAAAGGAGCTGTTTTGGCCCTTGGTGAGCACTGTAGAAGAAGTAGATGGGGAATCACAATAGGTAGGAAAAAAAGGGTGGAGTCAGAGACAGATTGACCCAGATGTCCAAAGAAGAAACATGTAAGGAGCACAGTTGAGCCACGGGCCACGTGGCAGACAGATTAATGAAATGGGTTGAGTTAAGCTAGCAATGTGCCTGAGCCATAGGCCAAACAGCATGAACTTAATATAAGTGTCTGAGTCATTCTGGGGGGAGCCTAAGCAGTGGCGGGCGGCTAGGTGCTCTGGGATGGCAGGTCTGTGGGTCTGGACCTCTGGCTGGATGGGGCCAAGAAACCTCACTGTAAAAATTAAAGACTTAGCTAGGATGACTGGCTGGCTCCACCCAGCTCCTTGTCTAGCTTCACAGAATTTAGATTTTTAGCCAAGGTACTGGTAGGACCCACAATTACCACTCTCGGGAATTTAGGGTCCATATAATCACCAAGTAAAGCACTGCCATATGTTGCTCATTAACTCCATTTAAGTATTTGGCAGCAGGGCCTCTTAAAAGATTCACAAGTGTTTTGCCTCTAAGGCTGAATCAGAAAGCCTCTCTTGAAAAAGCTAAGCCTCTGCTTGCCTCAGCCAACAGAGCTGATCCAAGAGAACACCACCACTAAAAAGCCATCTTTGACTCTGTTCTCTTTTTGTCCTATTGACAAAAACCTTAAATCTACCATATATAGCTCCTTGCCTATATTGCAGCTTAGGAACTGGCCTTGTTCAGCTTAAGTTGCATGCAACAAACACACCATTTTGTAATGTAAACCTGAACACCACAGGCTCTCTGTACCATGACCCCACCAAAAACACAACTCAGAAGCTGCTTTTGGCTCTGATTCTGTGCTCTAGAACCCTTTTTATTCTCTCTCAAGTTTTATGTGAGTGTACATCACCCACGTTGGGCCACCATGTGCAATATTAAGTTTCTGGCCTGTCTGGCCTGTGGTCCAGATCTGCAGACCCACAGACCTGCAGACCTGTAGTCCCACAGAGACACACAGACAATACTAGATGTTCGTATTAATTTTTTGCTGATCAGCCTATGGCTGTGGCATATTGCTACCTAGTTCTTGCTCTTAAACTAACCCATGATTCTTATCCTATTCAGCCGTGAAGTTTTCTCAGCAGCATTTCAACTTCTTTCCTCTGTGTCTCACTGGTGTCTCTCTGGCATCTCTACTCTGTTATTCCTGTTCCCAGAGTTTTCTTAGTCTGGTAGCCCCACCCATACTTCCTGTCTGCCTACAGCCAATCAGCAATTTTATTAAACCAGTAGGTGGAGCAATTATTTACAATGTAACATAATCCCACTATAGGTAATCACCCAATACAATATTTGTATTTGCACATGGACATACACAAGTGCCCACAAACACACACGTACACACACACACACACACACACACACACACACACACACACACACGCATGCACACACACCAAATAAGTAAATTTCAGTTAATTGCCAATGTTTAAAGTTTGAAGATGTAATATAAGAGTTAGATTTCTAGCTTCTCCTGAAAAATGGAAATTTCTAGAATTCAAGAGTGTCATCACCATATGGTCCACTGTGAGAAGTATGGAGAGACTTGACCTTTAGGCAGTGAATGGCTTCTTCCATCTGCATGGTGCCTTCCAGGATCGCTATACCTGTTTTGAACATCTACAAGGCCTTCATAGACATTTTAGTTTTCAAAACTCAGTTCCAAAGAGCCACAGGGGAGATCTTCTAATATAAGATTAAGAAAAGCAATATGATTTCAATATAATTAGGAAGATACTCCAGATAACCCTGTTCACTACAAAAATTAGTGACCAACCATGAAGAGATAAACCATAAATTATTGAAACAGGAAGAGAAGACTGCATCACCTAGACTGTGGAGAAAGTAATTAGGTTGCAATTGTGCATTTAATTCAATAAACAATTATGAGCAATCAAAGGTTTTTGCACAAAGAAGTGATGTACTGGGGTTAATTTTGGCTTTTCATAAGATGCTCATTCTTACTAAAATCAATTCTAAATTTATATGCTTTGTGTCAGCAAACAAACAGGTTATCTTATGAACTATCCTGGAAGTAATGTACTGTAAAGTACATTCATATTTTGATAGATAACTTGGTTGGTCTCAATTCGAACCATTTGTCTTCTAACTTTTTATAGTGTTCTGCATGAATTTCAAAACACTTCCCATAAACTCAAGCAGAAAGGCATGCGAAGCCTTGCTCATTGAAATTCTTGAGATTTACATGTTGTATTCATGCTGTAACTTTTTCCTTTTCTGTTTTTAGACAATGTTTTTGTGTAGTTTTTGATTTTTGAAGACAGGGTTTTTCTGTGTAATATTCCTGGCTGTCCTGGAATTCACTTTCTAGACCAGGCTGGTCATGAACTCACACAGATCCAGTGGCCTCTGCCTCCTGAGTGTTAGGATCACAGGTGTGCACCACCACACCTGGCATGCAATTATTTTTGATGTGAAATAATTCATACTGAATATATTCTCAAATTTTTTTGAAAAGGAAATCATGTTGGGACATACAGATTCCAAAATTTTTCACATTTTCTATTGATTAATTTTTGAAGTTCACTATAAAATTCCATAGTATCTGTTGGTTATATAAAAGAATTCCTTTCATGACATTTATATATGCACAGTCAGCTTCTTTGAGTAAATATTATCTCTAACACTGTCTATATTATTCTATACCTAAAATTTATTTTATATTCATATAAAATTTTGGTCATTTGTGATCTATAACATGTTATCTTTTTTCTAATAAACAAGATCATTTTATGTATATTCTTGAAGATAATTAAATCTGCCCAAGCTGTCTCAACTTCTCTTTGGAAGTTGAGATTAACGAAAGGTCCCCCTATGCAGTCATGGCTGGCTGGGCACTCACAGTGTAGCTCAGGGTAGCCTCCAACTCACAGCTGCACCTCTGCCACAGCCTCTAGAATGCTCACATTACTGCCATACAGCACTATGCCTACCTTTCTCAGTGCTTTTAAAAGTAATGTCATTGCACGGGCATCTCATCTTTCAGCCTATTCTTAAATTTTATTTTATTCTTTTTTCCAACTCTATTACATTTCCTTTTCCACAGTCGTTAGTTAGCTCTCTCTGTACAAGATTACCATACGTATAAAATGCCACACCTTGGATTTGGCTGCTAGTCAAGCTAGCAACAACTCTGGCTGTTATCAGCTGAAGTGTCTTTTACATCTCCTGCCCCCAGAGGCACTTGTTTTTAGAAATAGAATCTCAGTTCATCCCAAGAAAACCTGAAATGATCAATTGTCTGAGAATTCCACACATATCTATTCCCTAGCACCTGTCTGATGACAGTCTGTAAAGAGTCTCCCTCTTCTAGGTAGAGGTTCTCACTTATGTCTACAAATGTTTGTCCTTCAGACTAAGACAGGAAATAAAAGCACAATTATTTATAATTATTTTGATATCTCCTGGTTTGTTTAAGAGATAGTTCACATGTGCCACGTGTACCTCCTGAGTCAATCTGGCAGGTCCTTATAACTGCTTCACTTTTCATGTCTTCATTTTCTTGAGAATATTTCAAAATGTTCTCACTGAGGAGCGAAAATCAGACCTGCCTGTACTCTTCCTGACCTGTAGTGTGATTTCTTCGCTTAGTCTACTTCAAGTCATGATAGTTTTCTACATTACCTACAATGCATTCAGTGTTATTCATTTTCTACTTTTAGCATCTTAAATGGGTGTCTATGTTTTATACTTCTAATATATTCACTGCATTTATCAAAATATCACTATTTCAAAACTTTTGCTCATATTTATGTTCATGCATACACAGTTGAACTTGGGGTGATTTTTGAGAGTCTTTCTAATAAACAATTGAGTCTAATTCCAAGTATGTTACTAATACTGAGTTTCACTTATATACTCTTCTCATCTCTGGCACATTCTTGGTGCAGGTATTATGTTCCTCTAACAACTTTGGAATTGAGTGATTTTTACATAATGATCAGTGTGTTAAAGTTATCTCTATGTAGAAGAAGACTCAGAATTCTAAATTAGACATAGCAGAGGCTGACAACATGATAATGCTAAGTTGGAAAGCAGAATCAAGTATCTGTCATCAATGGCCTTGGCACGTATCTTGTACTTTATATAGTCATTTTACAATGAACTTAAGGTTTGTGGTTTGTCTCAACTAAATTCTAAGTACTTGAGAATAAATAGTGTGTGTGTGGGGGGGGGTGTGTGTGTTCGATTGCTTCTTGAGATTTTCCGTGGCTTCTAGCACTATATTAGGTATATTCAAAGGACTCAGTGAGAGGCTGGAGAGATGGCTCAGCAGTTAAGGGCACTGGCTTCTCTTCCAGAGGTGCAAGGTTCAATTCCCAACACCACATAGCAGCTCACCACTGTCAGTAACTTCTGGCTCTGGGGATCTGACACTCTTAAAGACATGCAGGTAAAACACCAATGCACACAAGTTTTTTTTTTTTTTTTAATTTAAAATTATAAGGGCTCGATGATATATCAGACAGTGAGCTGGAGTGTTAGCTCAGCACTTAAGAACACATACTGCTCTTGTAGAGGATTCAGGTTCAATTTCTAGCACCTGTATAAGATGGTCATAATACCCTGTAACTCCCGATCCAGGGGACTTGACACTTTCTGGTCTCTGAAGACACACATGTGCACATACCCATACATAGGCACATTCTCTTCGACATAATTTAAAATTAAAATTAAAAATATTATGTATAGGATATATTATGCTATGTATATCTATATATGTATATATGCATATGGAGGAGAGAAAAAGAAAAAAATTATCCAACAAAAATAATTCTTAGCCCCAGATGTTAAAAGCAAAGATCACACCACTAATTTGCATGTCACTCAAGTTCCTAGAAGAAAGAGGACAGTGGGATAAGTTCTTCATTCACAAGCTAGTAATGACTTGAGGAAAGAATTAAAACACACACACACGTGCACTATTATTGTAAAAGAAAATGAAGTTCTCATCTTGGCTGACATAAACCAAAACTAATACACATAGATGATGGTCATTATGTATTTATTCATTTTAGTTAGCTCAGTCCAGGGACTCGAGAGATGCTTGCCAGATATGAACACACACATTTTACAATTTGTGTAAACCTTATCATGTGCCAGACACAGTGTAGCAGTACTTCCACATCAGGACCACCAGCTCACAAACAATGACATGGAGACTTACTATTAATTATGAATGCTCAGCATAAGCTTAGGCTTGTTGCTAACTAGTTCTTTAAACTTAAATTAAGCCATATTTTTAAATCTATGTTGTGCACATGGTTCATTACCTTATCTTTTTACTGCCCTTCCTGCTTCTGCCGAGTCTGGCTGGGGATTCACAGATCAGGGCTTGTCTGATTATGAGAGTTCCCAGGAGACACCTAACTCCACCTCCCCGGTGCTGAAATTAAAAGCATATATCACAGCACCCAGCTTATTTACTCATGTCCTCATGTTTGCACAGCAAGTACTTTCTGAATCACTGTCTCTGCATCCTGATAACAAACTTACCAGTTGATTACATTTCTACAAATGGGCATACAACTGCTACATGTGTATTGATTAACACTCATGTTCTCCCTTCAGCTTTGTGTGATGAGAGCTGTCCTAGCCCCCACGTACACATTTATACAGAGGAAGAAACTAAGGCTTTGCGATGAGAAACTTACGAGGCATCTTATAGCCAACTAGACAGTCCATGAGTAGAGTTCAAACCCAGGCACTCTAACCACAAAGCCTAGGTTTAGGAGCTATTCCAGCTGCATTAATAATGCAGTATTAGTATTAGGATTCTGCTGCATTAGTAATGAACTTTGGAACACGGAATCTACCAAGCAATTACATCCATATGCTTGATCCATCTGAGGCACCGTAGTATTGACTCTAATAGTCAAGTCATTGTATGGTAACAATGATGAAACAAAGGTAACTAATTCTGGAATTTCACTAAGAACTTCCGAATGGATGCTTAAATCTACACTCAAAAATGGGAGCTGTGGGATTCTACTGTTCCTTTGAAAAAGACAAATAATAGGCACTCTATGGAGGAGTCCACATCATCACTTCCTCTTTGGCCCCTATACAAACCTCTGCCTTCCTCTGATGTCATGGATTCTCTGGCTCTCCTCCAAGGCTTCTTTGCCATCTTCCTCTAGGACATTCTTAGTGACTTGGAGGTCTTTTGGAAGTAAATTCTTGCCATGTTTCTGTACAGACACTGTGGTTATCGTTAGGCCTCTCTGGGAGTTTCTCGGGGCTTCTCTCTTCCAGTGTAGGGTCCTAAGTACTTTCTTCCCCATTTGTTTCTTGCTCAGTCACAATTCTCTGTCCAGCTAGAACTATCTCTGCCAAGTTCTAGAGAGGATCAAAGTACAGATGTGAAAGTCCATGTTCATTGGTAACAAGAATCATCTTTTCATATTGAAAATATGGTTCCCAAGGTCCCATGTTGTGACAACCAAAATCAGTCATGTTCGTTAGAAGCAATGGTTCAGGAGATATTACCAGTAAGCTGCTTCCTACTCAGTGTTATGTGAGCTCCAGGTCTGCCTTGTGAAGCACATTTTTACATGTGAATTTTTTGTGTCCCTCAGGACTTTGCTGAGAGTCCAAAGAGGGCTTGTTATGGGATCTCTACTGTGAGTATTTGCTGTTTGCTATCTATTATTTGAGCCTAAGAACAGCAAAGTGTCCATAGCTCTCATTCTTGTGTGTAACTAAAGCATTGCCCTGGAAATGTCTTAGTGAAATCTCTAACTATGTCCTTCGGGGGATATTGTTAATGTGAACAACCAAATATGAAGTGTTCTGAATACTTTATTCTGAAATAGGAGGGGGAATATTTGTGATCTGAACTATATTTTCCTGTTTTTAACAGCTTTTATGTGCTAGAGAAATGGCAGTGTACAAGATAAGCAAAGGCTCCGTACTCATGGAATTTACATTCTGACTTTGTCAACAGTTAATACTTATCAATGCATTGGATATGGAAAACATATGTTAGGTGTTCAGGAACAGCCACTAAATAACATCTTCCCGTCCCAGTTGAATTCAGAACCAATTTAGAGATAGAAAAGATAGACAGATGGAGATCAATCCAACAGCTTTATGACTGTTAAAGCTGATTGAAGAATGTGGCTTTGGACTCGTTCCTACTGCTGAATTTAAAAGACCTTTCCTTCCTTATTCATTGACATAGTTTGACAAGATGCAGGCTATTCTAGAAGCTCAGCCATTACCATGTGACAGGGGATGGAGAATATATGATTCCAGTTGGCTGTGGGGATACAAATGCTTGTAATCCTTGCACTGAGGAGGCCAAAGCAGGAAGCTCTCCAGACTATAAAAACTATTAACTCTCTTACCAGAACAGGAGACCCTGAAAACAAACATAATTGTTTCAGGGAAAATGTATTTGTCTGGAGAAGACTACAGACTTAAGGAGATATACGAAATCTCTCTGATAGTCATGGGTCCACTGACAATGTTCCTCAGTTAATGATCATAATGTAAGTGCTGATGTGATGTGGAATGTCTTTCTGTATGCTGTGAAATAAAGGAACTGTTTCAGCCTATGGCCGGCATCTTAGAAGTAGGCAGGAGAATCGGAGCATCGACAGAGGAAGGAGGGTGGAGTAAAAAGAGACACCATCCAGCCACCCAAAACTCAACATGTAAAAGTAACACAGGTGAGCCACGGGCCATGTGGCAAGACAGATTAATGGGAATGGGTTGAATTACGATGTAGGAGCTAACTAGTAATATGCCTGAGCCATAGACCAATCAGCATGAAATTAATATAAGCCTTTGTGTGATTATTTGGGGATAGTTGGTCTGGGACTGAAGGACTGTGGGTCTGAATCACCAGCTGGACAGGCCAGAAACCTCTTATTACACCGATGTTCATTCATAAAGCTGTACTTGAAGGCAAGGCAAAGATATGGAATTCAAAGACTGTGTGCTTTCTGGTCACACATGAATTAAAAGAAATAGTGACTTAATATACTGTCTTATAACAGTGGAGCAAAATTATGACAGTAATGGAGGAGAATAGTTTTAATGAGGTGTTCCATGTAGAGACAAGTTGTGCGAATAAGCCTATCATTGGAAATTCAGTATCGCCTTCTTGCAGGTTTGAACGTATTAAGCTATTTTCCAATATAATCTAAGAAGAAGCTGAAGGTTTTCAGCTGAAACCAGAATAACCACCACCAAGATATCAAGTAATGGAGGAGAATGTTCCTTCTAAAGGTTGCTGAGACTTATCAGTCCTATTGCAAAACTGAGGCTTGTTCCTGAGAGATCCAGTCAAATTTTGGATCTTCCCAATTTATTCAAATCTGTTATTTTATTTCAAGTGCTAACTGCCTCCACAACAAACAGAGAATTCCTCTCAGCTGCAATTATTGGCATTACAATAGATAATCAACAGGAAAGCCTGAATGCATAACGGGAAGAGTTGCCTTGGTTACCAACCCACAATGCCTGAGTGGTACAGTTCCAGCTACAGTTCTAAATTTCTTAACATCCCCCACCCCAACCAAGAGCAAAGGGTGGCATCTGAGTTCGCTTAAACCAATAAAAAAGGACTCCATTCTTACAGAGATATTTTTTATGAAGCTTTTTCAGCACATAACCCTGAGAAAGAGGCCTTCCATTTAGAGTATTTGTATATTCATGTTCATGGACTTTTAGAACAATGAGAGGGAATCAGAGTTAGTACTTTATGCTTGAGTAGCACATTATTGTATTTGCACAATCCACAACCCCATGGTGCAACCATTATTCTATATTCCCCTCTCTTCTCCCTTTTCTTAAAGGCAAATGGAAGGATAAATCAACTATGGGGCCATATTTTGTCTCACGTGGTATATTTTTCCTCTTGCTTGAAGATTGCATAGGGCTTCAGGGGCCAAAGGCTCACCACAGCTCCGCCAGTAACTGCCTTGCATCGAAGCCCCTTGGTCTGTTTAGTAAATTGAGGTTTTTAAAACTAAGATGATTATTCAGATAAAGATCTATTAATATGCTAAGCCATTATAAAGAGGTAAGAAGCCTATACAACATCTTCCTTATCAGGCTCTGATAGTGGCCATACTCTCTTTTCCTTCCCTCATTAATCCTAGTTACAGGGGATTGTCTTGTTCTTTACTTTCAGAACCCCTCATACATCCCCCTCCTCACCAGGTGAGTGACATTTTGCTCACCCCCCAAAAAGTATTTAAAAGTATAAATAATATCTACCATATAATAAGAGCTGATTGATGTACCATTATTCAGACATACATTAAGACATTTAGCAAGATGGGCTGGAGTGTGGTTCAGTGGTTAGGAGCACTAGCTGCTCTTCCAGAAGACCAGGGTTCAATACCTAGCACCCTCCTTGCATCCACATGACAGCTCATAACCATTTGTAACTCCAGGCCCAGGAGACACGATGCCCCTTAAAGCCTCCACAGGCACTTCATGCACAGACATTAAGGTAAAAACATAAAATTAAGAAAATAAAATACAATCTCAAAAAATTATGTTTCAACAAATTTCATATTGTGCACCATATATAATACCAGCGAAACCTCCATTATGTATGAATACAACCATGCTACCATGAAAAAAGCAAAGTCTGTGTAGATGGATAAAGGAATTAAAAGTTGCAATATAATTTGAGGGTTTTTTTTTTTAATTCAAAAATATTTCCTAACAATAGAAAGTGAAGGTTAAGAGGCAGGAAAGAGTAAAAGCCCAGCTCGGCTACTCAGGCTGCTCAGCCCGTCTCTGTGAGAACCACAAGCAAATACCTGAGAAATGCTCAGGACAAAACCAGGCATGGGGGAAATGACCAATGTGGACCCTTTAAATACTTGTAATATTGACCAGTTTCTAAAAGTGATTAGGCTTTTGTCTTATTTATGTTGCTACAGTGATTTCTCATATAATAGCTCTGATAAATTCTTCTTTGCTGGAGTCACTGGCTGTGATAAACTATCACTGGATACACAGTGTAAACGGGATCCACGAGATATAGTGTTTCTTTGCCCTGCTCTGCACAATCAGGTAAGCAATACAGATTTAAATATAAATGCATAGTGATTGCAGGACCTTATGTGCTAGTTGCTCTCCCTTTGGTCATTTACTCTAAGAAGTCTATCTGCCGTCTCCTAAACTATTGACAGCCTTCTGCCCACAGTGGACATCACAAAAGCACTGTGCCCACCACAGACGCCCAGTCCTACTTAACTGTGTCTTCTCCCATTACAAGGATGACGTCTTGAGATCTGAGACACAGTGGTTCATTTACCTTTGAGTTTACAGAGCTGTAGAGGTCCAAAAAGATTGTCCTCTGCAAGATACCTACCATTAAGAGCCAACAAAAGTCTCTCCAGCTTTGATTACATGCTAGCTCTGGAAAAGTAAGGCTCTTTTCTCCTCTACACAAAAGCACCTTTACTCACTAAATTTTGTCAAAGGGCCACCTGTCTTTCATTCACTAAGTTAGCTGAGTTCCATTCAGGGCACACACACACACATTTTAAGTAGGGCTATTGGGATAATTAGCCATTTGCTTTCTGCTTGGATTAAGGCCCAATCCGTAGGAGGACATGCCTGCCAGGTACTATATACATCTGGACAAAAATCCATGGTTGGGAATCTCATAGGCCTCGGAGGTGAACCCACTACTATTATTTTGCTAAACAGACAGAGTATCAAAGTGACATCTCAATTTTTATCTCCGTACCCTTATATTACAACTCTTAAGCCTCATTGGAGAAGTTTCTTTGTGAAGTTGTATGGTGGTTAATAAAGAAACTCTAAAATGGTCAATGTATAAAGAGTAAGTAAGTGTTTGTGGAGGACTCAGTCACAAATGGAGCATCAATCACACACACACACACACACACACACACACACACACACACACACACACACACGAAAGAGAGAAACAGAGAGACAGAGAAAGAACGTGGGTGCTCAGGGCCCATGTGCTGGCTAACTTTTATATTGACTTGACACTATGGTCATCTGGGAAAAAGAAATCTTAACTAAGATAATGCCTTGTAAGCTTGGCCTGTAAGCAAGTCTGTAGAGCATATTTTGATTGGTGATTAATGTGGGAAACTGGTCCTGGATGGTATAAGAAAGCAGGTTGGATAAGACATGGAAAGCAAGTTAATAGGCAGCGTTCCCCCATGTCCTCTGCTTCAGCTCCTGCCTCCAGGTTTCTGCTCTGTTGGGTCCTCCTTGGCTTCCCTCAGTGATTACCTGGTAGTGTAAGTGAAGTAAACCTTTTCTCCTACAAACTGTTTTTAGTTACTGTGCTCATCACAGCGACAGTAACCCTTGCTGAGGCAGATATCACAGAAGACATGGCAAAGGCCAGGGGGGAACATATAGAGTGTCTTCTGGAAATGGTAGGACACATGAGCTCAGAGCAGCTGTGTTTGCCTGCACAAGATCAATGCAGCTAACATTTCAGAAGGGATTGTGAGCCCCACCCCTAGCTGAGGAGCTATTGACAGATGACAGTCTGAGGGAAGGAAGAGCCAGTTTTCTATGGAAGTGTGGCCCCAATAGGTCAACATGGATGCTCAAACCAACAGAGTTGAGTGGGGCAAATCTGAAAGGAGTTAGGGAGAAAAGTGCAGAATGAATGTGATCAAAATTCATCATATGTAATTCTCAAAGAGTTGATAAGAATATTTATATGTTGAAATTATTCAACTACAATGGAAAACAGGAGTGACAGAGGAGCTTCTAAACAGTATAGCAATAATAGATTCTGAAGGGAGAAGGTCCCTATAGGATGTGGTAAGCGCCTAAATAAGGAATACATGTGTACAAGTGACTCTTTCTACCAGGCACAGGGTGCATTGAATGGCAGAGGAGCTTGCTGACAAACAGCAAGACCACAGCTATCCCAAAACATTGACTGCTTGCAAAGCTGGGAGAAGAATCCAAAAGGGAGGTTCCACAAATGCCAACTGAAGTTGACCTAGGAAGGGATATGCTCTTCCTCCAGCATTCCTCCAGCATTCCTCCAGCACCCTCTACTGACACGCTTAGGCTACTGACATTTGGATGTTCCAGCATCTTTAGCTAGGCCACGGAGAGTGGATCTGTGGCTTAGAGTCAATAGACTGATAATTGGGTCCGTACAGATACACGATGCCTTTTTTTTCCTAAAACATACACCCAGAAGGAATGTCTGTTTCATATTTGTGCAAAGGCACACTATGACCCCGGGAGACTACCTAAAGTGTCCGGAGAACACAGCAAAGGTACCTGGCATACAACCATTGTTTCTGGTCTGCTCTGTCATGAGCAACTGCTCTGTACAGGTAGTCACTTGTCACACTTGGTGATTATTCTGATGACGCTTCAGACCACATTTAAGAACCTCTTGATTCTGCTGTAGATTCCACACCCAATATGAAGAAGCATTACATTCGTGGTACTAATTTCCTGCCCTGGAGGAGTTTATTTCTGTTACCCAAAACTTCTGGCCAGCAGCTGGACACATGAACACCTCTTTATAATAACCTTGCAACTGATTTTATGAGTGACAAAACCTTTTGTAGGGCTGAACCTATTGAAGATATGGAAAACCTGGTTGGCTCATCAATGCAATTTGTCTTAATATCTGTCAGAGAGAGATGGTATTTTATGACGTGATAGTACCATGGTATCCTCACTAACAGAGACATAGCAGCAATGGTAACGTGAATAGAGTGCTCAGCGTGACACTGTGGCTTGCTGTGGCTTCCTGTTTGAAGTGCTTTTTTATAAAAGTAAACAGTAGCAATCACTAATCACACATACGTAGGAATCTCTCTTCTTCAGTCATCTGAGCAGATTAATTGTATGTTGAAGGAAAGCATTTAGTTTCTAATGAGTTAAAGAGAAGAAAAACCCTTTAATATATTTAAAAAAAAAAAAAAAAAAAAAAAAAAAAAAAAAAAAAGCCCTTAAAGAAAAACCAGGTTTCTTAAGAATCATGGAGTTAGGGAGAAACTTGGTGCTAGGGAAGTTGCCAGGAATCCGAAAGGGTGAGCCCAGCTTAGACTATTAGCAACAGTGGAGAGGGTCCCTGAGCTGGCCTACCCTGGTAGTCAGATTGGTGAATTCCCTCCATCACATAGCGTCATCCAGTAACTGATGGAAGCAGATGCAGAGATCCACAGCCAAGCACCAGACTGAGCAGAGAAGGAAGAGGGATTATCTGAGCATGGGAGTCAAGATCATGATGATGGGGAAATGTACAGAGACAACTGAACCAAGTTAGTGGGGCTCTCAAACTCTAGACCCACAGCTGTGGAGCCTGCGTAAGTCCAAGCTAGGCCCCCTGCATATGAGAGACAGTTGTATAGCTTGGTCTGTTTAAAGGGCCCCAGGCAATGGGATTGGAATCCATCCCTGGTGTATGAGCAGGCTTTTCTGGGAGCCTGTTACCTATAAAGGGACACCTTGCAAAGTCTTGATGCAGGCAGGGAGGAGCTTGGACCTACCTCAACTGAATGTGTCTGGCTTTGCGGACTTCCCGTGGGAGGCCTTACCTTTTCAGAGGAGGTGATGGGGAGGACAAGCTGGGGGCAGGGAGACTCAGGGGAGAAAGAAGAGGGATGAGAGGGGGGTCTGAGGTTAGTATGTAAAATTATGTTTTTTAATTCTTAAATAAAAAATAATCACTTGATTTTATCTACCGGGCATCACTCACATATGGGTAAGAATCAAAAAGGTTTAGTGAATGTCCCATGGGATTCATCTAAGATCCATGCAAGCCCATTTCATATCTCCCACAGCCAAGAACTGGAGAGGATAATGGACCAAAAGCTGCCTCTTTCTTTGTCACTAGAGACTCACATGGTCCCTGTCTGCAGTGACTCTTCCCGGTCAGATTTCTGCTTGCTCTGATGCCTCTGGGACACTTCAAACCTGAGAAGAGTTCAGAAGCCTGGGCCCAATCCAGACTACCTATGAACTTCCCTTAGATCCAGGGACTTGTGGCTAGAAAAGTCAGTGGTAAAATCTAAAATATGGTGTTACAGCCTAGGGATGCAAAGCATGGGCAGAAACAGGCAGCTTTGCAGGGATGTTAACAAATTTCTACTCTATGCCAGTATTGGAAAGTTACTGCTTTGTTGTTTCCCAAGACACCTTAGTAAGATGATGGATTTTTGTGCCTCGGTTTCCCCAACTGTGAGAAGGAGGTTATGGTTTTCCTATGAGTGACTGATTATATGATTTAATCCATACATTCTATTTAGAAGACATTTGTTCATATTGTCACCTGGCATCACGTCTAACATCTGGAAACTTAAGAGCCTAGAATATTTTTTTTTTAAAGATGTCCATTCCAGTAAGCAGATCTCCGCAAATAACTAGATATTGTTTTTCATTTCTTAAATGCAAAAGCACAGAATTCATTGATTGAGCAATAAAATTCCTGAAAGTTTTCTGGATGAAAGAGAAATAGAATTTAGCTGAGAAAAATCATCTTAGCGGAGGCTAGAAACACTGGGGGGGGGGGTTGAATTCTAAAAAGAAGACAGAGGCAGGAACACTGGGAAGCGCCTGAGAAGGGCGGTGGAGAGGATAACTATAATGGAAGCACCGGTGAGTTAGTTCCCTTGAGCTGAAGATTGGTGGCTGAGCCGGGTAGAAATTCTTTGAATGTGGATATCATGGAACAAAACAAAACGCCTGTTAAAATGACTGCAAAGGGCAGAACAGGGTAATTTTTAAGTGACCTTGGCGGTTTGAACAGCAGATACTTTCTTTTCAAGTCTTCATTATTTGAGGTTATCTTCCCATTGGGTGTGGATCTACTTCTGTCAACTTTCTCTGTCCCCTGAAATGGCTTTACTCCATTTCCAAGCTTTTGTGTATGACCGTCGATACTCTAGTCAGTCCTTGGATTTATTACTATTATTCTTATTCTTTCCCTGAAATCTGATCATTTGCAGGCTAGCTTAAGAAATTAGATCATTCCCTAGATTGTCTAAAGGAAAACATGAGGCTTCCTCTCTCCTCGATAGATTGACATCTCAACCCCTCCACCTTCGTGAATTAGCCAACCATTCTCTCATTTGTTTGCACTGCCTTCTTGTTAAAAAGTGTGGGGGAGGGGTTTAGTCCTTTCTCTGTGCTGTCACTCCAGATTCACAGTTGCTAAGTATTCCAGGAGCCCACCAGAGGGACTCTCTCATGGTGTGATTTGCAAACTTTGAAATAACACCCACCATCAGAAGCACCATATGCTCCTGAGTTATAGTCAGCTGACAAGAGCATGTCAGTTGCCATTTGAAATTCAGAAAATGTCAGCATTTTCATACCCAGCAATTGCCTACATGCCTCTCTGGTTAGCAAGGAGTATCATCGAGTCTAAGTGCGCGTGAAAATATGAAAAGTCATATTGTGACTCTAGAGGAATAAAAATATCAAACTCAGTATTAAGACGCACACACTTCTATGAACATATGGACAGACAAATCAACTTTCTATACCTCCATCCTGTGTATGCCTCTAGGTGAAAGATTTGATTCATAGCGTTAACGGCATTTGGGCTAATCATGTTTTGTAATACTGGTGACTCAAATCTATCTTTTAATTATAAAATAGGATCCCAAAGAATATTTTTTAATCCATTAAAAGCAGATTCAACATAAAACACAAGCTGTTTCCTTTGTGATTAAATTGCATGCAGCTGCACTAGCTCCCACAGAGCCAAGAAAGAAAAGTGCTTGGCAATTCTTCCTAATTAAAGGATGTTAATTACTTCTAAATACAATGCACTTTCAATGTTATAAAGGTTCAATTAAATCAATGTTTTTATGGTTCTAAAAATTAATAATGATTTCAAATGTACTCACTGTGGCCAAACTACCCATTTGCCCGTGATTACCATGACTTTCCAGTGAAATCTCTAAACTGGAATTATATGAAGGGTGGGCTGTCATATGTAGCACATCTTCTCTACATTGATAGGAGCAGCTGATGGTGTTTCTTCCTTATATCTCAATGGTGATGCTGTGATAGAATCAGACACTCTGAGATGAAGACTAGAGCACAGCTCTGCTCCCAATTCGCCTTCACTCTGCACTCATGTTAGGTAGCACAGCTTCCCTGAGACAGAGGATGGGAGTCTAAGTTCTCAGCCACCTGAGTGACCTTCGGGGACAGGGAAACTCAGTTGCTGGGCACCATGTATTTTCTCCTTTGACACAAAAGTCCTCCAAAGTAAATACAAAGACCCCTTTCAATATATAAAGACTTTGAGACTCAAACAAAAGTTGCCCCATTTGCCCAATTAAAATGGCAGAGAGATCAATATATGGGGCCAGTGAAATGGCTCAGAAGATAGAAGTACCATGTTTTCAAGTGTGCCAACCTGAGAACAGTCCTTGGGACCCCACATCATGAAGGGAGATGGTATGACCTCCATATGAACATCGTGGAATGTGTGTACTCACACACATGAACAAAAAGGAAGAAAATGTATATAAATTCTAAAATAACTATTCATTACATACTCTTACCACTAAATCATGAGCCTTGTCAAATAAAGATTTTTAAACTTCATTTTTCCAGGCTGAGGTTAAAGTGTTCACCATGCACGCATGAGAATTAGAATTTAGATTCCCAGAACCCATTAAGTACTGGTAAGCAGGGTAGCCCTCCTGTAATTTCAGCTTCAGAAAAAGGCAAAGACTATAGATTCCAAAATCAATCTGACTAGTGAACCTAACCATATCAGTGAGCTCTGGGTTTGATTGAAAGATCCTACCTCAATGAATAAAATAGGCAATGGAGGATGATTCTTCCATCAACTTGGAGCTTCTACATGTGAGCACACACATGCATATACACATGCACACATACATACAAAACGCACAATACACATATGCACGCTACATGCACACAGGAAAATAGAAAAATAAACAGTTTTAAACTCATTTTTATGACTCAATATTCTTTATAATCTATCATTTTTGTCAGTATTACTATAGTTAATTCAGCTCTAGCTTCAGAGTTGGCTCACTGTCACAGTTCATTTGTTCTGTGATCTGGTTAAAATGTGGTTTGTCCTCCAAGGCTTCATAGATTAAAGTCTTGGTCTCCAATGGGTTGGTGCTAAGGAGGTAGGATTCTTGGGAGACAAAAATTCCTAAGAGGTGGCAAGATCATAGAGGCATCAACTCAGAAAGGATTAATGCTGATATCATGAAGTTAATTCTATACCGTTCTCTATAAGACATCTTAAACTGTATTTGAAACTCCCTATGGGTTTGCATCACTAAGTGTAGGGATTCAAGGAAAGTTTGGCAACAGTGAAGGGATTTTGAACCCAAAGTCAAATATGTAATGACTCTGTGGGCTTTCTGACAGTGCTCCTACATGTGTAGATGGTTCTAGCCATGCAACACGCACACTCTATACTGTGCATGCTATCCAGCACCATCACACAATGCCAACAAATGCTGCCTGGTACACTGTAGCTCAGTCTCAAAAGGTACAACATTTTTATTGTACATAGAAAGTTTTATACTCTTATGTAAATATGATTTAATTACAGAAAACAAAGACTTCTAATATTTCCCTACTGTCATTCTTCAGCATGTAAGTATCAAATTAGCACACCTTTAGATTGTATTGTGCTATCATGTTTGATTTCAAAAATTGCTGTTTGAGTTGCTGCCTAGAGCCTCATCAAAACTCATTAAATTGGGGTTTGCCATAGGAAGAGCCTGAAAATATGACTCAGCAGTTAAGAGCATTTACTATTCTTGCAGATGACCCAAATTCAGTCCCCAGTACCCACATGATGGCTTACAACAAATAAATAGATTCCTTATGATTTATTATCAGTAAATCCATGTTTTTCATACCTTTCATACCTTTTGTACCTTATATACCTGGTATATAAGAATTACTTGCATGACAGGGTTGAGAAAGGAAAGAATTGATTGTCTATGAGTCTAAAGCCATTGCTGTTGCAAACCAAGGCCAGCCCACATGTCCAGTCCCTTCTGCAGATAATCTGTCTGCACCTCTACTATGGCATGGAATAACCATGAGGCCTTGATCAGAAGTCAATTAAATGGAGCCACCTTTGAACAAGTCAAAGTTTTTCCTTTATAAATGACCCAATGTCTGGTACTCTGCCACATCACAAAATAGACTAAGAGATGCTGCTGGAACAATATAACAGAAACCAAGTAATTTACAAACAATGGAATTTTATTTCTCACAGCTTACAAGGCTGAGAAGTCTATGATGGAACACTGGTGGCTTCTATGCCTGGACCTGGGGCTAAGACAGTGTCTTGCCACTCCAATCCCAATAATAGATAGTAGAAAGGCTAAAAGAGTCAAATAGTTTCTTTGTGCCTCTTTCATCAGAAAATTCATCTACTAATAGGGGTAGGGCCCTCACTGAAGCCAGGCTCTTAATAATGTCACACTGTTGATTAAATTTAAACATGTGTTGTGGAGACCTGTATTTGGAGATTGCTGGTCTGGCCTAGCCCAGAGGTCCAGATCAGCAGTCCCAAATAACCACACAAAGTCTTATATTCATTACAGGCTGTTTGGCCTTTTACTCAGGTTTATTACTTCCTACTCTTACTCTTAAACTAACCCATGAGTCTTACCTTGTTTAGCCACGTGGCTTGGTACCTTTTCTCAGAGCAGCATTCTCGTCTTCTTTCCTCTGGATCTGCTGGCATCTCTCTCCTCTTCCTCTTCCCAGAGTTTTATTAGTCTGGTAGCCCCACCCATACTTCCTGTCTGCCTTCTGGCCAATCAGTGTTTTATTAAACGATAAGGAGGGACAAATATTTACAAAGTACAAGAGCATAATCCCAGAGCAGAGAATGCCTTCAGGTCTTAGCACCCATGACAAGAAAGAAGGATTTCCACTCTTGGAAAGTGGGATAAGTTACTTTCCACCTCCAGGCTTCAATCACCTCACCAGATGTGGCTGTTAATCATGATCATTAACTCAATTGGACTGACGAGTGCTTATAAGCTTTGTAGAACACACGTTTAGGTTTGTCTATGAATCTTCTAGAGGTGTGAAGATTTATTCTGAAGGTGGGCAGCACCATCCCACATGCTGGACTCAGAGGAGGGTTTAACGAAGTACTCTCTCTCCCTTCCTCCCCCCTTCTCTCCCCCTTCCTCCCCCCCCCCACATTCCTGGCTGCCATAAGGTGAGTGGCCTCTTAGCCCATTCTTTCAACCATAATACTCTGCCTCATAAAAACCCCAGATGCAGTGGCACCAAGGACTACTGACTGAGTACGTACCAAGATTTTTCTTTTAAGCCACCAACCAGTTTCCAAATTCTGACACAGGTACTTATTATTAGTTATGAAGGCTCAGTCTTTGCTTATTAGCTTATGCTCATTCCTTGCTGGCTTTTTTTTTTCCAGATTTATTTATTTGTTATATACAACATTCCACATTCTGGCACACCAGAAGAGGGCATCGGATCTCATTACTGATGGCTGTGAGCCACCATGTGGTTGCTGAAATTAACTCACAACCTCTGGAAGAAACCCCTGAGTCATCTCGCTAGCCCCATGCTTTTTTTTTTTTTTTTTTTTTTTTTTTTAAGTTAAATTAACCTGTTTTCCTTCATCTACATTTTGCCTCGGGGCTTTTTACCTTTTCTTTTTCTATGTTCTACTCTTGTATCTGCCGGCCGACAGCTGCCTGGCTGACCCTGGGTGTGTCCCTCTCTTTCTCCCTTATTCTCTCATCTCCTTTTCTCATCCTTTTTTTCTCTCTCCTCCTATTCATTCTCTATGCTCGCCAGCCCTGCCTATCCGTCCCCTGACTGGCTATTGGTCATTTGGCTTTTTATTAGACCAATCGGGCGTCTTAGGCAGGCAAGGCAAAACAGCAATACATCTTTTTATAATTAAACAAATGCAGCAGAAACAGATGTAACACACCTTTGCCCAGTTAAAGCAATGTTCCATAGCATACACAAATGTAACACATTTTTACATAGTTAAATATTCCACAATAGAGAACTCTGAGATGTTGAACCAAAATATATCCCTCCTCCTTCAGACTATTTCATTCCTTCCCTTGGCTACAGTCATGAAAGTTTGAAAACCACTTACAAAGTGAGCGATGTCTAAGGTCCTAAGATGTTGCCAATAACCAAATGAAATGATGTATTAGAAAAGAAGGTATTCTGAAAATCACCAGTGCAATACAATGAAGGGTCCTTTAGTCATGGTCTGCATGGGAGAATGACTACAGGAGAGAAATCTGAGTTTTTAAAACTCACAGATTGATACCTACTTTATTATGTTTTAGATTATTATTTTATATGGATGAGTATTTTACCTGAGTGTATGTATATGCACTTCATCTGTATCTGGTTCCTGAATGCAGAGATTAGAAGTGGGCATTCAGTCCCCTAGGACTAGAGTTACAGACAGTTAGGAGTCACATACAGGTGCTCTAGGTCCTCTGGGAAAATAGCCCCTGCTCATAAGCCCTGAGCTATCTCTCCAGCTCCTGATAGTTTATTTTGAGCAACTAAAATAACCAATGACTCCAGATGGCTGAATGGTCAGCACTTAGGAAACGTTGGCTACTATCAATATGTCATTAAGAGTGTGAGAAGGACTGGACAGGGGACTCGGTGGATAAAGAAGCCAAGCATGAGAACCTGAATTTGATTCCCAAGACCCACATGGTAGAATGGAAGAAATGACTCCTACAACGTGTCCCCTGACCTCAACACATATACCCATAGACACACACACACACACACACATGCACATGCACGCACACACTTTTGAGAGTGTGATAAAGTTAAAGTTATTCTTGCAGAATCAGGAAATTTGTGATCTGGAGTCAAGCTGCATGTGTCCGAATTCTGTGCGTCCATCACTTAAAACTTTGAAGTTGCTGGGAACCAAACCCACATCCTCTGCAAGAACAGCAAATACCCTTAACTGCTGAGCCATGTTTCCAGTCCCTGTTACCACAGATTGTCTTTTAAATTCTTTGTCCTCCTCATGTGTCCTGTGGGCGTGTTGACCTTTCTCATTTCTCTCCCATTCTGCCTCTTCTCAAATACATAGCAGCTGCTTCCCAAATAATTTACTTGGAGACTTTGTATTACTTATAAATGCTCAGTCAGTAGCTCAGGCTTGTTACTAGCAAACTCTTTCACTTAAGTTAACCCATATTTCTATTTATGCTTTTCCATGTGACTCATGACTTGTTAGCTCATTTTTACACTCAGAATACTCCTTCCAGGGATAGGTAATTCTCTAAATTACACAGAGCCCCAGATCATCACAATTCAGTCATCCTAGGACTTTAGCAGTGAGTTCATATGCTGGACAGTGAGTGACTCTAGATAGTGGTTCTCACCTTCCTAATACTGTGATCCTTTAAATACAGTTCCACATGCAGTTGTGATCTCCAAACATAAATTTCATTGCTACTTCATAAATGTAATTTTTCTATTATGAGTCATAATGTAAATATCTAAAATGTGACCCAGAGAGGTCGCATGACCCACAGATTGAGAACTACTGCACTAGTAGCTAGTTGTCAAATTTTTGCAACTTTTAATTTTGTTGTTTCTGTTGTGTTGCCAGTCATCTCTGTCATGACCAGGTGTCTTAGGTGTGTGAAAAAAGAAATGAAGAAGCACACCCAAGAAGCAGGGTAGCAAAGGATTTTATTCAGAAATGAAGCATAAGCACAGAGTGCATACACTACAAGTTGGTAGTGGGTTCTGAGTGAGATGTACTCAAGAGCACCCAGGTTGTGTCCAGGGCTTCCTTTGTAAATTTCAGAGGTAGAACAGCCAACTACTGAGGAGTGAGGTAAGACTGGTTTTCTATTGTGATTGACAGGTTTGGGTTATATCATCTTTTGTTCATTACATATGTCTTTGTTAGGATGCATTTTATTTTGATCACATACATACCCAATTAGGCATAGGTATAAAATGATAAACAGAATTTTTTTCTTTAAAATTTTATTTTGAGAATATAGCTCAGCTCACCAGGCATGCACTCAACACCAGTTTAGGATGGATCAGACCATGGCCTTTAGTTCCAAGATATGTTCCTATTTGACCACAAAAGGGGAATCGCTAAGGGTTGTTATAGGTCAGCATGACCATCAGCCTTTGTTTCACGAATGGCTCAATGCAGATGGGTGTCCATGTTACTAAGTGCTTTTTAAGGTGTGTGTGTGTGTGTGTGTGTGTGTGTGTGTGTGTGTGTGTGTGTGTGTGTGTGTGTAGCTGAAGTCAGAGTTCTGGGTGGCTAAGTTCTCTTTTCTCTTGCTTGCTTCTATTGGAATACAAAGAAGATGGACACTAATGCCAACTTAGGACGATCAAGAAAACAAGTTAACAATCAGTTCCTTCAGAGTTTCACATTCATCAGTTAGTGGCTATGAAATGCTGGCTACCCAGCTGATTTACAAAGCCCTACATCATTTATTGATTTGATAACCAAGTCAGAGTCCCCAGAGCCATATGCCAGCTTTCAATAACTTTTGCAAAACTATTTAGCGTAGTATGTTTTTATCTTTATGTGTTGATTTACACTCTTATGAAGACTATCAGAAGGTCAAATAAAACTCTTTAAGAATGTAGAGCTGACAAAAGCAATCCAAGATCCCTTCACTGGCAGCATGAGAGAAGCCCTTATCAGATCCACATTGCTGCTAATGTGCAGGTGAGGTCGGTGGCCAGTCATCCCATCCCTGCAGCTCTTGTCTCTTGGTGCCCACTTTGAGAGATAGGTAGATAGATAGATAGATAGATAGATAGATAGATAGATAGATAGATTGACAGACAGTCAGACAGAAGACAGGAAAAGGCTGAGAAATGTTGTGAGCATGAAGACGGGTAAGAGGTTATGTGCCAGGTAATAAAAGGATTCACAAAAGTTTCTTAAGTCATAAATCTTTCTTGTGGCTTTTAAAATTGGCTTCCTTCGTAGGATTTCCAAGATGAAGCTTGGACAGGCTGCCTTTTCTATCTTCTCCGTGTGTGACAAAGCCTGAGATAGATACATGGAAGGAGAAATGTATGATGTAACTTCCCAGCTTTACTTTTCCCTCCTCCCACTGTGTGGTTGTGTTCTGTCTTCATTGATGGAGGGGAGCAGAGGCTCCTGGATCTCCAGACTCCTTCCATCAGGGCTGACCTGCTCTCCCCGTCTATTCCAGTCATTGCTGTCTTCCCAACAGCATGTGGGGAACTACCAGACACTCTTAGGTACCCTGAGCACGAACCCTAAGCACTTCCATTAAAGTGGATTTCCTTATGCCTTTACATCAGACCTTTCTGGTGAATCTGGCATGATAAGCCTTGAGAAGGATGTGCTGGGGTTTTGACAGGTAGGACATCTTTTGAGTTTTCTGAGCAATGCTCAACTCTTCTGCTCTTCTTGCAATGAGCCATTTTCCTGTCCCGCGCCCACTTCTCGCCCGCAAGAAAAGGCACGACACACGTAGGATCCTTCTGCAGCAAAGCTTTAATGCTCCATGAGGGAGAGCATTTAGCTTACGGAAAATGGAGAGAGAGAGCATGAGGTAGGAAGCCCAACCTTTATACAGACCAAAGGCCTCTGCCTTGGACGTGTCACCTTTCTATAGGCTGCAGCTCATTATCCCACATGACGCCACGGGAGAGGCGGAGAGACCAATCTCGCGAGAGTATCAAATGCATGCGCTCTTTACTGACTCAGGCGGGTTGGCCAGCACCGGATATTGGCGCCACCTTGAGGAGCTGGGGCCAGCGGCTCCCAACACCCCACCCTTTTTTATTTTCTAAGCAATGAGAGAATCCTGTAAGAGGGCGGAGGCAGTGGTTATCCCCCAGAAAACATTGTGGACTTGCGTGGGCGTCATCTCTAATCCCTCGACAGATCGAGATGCCCCCAGCCTGTCCTCTGCCTTTTGTTGGGAAGGGAATTAAGGCAGACACCTTTATGCAGGACAACATACCTCCCAGGACATAGCTATGTCCTGTGCGATGCCCTTGGCTCAACATTCCTCTCAGGAAAGAGGCCGAACACTCTACCCAGTGCAATAGACAGGACTGTCTTAGGTGTGCAGGAGCTGTTCGAGCCAAAACATCCCTATTGCTTTAGTATAGGTAGCCATACATCTACCGAGGCTCCTGAGTCTAGAGCCATTAAGGCTTGAGCCAAAATTGTTTTGTCTCTCGGACTTTGGATTCTGAGCCTGCAAACCATCTAGAGAAGAATGACTAGTCCTCCACAAAAGGCTAGGCCAAACATACCCACCCCCACCCATTCCTTGAAGTAGGAGAAGGCTGAGGAAATCCACGGAGAAAACTCTCTGGTCAGCAACAGGTCTAGCCGAGTGGAATTGACCTGGACGATCGCCACCTGCAGGTCACGAAGGGTCTGCTCAAATTCAGACGACCGATTCTGTAACAAAATTGAGAAAGGCTTCTCGAAAGATTAGCTGTCTTTGTAAAATTTTCATATTGAATAGAGGTTATGCATAAGCCAGCAAGTTTTTGCTCACACCCTAACTGTGCCATTTATTGAGGCGGACAAATCATTAACCGCCTGCACAGTCTGCATTGTTTCTGAAAGTGTAAGAGCTGAGGCAGTTACCGAGGCCCCCATGCCAGCTGTGGCAACAATCTCTATAATAACAGCAGAGATTCCAAAATCTCTTTTTTGTCTAAATAGCTGTAAGCTATTGGGGGTCTTTACTGATATGGGCACAAATCGTGGCATGTGGGCCACTACTGTAAAGAAATAAAGCTGAGCATCTCAGCATAAGGCATAAAAGCAATTATTAAATTTGCATCTCAATTTATCTATAATTTCTGAAGCATTGCTAACAATCTAAATAAATGATGGCCAAATTGGGAGGAAATGAAAATATTTTAGGCGTGGCCCAACCTATACTCTTGGATTGGCAACTGGTCTATGGTATAACTGAATCTTTATCTGGCCTGCCTGAGCAAAAGGGAGCCAAATTTGGTTTTATCAAACTATGTTTCTTTTTGTCAGGCTGCCGAGAAATTTTTTAGTAATATATATGAACTATTTTTAACTAAAACATAAACCTCCCTGTAACCCCAAACTTCTATTTTCTTTAAAGCTAGGCCTAAATCCTTATCAGTGGTATTATACATCACCGGCATTGGCAGAGGGAAGGTGGACATTATCCCCCACCGCTGTTCTCCCCGGGTGTGATATGTTAGTAACATCTAACACGTCAACTGGAGAAGGCGAGGGCTCTTCTTGTAATATCTTTTTAGTGAGGCGCTCTGGGACCCAAACCGGATTTTTTTCATCCTGTGGAAAAACACAGACAGCTCCCCGGGATCTTATTAAAATAGGATCCGGGTCTTTCCATTTATTTTCCAAAATATCTTTCCATTAAAAAAAAATTATAGAGATGAATCTACAATAAGGGGCCTGCCTGCCATAATACAGCAGTAGGCAATATTCTTTTTTTTAAAAACACATAGGGAAAAATGGCTTATCATAATCAATCTGAGCTAATTGGACCTTCATTATAATCATGTGCCAATCTTTTGGCAAGGCAGAGAGCATGGCGAGTCCCCGCTGAACCGGCCCCAAAAGATGCATCTGCACATTAATAGCTCTTAAGTCCTGTAACAGACGCCACCTTCCGGATTTCTTTTTAATCACAAAAAAAACCTAGGCCTTGTCTTTGTTTAGGAATCTTGGGCGTGGTTTGTCCTTGCCGCAACCGCCCCACGCCCTGTCTTTCCTCATACCATGAGGAGCCAAACTTTAAACTTAAATTTTCAAGTTCCCGTACAGGGTACAAAGTGGGGGGACCAGGCTTTAGTTTCTGGTTCCCCAGCTCCCCCATATTTTTTATCTTACCGGGGGGTCCTTTTTCCTTATTGAGTAGTTTCTGGTTTCTTAGCTCCCCCATATTTCCGGGGGGTCCTTTTTCCTTACCGAGTATTGTTACTTTATGGCGCACGCCTACCCTCACATGGTGCTCGGTTTCTGACATGCTGCCCTGAACCTTTTCTATCACACCTCGCCCTTTAGCTATCAGATCTTTACAGGCCTTATCTTCTACAAAGTTCTTTAGGGTACGCTGTACCATCTTAATATCACGCTGCTTAAGCAAGGAGTCTAGTGCTGTTACAATAGACTGGGAGGATCTCACAGACCGGTAGAAGCAAAAGGCAACCACGAACAACAACACTGCTAAGACAAGCACCAAGGCCTCAAAAAATCCTTTCCAGGGTGGCAAAAGTCCCAAACTAAAGTCCAGTTCAGACATATCTCTCCGAGCACCCTACCTGCAGTTCTGAATCCACCTCGTCTCCGAGGGCTCTCTGACGGTGCAAATGGTGTTCAGTTCCCGGGTTTCGGCACCAGTTGTCCCGCGCCCACTTCTCGCCCGCAAGAAAAGGCACGACACACGTAGGATCCTTCTGCAGTACAGCTTTAATGCTCCATGAGGGAGAGCATTTAGCTTACGGAAAATGGAGAGAGAGAGCACGAGGTAGGAAGCCCAACCTTTATACAGACCAAAGGCCTCTGCCTTGGACGTGTCACCTTTCTATAGGCTGCAGCTCATTATCCCACATGACGCCACGGGAGAGGCGGAGAGACCAATCTCGCGAGAGTATCAAATGCATGCGCTCTTTACTGACTCAGGCGGGTTGGCCAGCACCGGATATTGGCGCCACCTTGAGGAGCTGGGGCCAGCGGCTCCCAACATTTTCCCATGCTTGGGATAACTATTTTCCTTTTTAATTCACGTAAAAAGCAACTAGGAAAATAAATTAATAACTGCCAATATTTATATGCCAATAATAATACATTGTCATTTGTCAAACGTTGCTTGTTCTTTCTTGGTGTAAATACTTCATAGTTGTTGGAGATATATCAAGCATAAGTGCCGTTCTAGTACAAAATATTTAAAACAAAAATTTAGGCACATTATTATTATTGGTGGTGGTGCTTTTGATGTTTTTGAGACAGAAGCTCATATAGTCCAGGCTGACCAAAAACATTATGCAGCCAAGGATAGCCTTGACTACTAATCCTGTCTCCAGCTTCCTAGTGCTGGGATTACAGTTGTCCATCACCACACCTGACCAACCCCCTGCTGTGTGTGTGTGTGTGTGTGTGTGTGCGCGTGTGCGTGTGCGTGTGCGTGTGCGTGTGTGTGTGTGTATGGTGTCCCTGTGAACAGGCATGCATGTAGACCACAGACTTAGATCATATGTCTTCCTCGATAGCTCTCTACCTTATTTTTTGAGATAAGGACTCTCATGAACCTGGGGCTCACCAATTCAGCTAGAATGGCTGGGCGCAAGCCTCAGGATTCTGCTGTCTCTGGCCCCAGCCTCAGCACTGGGATTACAAGCTATCATGACTAGCTTTTTACATGAGTTTCAGGGATCTAAACTTAGAACTTTGTGTTTTGTAAGGCAAGCATTTTGCCTAATGCACCATTTCCCAACCCCTAACCAGCTACATTTTTTTTTTTAAGTTCAAATGCTAGTACTCTGCACAGAAGGGTAACTTTAGTTTATAATTTATCATGTGTTTTATAAAGAACTAAGAGAACACTGAAGATTCTGAAAGCAAATGGCAACGATCTAAGGATGGAGATGTGCCCATACTTGATCATTATACAGTGATCACAAGTTAGGCCGTCACACTTTTCTCCATAAATACGCACAAGTACTACAGATCAATAAAAAATAAAATAAGATAAAATAAAACTGGAGGGGAAGCTGGGACCTGGCTCCACTGGGCACCTTGGTGTTCTGAGTTCCCAGAAGTCCCAGCTCACAACCACTGGTTAACTCCAGGATGGGGGTTGGGGGAAAGATCCCATGGCCTCTTCTGGCCTCCTTGGATACCTACACACCCACAGCAGACTCATACATATGCACATGAATAGAAGTTTAAAATAAGTAAATCCTTTTGAAATAACCCAGAAGATCCAAATGGAGCGGAGACCTGAAATAAGAAGGGACTGGGGTTGTCAAGCCTGAGACCAAAGCAATAAGTGGCAAGAAAGTAACTGAGGCAATATTTTTCACAGAGGGACAGAATTGTAAAGACAGTGTGTTCCTAAAGCTATGGAGACACTTAAAATAGCCACCACTACCCTGAAAACCCTTTGATTGGTGACAAAGTGTCATTGAAGTAGATGCACCACATCCCATGATGCCTTCTCAGAGAAAAGAAAGACCTAGTTGGGTGTGTGGATTCTGGCACATCTGCTATCAGATGTACTACTTTAGAGCAACTCTTTAAATATGCAGTGTGCTCAGATGCATAGAGCCAGCCTGGAACACTGGTGTTTTATTTCTTTGTTGCTAAGGGTCTTATTTCTCTCTGTATTGCTTTTTCCTCAAAGTCTGGAGTCTGCTTATTTGAAAATATTTATGTGTGCATGAGAGGATAGATTTTGTGCATTGTTCTTTGAAATTTGCTTTTTTTTTTTTTCTTTACATTACC
This sequence comes from Phyllotis vaccarum, assembly GCA_033318265.1. Classification (NCBI taxonomy): domain Eukaryota; kingdom Metazoa; phylum Chordata; class Mammalia; order Rodentia; family Cricetidae; genus Phyllotis; species Phyllotis vaccarum. Next base: position 79,547,962 of record JARWLC010000011.1, read on the forward strand.
GAATTCTCACACATCTTTTTCTGGGGGCAGAATGGCTCTGTTTTTCTTTACAACAATCAGTGCACACACCCACAGGGATTTTCCACGGCTGGGCTGATGATAGCTTTCCCATTCTGAGAGGTGGGGTGGAGATCTATATTAACTTTCTACCAGCCGATGAAGCGATGTGACTTTATTTAAAACCTTTATCACCCTATGAGAGGTAAGTTGCTTTGCTCAGTTACAGATGGTCTGGGGCAATGACTGTGATTCAAGTGACAGTCTGAATTTCGATGATCTACTTTGAGATTTGGGATAAATCTTTCTGCTTTCAAGAATTACAGTTTCTTCTCCCACAGCTTCCTACCCACTTCACAAAGATGTTGTGAATGTTAACTTCAAAGGATTTAAGCACTTTTGAAGAAAGACATGCTCTAAAGACAAGGCATTAAGCAATCCTAAAGACTCTACTTTGTATTAACATATAAATTATCAGGAGGATTTTTTATCAGTGCTAAATCCAACTAAACAATAGAAGCAACAAGAAGCACAAAAGAGATAGAAACTAACATAGCATCCTACAGTACCGGTCTGTAGGCAACTGTGCTTCGCGCTGGGTGGGGATAAAGAACTCAGTGTGTGAACTGTCCAAAGCAGGTATGTTTACATTGATGATAGGTGGCACCATCTCCATTTGACTGTGGGCACAGAGTTAAGTGAGTAAGGCAAGCTACCCAACAAGATTAGTCAGAAACAGAAAAGAGGGAGGGAGGGAGGGAGGGAGGGAGGGAGGGAGGGAGGGAGGGAGGGAGGGAGGGAGGGAACACAAATCTGGCTGCAATAACTATCCACAGGTAAGTGGATATAATTAAAAAGACCACATCGCCAAAGGCTGGTGATGATGAGAGCAAACAGAACAGATGTTGGGGCAGGAGTGTGAGAAGATACATCTGAAAGTCAGGATAGGAGTTCTTCCTAAGAAAACATAACCCACACAATGATCCCATGGTGCCACTTTGAATGTTTACTCAAGTAAAATGATAATATAGGCTTTTAATAAATATTAGATATAGGTTTTTAGGGCCAGTGGGATGATGCACCAAACCTGGTGACTTGGGTTCAATCCCCAGGATCCACACGGTGGAATGAAAGGACAACTGACCCTCAAGTTGTCCTCTGACCTCGACAGGCATATGTGCTAACACACACACACACATACACACCCATACACACACACATACACACACACATACACACACACAAACATAGACACACATACACATACCCATACACACACATACACACCACCCCACACACACACAAACATAGACACACATACCCATACACACACATACATACACACACACACATACACACACACAACCATATACACACACATACATACACACACAAACATATATAACCCATATACACACACACATATACACAAACACACATATACACCCACACACACATACACGCACACACAAACACATATACACCCATATATACATATACATACATATACACCCATATACACACACACATATACACACACATATATATACACACATACACACATGCACACATACACATCCATACACACACACATACCCATATACACACATACACATACACACCCATATACACACATGCACACATACACACACACACACACACACACACACACGTGCACGTGAATGTAATCAATTTTAAAAGGCATATACAGCAGTATTCCTATTTTTATTCATCAAACCTTAAGACTGGAAATAACTCAAATTTCTATTAACACACAAATAGATGAATGATCTTTTGTTATATGATACTACTCAAAAATAAAAAAGGCAAAATTTTGATGTACAGCACCATGGTTACACCTCAGATGTAACCTTGAGTGACAGAAATCATGAATCATATGGCGAAAGGGGAGAGTTTTAAATGTGTTTGGGATTACTAGACATAAAGTGTTATCGCTGCTGTCATGACGGAAAATGTTCTTCCAGAGTTCTCTCTACTCTTAACTGCAGAGGTAAGAAGTTTTACTGAACAGACTGAGGCTCAGAATGGCACATCTACATTGTTTCTCCAATATATCCTCATTCCCTTGTTGAGGAACGTGGCTTCAAGTGATTCATTATATGGGGATAGCTTTTTTCCCGAACCATATAAGCCTTTTGAATGATGACTGTGAAGTCTTGGGGGAGTATCTGACCAAAGACAGTGATTCAGATGTCACACAGCCACTAGACTCTTGCCTCCAGACAGACAACAGACACAAATTTTTCTCAGGGATTTGAATTCAGAGCTGGAGAGATGGCTGGTGGGTAAGTGCATTTGGTGTGAGGGCTGGAGCCTACGAAAAATGCTGAGTGTGCTCACACAGGTACCTGCAACCCCAAGATTGTAGGAGGTAGAGGCAACATCACCGGGGCTTGTAGGGCATGAGCCTAGCTGAGGTACAATGAAAGATGCTCTAAGGGAAGAGAGGAAGAGAAAATAGAGCAGGCCACTCAGCAACCTCTTCTAGCCTCCACGTGCAAGCACACCTGTACATACAAGACATCACATACAGTCATACCAACACACACACACACACACACACACACACACACACACACACACACACACACAGGGTATAAAGTAGAAAGTCAAAAAGAGTAATGCAGGACAAAAAACAAAAAAAAAAAATATGTGCTGGAAAATGCATGTGTGACAATGATTACACATGGCACAGAGGGGTAGAAGATAGGAAGCCAGGGCAGGGGACAGAAAAGGTTACCCTTTGGAGAGGGATGCACCAGGGAGTGGCTACTGGGACTTGAAGGGTAATTCACTAAGATATAACCTTCTCCAAACTCTCTAACTGAAACAAAGTGAATGGGCGGGGGAAGATGATGATAAAGAGGAGGAGAAAGAAGAGCAGGAGGAGGAGGAGGAGGAGGAAGCCAAATATCACCTTTGTTGTTAACATCAATGATTTTTTTTAATCACTGCTGCCTATAGGGCACAATGGGCTTCCCAACATTCTTCTCATAGGAAATCTACAGATCAATCACCTGGGCCCTGGCGGCACTGTATAAGCCTGAATGAATCACCACCTCTCTACTCAATTTTGACAGTGCAGTAAGGATCCATCCAGTTCTAAAGGGGAAAAGTAGTTATACAAATGCTCAGGTTTTTTTTTTTTTATCTTCTCATTGTACAACCCAGAAGAAGATGGATCGCTGCATCTTTCCCAGAGGCGGGGGAAGACAAAGCCGTGGTACTATAATCGCTTCCCTTCATTGCAAAGGGCACAGGGATGGTGCTGCAGCTTCTTCTACCCAGTACTCCAAGCTTACACACCGTATAGCCCAGATTCCATGCCCGAGAAACCTCTCTCATCATGCTAAGGCACTACTTACTCAGTTTCCTAACTTACTCTCCTGTCTTGTGGTAACTCTTACATCAAATGCATTGAAGTGATATAAAAGCCATCTCACTCATGACATCAAGAGTACAAACATCAGTGAGGCACTTTTTCCTGCCTTTGGAAGGTTTTCGTGGATTTTATGGACCATACACAAACCTGTTAAAAACTGTCTAATCTGGGCAAAATGTTATTCAAACTGAAAAGGTAGCCCCCCTTTCTTTAGACAAGCAGCCCAGATTAGCCTCAAATTTGCAATCTCCCTGCCTCCGTTTACTAAGCTCTAGGATTAAGAGTATAAGCTACCATGCTCAATTGGAAAGGCATTGTTTTAAATCCATCTGTAGTATGAATACCAAGCATATATGTATTGAACTTAGAAACAAATTGTATTAGAAGACCAAGGCTGCATTATTTACTGTATTGTGTTCCCCAAATATTCAACCAATTTTTAAAGCTCAAATAAAGCATTTACACAACTGTAATATCTTGCCTTTGCAAAGCCTTGCTACAGGTGTGTCAAATGCTATAATCAGTCCACCAGATAGATCCTGACTACGGTTGAAAAGACAGAATCTAATAACACATTTTGGAGTTCCATAAAGCTTTGAAAGTGAAACTATCTTGCAGCCATGGAGCGGAGTAAATAGTGCACTTTAGTTCTTAATTCATTCCAAAAGCATTAAAATATATTTCAAAGATTTCAAACATACAATTACTTTTGCTGTCACTCAAAGCATAGAATCGAGAGGAAGAGACACTTTTATTGGTTTATCCGAATGAATAACTTTAATGAATAAAAATATTTTCCAAAACAATTTTTCTATACATGTACAATTCGCCTAGCAAAATCAGAATTCGGAGGGGGGGGGCATTGGGAAAGGAGACCACTTCTTCCATCCCCCTTCAGAATGAAAATATGGAAAACTCCAGAGTCTCCAGTGTAGTAGTAAGTTTCTGGTCTGTCCCCTATGGTCTAGACCCGCAGACCCTCACTCCCACAGTCCCACAGAGACACAGATGCGTATATTAATTTTATGCGGATTGACTTGCTAACTCTTTACCCTTAACTAACCCATCTTTCTTACCTTGTTCGCCATGTGGCTCGGTACCTTTTCTCAGAGCAGCATTTCAACTTCTTTCCTCTGCGTCTGCTGACGTGGTATATCCCATGGTATCTCTCTGGCTTCTCTGCAGCATCTCTGCTCAGTTTTCCCTGTTCCCAGAGTTTCCTTTGTCTGGTAGCCCCGCCCACACTTCCTGTCTGCCTTTGGCCAGTCAGCATTTTTATTAAATCAGTAGCCGGGACAATTATTTAAAATGTAACAATGTAACACCCCTACATCCAGGACTGAAAGGGCAAAAGAGCACACAAACACAGGAGCAGCTGCTTAGAGCCCAGCCCTTCACAGGCCTGGACCAAAGATTCTGTCCTCATGAAGGAAGACTGCACAGAGCACCCGGACCACTGGCTTGCCTCCTTCTGCTTCCCTTGCTTGCTACTAGTTCTGACTTTCTTGTTCTCTGCTTCGTTTCAAGCCTGGATTCCTCTATAGCTATATCCACTCTAAGTATGTGCTTAAGCATGTAGATGCACAAAGAACCCACACTGTTGGGTTTCCTCTCCACTGGACTCCAGAATCCTAGACTTGCAACCTTCCAGGTTAGAGATCCATTTATCAGGCTGAGGAAGACTACCCTGATGAGCCAGACGCTGCCCCACCCTACCTCCTATGGCATTATAACCTGCCCGCTAAAGGAGTGAGTCTGGAAGACACACGCCAGTGATTTTATTATGAGAATGACAAGAAGAATCATAGAAACCAGTTGCTACAGTGTCAGACATGAGAAATGTCTTTTTATTTTGACCTTTCCTTTCTGATATTGCTTAGTTGACAGATGAGCTTAAAGGAGGCCCAGCAGGTAGAACCTGAGGAGAAGGAGCTTGTGTACAATCCAGAGAAATTAGATTTGTGTGCTGGGGAGATGACTCGGTTGGTAAACTGCTGTTGTGCAAGCATAAAGACTTGAGTTCAATTCTTAGAAGGCCTCTTTGGAGGAAAAAAAAAAAGCAAGCATAGCAGTATAGTGTAAGCCTCTGTAATCCTTGCCCTGGCTGAGCCTGAGATATGAAGATCCCTGAGGTTTATAACCAGTCAAACCAAATCACTGAGCTACAGGTTTAGTGTGGAAAACCCAGACTCTAAATAAGTAAGTAAATATGGTAGATACCGAGTGAGGAAAATATTCAAAGTCAACCTCAGGTCTTCATCTGCATACATACACCCGTGTATGCAATATACACACATTTGCACACATACATACATATATCTGTGTACATAATACACACTCCTGCACACATACAAACATACATCTGTGTACATAACACACACTCCTGCACACATACATCTGTGTAGACAACACACATACCTGCACACATATACCTGTGTACACAACACACACAAAAAGAGAGACAGAAAGAATGACAAATTAGGTCCACAGGCCAGCGAAATGCCAGAGATTACTGGGTAAAGCAAATAGCCTGTGTTTGACCCTGAGACCCACAGTAGGAAGGCAACCCCATAAAGCAGTTAGTGCCACACTTCCACCTGTGCGTGCACTCTCTCTCTCTCTCCCTCTCTCTCTCTTACACACACATACACACAGAGAGACACACATAAGCTCAAAATATATTTTTAATAAAGATTTTTATTGCTAAAAGTCTATTTTTTTAGTGGCATTATTGTGGTCAGGAGAAATTTATCAAACCATGTCTACATGCACTTGCCAGAATCAGTTTTATTTATTATTCCATATATCAGTGCCAAAGATAAGCTTTATCTGATGGCAGGATAGTGAATAAAGAGATGCTTCAGACTCGGCAGCTTCCACCCCCATTTCTTAACACCCTTGGCTCTGGAGTGGCTGTTGCTGCTGCCACTGTTCCAAAGTGAACTGGAATCTTGTTCATTTAACACATAACCCCTCTGTCTATTCAGTGCAGCACATCAGAGTAGGTGGCACACATTATGAAGGGGAGCCAGACCTGATTTGGATAGGATATGGCAGCAGAGATGTTTTCTCTGTCTGGCATCACAGGAGAGAGGCGAAGCTACAAGGAAAATCATCTAGCAAGCTGTATATGCAGGAAACATCCAGTTACTGAGCATGGACTGGCAGTTGGTAAGTAATCATGAGCTGCTCTCTGGCAGCTGGGGACAGCTAAGGACCAAAGAAGGCACAAAACCACATCACTGTGTGTCCTAAGGAGAGGTCTGAACACAAGCATTCCCGCTAGGATGAGACTTCTAGCCTACAGCTGGGGCGTGGGAGGGAGTCAAAAATGGGCATCTATCCAAAGCCACTACAAGAAGATCAAATAAAAAAAACAAATAGAAGGTGTTGTAGTATGTTTCTGACCTGGGCTTTTCATCCTGGCCCCATGGCCCGGACCTGCAGACCCGCAGACCCGCAGACCCGCAGTCCCGCAGTCCCACTGACCCTCAGACCCGCAGACCCGCAGTCCCACTGACCCTCAGACCCGCAGTCCCCCAAGAAACACACAGACACTTACAGTAGTTTTATGCTGACCGGCCTAAGGCCCAGGTATATTACTTGCTAACTCTTTACCCTTAATCTAACCCATGACTCTTATCCTGTTCAGCCATGCGGCTCGATACCTTTTTTTTTTAAGAACAGCATAGGTGTTTTTTGTATTTTTTTTTCCATCTTTGTGGCATTTTTGTTCTGGTTTGTTTTGTCTTGTTTTTATTTTTATAGGTTTGTTTCTGTTTTGTTTTTTTTTATTTCGGTATCTCTGCCCACACTTTCTCTCTGCCTTCAGCCAATCCCTGTTTTTATTAAACTAGTAGGCAGGACAATTATTTATAATGTAGCATAATCGCACTACAAGAATGTGAGAATACTCATCAGAAAAGACATCTTCATAGAGAAGGTAAAATTATAAATCAAACATATTGATATGACATAAAAAACCAAAGCTCAAATAAAACTCCCTTACATATAAAGCAAGGAGTCATAGCAAGTACACGAGGGTTAAAGAAAGCTAAGGCAAGACGTCAGAAATGACACACAATCAGGGAGATACCGGGGAACAAGCATTAAACCAGACAAAGAGGATGTGATAAGCCCCGGAAGCAAGCATGACATGACTGAGAAGACCATATTAAAAATCCTTCCACATCATCCAAAAGAACTAGAGCGAAGAGTATAGGGAGATTAGACGCACCTGAGTGGGCTGAGAGATGCTGCTCAGTGACTGAGAGCCTGCACTGCTCCTACAGAGGAACCGAGTTCAGGTCTGATTGATGCCCTCTTCTGGCCTCCACTGGTACCTGATCAACACACACACACACACACGCACACGCACACGCACACGCACACGCACACGCACACGCACAACGCACACGCACACGCACACACACACACACACACACACACACAGGTTTGCATCCCTAAGTGGTTAAAAAGAACAAAATTGTAAAGTTGTTAAGTACGTACTTCAAAGTGATTTTCAGAACACAGGTCACTGAACCCCAACGAAATGACTCACAACATCTAACTCTGAACCTGGTGTTACTAAGAGCAAAGGGGAAAACTTGTTGCTTGCCAAGGTACAAAGTCTGAATGTTGCTCTCCATGGCAGCTCTGAGAGTTAGACGGCATTGGGGTAACGGCAGGAAGTAGTCATGGAACCTATTAAGCACCAGACATCACTGAACGGTCACTAGAGTAGAAAGACAGGCATTTTTGAACCTGCAAACACTGAGGGAATGTGGTGATTACAGCCTTGTTGAGAAAACTTTGAAATAGAGTTGACTACTGCTGACTCCATTGACCTTTAGGTCACAGTACAAACAATTTTGGGAATTATGATCACAGAACAGAATGTAAACACTAAAATGTCTAATGAGGGGTCAGCAAGGCGGCTCAGTAGGCAAAAGTGTTGGAAATAAGCTCGAAGGCCTGAGTTCTCATGGTGAAACGCGCATGTGCTTTTTTCCTTTCCTTTTTTTTTTCTTTTGAGACAGAGTTTCTCTATATAAAAGCCCTGGCTGTCTGGAACTCGCTCTGTAGACCAGGCTGGCATTGAACTCACAGAGATCCACCTGTCTCTGCCTCCCACGTGCTGGGATTACAGGTGTGCACCATCACCACAAAGTGAGAGCCTACTCTTAAAAGCTGTCCCCCGGCCTCCAAATGTGTGGAACTCATGCACATGTGCTCATACATATTTTCTCAAATAATAACAACAATAATAATAGTAAAAGTTAATGTAAAACCTACAGAATGATCAACAGTCTGGTGAGTTTCAGAGGAACGGAGTGGAGGGAACTGCAGGAAAAAAACTGTTAGTCTTGGTCAGAAGCCAGCACATTAGTTGTGTAAAGAAACAAAGCTGTAAATATCACCCATAAAAGTGCCCTTAAAAAGGACTCTACAAGACTTCTCAGAAGTTAGCATGGGGCCAAGAGATGAGGGGCAGCTTTAAGACCTCAGCTTCGGGGAGAAGCAACGCAACCGCATGACACTTAGTCTTTTATGTGCTATGCCGTAACTGATGTAGTTGAAATTAGAAATCTATTGTGATCTCACTAAATGCTGAAAAAACTTTCAACAAAATCTAACACCCCTTCGTGATAAAGGTCTTGGAGAGATCAGAGATACAGGGAACACATGTAAACATAACAAAGACAATATACAGCAGACTAATAGCCAACATCAAATCAAATGGAGAGAAACTCAAAGCGATTCCACGAAAATCAGGAACGAGACAAGGATGTCCTCTCTCCCCGTATCTATTCAATACAGCACTCGGCGGGCGTTCTCGCTAGAGCAGTAAGTCAGCAGAAGCAGATTAAGGGGACACAATCAGAAAAGGGAGAAGTCAAACGTTTGCTATTTGCAGATGATATGATCATATGCATTGACCCCCAAAACATCTACCAGGGAACTCCTACAGCTGACCAACACCTTCAGTAATGTGGCAGGGTACAAGATCAACTAAAAAAAAAAAAAAATCAGTAGCCATCCTATATATAAATGATAAACAAGTGGAGAAAAGAAATCTGGGAAACATCACCGTTTACAACAGCCACAAATGACATATCGTGGGGTAACTCTAACCAAAGAAGTGAAAAACCTGCATGACAAGAACTTTAAATCATCGAAGAAAGAAATTGAAGAAGATAGCAGAAAATGGAGAGATCTTGCATGCTCCTGGATAGTTAAGATCAACATAGTAAAAATGGCAATCTTACCAAAAGCAATCTACAGATTCAATGCAATCCCCATCAAAATCTCAACATTAAGTCTTCACAGGCCTAGAAAGAACAATATTCAATTTTATATGGAAAAAAAACCAAACAGTATAGCCAAAACAATACTATACAATAAAGGAAGTTCTGGAGGCATCACCATCCCTGACTTCAAGCATTTCTACAGAGCTATAGTTAAAAAAAAAAAAAAAAAAAAAAAAAAAAAAAAGCTTGGCATTAACATAAATACTGAGATGTTGACCAATAGAATTGAACTGAAGACCATGACATTAATCCACAAACCTGTGATCACCTGATTTTTCACAAGGCCCAAACTGTGCAATGGAAGAAAGAAAGCATTCTCAACAAACGGTACTGGCATAACTGGATGTCAACATGTAGAAGAATGCAAACAGATTCATATTTATCACCCTGCACAAAACTCAAGTCCAGATGGATCAAAGATCTCAACAAAAACCCAGTTACACTGAAGCTGATAGAAGAGAAAGTGGGAAATAGCTCTGCACACATTGACACAGGAGACCACTTCCTAAAGATAACACCAGTAGCACAGACACTGAGAGCAACAATCAATAAGTGGGACCCCGGAAACTGAGGAGCTTCTGCAAGGCAAAGGACATGGTCAATAAGATAAAATGACAACCTACAGAATGGGAAAAGATCTTTACTAATTCAACTTCCAATAGGTGACTGATCTCCAAAATATATAATAAGAACTCAAGAAACTAGAGGTCAAAAAGACCAAATAACCCAATTAAAGAAATGGAACACAGATCTAAAAAGAGAATTCTCAACAGAAGAATCTCAAAGGGCAAAAGACATTTAAGGAAGTGCTCAACATCCTTAGCCATCAAGAAATGCAAATCAAAATGCCTCTGAGATACAATCTTATACGTGTCAGAAGGACTAAGATTAAAAACACAGATGACAGCCTATGCTGGAGAGGACGTAGAGAAGGGGGAACACTCCTCTACTGCTGATGGGAATGCAAACTTGTACAGCCGCTCTGGAAATCAGTATGGCAGTTTCTCAGAAAACTGGGAATCAGCTTTCCTCAGGACCCAGCAATACCACTCTTGGGCATTTACACAAAAGATGCTCAATCACAGCACAAGGACACTTGACCAGCTATGTTCATAGCAATATTTATAACAATCAGAACCTGGAAACAACCTAGATGCCCCTCAACTTAAGAATGGATAAAGAAATTGTGGTACATTTACACAACAGAATATTACCCAGTGGTAAAAACAATGACATCTTAACATCTGTGAGCAGATAGATGGAACTAGAAAAAGAAATCAGCCTGAGTGAGATAACCAACCCAGAAAGACACAGTAGATACTCACTCATAAGTGGATAGTAGATAGAAAACACAACAAAGGATGAACAGGCTAGATTCCACATCTCCAGAGAAAATAGGTAGAAAGGAAGACCCTAAAAAGGTCCACCTGGATTGCCCCAGCAAGGGAAAATGGTAAGATCTCCTGGATAAACTGGGAGGGAATATAGAGGGGGAGCAGATAGGGGCTGGGGACATGAGGGTCTCAGAAGGCTGAGTTAGAGGGATGGAGAGATGAGCAATAAAAGAGATATTCTGACAGAGTGTGATACCATGGGAGAAACCTGGTGCAAAAGAAATCCACAGGAACCCACAAGGAGGTCCCAGCTATGATTACTATCAATGTTGGAGAAGGTGCCTGAACCAGCCTTCCCCTGTAGTCAGATTGGTGACTAATCCGAATTGTCATCATAGAACCTCCACAGCCCGAATTGTCATCATAGAACCTCCACAGCCCAGCACTTGGCCAAACTGGAGCTCAGTTGAAGAGAAGGAGGAGCAGCTAGAGGAGGTGTGTGTGTGGGGGGGGAGGGTCAGGAGCACAGTGGAGAAAACCACAGGGACAGCTGACCTGAGCTAATGGAGCTCACAGACTCTGGACTGATAGCTGGAGAGCCTGCAGGGAACAGAACTAGGCCTCTGAATGAGGGTGACAGTTGCACTGATCAAGGTGTTAATGGGCCCTCTCGCTATGGGACCAGGAACTATCCTGCATACATGAACTGGCTGCTTAGAGCCCACTTCCTATGGTGGGATGCCTTGCTTAGCCTAGATACAGGGAGGAAGGGACCAGATCTGCCTTAACTGGGTATGTTGGCCTGTGTTGACTACTCAAGTAAGACCTTACCCCCTGTAGATGGTAGGTGGGGTTGGGGCAAGGGAAAGGAGGGGGAGAGAGAGTAGGGGAGGGAGGGGAAAATGAAATAAAATAAAATAAATATAATAGGCTTCACTGTCAAAACTGGCAGCCTGGATATAGGCAGGTGACTCAATCCCTGACAACTGGATTGATTAGCCAGAAACTTGGTACCCAACGGAACAATATGAGGCTGTCATCTTTGGCAAGGTTCTGGGGCCAAGTGCCCAACGGCAGCTTGAAGGAGTGATTTGAATACTATTCTCAGCTGGCTGCCTCTATGTCCAACATTCTGTAAATGCTCAGCAAACTTCAGGCACCCTTTGTGCACATGCACCAGGGTAAACTCTGTTGTTTAGAACTGGGAATCATTTACAGCTATGCACAGTACTGGCAGAGCACATCCCTAAAGTACAAAAGACAAATGTAAAACTTTCAAATTTTGAACACAGTAAGCACCTAATATTTCCATAAGCTCTAGGGGGTTCCCTACCCAGAACCTTCAAAGTAAGAGCCAACTGTCTGTGAAGCACGCACCTCTGGGGTATATTATCTATCCCAAATGAACGTTAAATGACAGCGTCTGCTAAAATAAAGCTCAGCTTTAAGCACCTGACTACGCTTGAATCATCAAAAGCTAAAGCATTCCATATTGATAAAATGAACTGTAGCTGAATCTCCCTGAGCTGGTATGCTTAATTTTTTTGGAGATTTCAAGGATAATGATTCTAAACATGTCTAAAGTATTTCTTCTAGGCTCTAATGCTAGCCTTGAAAGCCCAGAGTGGAATCAAGTTCATTGTCATTGTGAAGGGACTGAGGGATGATGTCATTACCATTGTTTTCTGCCCTACTCTTGGCTAAGAACAGGGTAACACATACAACACTCCCGGAGCTGGGAGATGAAGCCCTGCAACCTGTGGGTTTGACTGGTTCAAGGATGCTCTCACTACTTTGGGATCTCAGAGTTGAGGGCAAGCTTTCCTAGCCCAGTGATTTTCAAGAGTGGTTCCAGGATCATAGTCTGTGACTCTTGGCAACTTCTCAGTTTCCAGTCCTGAAATGCAGACTCTAGGTAGAGCCTCCAATCCTGTTCTGTGAAAGATGACTATTTCTGAGACTAGCATTTGACAACCACTCTCTTTGCAGCATGAGACACCCCAATAAAAGGACAGTCTACTGGGGAACAGAAACAACAAGGAGCACCTTCCTGATAACACATTTCAGGACTCATCTAACTTTATTTCCCTTGCTCAAATAGAATACAGAAGTCTCCCGTGTCACACGAAATAATGAGACTCAGGGATAGATCTCTGAAGAAGTTGGAGATACTAAAGGGAATAAGCACCACAGTCAAATCTTACCCAGCTGTCTTCTGGAATTCTCTGTGTTTGAATCCCGACTTAAGTATTCTTTAGTAATTAAGGTGTGCCCCCCCCCCCCCACACACACACCTGCTTGGGAGCCTGGAATTCCTTCTATAATCTGAAGTGACCTTGACTCAGTTGGGATTAAGGGCATAGGTCACCACTCCCAGGATACTCCCTGTGCTGGGATTAAAGGTTTGAATCACCACTCTGATTTTCCTAGACTGACTGTGGTTAGAGCTCTGGGACTTCTGGAGCTTTTACTAACCCTTAGACTGACTGTGGTTAGAGCTCTGAGACTTCTGGAGCTTTTACTAAACCCCCACATAGACTGTGGGTAGATTCCCTCTGATATCTCCAAAACTTCTGAAACTTTATTAAATCCCCACACTTCTGGGATCATCAGATATGAAGAAAATTTAGGTCTTCTCTGTAGTGATATGTTGTATATTTAATAAAATTAGTCTGGAACATCAGAGGACAGAATCATCCACAGCCAAGACATGAAGGGAGTTGTGGCCCTCGCCTTTAATCCCATCACTCTGGAGACAGAGATCCTTTTGGATCTCTGTGAGTTCAAGGCCTAATAGCCAGGCAGTGGTAGTTCACACTGTTAGTCCCAGCACTAGGGAGGCAAGAGGCAGGAGGATCTCTGTGAGTTTGGGGCCAGCCTGATCTACAAAGCAAGTTCATGACAGCCAGGTCTGTCACACAGAAAACTCTGTCTCAGGGGAGAAAAGAAAAAGGCTAGAGGATGGCTCTGTCCTGATATTCCAGACTAATTTTATTAAATATATCACCACACTTCTTGAGTAAAAAACCCCAGGTTTTCCGTCATTCTGAGGCAGTATCTCACATAATCCAGGCTGACATCAAAACCCGTATACAGCCGAGGGTAATCGTCAGCTTCTGATCATCTTGCCTCCCACCCCCCACCCCCCTAAGTACCAGCTGCACACCACCACCCCTGGTCAGTTAGGTACTGGGAATGAATCAAGGTTTACACTTGGTAGGCAAGCATGCTACCACCTGGGCTACATACCCAGCTCCTTTATGTAGTGAGATTCAAGCGGCCTCCCTGGCCTAAGGGTATAGCCTCTTGGCCAGTGTAAATTTGAAATTCACCTATGACCTTCAAAGCTGTAGCTAAAAGATCAGGTTCATGTCCAGCGCTCTCTCTCTGCTTTCCCTCGGCCTGGAAGGAAGGCCCACCCATCTGGACAGGTGGATTATTCCACCATTCCCACCATTAACTGTTGAGTTGTTTTAAAATAAATATTAACATATCAATCCATTACCTGTGATTATTACTCAGCCACAGCTTTACCTATAGTCAGTCTTCAAGCCCTTCCTCATCCCTGCCAATCATGGGAGTAACATATAACATACTATTATAACATCATATTATTGTTCACAGGAATTGAAAACATTCCTCAAATTTCCTCCAGAAAAAAAATACCACAAAACTAATGTTTTTTTGCTTGTTTGTGTTAAATTTAAAGTGTAAGGTGTTAATGTATATCTGTGCATGTGTACAGCTTGTGTCCATAGAAGCCAGAAGAGGGTGCTGGATTCCCTGCAGCTGGAGTTACAGATGGTTGTGGGCCACCGTGTGGATGCTGGGAATCAAACCTGGGTCCTCTGCAAGAATAGCAACTGTTAAAAACATCTCTCCAGCCCCAGTACATCATTTTTTTAAAAAATAAAATTTTAGGCTTGTCTTTCCTACAGATGGCTTCTTGTTCTTACTGGTTTTGTTTTTAAAAGTTTTGTTCATTGTAAGGTCACAATTTCACATATATTGCATGAAGCATTTGATCTCCTTTTGTCCTATTAAATAAGAACAGACCAGATGGATGTTCCTCTACTCTCTCTCATGAGCAGGCTTTAGGCAATTAAAAATGATTATTTTTACTATGTATTTTATGTGTCAGCCAGATGTTACCTGTGGTCATTTCTGGAAAGGATCGCTCTATGGAGGTTATAAAATACATATTTTCCTTTGGGAAACTGGACGTCAGAGTGTGATCAGTAAGTCACGCGAAACTGACTTACCGCTGAATGCTTGTTCCAGAGACAAAATTGGCCTAATATGTCATCATTTATGAAGGCAAAGATCCATTCAAAATTTTCCTTTTTTCGGATCTCTGCATTCTGGCCCTGTTTGTGTTGTGTCAGAAACAGAAAACAGACAAAATCCATCTGATCGATGGAAGAGAAATGAATATCAGCTTCCCACTGTGATTTTGCCAAAGAACTGATTTGCCTTTTGTAAGCTGTGTATACTTGACATAGTAAAGTGCTGGCTTATCAAGACCTTGAGTGCAATTATTTAGCACATGAACACATTTTCCAGCATCACTAACAGTTTTTGCGCCGCTCTCTTTCCTTCTGTTTTTCATGCAAGCTAATTCATCTGCATTTCTCATTAGTGTTGAAATGATCCAGAATGAAGCAAAGAACTTGTAATTATACAACTGCTCTGTGATTACACAAGTCATTTTCTCCCCATGCATACACAAATTAGAATCCAAATAATTTTTCCTAAAGCAAAATATAACCTATTTTAAAATGTAGATCCATAGGTCATCCAAAGTTATGACATTATGATCAACAGAAAAAACCTGCACATAATTGAATGGCTAGGTAGGGGTAGCCTCCAAACACCAAATCTCAGACTAAACTTCAGTTTATGATTTTGAACATAGTCAATTAACAGGTAAGAACATTTCAAAACATTTTTTAAAAAACCTGACCCTGTCCTGTCAAATACTTTAAGAACTGATGATGTGGATTCTGACTTCGGCTCTGACTTCGTTTCTGAGACAGATTCTATGTAGCTCAGACTGGCCTAGAACTCTCCATGTAGACCTGCCTTAAAGGCATTAAAGGTGTGCACCCCCCCCCCCACACACACACCTCACTCCCCTGCCCCCAGCTTCAGCTTTGGCTCAAATGTAACCTTGAAGTAATTTTTCTACTCTTGAGTTTTTCCCCACATGTACATTACAGGGCTGAACTAAAGCATTCTCTGAAGTCTTTCAACTCCCCAGTTCATACGATTGATTGCTTTAAGAGTCAAGTTTAAACCTACCTGCTTTATTGCAACACAGTAACCATTTGGGAGTAAGAAGGTTGTCCCTGTTAACTGAATCTTTTCACACAGAACTTGGTCATTCATTTCCTTGTTGGGTAAAACACCTGTCCCTAACGCTCTGATGCACAGAGATCTCCTTACAGTAAAGCATGGTCACCTCAGAAATGATTTCTTCCTTGTGGTTAATAGCAATCTCCATCAACTAGGATATCCTCATTAAAGTTATCTGTGTAACACATAGATAAAGAGTCAGGTAAAAGGGGCCAGGAGTGCCTCATGAAGAACCCCAAAGTCCTTGAAACAAACTGTCCCCCAAAATATAACATTATTTACTTTTGGATCAGGCCACACTCACCAGCTTGTAATGGCTTTGAGACATTCCCCAGTCTTAAATTTCCTGCACACATCTGTAACTATCCATGGAGGCCGATTTCATTGGATGCCTCATATAAATTAAAATTAAAGATAATGACGCCTGTTCACTTGATCAACTAAAATGACCAGCTGGGTTTAATGGGAGGAAAACAGAAACCCCAGTGAAATTAGAATAGCTTCGAAGGTGATAGGATGTAATTATTTTTCTGTAATGTTACATCTCCAAAGGTGACTGGCCACTGCACCAACGAGCACCAGGGCCAGGACATTTGGATACAGCACTGAGAGCGAAGGCATGGGCCAGGAGTCAGCATTTCGTTGCAGGGATGGAGAAAGCAAGGTTTCTTTTCTGTTCTTATTTTAGTGAGGTGCTTTCAGGGAATCGCTTAATTGACTCCCGAGAGGCAAATTCTAATTTAGATCGGTACAAAGTGTTTTCTCTTTCTAGCCATAAAACATTTCCTTGGATTTGTTCTAATTATCCTTGGGGTGATGTGATCTTGGGTCTAAAAGCTCTGTAACGTCACCTGCCTTCACCCCTTCACTTCACGGAAGCAGACACTGAGGTCAAGGTTACACACAGACTGGACCAACATGAAAGGGTGAGGGAGAGTAGGGGGCTGGGCTAGACATCTGCTGAAGAAAGGGTGTTTGATTCTTGATGAAAAGGCATCATTTTCAAAAGCTCAGGTTCTACAACACGGTAAAGGTGTCAGAAAGCAAAGAAGCTGTAAGGAAGGAGGAACCACAAAGTAAAGGGGCACAAAGTGTGAAGCCGGCCACGTCACAGCTCTGTTGGTGTCCCTAGCTGTATGAAGGTGACTCACAGAAGCAACTGCAGACTCAGACTCAGCAGCCAACCTGCCACCTGGCTTGCTAATTACCTCCCTACTTATGTACTTTTGTAGTCCCAGATATCAAGTCCAAGGCCTCTCTCACAGGCTACACACCCAAGTGTCCCATCCCTACACCAAGGCTACTTCTCCAACTGGGACTTATCTGTGTATGTGTACATGCACACATGTGTACAGGTAAATACATAAGCATGTGTGGAAAGGAGAATCAGTATTTATTTATGTAGTTCCTCAGATGCAGTCTGCCTGGGTTTTGGGTAGGAACCTGTGACTCACGGCACAGTGAGATGCCAGTGTGGGATTTCCAAGCATCCCACCATATACCCAGTTTTCCTTTTTCTTTCTTCTTTAAAAACAATTTAAAGAGATTAAAACAAGGATCACCAAGTCAGGCAGGGTGGTGAGCAGTCCCAGCATTTTCAACGCCCCACCCCCAAAGTAAACAAAAAAGCAGAGACTTTTTCTACTTAAAAATTCAATGCTGAATCATTTCTCATAACATCAGAGTCTCATTAGCAAAATGATACGAGTTTTGTCCATCACAGAAATGCAGTGGATATCCAGGGAAGGGCTCCACATTCCAAAGCAACAGGAGGCTAAGTGTCACATTTTAATTTTTATTGCATTTTATTTATGTGTCAGAGGTAGGGAGCACATATGTGTGGGCATCAGAAGATAACTTCCGAAAGCTGGCTTTCCCTTTACCCATGCAGTTACTGAGAACTGAACATGTTGTGGTCAGGATTGGTGGCAAGCACCCTTCCTTTCTTGCCCTAGATATGTCTCGGCAATTGAATTTCATTTTCCCCTCAGAACTTGCTACAGTACAGCCTATTAGGAACACTTTATTTGGAGTTTTTTAGAAAAAAATCTTCCAGAATTAATAAATGTAGACCTCCTCATGGTTAAGAACATTTCAGCCTCACTTGATCTGAGTTCCACATATACATTCTATTGGTTGGTTTCTTTAATTTTTGAGCTGATTTCAGGGGAGATTTTAATGGGAAAGGTCAGCTACCTATTCTTAAATTTCGTAATTCTGTCAATTATGCAAAAGATATCCTTTTTAACTTGTTGCTTTTCTGGGCTGGCTGCTGACCTAAGACATTGGAAGATCATGATAAGCTGCATATCGTCCAGTCACGTGATGGTATATCTGTGAGGAAAAGACGATCATAAATTAGTAATTAAGCAGCCATCCATACAAACTAGTCATTGTAGTAGCACACAGTAATAGTTTCACTTGGCATTAGTAAGCCTTTCAGCAGGTATGGGTCTGCCTGAAAGAGGTGGAGACTTGGTTCTGATGTGGTCCACCTCAGCTCTGCCCACTCACCTGCCTCTCAATGTCTGAAAGCAGAGAGCTGGCCCCTATCCGGAAGAGGTCGGGTGTCAGCCACTCATCCCCCAGCTCCTCCTTTACAAGAGACAGCCATGCCAGGGACTCCTTTGCTGTGCGGATGCCCCCTGCAGGCTTAAAGCCTACCTAAGGGGGAGAAGAGAACAGAAGCCATTGTTAGTCTTGAGCCGCCACACTTCCTTCTTTGGAAAGATAAATGGCAACTGAGTCACCGCTTCTGAATGGACAAGAATGAGGGCACACCTCACTTAGTAAGCCTGCGCCAACTAGACCAAATCTGTACATCTGGAGAAGCCAGTGAAAGTGTCAATAAACAAGGAAACACACCATAGGTGTCCATCCAGTCGACAGTGCTTCAAACGCGCCTTCATCTTGAGGTGCAGGGCACTTGTGTACTTGAGACCAGACCAGTGTGGCCACAAGGTCAACCTAATCACACCACCAGCTGTTCTAATCAACTTCAGTGCACGCTTTTTTTCTGAGGCCACCGGCACGCAGAGCTCTACAAGCAGGCAGACCGCTAGTGTAAGCACAGTAGAAAAATGTCATACTGCTTTTGAAAGTCTTAGTGAAAGCCATAAACCAGCCAGTTCGTGGATGAGAGCCTGAGAGCTACCTTGATCCCATGCTTTCCCAGAGGACTCGAGTTCAGTTATCAGCACTCCTGTTGAGGGGCTCTAGATCCAGGGGCTCTGATGCCCTTTTCTAGCTTCCACAAAAACTCTCTCTCTCTCTCTCTCTCTCTCTCTCTCTCTCTCTCTCTCTCTCTCTCTCTCTCTCTCTCTCTCTCTCTCTCACACACACACACACACACACACACACACACACACGTTGCACACCAAGACACAGGCATACATGCACGCACTCACAAATAAATCATTAAAAAAAAGACATGGTCCCCTGGATTCACTTGTTTTAGGAACGGAACCATCCAGAAGGGCAAACCTATACACACAAGCTATCAAAGCACCTTGTAGCCCAAGTCCTCAGGGCTCTTTCTCAGACAGATCACACTAGTGGGAGGCGCTGCTGCACTCAGAACAGGAGAGACAGACAGATGAAAGGAAACCCCACTGTGAACCCGAGCACTGCAGTGTGTGGATACTTCCAAGCCATCCCAGCCACTGTGGCCACAGCACAGACGAGGCCCTGCTCCTGCCAAGTCTACCTCCTTACCCTGGGATATCTATCCCACATCATACCTCTCTCTACTCTCAGCCTTCTCTGGAGTCATGTCATAAATGGTCTCCTACGTGGTCCCTGCCTTAATCATACACGGCATGGCTAGCTCAATAAGAACATGGCGCATCTAGCCACTATTGAGGAAAGGCAAATAAATAATAATCAAGCAAACAAGTAAAATGAAGTCAGTGTGCTGACAGAAAGCACGCAAGTCAATCAGGAGAGCCTTTCTGCAGGTTGGGCTGTGTTCATGAAGATTCGCTATAAATCTAATTCAGTGTCAGCCACTCCAGTCCAAAAAGAATTTCTTGTGTAAGTTAATATATTTTAAGGGAGAGAATATGGAAAACAATAATCTGTAATGAAATCAGTTATAATATATTAAACTGCAGCATCTCAGGGGTAGCACCAAGCACGGCTTGGGAAAACGGGTTTTACATCACTGAAGGAGGAACCTCAGTCTAAGGCCTCTTGGACTTGCTGTGAGTAACTTAAAGGCCACGCCCAGCCTCCAGGTGCATTATATAAACACACACAGGTTCTCCTTGCTGGAAATGAAATATGATAAAATGAATAGGATGTGTCTTCCACTCTGCCTTAGGAAGGGACATGTTCATGTTTACACCAAATTAACACAGGTTAGCACAGCCCATGATCACCCAGCCAGGAACTATTCCTTTGGTCCCTGATGGCGGAGCTCATGAAACATGAATGCCAAGGGAATCTCCCAGATCCATGGCCGCCAAGACTGAGAGCCCAGGAATCCAGATGCATGGCAAGCCGATTATCTGATTTTGATGTTTTCAGGCCAATGCCTTGTCAAAACCTTCCGTGACCAGCAGAATCAGTTTGCTAAATGACTTTAGGAATGAGTCCCATGGGCCTAACTTGTGGTGACAAGTACTAACTAGTGGGAAAAGATGAACTTCTCATACAGCTTTTCTTTGAAAACCAAACAAACGATCTTTAAGTTGTCAGATTTGTATCAACGCAGAAAGACCACCAAATAGAAGGATTCACGTGGCCCATGCTGCTCTGAAGGTAACAGTCTGTATTTGCTACTATGCCAAGCATTAATGGTCTTTTTGAAGGAGGTTCTAGATGGCAGAAATCCAAGACACTGGTTCTAAAAGATGCCCCTTAGGAAGGGAAGCCTCATTATATTGAGCACACACACACACCTTTCAACTATGCAAAAAGAAAAGTCTTTCTTAGATAATTTGTGGCTAGACAAGCAACTTGAAGTCGAAAATCCAAGTTCAGCTTTTAAGAAACATTTCATTCACATTTTTCCTTTTAACTTCGTATGTTTCAAAAAATTCTGTTATTCTTCGAAAAGCTGACAAAAGCTAGCATTTACCCTCCTCAGCTCAACACTCTCCCAAACAGCACATCCACCTGCCATAAA